>CM044434.1:104175804-104225563 GCA_024363595.1 Xenopus borealis
TGTTATTTGCTATGAAGTCCAGTATCCTATCCTTTATTAATCCTTCAAAAAGCTTCCTACATCCAATGTCAGACTAACTGGCCTATAGTTTTGAGGCAGAGAATGAGATCCCTTATTGAATAGCGGCACCACATTAGCAATTCGCCAGTCTCTCTGCACCATGCCAGACCTCAATGGATCCTGAAAAATAAAGTAGAGAGGTTTGGCAATCACAGAGCTAAGCTCATTCATTAGCTGGTTCCTCATTTGTGTAGACAGACAAAAAGTATGCATTCAGAATCTGAGCATTTTGCTTGTTTTCATCAACCAGCTGACCCCCCTCTGATAATAAAGGTCCTACCCCTTCCTGTTTCAATTTTTTACTATTAATATATTTAAAAAATAATTTTAGATTCTTTTTACTGCTTACTGCTATATCCTTTTCCATATCGATTTTAGCTTGCCTGATTTTGCTTGCTTTTTTGCATGATTTATTGGCCTCCTTGTACCTTATAAATGATTTGGCTGTCCCAGCTAACTTGAAAGCCTTAAAAGCATGTCTTTTCTTACCCACCTCAACACCAACACTACTATTGAACCAAAAAGGTTTTGCTTTGCCAGACCATACAGTATCTGCAGGATCTCTTTTAAAACTTGGGCACACACAGGTTACGCTCACATGAAACCCTGAAAATAATGGCAAGTATAAACTTTCAGGGCAATTGCAACCCACTCACGCTGAAGTGCCAGCTCAATTGTGTTAATTTGTGTTAACACGCCCCCCGTCATTTTCGGCAGGCAAATTTTTCGCGAATTAGTCCATCACTACTAACCCCAACTAACTTAATTGTTACAGCATACAGCTTCTAATTAAATAATCTGCCACTGCCTCTAGCAACTGGAGCAACTATAACAAGACACTGCTACCACTAGCTAAGCACTGCTAGTTGCTGGATTGCAATGAGTGCAGTGCCATAAACTCAGTTGTGTAAGACGCATCCCTGTTTTTTCACATTATCTGGTACATGGCAATATTTCCCCATTACAGTGATAGGTTCCCCAAGAAAAGCTGTTAAATAGACAGGAATGAACCACAAAAGCATTGGATAAGATACAACTTTAAATTTCCCATTTTCCCAATCTACACACAGTAGAGGACTGTAGTGCTCCCTATGTAGCTACCTCTAGACAGACTCACCCCTGCTCATTTGCAACTACAAGAGCAATGTGAAAAGCGCATTTTCAGATGCAAGTCGCCATGTTTTTTACCCACAATGCAGTGCTTTTGTTCTCTGTTCCTATTGCGACAAGATCTAGGAGCTGCTCCTTTCAATAATCAAAAGTTAGTCAGTTATATTAATACTTGACTGGGAAGAAATTAAAATCCTTTTCTCCACATGTTTTTGAGTGTGATTAAAGTTAGAAATCACAATTGCCCTACTAACTACATTTCACATATTGGTATATTGTTATACGGGAGTTAAGTTGTTCTTGTCAGAACTAAAACAAGAGAAAAGAAAACATTGTTTTGTGGATATAAGTGCCAAACACTCTCATGTGCTTAACAAAACCTTCAAACACCAATAATTTAATTATATTACTGGGCCATTGCCTAAAAAGTTTATATGAGAACTCCTCCTATCCATGTCGTCATATAATCACTTGTCAGTTGTCAGCTAAAATATAAAATGTTAATTATAGTTCAGTGCTACAGCATATATTGCTGCTTTATAAGCATGTGTTCATAAAAACTCTACCTCAAGTGACAAAGCAAGCTTTAAATGCATTGTCCTATTATGCAGTACTGAGATGTAACCACATGAGGGTAGTACAGACCAACAAGATTCCAAGAAAACAAGATTAGTTTTTTGTAGAGAATTTCTCCAGCACCCCAAACGTTTTCAACATTTGAAATATAATAATAAATACTTAAGCATTCAGATATTAAACCTCTATTTCATAAACATAAATCCTGAATGCAGAAAACATAACTATGTTCAATATCACTATATTTTGCAAGTATGATCCCATGCAAAGGAAGACTGCTCTCAATGTTTATTTGCATTAATGTGCAGTAGAATTGCATATATATCAATCACACATCAAATAAAATTTAAAAAAAAAACGTTAAAAAAAAGTACATACATGTAAAGTGTTTTCACCAGTCATTTGTCTCCCCATAAGATTGAGCAATAACAATATATTCTAACAATATGTAGTTGCAACTATGTTTATATTATGATGAACTTAATGTCTTTATATGGAACTATTGTGTCCCATGTTTATTTGCAAAAAACGCCTAACGTTTCGGCTAGCTCAATCTAGTTTTCTCAAAGTGAGAAAGGGTTTGAGAAAGGTTAGATTGCTAGCCGAAACGTTAGGCCTTTTTTTGCAAATAAACATTATTATGTTTTGGTAAGTCCTGTGAGTGCAAGCTTTTTTTCATTACTCATTACTTTATATTATTGGCTTATTGCACCCAGGCATACTTTGTCTCCATACGAGTGTGCTGGCTTTCTGGACTGTGTATATATATATTTAATCTTTTACAATAAATACATTTTTATTTTATATAAGACCTGAGAGTGCGGACCTTTTCTTCTGGATAAAATTGCCTTTTGTGGACACTGCACCCAGGCACATTAACTTTACGTGTCGAGAGTGCCGACTCCACGCTGGATGTCTATATATATATATTTATATATATATTGTAGTCCCAAAGTGCCTGCACTCAAACTTGTTTAATGCGGTGGTGCACGATCAAAACAAAGTGTAATATAGAAGAACAGAGGATCAGCACACACCAATGCAAAAACGTATGGTTTATTTAAAAAAAAATGCTCAAAAAGTGCATAGTGATCCGACGTTTCGGTCCCACTTGGGGACCTTTCTCAAGGACCGAAACGACCGAAACGACCGAAACGACCAAAACGTCGGATCACTATGCACTTTTTGAGCATTTTTTTTAAATAAACCATAAGTTTTTGCATTGGTGTGTGCTGATCCTCTGTTCTTCTATTTATATATATATATATTTATATATATATATATATATATATATATATTAGGAAGTATCAGGAGTACTCATGGATATATTAAAGAGTGTTGAATTTGTTGAAGCTTTACAAAATCCCCCACATCAATACGTTTGGATTCCCCTTGAATAGTCATCAGGATGCACTCAGAATTCATCACATGGTGGATATAGTCAAACAACCACCAATCAGTGAATAGTGTTAATTAGGCAATGTGAGCAATATGATTACATAAAAATAATTAGTGTATCAGTAAACGACCTGAAAATTCAAACTGAATTTGAATTCCATCAAACTCGATCTGAGTTTTTTCTTCGAAAAAAAATTTGAATAGTCGGATATCAATTCTTAAAGGGCCAGAGTATGATAAATCATGAAAATTAAATTTTTTTACAAAACTCTAATCAAATTTGGAGAACTCCCTAGCTGAATTTGACAGTTTTGACTATAAAAAAAATCAAAGATTTGAATACGAATTTTCAATTGGATCCTTGATAAATCTGTTCCCTTAATGCAATGGAATGGAACTAATGTAAATCACACAGATTAAAAACAGGAGTAGGAAAGAAAGATATTGATTCAAATGTCCACTTATATGAATGGCACCAAAGTAGCATGATTAGTTGGTCTGGTGACTATATTATGATCATTTATTATGATCATATTATGAAGGAGGCCGTAAAGGGGTAGTCTGAGAAATATTCTCAGAACCCTCGGGGTAGTTGTTTTTAAATTTAACATTGTTCCCAATAGAGGGAGTAACACCGTAAAGAAATATGGCAGCTTTTTAAAACTCATACGGGCACGGGAACAATCAAAATGAACAGGCAAAGTGACCGATACTAATCTGTTTCATTATATAGATGTTTATTCACTAATAAACGAGTGCAAAAAATAAGCGAGTGATGGAAAGTTACCTAAAGTTAATATTTTTTGTTTTTGTTGAATGGTGACACCCACTGATAATGTCACACTTACGTGTTTGGCGCCACTTTTCATCCTTAAATAGTATCACTGATTGTGTAGTTTTGTGCACTTCCTGAAAAGGCCCGAGTAATGTAGCCAAAACATTTAAACAAATAAAAAATATTTTTTTTTCACTTACAAAGTCCTTGGAATGCGGTTTCTGAGCTTTATATCCATTTTTTTTTACCTGCTCCCAGGCAGTTATGTACCAGCTGTGAGTGCACCAGATAAGTTACCTCAGAGTTCCATGACCTGTATAAAAACACTCTTTGGCCTTTGGCCTCATGTTTTTATATGGTCATGAAATGCCTCGGTAACTTATAATATTATAATATCCTTATAATTTACAAGATGGGGTACTTTATTCACTATACATATATATATATATATATATATATATATATATATATATATATATATAGTAGCATGGTTTGAAAATCATAAATGCCTTGAGGTGAAAAAGCCGGCAATTATGTTCATAATTTTGAATGCATCTATGTTATACATAATGTTTTCTTTTTTTTTTTTTCTAGGAATGGAAAATCAATAAAATATTTAATTATAAAAAAAGAAAATCATAAATGGAAAGTATATCCCTCCCAGAATCTTCTATGAAGCAGTACAGAGGGCTTTGAAAATGAGGCTCTGAGCAGCAGTGAGGGATGATTAGACTCACCTGGAGTTAAAAGGTGGGGGCTCAATTAAAGCTGTTCTCTGCCTTGGTCTGAGACAGGAAGGAGAGCTACAAAGATGTATTGAAAAGATTAGTTTGACTGCATGTGACTAATAAGGACCTTATTGCTGGACACAAGGTTTTTGTCACAAGGAGGCAAATTCCCTGGTAGCAAGGACTGGCTACAAGCTACTGACCTAAAGCGCTTGGGAGTGAGCTGCTTCAAGGAGAAAGCACAGGGAATTTTCCAAAGGACTGTGAGTGACTTTTTATTTGTTTGCTGGATTTTACTTGCCCAAGTGGGCCTGTGAGACCTTTAAGGAAATATTATCTTTTACCAGCACAGCAGGAACTATTTTGTTTTTCTGCCTCCTCAAAGGTTATGAACTTTTGTGTTTGTGTGTAAGCTGGTGTGTGGAATAAAATCACATACAAAGATCAGCTGGAAACCTAGTGCTCTGTCTCTTATCTGTGTGAACGGAGCTGCTGCTACTACCTAAGGGCTGGGACAGACAGGGAGATTCGGGGAGATTATGTCGCCTGGCGGTTAATCACAGGCGACAATCTCCCTGAACTACCTTCTCCCTGTCTGCCGCCTGTTAAAATTAAAAAGCGCCAGCGCTAATCCACACGCAGCGCGGCAATTTCCGGAATCGCCCGAAGTTTAATTACCTGGCAACAAATCTCCCCATATCGCTTCCCCCTGCCTTCCAGTGACTTAAATGAATAATCCCCTGTGCCTATTCACACGCTGCGCTGTGCTTTCCCGAAATCGCTCGAAATTGCCTAGGCAAATTTTTCATTAAAGACGCTGGAAGGCAGGGGGAAGCAGTTCGGGGAGATTTGTCGCCCCAAAGAAGAGGCGATTAGTCGACAGGCGACAAATCTCCTCAAATCTTCCCATCTGGCCTTACCCAAAAGAGTGACCCTCCCAACAATATATATACAGTTGTGCTCATTAATTTACATACCTTGGCAGAATTCTTAACCATTTTTCAGTGAATAAGAATGAAAACACAAAAACTTAGTTAGTGGTTGGCTGAAGCCATTTATTGTCAAACAACTGTGTTTATTCTTTTTAAATCATAATTTTATGTCAAACCAACAGAAAGGAATACTATACTACAGTACCATAGCAACCACTTACAACATTCTTTTGTTAGGGAGGAAGTCCATGCAGCTTTTCTTTAAAATTCAAAAAGCTTTATTCCAGGTTACATGAAAATCATGAACAGGGATTTCACAAGACTCACATTTCCTGTCTATGACAAGATGGTCACCTTTTGTTGCATGTGTATTTGGCTGGATAGGAGACCAGCGTGTGGGAGAGAGAGAACCGCAGCATAACTGTGAGGACGCTGGATACAGACACGTGAGTTACTTGTTAACCATAGCAACCACCCCAAGCATCTATTGGACTCCTTACCAAAGTCCCAGATGCCAAGGATGGTTCGCATAGACAGTAACTGGCAAAAGAGAAAAAAAAGACTTCCTTGTTATGCCCCAAACCTTTAAATTAGTGCAAGATGTGATGGAATGGGCCCTAAAGTTGGATAGGGATGATATGGTATTAGAGCAGGAATGTGTAAGGACTGACAAAAAGCCTGCTAATGATATGTATTATGTAAGCCGTTATGGGGTAGCATCAAGTTACAAATGCCAGTGTGTGTTAAAACATTGGACATTGGTCTGTAGTGATGGGACACTGACTAAAATGTTACCATCTAGGCCTACATTTAGCTACACAAGTGACGGGAGTCTGAAAGAGAACTGAAGCCCATCAGACCCTTTCCTGACACAGCGTCCCAGGGTATTTAAATGCAGCAGTAGCATAATGTGCAGCAGTCTTATACTAGCCACCAGTTTTACCCACACTCATACTGGTAAGAAGTATTTGATCAAGCAGCAAATTACATGCACCACCACAATGGTTGTTTACATTATAAAGTGCCCTTGTGGTCTCCTATACTGTGGGAAGACAATACACCAATTGAAAGAAAGAATTGGGATGCATAGAGCCAGTATAAAGGTGGCATTGGACACAGAGGGGTATATTTATCAAAGAGGGAAGTTAAAGGAACATCAAAAAATGAAATTGTTTTAAAGTAATAAAAATATAATGCAGTGTTGCCCTGCACTGGTAAAACTGCAGTGTTTTCTTCAGAAACACTACTATTGTTTATATAAATTAGCTGATGTGTAGCCATGGGGCAGCCATTCAAAGGAGAAAAATCTCAAGTTACACAGCAGATAGCAGATAAGCTCTGTAGAACATAATGTTATCTGTTATCCATTACTTATCCTGTGCCATATAGCCGTTTTTCAATTTCTGCCATTGCTACTCAGCAGCTTGTTTTATATGAACTATAGCAGTGATTTTGTTGCAAACAAATCAGTTTTAACAGAGCAGGGCAACACTACATGATATTTTCTTTACTTTAAAACACTTTAATTTTTTGGTGTTACTGTTCCTTTAAGAGTGAATTTCACTTTCACCCATTGATAAATACGCTTTTCAAAATCCCATAGAAATCAATGGAGAGTGGCGGAACTTCACTCTTTGATAAATTTACCCCAGAGAGAGAAAATAGGAGTAGAGAAAAGGGCAAAATATTTACATTTCACAACAGCTTGTGGCGAAGCATTGGGCAGATGCTAAGCATAGCCCGGCTGCATTTCGGTGCATGCCAATTGAGCATGTTCCAGAGAGAATCCGGTGGTGATTTTGATAGGGCTTTGCTTCAGAGAGAGGCCTAATGGACCTATGAATCGGACTGTGTGGCCCCAAAGGCGTTAAATGGTCAGTTGGTGCTTAGCTGCTTTTTGAATTAAGAACAAATAGATAATCATGATGTGTGGCCATAAGTAGACAGAAAGGTAACATAAGAATAGTAGCAATAAAATGGAAATTACACATTTATTGTATCAATATTTTTGTTTTATTGTGTATCTGTCGCTTCTGGTAATAAAATATTATATACTTTGTATAAATTTGCAGGACACACATGGCAAGAATATTCTTAATTGGACACTTTTTCTTTGAACTTATTCCACTTTACAGTGACACCTTGTGGTGAGAATGCACATTGCTTCACAATGTTAAAGGGAAACTGTCATGGGAAAACATGATTTTTTTAAAAACACATCAGTTAATAGTGCTGCTCCAGTAGACTTCTGCACTGAAATCCATTTCTCAAAAGAGCAAACAGATTTTTTAATATTCAGTTTTGAAATCTGACATGGGGCTAACCATTTTGTCAATTTCCCAGATGCTCTGGTCATGTGACTTGTGCCAGCACTTTAGGAGGGAACTACTTTCTGGCAGGCTGTTGTTTTTCCTTCTCAATGTAACTGAATAGTACGCAGTGGGACACGGGTTTTACTAATGAGTGTTGTTCTTAGATATACCAGGAAGCTGTTATCTTGTGTTAGGGAGCTGTTATCTGGTTACCATCCCATTGTTCTGTTGTTAGGCTGCTGGGGGGAGGGAAGGGAGGGGTTGATATCACTCCAACTTGCAGTAAAGAGTGATTGAAGTTTATCAGAGCACAAGTCACATGACTTGGGGCAGCTGGGAAATTGACAAAATGTCTAGCCCCATGTCAGATTTCAAAATGAAATATTAAAAAATAGTTCTGCTGGAGTAGCACTATTAACTGATGCATTTTGAGAAAAAAAAAATTCCCATGACAGGATCCCTTTAAAATGAATGTCTATATAGTTATTTGTTCAATGAAGTTTTGTCTAACATGTATGAAGACACATTTGGCACCGTTTTGGAGAATGGGAGGGGCTAGGTGTATAAGTATGCACTTACCAACACTTGTATTTTGTCCTTGATAAAGGCCCGAATGTGGGCCAAAATGTTGGATGCACAAGTATGAATAAAGACTTTTTTCATTGGATATTGGAGTACGGGTCCTTGATAAATTATTGGATGCATATTAATTGACCCAGCACCCAGAATTGTGTGTATGTGTGTGTGTGTTACAGGATATGTTATCCGGAAAACTTTTATCCAGAAATAAATTAAAGGAAGGCCATCTTGCATAGACTCCATTGTAATCAAATACTTCATATTTTTTGAGGTATGTCTACTTGGCATTGTGAAGGAACTACTCCCACTTAACCGGACCAGATCACTTATGAGGGTGTCACTTTATTATGCCAAGAAACTGGTGATCATGGGCTGGATGGGAAACTCTCCCCCCCCCCCCACCATAGTACAATGGATCAATTTAATTAACCAAGCCCTCCCATCAATCAAACTTACATACCTAGCCAGAGGCTGTCCTGGAAAATTTACAAAGATATGGGACCCGTGGCTAGACCTCTACCCACTTGAGCTCCCTAGACCTTAAGGACCTCTTTGGCCTAACAGACCAGTCGCACACCAGGGATAGATAGACTTGATATATATAAACACCCAAGCAGGTTATAAAACAAGACACCAAAGACTGTTGACAATGTGTATTTTATTTATTGTGTAACCACTGCAACACCAAATGTGAATTGTTACAAACTGATATCTGTGAACCAAGTTGATGTTTGTATTCCCCTTCCCCTTCCCTTGCAAAAACTCAAAAATAAAAACTTTAAAAAAAAAAATACTTCATATTTTTAAAAATAATTTCCTTTTTTCGTTGTTATAATAAAACAGTACCGTGTACTTAATCCTAACTAAGCTATATTCTTATTGGAGTCAAACAAACCTTTTGGGTTATTTAATACTGAAATGATTTTTCATTTGATTTAAGGTATGAAGATCCAAATTATTGAGACCACTAATTGAGAAAACTCCAGGTCCCTAACATTCTGGATAACAGGTCCCATATCTTTACTATTCCACATCTATAAAACTTATTTCATAATATAGGATGTTTAGTTAGTGCTGATTATTACATTATTGGGGGAATTAAATAAAAGTTGATAACAGAAAAACTATTCGCAATGCGAAAAGTTATGCCTCTGCGCAAACAATTTTTGCTTTTTGCTAATTTAATATAGGTTTTGCGAACCCGGAAACTGTTTAGCGACCATTTCCGACAGTGGAAGAGAGTTTGCAAATTTTATACGCCAATGCACAGTCAATGTAATAACACTTCTTACCGAAAAGAGTCGCTATGTTTGCTCCAAAAGATTATGACACCTTCAAGCACTTCTTAAGAGTGTGCAATTAAAATTTGCAGTGCGCAATAAAAATCTGCAATGCAATAACAGTTTAAAGGGATCCTGTCATGGGGAAAAAAAAATTTTTCAAACTGCATCAGTTAATAGTGCTGCTCCAGAAGAATTGAAATCCATTTCTCAAAAGAGCAAACAGATTTTTTTATATTTCATTTTGAAATCTGACATGGGGCTAACATATTGTCAATTTCCCAGCTGCCCCAAGTCATGTGACTTGTGCTCTGATAAACTTCAATCACTCTTCACTGCTATACTGCAAGTTGGAATGATATCATTCCCTCCCTTTCCCCCACCCAGCAGCCTAACAAAAGAACAATGAGAAGGTAACCAGATAACAGCTCCCTAAGGACCCTTACACATGGGCGTTTTTACCTGCGCTCCCCTGCATTCCGTTTTGCTGCGTTCAGCCGCAGGGGAACGCAGGTATAGACGCATTCAATTATTTTCAATGGGGCTGAACTCACACGAACGCATGTAGGCGCCAAACGCAGGAAAAATGCAGCATGTTGCGTCTGAACCTGCGTTCGGCACTTACACGCGTCTCGTGGGTACAACCTCATTGAAAAGAATGAGGTGCATCTAGACCTGCACTCCCCTGCGGCTGAACGCAGCCAAACGCAACGCAGGGGAGCACAGGTCCAAAACGCCCGTGAGAAAGAAAACAGCTGACTGGTAGATCTAAAAACAACACTCAACAGTAAAAACCAATGTCCCACTGCATACTATTCAATTAAATTGAGAAGGAAAAACAACGGCCTGCCAGAAAGCAGTTCCCTCCTAAAGTGGCACAAGTCACATGACCGAGGCAGCTGGGAAATTGACAAAATGGCTAGCCCCATGTCAGATTTCAAAACTGAATATTAAAAATTCTGTTTGCTCTTTTGAGAAATGGATTTCAGTGCAGAAGTCAAATGGAGCAGCACTATTAACTGATGCATTAAAAAAAAAAAACATGTTTTCCCATGACAGTATCCCTTTAAGGAACAATATTCCATTGGGATATGTGGATTTTTATTCTTATTGGTGTGAATTGTTTTTCTATTTGCAACTTTAATTACATTCCCCCCAAAGTGTCTCTTGAACCCTACTGTTTTCTATCATTTCAGTTTTTCAAGCTTAATATACATGCCTCTCAAAGAACACATTAAAGCTATCTAATATAATCCATGTTGTGAAGCAGATGCACAGTGTCAAAGTAATTAAAAGTGTTCTTAAAGGACATTTTTAATGGAAGAAAAGTTTTAAAAGGCATGCTTTGTAAAGGAGATGGAGTTGAATAATACAGATTTTGAGGACAATACACCAATCTGACATTTATCTCTGTGCCCCACACTGCAAAATCTTTTATTCTCTGTTACTGAAAAGCAAGCAGAATAATAACTGAATTAATGGTGAGCTCATTTAATCCTATTATGTAAAGTATAAATCAGTTCTGGTGATACAAAGCCTCAGCTCAAGACAAAGTAAGGATCTATCAATGACTGTTTAACTAAAGTGAGTTAAAGAAATATATCAACACGGTCATGAATAATTTCATCTGCAAGAGGTATCCCCTATAAATATATGGCCATTGTATATGAAAGCAAAATCTACCTTTTAAAAATAACCCGAATAACTGCAAGCTTTACATTCCAAATGAAAGCAGTTCCACTAGAGTCAAATCATCAAAAACAAAATTGCCATAAAAATATTGAAAAATGAATCGCTTGGAAACTGCAAAGGATATTGTATGGATATTCTTCTTAATGAAATTGGTAAAGAAATATACTCCAAATAGTAGCAAAAGTATTAGAAAACAAAAGGTTCAAATTGTGCTAGATGTAAATTCTCCTAAAAGGGCATCTCTATAGGATGCAGAGTGATACTACAACCTCTACTGATGGTGCTAAAATGCATGTGCCACCTACTCAACCAGTATAATCCATTTACAAAATAGAAAGATTTTGAGGAGCAGATGCTCAGTTTAAAGAAGATACATTTCTTCTTATGAAGGCATTGTATAAAACAAAATGTACAGTGAAAGTGCAATCTCTCTATAAACCCATGCATCCTCATTTGGAGAGAATAAGGAGCCACCAAATACAGGGATAACACAGACTATACTCTTACTAAATGGTGCAAGGAGAACACATGAGTTGTATAGTGAAGAAACATAACAATATCCCTTAATCAGTAATCAGCTTCCATGAATATGCAATAGACAACATGTTATTCCTTACTTCATCAATCTATTTATAACTATAAATAAAAAAACATGAAATGTGAATTTCAAGCTTTTCCCAACAAATAAATGTAAAACATGTTCTTGCAAAGTGTGACAAAGCAAGATAAAGGGTGGGAAGTTCTTTTCTTCACTGTGTACAGGTTGTTCTCAAACCGTCTTTCTACTTGTTGCATTGTGATCATTGCAAAGAATAGAAGGCATTCGCCAGTTTTGCAAGTACCGCTAGAAAGAATTCAATGCTATTGTACGTTTTAGTAATACTGCAATGAAATGAGAATGTTCAAACCCCAATTTTATTCCTCAGTTTCTATAGCTACATGTATAGTGTCAGTTGGAGTAAGATTCTGTGGGAACATACTTTAAGCTTTAGAAAGTTCCCAATAATATACTGTAGCTGTGTTATTCATATACAGTGTATATTGGGTCTGTGTTGCTCTTTTATACAAGAAAAACAGCAGTACATAGATTATTTTTATTTTTCAAGCAGCCCTAAAACAATATACAACATAATAATTCCCACCGCTTCCAATCAACAATGTTAATACACAAATTCAGCCCAGACTATAGTACAGATAGCACAGTATTTTAGGGACATGTAGTTGGCTGCTAGTTTGTATCAAGTCTAGATCTGCTGCTTACAGTTTAGCCAGCAAATCCAATATCTGAAATAATAACCCTCTTTATCCATTCAATGGAATCAAAGAAACAGCTTAAAATTAGGCAGACATTAATCCAATGTTCCCATGAGGCAAACTCTTCTTCCTGACAAACGGCAAATGTGCAAGTTCTCTAGAGTTTACAATAAAAGGAGAAAGGCAGAAACATACCTGAGTGAAAGAGATCGGCAAGCCTCCCTTCTCTATCCATAGCCCAGTTGTCCAGTTGTTTGCGAGGAGCTTGTGTTACTCTGAGCTGCTCCGAGGAATAATGAACATGAAGCATCAGCCTGTTCCCAGCAGCTGGCAGTAGTTTTCCCAGATACGATGATGAGCACAGCATGAGATTCTTTATAATTAACCAAATATTGTGTGGCAGCAACAAATCAATGGCTAAACCCCAACCATCAGATAAAAGAAAAGTACAATTTCATCTGGGAAGTAAAAGACCTTGTCAGATTATGCTAGCAAGCATTTTCCTCCAGTTCTTTACTGTATCTCTGTGCTTTAGGACTGGCTTTTACCCTGTTGAAAGAACCTGCATATATTATTATCCGCACAATAGCGCAGGTTATTGTTTATGAATTACCAGCCTTCCCTTCAACAAAGGCTATTTTCATCAGAAAACTCAATTTCATTTCAGCTCCAGTTTGATTACATGCAGAAGAAAAGAAGTCTGTGCCTAAACCTCAAAGGATTTTTATTCATACTATTCAATGGGCTTTATTGCTTCCTTTTGAAACCTGACGTAGGAAGCACTTGGAGTAAAAAGGAAAAAAAAACACTGACAAAAAATATTGCAATGCTATTTTGTACCATAACAGAACTGAAGAGGGCCAATGATTTTTCAGTCATCCTTCACTGTACTGCAGATCAGCAAAGGCTGGAATTAATGATAGACCAGTGAGAGGAGCCAGCTTAGGTTTCACAATACATGTCAAATCTAAATGATAACTGTACATTGAAAAGACCCAAAAGGGCCTGCAGCTGATTGATTCATGGCTTTGAAAAGAAAGACAGGCCTGAGGAGTTTATTGCACTACAATTTACAGAGAATTATCATAAAAAATGAATGTCAGAGACTCAATATCAGCCTGGCTTGCAACCAAAATAACACTCTGAGCGGGGTTAGGGTCTTAAGATGCTTAATAATGTATCACAGGTGCCCCTATGTGTTAACCACCAAGTAAATCCGCAAAGACTGGGAAGAGAACCACAAGTTTAAAACCCTGTAACAAAAAAACCTGTACCCCCCACCCCACATAAACCCCCTCCGCCTCCCCCCAGCCAATGTGCCCTACTTTATACTTACCCCCTCGGCGCAGATTCAGGCAGCATGCAGCCCTCTTGGGGGTCTTCGGTAAGTTGGGAGAACGGCAATTTCCATCCACTTCGGAGCATGCACAGTTCTCGCAAACCAGCAAATTGCTCCAACTGCGCATGCACAGTTCTCGCAAACCAGCAAATTGCTCCAACTGCGCATGTATCGCCATGCTCGGTCAGCTTACCGAAGACCCGCAATCTGTGCCGAGGGACAAGTATAAAGTATGGAAATTTCCCCAGGGGGAGGCAGTTAGGCTACGGGGCGAAGGGAGGATGCGCTACATGTGATGGGGGGGGTACAGTGTTTTTTTATTACAAGGTTGGATTCTCCTTTAAGGGATCAGAAGATTTTTCTTTCTTTTATATCTTGTCCTGTGTTTTGCATTACACATATGTGATTTCAATTATTCAGCCCGCACACCCTGGCTCTCCAAACAAACGACTACCTGGTGCACAGCGAGAAGGGGTTCGGCATCCCTCAGTAACCAGCTCTGTAACAAATCACCGGCACACAGGAACAACTTGCAGGTAAAACCTTGCTGGTTTATTGTGAATGCAGCATGCAACGTTTCGGGGTAACCGGTTACAAGTTGTTCCTGTGTGCCGGTGATTTGTTACAGAGTTGCATTACAGATATAACATCTATTATTCAGAATGACTGGGACCTGGGGTTTTCCTGGATAAGGAGTTTTTCCGTAATTTGGATCCCCATACCTTTAAGGGATACTGTCATGGGAAAACATGTTTTTTTTTTAAAATGCATCATTAAATAGTGTTGCTCCAGCAGACTTCTGCATTGAAATCTGTTTTTCACATCACAAAAATCATGACAGAATCCCTTATGAGGTCTACTAAAAAATTATTTAAACATCCATTATTTTACTTTGAATAAGGATCAGTTATATCTCAGAATCAAGGGCAATGTGCTGTTTTTAAAAAATGTGAATTATTTGACTAAATGGGGAAGGGATTCTATGGAAGGTGGTCTTTCTGTAATTCAGAGCTTTCTGGATAATGGGTTTCAAGATAATAAAGCCTATACTTTTAGAAAATAAATTAAGGAACTTTCGAATGAATAATAATTAAAACTTTTAAATCATTTCAAAAGCATTTGTAAATATAAATGCAGTATCCAGAAGACATCTGAACTACTGGTTCTGACTTCTAAAACAATGATGCAGAAGCAGCTAATTGAAAATGTTGGGCTGAAAACCCCTTTAATTAGTTGCTGGGCATTTCCAAGTTATAAGGTTACATGTAAATAAAATGACCAAGTAGCATTTTTCTTTTATTTATTTTTTTAACCTTACTCATCAATGACAGTTCTATAATTGGAGATTACATTCAGCATGGATGTAAGCAATGAGGGTCAGATGGAACTCACCCCTAATATGAATACTATGACACTGCTCTGAAATACAGCTGTGTAAATACAATCCTCTGTCTAAATATCTATAAATCTGAGCATTTGGAATATTAGGAAAAGTATTTATTCCAAAACAAAACATTAAATCGATTTTTCAAGCACAAAAACATATTTTTTTAATGATTATCCTATATTTATACAGCATCACCATTCCATCGATCTTAGCAGATATTGTACAGCAGTCAAATTTGTTCCATGGCAGTTTACAATCTAATGCCCCTATTACATTTACATGGTGGATTCCCCCATGTGCCGCCCCTAGGCCTAGTGCCACCTAAAACTTTGCTGCCTGTGGTCTTTGTGGCCTCACCACAAATCAGGGACTACACACATTAGGGTCAGTTTGTGGGTGAAAACCCATGCAAACACCTGGAGAACATGGAAACTCTTTGTACATAGTGCTCTGACTAGTATGAAACCTAGTACTCTACTACAGGGCAGCAATGCTAACCTCTGCACCACTGTGGTAAGACATCAATATAAGGCATGATCTCAGCAGAAAAAAATGTAGAATCGAAAATTGATGGATATGATACTGATCAGCTTGCTCAGCAACACTTGACACATTTTAACATAACATAAAATATCAAGTTTTTACATCTATTTTCAATAAATTGGGATAGACCTAGATTATTTGGCACAGAAAAATGTTTGCTTTACAGTTTTAGCAGTGTGAAATATAATAGTCCTCTTGGCCAGATTTACATAACGGGCACCCCTAGGCCCGCTGACATTCGTCACCCCATACCCATTTATTTTCACAAATTTTCATCATCTGGACTGAAGCAATGGGGATTTTAAAGAACTATTCTCTCTCCTGCTCATCCCCATTAAACTTATGTGGTATGTTTTGGCAGCATGCCGCCACTAAAATCCTGCTGCCTAGGCCTGGGCTTTGGTGGCTCTCCAAAAATCCAGACCTGATCGTCCTCAACACCAGAAGAACAGTCTTTTGCAGGTAAGTTTATAGGTTCTGCCATAGTAATCGAAACTTAAAGTTAACTATACCCCCCGAACAATGTTGGTCTCTATAAAAAGATATTGCATAAAACAACTCAAAACCCTGCTTCATGTAAACAAACCATTTGCATAATAATATACTTTTTTTAGTGATGTGACATTGGGTAATCCTAAATAGTAAATTGTCATTTTAAAAAATAAGGACAGCCTCCTGGGATCATATGATTCAACGGTGCACACAAACATACCAAACACACTATAAAGTTAGGTCATATGAGCCAATCAACAGACAGAATTCTGTCATTAGCTTCCAAACTTCTTCCTGTTACAGTTAGAGTTGAAATATTTCTGGTCAGGTGATCTCTGACTCTGAGGCAGCACACAGACCATCACGAAATGGTGGTTCAAGGCAAGAGATGTAAAAGGGCAATATTTACTTAAATATGCATTCTGTTGCTTAAGTATTAATTTTGGGGGTAAAGTTTTCCTTTAATACTTTATTTCTATTATTCCAAATACTATTTATGTTGGCCACAGTTTTAAGTCAATCTTATTCTTTAGACTAAGAAAAATGTCCATCTTACATTGTAATAGGCATGTCATAGATGCTCACAACTCTGTCTTCAAGCAGGGCCGCCATTAGAAATCATGGGGCCCTGCATTACAACAATTTCTGGGTCCCCTGGGCCCCACCCACCACCACAGGCCCCTCTCTAGACCCCACACACTTCCACATATTCTGCCCCTGGCTATAATAAAGGAATTTCCCATGAGGACTTCCAGAAGTCAAATATTTTAGAAACTAATAGGATTCATAAACATATAAGATCATTGACTTGTTGAGTTCATAAGTTCCTTTCTTACACAGCTCTCTCATACCAAATATTGGGTTCAACAGTTCTGTCAAAAATCTGTTTGTACAAAAATCTTTTATACAAAACTATGATCAACAGTTCCTTCCTACTAGACTGTGTTGTACAAAACTTTTATGGAAGTATTACTCAGAGCCACCAATGTGTGTATGTATATATATATATATATATATATATATATATATATATATATATATATAAAAAAAAAAGCTCAGCTCTCATGATGGTGCTAAAAACCACTGGTGGCTAGGGGGTCAGGGCTTCACCTTTTCACCTTTTCCTCTTTGTGGCTTTGGGGCTTTCATTTCAGCTCCATGCATGGCTTTGGGTCTTTGGTGCTTTTGCACCTTGGGACTTCCGGACTCATATGGTGTTAAGGGGGGCTCTGCTAATTAGGAAAGTGTAGCACAGTTGAGCCCCCCTTTAAGCCGGACATTTTATGACTGTACCCCTTGCGCCCACCCCCAGGTGCGGGGCATCATCAGAGAGGCCGTCTCAGGGTGGCCGCTAACCTCTAACAGATGTCTGCTTTCAAATATGACTAGAGAAGACCATCTTTTGGTTTCCATAGTTTACAAAACTTCTTCGAACTTTGAGAAAAATTTCATCTTAATAGGCAGGCCCTAGTCTATTATGCACTGTCCGTCCAAACATTACTCTGTCCAAGCTCTCATTGGGATTAGGCCATTAGCATATCCATCTGACCCCAATGATTGAATCCCTGCACTAAACCATTCCACAGAGCAGTAACCCCCAAAAGTGGCTTGCAAGAAACATGTTGCTCACCGACCAATTGGATGTTGCTCTTAGTGGCCTCAAAGTAGATGTTTGTTTTTGAATTCCATGCTTGGAGGAAGTTTTGGTTGCATAAAAACCACATGCACTGCCAAACAAAACTTTCTGTAGGCTGCCAATCCACATAGGGACTACCAAAAAGCCAATCACTGCCCTGGCACCCCAGAAACTTTTTTCATGCTTGTGTTGCTCCCCAACTTTTTTTTTTTAACATTTTAATGTAGCTCACAGTTAAGGAAGGTTGATGATCTCTGCCATAAAGAAACCCATTAGGACAGCTAACTGATTAAGTTCAATAATGTCAGTATTCCTAACTACAGACGTTAGATGATAGCCCCTTTGCTCAAGTAGAACACATTTATTTGGGGTTGAAGCAGAGCCTTTTTATTTCATTTCTTTTTAACGAATCCAATATCTTAATCTGCTAATATCAAAATATAAAATAATATACATTGACTAAATGTTATACACTTTGAGTGCAATAATTCTAAATAAATACATTTGGGTTCTTCTACAGATCATATTTGAATCCATGTTTTAATTAATTTGCTTTAGAAATGCAATTAACGTGTGTGGTTGATTAAAGGATACTGCAATTATCTGATAAGTCATATTAATGCACAGGAAGTATTTATCACAATGTTGATCTTAATTTTAAATATATATCAGACAATCATTTCTGCCTTTTATGCTCTTTGTCTACTGTTAAATATTCCTGAATAAATACAAAGGGTGACTTATTCATTATTCATCCCAAACAAGGCAAGTATAACAATTTGAAAAGCGTGACATTTGAGCTTTTTGCCAACACCAGCAAAATTATATCCTTCCTATTGTAAATCAATGAAGTAGAATCATTGCGCACAAAAGAATTAAATTGCCTTGTCACTTTAATAAGGCCACCTTATATACAGCTTTCAACCAATGCCATTGTACAGAGAAAGGGTGCATGCTCTGCCTCAGCCGCCTTAGATCTCTGCTGGCTTTCCAATTAAATCAGCCTCCTCGTACACTTTTGGTCTTCTTTCTTTTTATTGAGTGCCAGTGTCAGAATGTCATAGGCATAGAGAAACTTGCTTTCAAATGCTTCACAGAAAAACACGATGATTTGACTTGATTTTTGGCTCCTGCAAAAGTTGTAATATTTTTATTTAATGTTTTATAAGGAGTAAGGGGAAAGCAAAAAAAAGTGTGTACTTGTACAGTATAATACTTGTAGGGTTCCACCTGTCTGGTTTTTTAGCTGGAGAGCCTGGTTTTCAGAAGGGTCATAACTACCTGCCCACTTTTCCAAAGTAGGAAAACCAGACAGGACCTAGACTGAAAATCATGAAGTCATAGCCCCCTGCCATCATCAGCTCTGCCCCCGATGTTTATACACTTAAAAGGTAGCAACCCTACTTGCAGTACTACAGCCTCATTGCACCCCCGCCTAATGGTTTTAAAAATCAGTGGTGAGCACAACTTTTCTTTGTGTGTTGTAGTTATACTGGAGCAGTGACCAGCTCCTTGTTGTAGCCCCCACCCTTCCCAGCTATAGTCAGGTGATCCCACTGGTGTCTAATAAAAGGGCAGATTGGGAAATTTACTCTGAAAGCAGCAAGTAGGTTGCGGGTAAAACTTAGTCCCTTTGTAAAATGTATAATCAATGGAATTCTTAATGAATCAGATGAAAATTGAGTGTAGGACTGGCCAGATATGGGATGACTTTGACGTAGTTGGCCAGCTTAAATATATTGCAATATATGGACAAACAATCCCGTTGTTTGAAGGGTAGGCATTTTTCAGTAGCTGTATGCACAGAATGTCTTAATGTCTTAAATATATTGTTAATGGGTTGAGTGCAGAGGATCTTGTATTTGTCTATTCTTATTTTGTGGTCACAGCCTCATTGCACCCCCGCCTAATGGTTTTAAAAATCAGTGGTGAGCACAACTTTCCTTTGTGTGTTATATATATATATATATCATATAATATATGAATACTCATATATGAATAATAATGTGAATTTTAGCACATATGCAAAACTAATCCCCATCAAAAGAAAGGTTTGCAAAACAAGAGGGATGTTTAGCACTTATCAGACAAATATCTCCCCTCCATTATCTGGAAACCCATTATCCAGAAAGCTCCAAATTATGAAATAGACTCTATTTTATCCAAATAATCCAAATTTTTAAAAAGGATTTCCTTTTTCTCTGTAACAGGTAAACAGTACAGAGTACATGGTCCAAATTAGTAAATGAGCAATCCTTCTTGAAGGCACAACCAGCCTATTGGGTTTATTTCTGTTTATCTGTCCAATGTCTGTATCTATATTGTATGATGATTAAGCAATTTTCCAAATTTCATATTTAAGGGAAACTAAGAACAATGCATGATACAGACAATATAAATATTTACATGCTGCAGAAGAATGAATGTCTGCATGACTTGAGTGTATAAATGAATATTTACAAATGAGTTCCCAGTAATTTGAAGTCTGCATTGCAGATGAGTGGGCACCCTGGCCTTTGGAGAAAAGCAATCATCTGTTTTTTTCTAAAGCAGATTACAATTCAAGAGTGGCATTTAAGAATAGCTGCTTTAGGTTTCAATTTAAGCAATTTCCCCTAAATTGTACTCGACAATCACAGTTCAATAATGCACACAGTGGCTCTGATTTTATATTTCTGAAGTACTAACAACGGGAATCCACCTGAACTCACTGCCAGGTCATGGCTACACAATAGGAAACAATTTGCCAAATAAACAACATAAGCATTTTTTAACAATCAACCCAAAAAGGATTATACATAAAACTGAAAACACAAATCCAACTATGACAGTGCTACCTTTAATCAGAGGTCAAGGCTAGAATAAAGTAGCTTTGCTATCAGCAACATTTTGGGGCAACACTTTTGCGAACTGCAATTTGATTGGTCGAACGATCAAATATTCGATCAATCGATAAAATCGTTCGGATCAATTTTAAACATTCGATCGAATATTTTTATTCGATCGAAAATAATTAAACCCAATTCGGTAGCTTTGATAAGGCGAACTAGGCAGTCGAATAAAAATTTAAAGGGGAAGTACTTTGCCTGTCGAATAGTCAACTATTCGAATAGAATTTTCAAAATTCACTGGTCGAAGTGGCCTTCAAAAACAAAAATTCTAAAATTCTAATCTTTTTGAAAATTTTGTCGAACTTCAAATCCTTCATGTGAATTTAGTTAATCTGCCCCTTTGTTCACCTGTCTTTGTTAATTAATTATTATGTTTACCAAGTATCATCTTTTTTAAGTTTTTCACCCTAAAATGTTATTAAAGACACACTGGGGATTATATACTATGACCATGGGAAAGAAGTGAAAGAGCACCAAGTGGAACAAGAACATAGCAGGCCTACGTGCTTTCCATCACCCAATCCATCTACAGGTCTCTGTCCCTCGAAATGGGTAGTATATGACTTAACCCTCTCAGTTTTGCCTAGAACAGCATGATATGCTATACAATAGCATCTGCTACATGATACCAGAATATGGATTTTAGCAGTCCACACAGTGGTACACATACCATTCTTTTTTGTCTAAGAGTAGATCGTAGATGTTTTAAATACTTCATTATGAATTGTTTAGTGTTTTGCTGTCACTTTTGTTTGAATATGTACTTGTTTGTACAATTAAAATTCCAAAAACACTTTGGGCCTACATAGAAAATAACAATACCAATGCAACAGTACCTTACTTCTGTCTCACCAGTGGTTGAATTAGCACGTTTTTATATGTGAGCAGTAGCAAATTACACTTTATAAACTATATATCTAACACACAACATAGCATTCACACTTAAGGTGGCCATACATGCCACAATTACGACCTTTTCCCACGACCATTGGTCGTATGAAAGATCATGTGTGGGATTTAGATTAGGGAACAAAGGTATAATAAATCATAAAATTAAAAAAAAAAAAAGTTCCAAAAATGGGTAAGAAGATGAACGAAGGGATGCCTTAAATATTTTCTTAAAGTCATCATCATCATTATATACAGTTATTTGCTTGAAAACAATGCAAGATAGTAAAATTATTTAGCAAATGAGGATATATTATTAAAACTAAATCCATTTTTTTAAGCTACATGATTATTTTGTTCTGTACTCCAGGCATCCCCTGCACCGCCCTAGATGAGCACATGTGCAATACAGATCTTGGTAGCCAATTTTCATACTGTGCATGCACCTAGCTGCAATAGGCACCGGATTTGCCTGGTACACAAAAATGGCAGTGCAACCGATGGTTAGTGCACCAGCCTGGGACCTACCTCCCAACTGTCCCGTTTTCTGTGGGACAGTCCCTATTTTGACAGCTCAGCCACAGTCCTGGACTTTTACTAAAAGTCCTGAGTTTTTCTTTCATCTCTTACACTGATGCCAGAAGAAAAATACATCGTTTCTGCAGTTAATTCAATAGGAAGCTTTTTGATAGAGAGCCCAGCACATGCAATTAGATACATTTGTAACAATTTAAGATAAGTAAAGATACAATTGTAATTATTTAAGATCAACTCACAGTTTAAAGGGCAATTTCACTTTAATTAGCAAAACACATAAAACATGGCCCTAAAACTCCCAGAAATGTGGTTAAATTTTAATAAATGTAACCACATGGTCATGGTCATTAATGGGTGTGACCATAAAAAGGGTGTGACCAAACAATTACACGCAGCAGATCTTTTTCTATATCTTTCCATTTTTCAAATATTCGGAGATTTGGCCTGGGGTAGGATGTAAGCAACTAGACTTACTCCACACTTCCCATCATTCTTATATTTTAAGACATTAAATAAAATTATTTGCAAGAGTCATATAGGGGAATGTAATATACATCGGTAACGCAAAAACTATTCGCAATACGAACAGATTTTGCTATGCGCAAATGCAATATACCTTTTGCGAACCCGGAAACTGTTTAGCGTCCACTTCCGCCAGCGGAAGGCCGTTTGTGAATTTTATACTTTGCGCTAATGCGCTGTCAATGTAATAAAACTTCTTACTGAAAAAGTCGCAATGTTTGCTCCAAAAGATTACGACACCTTCAAGCACTTCTTAAGAGTTTGCAATTATAATCTGCAATGCACAATAACGATTCACAATGCAATAAACGTTTAAGGAACAATTTCATTGAGAGATGTGGATTTTAACTCTTATTGGTGCGCAATGTTTTTCTCTTTGCAACTTTAATTACATTCCCCCAATAGTGTGTTTGCAACATCTTCTAAACAATTGGCACTAATCTCCACCACAAAAGCTCATTAGAAATATTGCCATTTAAATAAAGAGCAAACTGGAAATATGGATTAACATGCTTTATCCCTCCCTGGAACAATGAAGTTTTGTTTTTCACTGGTGTATACATTCTGACTCCAGTTGCTGTGATAGTGGCTTCATTTCCCTGCAAGACCTTTCTGTCCGGTGTGAATGGGACTGGACTCAACCACTATAGGCAATCTATGCCAGATAGCTTCTCACATATTCTATATTTACATTAACAAATGTTGTCGGACAAAATTAATTATCCCCCCAATCTCAGGAGCAGCTCCCCGCACACTCAGAGCAGGAACAGGAAGTGAGGACGGGAGGAAGAACGTATGTGACATCAGGAAGGAAGGAAGCACCTTGTAATCAACACCTTTGGTCACTAGGTGGCAAGATAACAATACACCGTCATATAAAAAAGTTTGGGAATCCCTCTTAATTCTTTGGAGTTTGGTTTATCATTGGCTGAGCTTTCAGAGTAGCAACTTCCTTTTAATATATTACATGCCTTATAGAAACAGCAGTATTTCAGCAGTTATAGTTTATTGGATTAACAGAAAATATGCAATATGCATCATAAAAAAATTAGACAGGTGCATAAATGTGGGCACCCCAACATCAATACTTAGCTGAGCCTCCTTTTGCAAATGTATCAGCTTCTAGACACCTCCTACAGCATGTAACCTCCACCAAATTTGACAGTAGGTAGCAGGTGTTTTTCTTGGAATGGGGTGTTCTTCTTTTGCCATGAAAAGCGATTTTTGTTATGACCAATTAACTAAATTTTGGTCTCATCAGTCCAAAGCACTTTGCTCCAAAACAACTGTGGCTTGTCTAAATGAGCTTTTGCAACAAGCGACTCTGTTTGTGACATGAGTGCAGAAAGGGCTTCTTTCTCATCACCATGTTGCACTGAATAGTAGAAGGTACAGATACACCATCTGCAGCAAGATGTTCTTGCAGGTCTGTGGAGGTGCTTTGGTTTGTCTGTAACAATTCTCATATCCTCCGTATATGACGCTCCTGTATTTTTCTTGGCCTGCCAGAACTGGGTTTTACAGTAAATGTGTCTGTGGCCTTCCATTTCCACCTAAACCATGATACTGAACAGTCTCTGTTCTCAGATATTTTGAGAGCTGCTTTGAGGATTCCATGCGGTCACTCTTCAGAGAAGAGTCAAACAGAAGCACAACTTGCATTTGTCCACCATAAGGGCCCGTACACATGGGCGTTTTGGACCTGCGCTCCCCTGCGTTGCGTTTGGCTGCGTTCAGCCGCAGGGGAGAGCAGATAAAAACGCCCGTGTGTAAGGGCCCTTAATACCTTTTCTCATGATTGGAGACACCTGCCTATGAAGTTCAAGGCTTAACAAGCTAATCCAGCCAATTTGGTGTTGCCAGTAATCAGTATTGAGCAGTTTCATGCATTCAAATTAACAAAATGACAAGGGTACCCAAATTTTTGCACAGCCAGTTTTTCACATTTGATTTAATTTCATATTTAAGAATACTGCTTCATTAAAAATCTTTGTTGAGAAAACACCCCAGTTCCTGGGAAATGAAAGACATACCATAACTTTTTTGTTGAAAGTGGAGTAAATTATTATGCAGGCTGAGAGGAGTTTCCAAACTTTTAAATGACTGTATTTGCATGGAAACAAACATGAATTTTAAACATAATACACTTACTGCTGGGCCCACACAATATATATTATAAAATGTATATTTTCACAACCAGAAGTGCATATCAGCTAATTAATGCAAATTATTAATTATAGTCTACATAATAACATTATATATGCAGAGGCCATAGAAGAAAGAGGGGAAGCAGAGATCATTTATGGTTTGGGGACAGATTTGCAAAAAAAAGTTGCTAAATTGCACCAATGCAGTTACCCATAACAACCAATCTTTGCTTTGAGATATAAGGGCTGAACTCCACTGATGATTTACGTGCGTTTCCCATGGATGCGAAACTCGGTGACAAAACGCATGCGTCAAGTGGGATGCGACAGAAAACCAGGTAAGTTTAGTAATGTTGGATGGTATCACAGTGTTCATCTGACACAACACAACACAGCTTGCATCTTTTGCATTAGACACCATACGATATTTGTATTACTTACCTTGTTTCCCTTCGCATCCAACTTGATGTGTACTTTTGTCGCAGATTGTCGGATCTGCAGGAAATGCACGTAAATGTGGAGTTCAGCCCTAACAGTTGGTTGTAGTACATTGTTCCAAGCTGGTTGAGGATTGTTTACCATTAGCAAGTGACGATACTGAGGCAAAGTAAGCGGAGATAGTTTTGTCAGATTTCCTACCATATTCACAAACCTTTATCTCCACTTATGTGAGTTTGTCTTTTAAAATACAGTATAACGAGTTTGTTTTTTTTTTTATGCTCAAAGTTTTAAGGAACATTTTTATGAATTTGTAGAGCTCCCTAAACATGTCAGTCTGCCATCAGGTGCCTTGTACTAATGATTCTGCCTTACAGAGAAGAGACTCCCTGTCTCTTTTAAAAGCCAATATGGTAGACCACATGCAATATCAATTAAACATTGAGTGAATTTCTCAGCTCAGTACTGTAAGAATTATACCCATTGGGTGCCGTCTCCTGTTAAAAAAAGAAGTAAAATCTCCTGGCAATTTTTTATTTAGTTCAAGTGCACAAAGCATCAACCCTTCTCCCCAACTACATCAGTTACACTTGCTCCAGTTTATATGTGTCACTTGCTCCAGTTTATATCTATATCTATATATATATATATATATATATATATATATATATATATATATATATATATATATATATATATATATATATATATATATATATGAGGGCCAACAATCTAGGTAACATTTTGATGGTTAAAGATTTACCACCCCAACCCAAACCTGGCTCCTGGCTTGGTTCACTGGCAAAACCTGGGTGCTATAAATGTACTGGCTGCTTGACATGCAGTGGGATGATCCAGAGTTCAGTCTTTAATCACCCCCACACTGGGGCAAAACTTAAGATTTGACATAGATTCACATGCACAAGTACTCATGTGGTGTATCTGGCGTGGTGCCCATGTGGTTTAGCATATGTTGGCAAGTCTAGCACTACATATTGTGAAAGAATGAACAACCACAGGTCTTCCATCAGGGCAGCCATTAGTACTGGACAAGCCTTACAGCCAATCGCTAAACATGTTTTGTTGGCCTGACATTCACTGCCCCAATTTCGCCATATGATCATTGATCACGTCCCCCCCCTCCTAGGAGAGGTGGCAATAGGGACTTGGCCCTTTTAAAATTGGAGTCTTCTTGGATACACAGGCTGGACACTGTTGCAACAAGGGGATTAAATGAGCTCCTCCCCTTAGCGGTGTTTATTTGATTCTCATTGAACAGTTTTTGCCCTACCATAAATGGTGATGAATTGACTTTTTGGACATGGAAAAGTGTGCACAATAACATCAGCTAGTATGTACTCATCCTATGAGTCTGCTCCACTGTTCATGATCGCAGCTCTTTGTATGTGACTGTATATGGCATACGAATCGGATGTGATGTCCAGCACACCCAATGATTTTTGTTTAGTCAGTCCTGCCTTTGACTTTTCTCCCAGTATTAATTGTTGAATTTTTTCATAGGATGAATCTTTTTTGGTTTTCAACAATCGCTGAAGGAGTGATACATTTTCTATTGAGATCATTTTGCTTGGGTCTTACCCTTCAATACGCAGGGGAGCGCAGGTCTAGACGCACCTCATTCTTTTCAATGAGGTTGTACCCACGAGACGCGTGTAAGCGCCGAACGCAGGTTCAGACGCAACATGCTGCATTTTTCCTGCGTTTGGTGCCTACATGCGTTCGTGTGAGTACAGCCCCATTGAAAATAATTGAGTGCGTCTATACCTGCGCTCCCCTGCGGCTGAACACAGCAAAACGGAATGCAGGGGAGCGCAGGTAAAAACGCCCGTGTGTAAGGGCCTATAATGAGTATTTGAAAGCGGCCATATATACAGCATTATCTCTTTTTGAGTTTCACTAAACAGTATTGACTAGCAGTCTGACGATCAGCCAGGGTTCACCCATAACTACACTAAGCGTTCCCATAATGGTGCTGTCTGTCCGTTGATTGCAGTTGAGGGCAAAGAAAACTGCCATTTACACAGTGCTGCTTATGCCTGTATTCTATAATGTTTTCGACAGTCTGATGGTCTGCCAGGGTTCACTTATAACCAATTTTTGCCCTATATGTTGTTTTGGTGCACACATTACACCTTTGGGACTATGCCCTACACCTCCATAATATGAATACATAATTTTTTTCAAAATTTTCAATATTCTTATGCCAAGGGTTCTGAGAGGTATAGTTCAAACCGAGTCCCATTTCTTATTGAGTTTAGGAAGCCTGACCCCTAGAGGCTACAGTGCTTATTACTGCTCTCTCTGATATTTGTTTCTGCACTGTTCCTGGCTATTTGTGATAAGGGGCCTCTAATCTCTGAGCCTCATACAGTCCTGTCACGTCTATGTTCGGGTGGTGCAGTCCACGTAGGCCATTTTTGATAGTTTAGCACTTTTGAATCTGCGCTCAGTTGTGGTTTGGATATAACTCTACTGCCTTTATTTTTGTCATTTTTGGACCCAGTGCTTGGGCAACAATCTTCAACTTGCTATGAGATATCTAGTTAATCCTATTTGCCCCACTTGGATCTATGTATATTCCCAAGAAACTGCATCCATTACTTTGTTGCTTTGTATTATGCTATGAATAACCCAATAACTGCAACTTGATTTTAATGATTTTCCATTACTTACAGTTATCAATTCAATTCTTTTTAATTCTTTTACTTGTACTATTCTTTGTTAGGCAGTTTTTTTTTTTCACTCCCAATCTGGGTTTCTATGGTAATTAATTGAACTCCTGTTTGGTGCCATGTTTGTTGTTCTTAAGGGCCACTACACACGGGCGTTTTTACCTGCGCTCCCCTGTTTTCCGTTTTGCTGCGTTCAGCCACAGGGGAGCGCAGGTATAGATGCACTCAATGGGGCTGTACTCACACGAACGCATGTAGGCGCCAAAAGCAGGTTCAGACGCAACATGCTGAATTTTTCCTGCGTTTGGCGCCTACATGCGTTTGTGTGAGTACAGCCCATTGAAAATAATTGAGTGCATCTATACCTGCGGCTGAACGCAGGGGAGCGCAGGTAAAAAAGCCCGTGTGTAAGGGCCCTAATGGTTTCACTGCTTACACTCTTGTTAGTTTTTTTTCCCTGAGGAAGATCACTGTGATGTGATCGAAACATTGTAATATCTTTTGTTTTTCTATTAAAATCAGTTATCCTAACTGAGCCTGTTGAGTGTGGTATTTTTTTCCTATTACATATAAAATGTTTATGTATGTATTCAAAGTGAATCAGCTACATCAATATATACCGATTGAAGTGTACAAGTGAACAAGGAATTAAGGTGCACACGAGGAATTAGAAAAATAAAAAATTTCTAGTTTATTGGTTACATTTAAAATCGGCCAACGTTTCGGTCTGTTTCTAAGACCTAGAAACAGACCAAAACGTTGGCCGATTTTAAATGTAAACAATAAACTACAAATTTTTTTTTTTTCTAATTCCTGGTGTGCACCATCTATCAACTAACGTTTCCTGGACAGAAGAAATCCTCTTATTAAGCTCTATATAGTATATAGTTATGGAAGATTATATATATACAAATAAATGAATGCTACCGATTCTCATTCATACAGGATCAACTAATTTTAGCTTAATATTTCAAAAATGTACATTCTTTAAAAAAAAAAAAAAAATCTTAAAAAAAAAAATCAGCACTACAGATTTGTAGAAAATGTTTGTTATTACCAGGATAAGTTCAAATGCCCCCCCCCCTATTTACAAAACAGTCATTTTATGCAAGATTTCTCTGACATCCAAAGTACCAAAACAAAACTATACTGATTCTTAACATTTCACATGTAAGGCATATAGGAGAACAATACGACAATATGAGATACAACATTAGAGTGCAGAAGATGGGCCCTATTGTAGTATTAAGTAAATATGAAAGTCTCACATGCTAAATCCAGTGTTGTTCAAGACAGATCCTAATATAAAAAGAGTCCCTTTGTTCTTTTCAAAGTTTTTACCATCTCCAAATGGAATGTTTATCTATAACACTTCTGCGTGACAAAATAGTGAAACAGTTATGGGCAATTATGAAGTTATTAACCAATGGCTTTTCTCCCCATGAACAATAGTTTTGCACTCCCACGTTACAACAACAATTAAGTGGAGTGAAGTAAAGAGGAGAATGAGGGGAAAGAAATATAGAATAGTGTTACTAAGCCGTCGTTGTTGCTAGTAATTGTATGGGTAGTCATGCCGGGGGTGGAAAATAGTGCTTAGTTAAAAAAATAACGTGCAGCCTTTGGGTGAAATGTTCTACTGAATAAATGGAAATGCTGGGAGTTGATACTTGGAGAGGCAGTTTAAAGGGGATGTAAAGCCTTCCTATTAAGTTAAGGGATTCTAATCTAATTTCCCTAGGATTCCCTCATAACAAGCAACTTTCTAATATACTGTACATGCTTTACTGTATTCTTACAGTTGTAAAGTAAAGAATGAATATTGCAAAGTTGCTTGATTTTAGGGATTCTATCAGAATACGTTAACTTACAAGGAAGACTTTACATCCCCTTCAATCCTGTAACGCCTGAAACACTAATAATTTTATCTATAGATACTGCACCTCCCACCATCACCAATGCTAAAAAGCAATAACAAGCTCAGTAAGATTATCTAAAGTAGATTGTCAAAGAAACAGTTGGTGGGGGCCTGCCCTTTTTTAGGCATCTACATAATATTTTAATTAGTCCATGTATCAGGCATAGAGAAGTTGTGCCTCAAAACACTACAACTTTTAGGCCTCCCACAACAGATCTCGGCAGTCGTGAGCATATAAACTTTGAAGCCAAATTCTGCGTGTGTAGATCAACTCAGTTTCGTTTACGGCACATGGCTTCTCTTGGGACAGAAGCAGTAATATAGGTACATTGTTGTGTTTACAGCTGTTCCAGCCTTTTAAAATATTACAACTTTTAAGACCACAACACACTGGGTATAGTCTTTGTTGGATTTTCTGTCAGCAGATAGTGCCCATATATGGTGTTACAGCCTATTTACTTAAAGGGATACTGTAATGGGAAAACTTTTTTTTTTTTTTTAAATGCATCAGTTAATAGAGCTACTCCAGTAGAACTCTGCATTTAAATCCAATTCTCAAAAGAGCAAACTGTTTTTTTATACTCAATTTTGAAATCTGGCATGGGGCTAGGCATATTGTCAGTTTCCAAGCTGCCCCAGTCATTTAACTTGTGCCTGCACTTTAGAATGGAACTACTTTCTGGCAGGCTGTTACTTCTCCTACTAAGGGCAGGAGCACATGGGCAGATTTGGGGAGATTTAGTCGCCTGGCGACTGATCGCCTCTTTTTCTGGGTGCAATCTCCCCAGAATCCTTCCCCTCTGCCCTTCCGCCTGCTAAAATGAAAAATCACCTGCAGCAAAGCACTCGCTGCACTTCGATTAACGCAGTCGCCGCACGAGGAATCTTCTGAAATCTAAGCACCACAAATGCCATTGCACTAGTGCTTTCTCATAAAAAAAGAGGCGATTAGTTGCCAGGCGACTAAATCTCCCCGAATCTGCCCGTGTGACCGTACCCTTAATGAACCGAATCAGTCTCAGTGGGACTTGGGTTTCATTATTGAGCACTGTTCTTAGATCTACCAGGGAGCTGTTATCTTGTGTTAGGGAGCTGCCATCTGGTTACTATTCCCATTGTTCTGTTGTTAGGCTGCTAGGGTGGGGAAAAAGAGGAGGAGGGTGATCTCACTCCAATTTGCAGTACAGGAGTAAAGAGTGACTGAAGTTTATCAGAGCACAAGTCACATGACTGGGGACAGCTTGAGAAAGGGGCGTGACCCCGAAACGTTGCATCAGCAATAAACACGCAAAGCACTTGCTTGCACGGATCCTGTGTGCCATTGGTATTTTTTTGGTTGGACTTTGTGTGAGGTGGCCGAGCCTCTACCTCTTGAAGCACCAGATAACAGCTATATAATTGGAAGTAGGGTGTGCAGGAGTTTGCATCGATCGACAGCTGGGAAACTGACATATCTAGCCCAATGTTAGATTTCAAAACTGAATATTAAAAGATCTGTTTGATCTTTTGAAAAATGGATTTCAGAGCAGAATTCTACTGAAGCAGCACTATTAACTGATGTGTTTTGAAAAAAACAGGTTTTCCCATGACAAAATCCCTTTAACAGGAATAAATATGTGACTTATAGTGTTGGGTATTTCCCATCCACCCCTATGTGCCTTGGGTCTTTGTTGTAGGGCAATATGTGAGAGTCAGAGGTAGCTCATAGCAATCACAAATGTGTTCATGTTTCATTTTTTTCTGAAATTATAAAAAAAACACATTTGTTCATGGTCTACAAGTTATAGTGAAATCTTGACAAATAAAAAAAGCCATTAGTTGTCCAACAAAATAATTCATGTTAGTGTTTGGTGACAGGAAAAAACAAAGCAATAAATATATATTTATATATGCATTAACACAGGTCACGTGTAATTAGCAGTTTTACGTTTAAATGGCTCTAGATTCCCATGGTTTGCTTTAGCATTTCTTTTGCTCTTTTTTTAAACAACTGTGTTGTTTAGATGTATATAAATAAGGCAATTAAATTACTTAAATATATGGCCTAACAAACTATTTCACATAGCCTTGATTGTGTGAAAACCTTTGAGATGTTGACGTTTTTCCTTTCGACACTCCTGCCTTAAAGGAGGCGGTCATAGCAGAAAATTATGTCCATGTGACCATTATGAATATTCAAAGGAAAAGGTAAGGGGGGGGGGAAGATAGAGCTCCAAGTGCCTTTCACATGTAAGCATTCAAAACATTATATACAGGAAAAAGGAATACATTATCTATAGATCTTTATAAAGTCACTGGGGAAAATTGATTTTCCGTTATCAACTTCACTTTCTGCAAAATGAGGTAATTAACATGTAAAGGTAAAAAGATTATTGGCTTGGTACAGTCCCAATTCTCTGAGGTGTACATCTGCAGCTGTTGACCTGTCTGGGGGCAGTCACCTATGCATGGTGTCAAACCAGTGCAAGTGAGAATCCTGCTAAGATAAAGTAAAATCTCGTTCTGCAGTGCCCCCATGCAACAAAGCTCGCTGAGTGTCAGAGAACACCTCTCTTTTGATCCCTGGGCAGAAAAGAGGAAGACACTGATAATTACAAATTGGTTTCATCCCAAGAAGGATCATTCATGTTCTTTAGCACTTTTCTTATAAGTTTTTCAAGATCCTTGCGAGCTCTTTGTTCTTCTTCCAAGGATTTTTTCATCTTTTTACTATCCTAATGAACAAACAAGCAAACACAATCAGAAATGCGATGGTGCTTTCAAGATAACAATCAGCTGCAGTATACATATTCAATAGACAATTCAACAGAAAACTGCATTTTATGGTTTTTATAGTTTTTATAGTTTAATGAAAACTATACTGTAGGCTAGAACTTGATCTAGGGATGAATCTGCATGCAGGTGTGTTGTCTTTAAAGGGCAAGTAACCAATAGAAAATAGGCTCTCGCGCAACCTCATAGAAGTAATCAAATAATATCTGGTGCACAATGGTAGAGGTCCAACAACTTCACAATGAATCCAATTTGCAAAAAATCCAAAGGCACACAGATCTGCAACAAGCAAGGCGTACCTTGCACGTTTATTTGCGGGAATGCAGTGCACAGATTTTACTTTGTCCAGTGATTTTTTGCAAATTTAAGGACAAGTAAGCCAAGTAGGTCAATTTCAATTAAAGCCTCCTAGCACTGCCCTGTGTGTAGGATACAAATAACCTGGCATGCTCCCTGCAATCTATCTGGGCTGAAACTAGGGATATAACAAATTTATTACAAGGCTTAATACTAAATTCAGCTGAATATTGAACTCAAACTGAGATATACATATTTGCTCCCAGAATAAGCAGTAAATAACATTTTACCTACTTAATCATGCCCGGTAAAAAGTTTGAAATTATTGGCTGAAAAAAAACAAAACAATAACAAACGGAAAATTAAAACACAAACCTGTTTAAGTTCCTGGACCTCATCTTTTAATGCATAAACTGTATCAACAAGACTCCTAATGAAAGAAAAAAAACCATCACAAAATACAAGACTCATCAAAACAATAGGATATTACTGAACATCAGAGATCTCAGAGTTGAGTGCTTGTGGCCATCACTGAGCTATAGCATGATGCCCAATATGTCTGTTCGTTTAAATGGGACACGGGCTCAAGAGTTTATTTCATGTGCATCAGCCTATCAAATGGTGATAACAAATATTACAGAAGGGCACAAGTTCAGTGATAAAAACCACTATGATGGACGACATTCAGTCGAGCGGATGAACAAGTTACATTAAGTGGCACGGGCAGTATGCATACATTAAATTCATTACTCACTTTTCTTCTATAACGGTCTGTCCATTACTCCTTGTTTCTTCTACTATAATTTTCTCCTCTTCGGGAAGCAGTACTTGAGGAGCTGATTCTTTGCGGCAACCTAAGGAACAAAAGGTAAAATAGATGAATGTAAAACATACGCTGGCACTTTTTTCAGTGCTATTTACCACATTCTTAGGTCTGTAGTAGCTTAACACTCCTGAGCATTCTGCAGTCAGGCAGTCTTTATTGACTCTGGTCTAGTAATAAATAGCAAGATCCCTTTAGTTTCATTGCCTAAATCTTATTGTGACTGCCAACTGTAGAGTGCAGTGCTCTCTCACCTCCTATTGCTTCATAAATCTGCATTCTTATTATTACTGTTTTGCAACTGAATACTGTGATATGGAATATATGTATGCTTTAAAATAATATAGTATGCACACACACACACACACACACACAGTTGGTTAGTTTATAAAACATTTGTAGGCAACTTAAAAAAGGGTCTAAGCTAAATGGACATTAACCTTTAGTACAGCTTGAATACAGGACTAACTGGTTATAAACATACCTGAAAAAGTTTTTCCATGCAACAAAGAAAAGAACCACAGATTTTACACAGTTCGTTACAACATCAATGGAGTATTACATATTTAGAACTTACCTAACACAGGCATTTTAAAAAAAGAAATACATTTTAAAGAATGTATTATTACACATGGCATATTTGTTAAACCAGATCTTCAACTAAAGAAATAAATTGAACAATGCAATCTTATAAATGGCTTAAAATCAGATCGTAAGCTACAACATTACACAGACATACACATAAAACAATCACAAAACAGTTTTGCTCTTACTACTATACAGATTTCATTTTAGTCCATGTTGCTTAATAAAGGTAAATATTACCAGTGCTTACAAAATTGATAAGAAAACATTCATGGGTGAGAGCGTTTGAAGCCACATCTGTGCTGATTATAATTACACCATAGAAACCATTTCATATGAATGCATTCTAGAACAAACATGGTATTATAAAACACCAGTCAAGGTACAGACGTTTACCTATTGACTTTGTACTCCATGCAACAAGACAAAAGAATATAAAGTCTACTTGACTACTTGACTAGAAGAGGTACAGTGCTAAGCAGTAGAGCCTGTGGATGGTCTTCTGCTTGCACTTGTCAAGAAGATAAAGATCAGCTGTGACTTTGGTTTGACAGACAATGTGGTCAAAAAAATAAAAACATATGTGCAAAGAGATAGAAGGTTGCCTCATGTTCAAAAATTCTTCTAGAAATGGAACTACATTTTTCTTCTTAAAAGATCCCTACATACATTACTAAAAATAATAAAAAAAAAAAATCTATATACCAAGAGGTGAAATGAGAGTGTACCCTTTATTAACAATGCTTCTAAAAATTCTTTATAAAAAGGAGAGCTGTGAAATTTTCTCTGGAGAAACATTGTGAGTTATTTTCATATTGCGATTGATACACTCTAGGTGACAGTTATACTGGTATTTTTAAATAATGCTACTTTTTAACCATGTTTTTGCTTTGTCATCAGTGATCATATAAAGCCATGACAATATATGTACCCAAAAAAGGTATCCTTTGTGTTGAACAGCTATAATTATTAGTTAAAGGGATACTGTCATGAGAAAAAATGTTTTTTGTTTTTTCAAACTGCATCAGTTAATAGTGCTACTCCAGCAGAATTCTGCATTTAAATCAATTTCTCAAAAGAGCAAACAGATTTTTTTTTATATTTCATTTTGAAATCTGACATGGGGCTAGACATAGTCAATTTCCCAGCAGCCCCCAGACATGTGACTTGTGCTCTGATAAATTTCAATTACTCTTTACTGCAAGTTGGAGTGATATCACCCCCTCCCTTTCCCCCACCCAGCAGCCTAACAACAGAAAAAAGGGAAAGTAACCTGGTAACAGCTCCCTAACACAAGATAACAGCTGGCTGTTAGATCTAAGAACAGCACTCAATAGTAAAAACCCATGTCCCACTGCATTCCATTCAGTTACATTGAAAAGGAAAAACAACAGCCTGCCAGAAAGCCGTTCCCTCCTAAAGTGCTGGCACAAGTCACATGTCTGGGGCAGCTGGGAAATTCACCCCATATATCAGATTTCAAAACTGAATATGAAAAAATCTGTTTGCTCTTTTGAGAAATGTATTTCAGTGCAGAAGGCAGCACTATTAACTGATGTGCTTTGAAAAAAAAAAAAAAACATGTTTTTCCATGACGTGATCCCTTTAAATGGTCAGTTTTCAGAAAAGTTGCAAACTTGCAAGACAAATAAAAACCCCTGAACTTAAAGAATTGAAATCCAAAAACAGGATATTGCCCAATCTAGCGCTAAGTAGATATTGATAGTTTAAATCTAATTTGTGAATACATAGGCTACAGAATAAAACTCCTTCTATCCCTTATTAATTTTTCACTGGTACATTGAAACAATATAGCACAGCCAATTGACAGATACTGCTGTGAAGAAACATGCAAGATATTGTGAAAAACAGATTTGTGCATGGAAGAAATATGACCTCTGCTACAGTATTTCAAAAGTGAGAACCAGCAGTGAAGAGAGACAAACAAATAAATACTGCTTTCAGATTAAATTAGTCACAAATTGATTTAAAACTACTCATTATTGAAATGGCATATGTCTCACAATAGATGCCACTGGAATCTCAAGTTTATCACCATTAATGCATTTATATGTATATAATACAGAATTGGAAACAGAAAGAAATTTCTAGTTGCCCCTGAGTGTGAATAAGGAATATCTCTCCATTGAGATGCTAAATGATCTACGTGATGTCAAAGCTGTTCATTTTCTGGCTGCTTGGCACAAGAGCACAAAAGCAATGCGTTTGGTGTCCTGGAACAAGCAAAGATTTCCCCCCCCCCCCAGCATTAGCTTATGTTGTGAGAAGTTAGAAAACGTAGTGTGCTGCTGATAATATATTGTGGTTTGCTGAAGCAGCAGCTGTACATCTAAAGGCAGAGAATAGAATTGTGCAGGATTAGCTTATTTCCCAATAACTACAGTGTTAGAGATGTATTGCCACTGTGCAGGGAACATGGGAAGCATCATGGACCACAGTGTACACAATAAAAATAAAATAGTATATTCCAAAGGGCCTTGGTTAGAAAGTGAGCAGATTATTCACTGCATCAGAAAAGTATGGATTTTCAACAAGTTTGCTAGGGATTTTCCCAGTGAAAAATACTGTTTTTGAGAGTATCGTATGATTCTGACAAAGTGAGAATCTGCCAGTTGCTGGACTATATCTGAAATATGCAAAGTTAATTATGCACTGTTCGATACAACTCCTCCACCAGCACAGAATAAAGAATAATTGACAGATGAAGGCACAAACTAACAAAGGCAAAATTTATTTGAACTGTACATAACATAAACTTGTTTGTTTTTTCCTTTTTTTTTTAAGACAGATACCCAAGTTTAATAAGGAACCACAGACCATATGTATATTGTACAACACAACATTCAGATATACATCTGTTTCATTCTTTGAAGTCTTAACAAAGGCAATGTGCCAACCCTTGTATAACTTAATCATAGAGCTGTGAATTAGGTTTGGTTGGGACTAGCAAAATGGCCTAACAGATGAACATGATGATACTGTACTGGAAATACTGTGTATTGATACTGTACTGGACCATTTTGTGTAGGTGGAGAGGGATCTCGAGGATACAGTCTAACCTCTAATTTGGCTCCAAAAAGTGTCACTCAGAATACAGCTATGTACATGAATATATGTATATTTATATATAATATATATATATATATATATGATACAGAATTGCATAAACATAAATTTTAAGTCCCACAAAAATAGAAACATTGGTGTAATACCGCAGTTAAAGCACTAATAAAATTGCTTTTGTAATACTTTGTAGTTGTTCACAATACTTTACAAACATGTTAACATCTTCTAGAGAGATTGGAGGTTTCTGAAGTAAAAAGTTGTCATAAAAAATATCAAAAGCTAAGAGGTACTAAAATAAAAAAAAAAATTATAAACACTGTCAAATGCAATCACTTTGACAGGTAAGAAAAATTGAGGACAGGGATGTCCAATTATATCCTTAAAGGGATTCCTTAATGATGTTTTTATTTCTAAATTACATTGTTGACACTGCAAATATTTGACGTTACAATATAAAATTCCTGAACCAACAAGTGTATTTTTTTTAGTTGTAATATTGGTGTGTAGGCAGCCATCAGTCAGGTCATTATGCCTGGCCATGTGCTTTCAGAAAGAGCCAGCATTTTAGGATGGAACTGCTTTCTGACAGGCTGTTGTTTCTCCTACTCAATGTAACTGAATATGTCACAGTGGGACCTGGATTTTACCATTGAGTGATGTTCTTAGATCTACCAGGCAGCTGTTATCTTGTGTTAGGGAGCTGTTATCTGGTTATCTTCCCATTGTTCTGTTGTTAGGCTGCTGTTGGGAAAGGGAGGGGGTTATCTCACTCCAACTTGCAGTAGAATAGTAAAGAGTGACTGACTTGTGCTCTCATAAATTTCACATGACTGGGGCAGCTGGGAAACTGACAATATGTCTACCCTGATGTCAGATTTCAAAATTAAATATCAAAATATATGTTTGCTCTTTTGAGAAATTAATTTCAGTGCAGAATTCTTCTGGAGCAGCACTATTAACTGATGCGTTTTGGAAAAAATGACAGCATCCCTTTAAAACGTTCTTGAGCTACAGCTCCCCAGGATGCAACCTCCATCCTTAGAAAGGCAGGAAACCTTTTTTAAGAGGGGGTAGCATGTAGTGTTATATAAAGATATAAAAGCACCTTAGTAGAGAAAAATTTAAACAACTCCAGGACAGCTCTCTCACCTTATAGTTATTGTGGGGGGGGGGGGGGGGGGAATCAGCAAAAATCGTTAGTGTTATTACTGGCACCCAGTCTAAACTGTCCATCATATGTTGTCCATAGGGGGCAGAAAATATTTGGGAGTAGCCCTTCCCATTGGTCAGCCTGTTATAACGTACATCATTATAGGAGATCTGGGACAACACATTGGGAGTTGCAGCTAACAACAGTAAGGCTACAGTTTTTACATAGAATGGGTGCCACTTGATTTATACTTGATCATGTTATGCACCTCATGTATTATTTGCTAGTCATAGGAGACCTGCAGTGCTACAACTGCTGCCATGCCAAACTGGATAATCTGTACTTATCTGCAGGAGTCTTGAATGGTGTAGTTCAGCAGAGTATGTGATAATGCCATGCAGGTAATACTAACATAAAGCAATGGGTAGGGTTGTTTTCAAAAAGTGTGGCATGTTTTCAAAAAGTGTGGCATCGACCATAGAACTTAAGCATGAGCTCTCCAAGTTATGTATACTAAATGAGAAAATATATTTCCAGATATTTCTGAATAACAAGTGGTGCATAAAATATATTATGGGCTTCACTAAAAGTGTATATTATTCAACCTTTGAGCTAGGCTCCACTCTCACGAGTTATGAATTTCTTAAAATGCACTGGTAAGCTTATTTGCATGTGTGCAAGTAGCTTTCCAGGATCAGCTAACAACCATACCACTGAAATATATATCAAAACAAAACAAAACTACAATGGAAATTAATCCGTACATCAAGACAGCATGATGCTACAAGAAACAGGGCAAATGGACAAATATTCAAGGGGTAGTCCAGAGTGGCAATGGCACTAAAGGTGAAGGTTCGTTTTAGCCAATACATATAGACATGAGATGAAAAATGTTTAGGGCACATTATAATTAAGCAAATACTGTTTAAAAAGGGTGTATGGTATAAATTTGGTGCCATGACCCACGCTGAGAAACTCGCCTCAGGCAGTAGCGGCCTGCAAGGAAGCAGAGGCAAAAAAAGGTGTTCCTGGTAACTTTAAGTGGGAAAAAATGTTTTTTTTTCAAAATGCATCAGTTAATAGTGCTGCTGCAGCAAAAAAATTGTTTGCTCTTTTGAGAAAGGGATATCAGTGCAGAAGCCTACTGGAGCGCACTATTAACTGATGCATTTTGAAAAAAAAAAAATTTTTTTTCCCATGACAGTATCACTTTAAGGAGCTGAAATTCCAATTTTTAAATATGAATCTAAGCTCTACTAGTACACTGGAAATGGTATGCGAAGACAAACTCATTTATTTATCTTATGTAAATAGATTAAAACAGAAAAATATACTGTAGAGGGTTTTTTTTTAATACAAAGTAGTGAAAACTTAATACATGCAGCACTAATGCCTCATCAGGGCTGCTAGACTCTTGTACCGGTTGTGTAGCTAGCATAGAGTACAGCTTTTTACAAGCCCTGTACGGAGATCTGGGACAACACATTGGGAGTTGCAGCTCAATAACAGTAAGGCTACCGTTTTCACATCCCTACTTAATAGAATGGGTAAGTGCTGATGATATACAGACTTGGCCGTCTTAAAAAGAAATCTGGACATAATTGCCTGCAGCACTACAGACAAACTAAACCCATCCCATGAACATGATTTTATAGCTTATGGCATGCAAATTATATGACAACGCTTTAATAGAGAGCTGTTGTGATGAAAACAGTTTCAGGTTCTCTGAACAAAACAGTGGCAGCAATGGGCCTATGAAAGAACATTTCCAAATTACCTTCTCAGAGTGGACAGCATGTAAACATCAATACGTTCAGTATATAAAATTTGGCATTACTAGTTATATATGATGTAAATGAGAACTTTAAAAAGGAATATTTCTTGACTTGAGATCAAGAGTCCAAAGAGTAAAGCAGGTTTCCTTTACAAACCATACTCTTTTCAAACAATACATACATTTATTTTTACAATTTCCTTTTTGTTCTTTTACCCCTTTTATATTTCTAGCAAGACACGTTATAAATTCAATGAATTAGTTGAACTATTCTTAGTAGCATAGGCAAGAGCTCCAGTCCATACTGATGATCCTCCCCAAGGTTTGTTAAAACCAGAGCAGTTATAATTGAAATGGTTTACAATGGATATATTGATGACATTTTAACGATAGTGCTGAAAAATGTCTCAATATTTATCAAATTGTGGCAGTTTAGAAACACAAGTTAAAATTAATAAAAATACACTTTTAAAAAATGAACTCATAATACTGAAATTAAATAAAAACAGAAGGAGATTAAAATAATTGGTGATGTTCTGAAAAGGAGGTTTGTGAATTGTCTCTTTAAAAGCTTTCCACGTATTTACATACATATGGTATTTTTTGGTTTCTGGACCCAACCTTGTAAAACCTTACTGGAAGTATTAATGTAAGAATGTATGATGTGGAATAAAATTACTGTTATTACCTTGTCACGGTTTTATACCATTCCAAATCAAAGATGTTGATATTGAGACGTCCAAGTGTATGCCCAATTTAAAAGTGGGTACATAATACAATATATTAATTGGTTCAGATCAGAACATTTTCTAAAAAGAAAAGTGCTTTACATCACAAGAATGTTCTCTTCCCTTACTGCAACTGTGGTGTATTGAGAATTTATAATACCACAGAGTGCAAAAGGCCTAATTAGAATAGCAGGCTGCAAATCTTACTGCAGTATAATAATATTAAAATACTTTGGCGTAAGATGTTTTCAGAATATACATACTGAGAATCTTGCATTCATATACAAAAAAGGACAAAACATAAAACAATGGGGTAGGAAGGCAGCAGCAGGAGCTGGGAATGTGAAATTTCATCCCTCATTTGCGATACCTGTTTAAAAGTTGTCTGCATATTAAGTAGTCATTTTGAAAGCCTATGGTAAATGTTCCACATTGCCTTACCATTGCCAGACACATATGCAGAGCATAGAATGGATTCCCCAGTAACTTACAGTATGTATGAGCTAACTCTATACAAAACTAGATCTTCACAAAATTCCTCACAAATTGTTATGGAATCAGTTATTCAAAATACAAAAATGCACATAAAATTATTCCTTCAAATTAAAGACAGGCTATTAATCTGTCCCTAGTAAAAATAAATAAACCCCCAGTCCCTTTCACATGAACTAAGCTATAAATGCACTACAAGCATTGTGAGGTATATTATCAATACATATGTTTTTTTTTTGTTACCTTGATGGATTGATAATATTAATATAGAGATGTTGAAAAGTTTCCTCACTCTGCATTTAGGAAGTACAGAGACTACCTCAGTTGTCAAAACAATCACATTAAAGAGACAAGAAACACAAGTAACATCTACGAAAAAGTAGGTTGTGTTATAACAAGCATTTTGTTAAGAAAAAAAGTTTAGAAGTGCATTAGTTCTGGTGAGAGATATATGAGCAACAGCTCTTACGAGAAGTAGACCCCATTCTGTAACTATGGGCTGTCCATATACTGTCATAGTCAGAGTCTTCCGAGAGGTCTGAAGGCTCCAAACGAGAAAGGCTACTGCGACGACCCAAGGAGTCTAGACTTGATTGGTCATCATCAGCCAAGACGTGATTATGCATCAGGTCAGTGCCTTGCCATGCTAAGGATGTATAGGTGAAATGAAATAGCAATGGTGGAGAGGCAGAGATGGATGGAGGAACAAAGGAGGAGGAAACAGGATAGGAGTAGCCACAACCAAAAATGTAACATGAAACAAAACAAAAAGCAAAAAGGGTGATGGGAGAGAGGGAAAAAAGAAAATATTGTTAAAAAGAACACCAGAGCTTTGTAGTTTTTATAAGTTAATAAGTTTGTGACATAAAACTGCAGCCAGGGAAAAAAAGAGAAAGTCAATGCATTTTGAGAATTTTGCTTCAATAAACAGCTCCAAAACTGTTCCAAGATGCATTGTGGAGATTAGCCCTTGATTAGCTTTGGAGGGAGGTGGCTCTGCATGTGTATTTGTATTTAAAGGGGTGGGCTACATTAATCTTTGACTGGCCACAAGCCAATCTCTGAGCACTATATTAATGTATACTCTGAAAAAGTTTTCATTATACTGGACCAGAATTACCTTAAATTGCTTTCATTCTTTCAGGTGCTTGTGAGTGTGCAATGTGATATGCCCAACATTCTTTAGGTTACTGGGCATGCTGACCAGCCAATGCCAGTAAATGTGCACAATTGATTGCACAATTGCATTAATTGTATAAGTTTGCTACTGAAAAAAAATATTTATAGTAAGCTAGTTAAATCCTGTCAGAATATAGATGAAGGGAAATAAGGATTAACTAACTAACCTACAAATTCAAGCAGACTTGTTCTGTCTGCAGAGTTATGCACTCCACACTGGGGAGAGATATTAAGTAAACGTTTTCAATGCTCACACAACATGTTAGTGTGTCAAGGGAAACAGGGTGACTGGGTCAGAAGTGGATATTATATTTTTATGAACAAATATAGTTCTCCTCCAGCAGCAATAGATCTGAATACAATACCACACACAGATGACACACTTTCTGTTTCTAGGGTTCAACAAGAAAGGGCATCTGTAGTCCTGTTACAGCACCTACAGCATTTTTCCAAGGTTTGTTGAAGGTTGAATTTAGTTTAACAGCCACCATAGACTCCCCTGTTCCAAAGAAATCACTCTAGACAATATATGTTAATCTATTAGTTTAACATATTGATGAAATTATGAAATTTTAGTTGGATTACACAAAATATTTCACATTTAACAACTGCTCAACATTTACAGAGCATTCTACATATAATTTGTAATGTGTAAATTTAACAAAAATTCTGAAAAAAACTCATTTTGGCAAAAAATAAATTGTGCAGAGCATAAAGGCTACACCATGGAGCAAAAAGCATTTGGGAAAAGCCTGAAGAACAATCATGTAGGAAGACTGCAACAGCCACAACTCTGCTTCATTCTTCCACTATTTGGCAGAAAAGCACATGGGAGGAGCACACTTAGGATGGTAGATAAGCAGGTCAGCAGAAGCAGCAGCAGAAGGGAGTACTGTTCATTACAACCTTACTAACACTTCACAAGACTGTGCAAGCTGTCAGACTGCTCTCTTCTTGGTCTTTTCTTACCTGCTGTATTTTAACGCTGTAAAAAAATACAGGCAGTCTACTGTGCGATAAAATGTATAAACAGAGTAAAGCATAAAAGATACAGAAATACAGGTATGGGATTTATTACCCAGAACCTTTCCATAACGTGGACCATCTTGCCTTAAGGCTGCTGAAACATTTCAAAAACCAAAAGGATTATATTACCATCAGAATAGATTTATGTAGCAATAGCTACAAGGTACTTTAAAGGATACATATAGTGTCAAAACATAAATCTGCCAGTACATTATACTCCTCTAAATACAGAAGTATAGTGCTAAAAAAAAAAAAGTGTGTTTGAAGTGGATTACACTTTTTTTTTTTTTACACAGTGGATTTTACATATTCTATATGTTTCCTTTAAATGTTACATAAAAAATCAAATCAGTCTAAAATGTCTTTTTTAAATATTTTGGTGCTTACTGGACAATGGGTTTATGGACAATAAATCCAAACCTGGCAAACAAAGCTCTAGATACATTTAGCATTAAATACATACATTATTTGTCCTGATGCCACCAAATGGAAACTAAATGTGTTGTTTACCTTCACTACCGTCACAAATGTAATTTTCACTTGCCCTTTGTTATTCCCTCACCATCTCCTCCTATATACCTGAAGAAGACTGATTCAGATGAAACGTATGTAAAACACTATAATAAAGACATAGGCAACTTTGTGTGCTCTTCAGTGGATATCCATTTGTAAGAGATTGCAAGTGGCATGGGGTTTGCTGCCTTTTCACAAGCCTGCACTTTAAGACAGAAGGACCCAAGTAATCACATGCTACATGCAATAGTAGTAGTTATACTGGCTGATACACTTCTTCTCTGCACTTACAGTATGTGCATGAGTCTTTATTGCTTCTCTCAGCAGAGGCATTGTCCATATTTTTATTTAGAGTGGCCCTTCTTGAGGTGAATTGGCTAAACTAACGTCCATGAACAATGTGGCAAAACAAACTCTTCAATTATACAGACCAAAAAGGTTAACATTGTCTCCTATTAAAGACTGCAGAGAGAAACAATACTTATAAATAAGATCATAGTTTTCTATTTAGCTATACAAGAGGCACATTCATTTTCTTAATTGTTAGGAGTAATTTTTCTTCCTGCTTCTCACTCTTCCCCATGCCAATGGTCGATTCCCTATTGTTTTCTCTTGCAAATAAACCTGCCTCTTATACTCATTTGAGGCATAGTCAAAACGCATATGCCTCCCCTCCTGCACACAAATCCCACCTTATTTCTACAGAAAAAAAAACATAATTCAATTGAAAGAGTTCTAACATCCATAAAATGCTGAAAAATGTATTTTATTGACATAAGCAAACAACATTTAAAAGCTTCTGTTGATTTGTATCAACCAAGGGAAGCACTTTGTGGGACTGACGGCAGCTGCGGAAACTTAATGGAATAGTGCCCATGAAAACAGCAGTTGTATATAACTCTTTAGCCACGGAAATGTATTAACTGAATAATTCATATTTATGCTACATAGTAGGTTTGGAAAGCAGCCATCCACTGTGACGCAACTCTGTTCTGCTAGCATACAGTGATGTAGTATAGTCTATCCTCATTGCTTGTGCAGATTTGTGACGTAAAAAGGATTTGCATAAATGTTTTGTTTCACTGAAATGAACATATATAATACAAATAAACACTCACTGGAATTTAATGTTTGGCGTGTTTTGGCACTCGTGCAATAGGCCTCTATAACCTTGAGAATCTGAGCATCTTCTTCTAGTGCAGCAGTACCTGTTAGACACCAAGAATCAGGAGTTAATACGCAGGGTACACGTTTATGATATGCTTAACAAGCTATGGCAAATTGATCCAGTGCAGAAATGGAAAGTGTACTACATAAACAAACTGGAAGCAAGTCCTCTGGTGTTCCTCAGCATGGATGAAGCTTTCCAGGAAGTTTTAAAGGTTCCCAGACTAAGATTTTCTTTTGGACAACATGAAAAATTTGGGGGCTTATTTAGTAAGCCTCAAATTATTTCTGGTCTCATTTATTTTAAAGGGAAAAGGCTTGAATTTTTTCGAAATATATTATGCTCTGAAACTGCTTATTCATTTAATGAAGATCCAAAAATCAGCTAAAACCTGTCAAAATCATGTGAAAGTCAATGTCAGATGGTCCCTTTAACAATTGGAACATGCTTTTTTTTACCTTCAGGATTCTCAATAGTTTGGGCTATTTGCACTGGTTTTGGTTTGACAATCCAATAAATTATCGTGTTCATGGTGACAATTCACAAGATCTGAATTGGAGTTTGATTTTGTCATGACTTTCTCTGCACCAAATTTTTCAAGAAGCTTTATTGGTAAGTTTATGAGATTCGGGTTCAGAAGTTTGGCTGAATTATTTTTTTTAAAATAGTAGATTTTTAGTAAATACCCCTTAATGTCAATCAGCTAACTATAAAATAAAGGACTAAAAAGGCATTACTCCGCCTCTCATCGCAAAGACAGAAAGTAATTCAGATACCCCCATATGTAATAAAAAGCACTAAGATTTCCCAGGTGGGGTAAGCAATAAGATGTTTGTTTTGCACCAGTCAATGCTATCTGCTTATTGGTGGCTATCTGTTCTTGCATCTGAGCATTTGATTACATAATCTCAATGTCTAACCCTTTAAGTGCCACAGATTGCAGATTCTACTATCTGCAGCCCTTCTGGGTTGGGGAGTGGCTTTTCAAGCAGCTTGCTCCACTCCTGCTCAGTCCCCAGCCCCTTAGCAACAAGCAGAAGTGGAAAAAAAGTGGCCCCTGGGGAGAGATTGCCCAGGGGCCCCAAGGCAGCAAAAGGCACATAAAATCTATGTGTCCAGCTGCTGCCTACACTTCCTAGACCTCCAGCTCTGCTCCCATCAGATCCAACACAGAAGATCGCCTTTCCTGGTTCATACACCCTCTCCAGCCATCCTGGTCTGATCCTCAGCCTGCCACTACACTGCATGTAACACACATTATGACATGAATTATATGCAGACCAGTTCTCCACATAACGCTTTTGGCAAAATGAAAATGAATGACAAGTGGCCTGAACGTTAGATAGGGAAGTGCATATTGACAGAAGAATGATCCGCCACATAAAGCTGAAGGTGTGCTTTTATCGGTGCACAAATGAAACAGCATCTTACTTTTCCTCAAAGCAAACTCCTCATCCGATGGCTTCCGTTCTGGCTTGCGTTTAGGGAGTAATTTTTTCATTGATTTGGGGCTTTTACTGAGGTCCTATTAAAATTAAAATAAACACTCAGATCAGCTCATCCAATTATTAGGGACATTTTTTAAATAAGCAAAATATACTCGAATTTGAAGAAAACTATTTTGTTAAAAATACCCAGGATTCCAAACACATTGTTATATATTGTCCTTTGCATAACTTGATGTACTTGTATGACACTGGAAAAATGTAATGTGCTGACTATCTCCAAAGCCTACTAAAACTTAAATAATAATGTCTTTTTACAGCATAGCTGCATACTTGCTTTGTAAAATTGAAATTCATAATTTCATTTGTGCCTGAAAACAATGTGTATATGTAAGTTAACTGCAGCATTGGTAGAAAGTTAGTTTATTCAATTTAGAAAATATAGCATATTTTTAGATTGAAGCTAAGAAACTTGCATGACATATTTTCACTGAGCATGGTGACCAGGGACAAGATCAGTTCTCTGCTATGCATTATTTTAGTATTAACCACACTGCAAACAGAGAATATAATGGCAAAAAAAATAACTTTTTAACATGTTGGTGCTCAGTATTTTAAAAAAAATATTATTTGTTAATGTATTGTGGACTAGCTTTCTCTTAATTAGATATTCAAATCAACCCCACTACTTGTGTTCACAAAACCCAATGAAGAGCATCTTGCCTGACCCATTTTTCAGTATGCAAGGGCTAAAAGTCCATTACTGGTAGAAGGTAGATTAGGATACTGCATGGTAGATTAGTAGTTAATATTGATACCTTGCAAGCGGATATGATTCCAAGTTCTGGGTATTCTACTTTCCTCCCACATACAAAAAAAAAAAACATACTGGCAGGTTAAAGGGATCCTGTCATGGGAAAAATTTTTTTTTCAAACTGCATCAGTTAATAGTGCTGTTCCAGAAGAATTCTGCACTGAAATCCATTTCTCAAAAGAGCAAACAGATTTTTTTATATTTCATTTTGAAATCTGACATGGGGCTAGACATTTTGTCAATTTCCCAGCTTCCCCAGGTCATGTGACTTGTGCTCTGATAAACTTCAATCACTCTTTACTGCTGTACTGCAAGTTGGAGTGATATCACCCCCTCCCTTTCCCCCACCCGGCAGCCTAACAACAGAACAATGAGAAGGTAACCAGATAACAGCTCCCTAACACAGGATAACAGCTGCCTGGTAGATCTAAGAACAGCACTTAATAGTAAAACCCATGTCCTTTCAGTTACATTGAGAAGTAAAAACAACAGCATGTCAGAAAGCATGACTGGGGGCAGCTGGGAAATTGACAAAATGGCTAGCCCCATGTCAGATTCAAAACTGAATATAAAAAAATCTGTTTGCTCTTTTGAGAAATGGATTTCAGTGCAGAAGTCTACTGGAGCAGCACAATTAACTGATGCATTTAAAAAAAAAAACATATTTTCCCATGACAGTTTCCCTTTAACTGAAAAACTTGACCACTGTGTGTGTGTGATAGGAACTTAGATTGTAAGCTCCACTGGGGCAGGGACAGATGTTTATGATGTTTTACATAAATAATACAAACAAATACAATAATAGGCTTAAACACCAATGTATAATGCTACATATTAAACATTGTTTTCAAAAACAACCAAAAAAATCTTGTGCAGAACATTACCAGCTGCTTACTAAAAGCTTGTGTAACTGCATATGTTTGAATGTACCAGCAGAACTAAGACACTGATCAAGCCCAAAGCTGTTTATAAGAGGGGTGAAAACGGCAAGTGATAAACAAGCACAGAGACAGTTCACTGTGTTGAGCATCAAGTGAGACAATCTATTTGGGTAACCACTAAAAGGAACAAGGGCAGGAGTGAGGATCATGTAAGGGATAGGGACTTGACACCTTTTGTTTACCGTCAAAGGAAAACAATTTGTCTAATTCAGAGGGAGGGGGCTTCAAGAAAAGGTAATTAGCCACAGTGCACAGCGGATCTGCTCTACAGCATGACATGCCATTCCAAAAGGATCCATACCCCTTACCTTGAAAATACAGGACATCCTCTAATATAATGTGGAACAAAGAAGCAAAAAACAAAGCAATGAACAAGATATTGGCTATGAGAGTCAAAAGCAGTTTCAAACAACACTTCTTTCCACCAGTGATGCAAAAAGGTCTCTAAATATAAGCAGTGCATGCTTAAGACATATTTTGGAAATGTCCTATTTCGAAGAAAAAAAAATCTTGTTTCAAATGTAGATTTAAATTGTCTGTAGTATTCCAAACATACTGCTGTGAAATGGCTCAGCATGTAGCCAACAAATGTATGCAGTTGTAACAGTTCAGAATCTGCTCCTGGATCACTGAGCTGCCAGACTGAAACACCAGAGACAAGAACATTAAACTTTAAACTTTGATTTTGGAAAACCAATAAAGAATAAAAATCATTTGAAAAAAAGTCTATTTCTGGTGAACAATCTGAAAACAACTAACAACTAAAAAAAGTGGTGGAAGGTAAACAACCCTTTTAATAAAACTCATGGGTTCAGCTCATCAGGGCCAAAGATAAAAA
>CM044434.1:104226257-104249899 GCA_024363595.1 Xenopus borealis
AAAAAAAAAAAAAAAAAAATTGCTCTGCATTTCAAAAAAGAAATAAAAAAAAATAGTTAAATGCCCTTTTCTGTATGAAATAGTATTCTATCTATTTTGACATGACAAAAAAAGGTTTTAATATGCAAGTTGAGATATAAATGAGCCAGTTTAGGGTCCCACTTCATAAGTGTGCTATGTTTCTAGCTAAAGCACCTGGTTTCCCAAGCTCCATAGATAAACCATCTGAGTCTAGAAATGATCCTTACAGTGTGACAGGGCACAGAGTGGGGTTTGATTGTAGGAGTTGTCATTGAAGTGAACTTTGTTTGCTTATGTAGGTGGTCAACCCATTCCTGCAGATCTTGCTGGTTGTTACATGATACAATAATCCTCTCAATCATGTTACCTATAACAAAATTAGAAAACCAAAATGAGTAAAGTTGATATATCATTAAATATATATTTCTCAGCTGGTCTAAAAATATCCAAACTCAATTTTGTGCAACTTCACTTTCATCGTGTTACCATGCATGTCTGTTTTAACACAAATAATATCTTCTTATTTTAGATTTTATTTTTACCATATCTGGTTTCCTGTGGGTCAAAAGTTTAAAGAGGCAATCAACCTGGTGTGTATAAACAGTCCTTTAACAGTTTTTGGTTAAATGGGAGAGGACCTGTGGCTTTATTACGATTTACCTCACACTTCCCGTTTGCCCTTGAAAACACAGGAAAATCCAAGCGACTCAGTGAAAACATCATAAACAAAATTATGGACCTCCAAAGGTCCAGTTCCTCCATAGGGACAATTTCCCAAAAGCTATGGTAAGGGTTGCCACTTACTCGGTTTCAACCCAGACAGTCTGGTTTTCCGGAGGGATGTCTAAGTTAAAATGGCCTGCACAGTTTAAAATAAGGAAAACTGAGCAGGACTGACTGATGTGTCAACCAAACAATTGCAGATCAGCACATCAGAACCTCATCTATGATGTCACTGAATCCAGCCACTGATGTCACCAACTCTGCCCCAGTGACATCACCTCCCATCCCCCAGCCCAGTTTCACTAAAGCCTGAAGGTGACAAAACTAGCTGAAGGTCCCACTAGCATCTGCACAAACAGCAATATGCAAATATATGCAAATATAAAATTCTTGGGACCACACAGACATAGAATTGTTCAATAAGGAGGTTTAAATTAACCAACAAGGATTTCTCTAAAAAGGACAACTGAAACCCAGAGCAACAATAAAGGAAGTGGCAAAGGAGATGGAGGCATTAGGTAACAACACATCAACATTTAACATTAGGTAGTTCACCTTTAAACTAATTTTTATTATGATGTAAACAGTGAAATTCTGAGACAATTGACAACTGCCTTCATTTGTTGTTTTTAATTGCTTATTATTCAGCAGCTCTAGAGTTTGGAATTTTGGCAGATATCTTGTTGCCAAGGTCCAATTTACCCCAGCAACCAGGCAATGGTTTAAATAAGAGACTGAAAGATAAATAGGAGAGGGATTCAAGAGAAAGACAAGATACTATAAAGTAACAATAACAATAAAATTGTAGGCTTACAGAGAAATAGTTTTCTGGCTGTCGGAGTCACTGACCCACATTTGAAAGCTGGAAAGAGGCAGAAAAGAAATCAAATCATTAAAGAACTGCAAAAAAGATGAAGCCCAACTGAAAGGTTGCTAAGAATATGCCATTCTATAGCATAAAGAGAAGTTAACAAGAAGTTGAACAACTCCTTTAAGAGAGGCCATCATCACCATGGTCTAAAAGCCTGTCATGCAAGAAAGAAGCCTATAGTGTTGCTAACATAAAGTCAGACTTAAATTTGCAGATGTTCAACAGGAGAAAGAGGGGTTTCTGGCCACCTGAATAAAAAGTGTTTGGCCATAAAGACCATTGCTTTGTAAGTCGAAGAAGGGTTAGTCTTTTAAGCTGAAGAATACGGTATTGGGCAGAAACTTAAAACTTTGTTACAACTTTGCAGATAAGCTTTTGAATACTATCATTATAGAATACAAAGCTTAAGTCCATAAATTGAAAGTATTGGATTGGCCTTTAGAAAGCCCAGAATCCTAATGATAAAAGTGTAAACCGACACAGCAAAAAAGACCAAGAGAAACTTGGGGAAGGTTATACTAAGCATCTGATTGAAGTTAAGGAATTAAATACCACTAAATACAAGCGAGATGCATGTAATTTCTGATCCACAGGTAATCAGATTAAAAAAAAATAGTCTCAAAGCAACGACTTAGAAATGTCCTCACAGAGAAATGAAGTGAATACTGTATTTGATTTAAAACAGGCAATGCATGGCAACGACAAGAGTGGAAATGAAAAAATGTAGTTAATCAACTTAAATGATATTTATATATAAGTTAAGATATTTATGTATTAAAGGGCATGTAAAGGCAAACAAATAAAATCCCATTTTTACTTTCTTTAAAGTAAAATTATACACTGAAAATGAATACTTGAGCAACAGATCACTTATCAAATTAAGTGACATGTTAAAGAATATTACCACACTGGAATATATATTTAAGAAAATATTGCCTTGAACCACCATTTCGTGATGGTCTGTGTGCTGCCTCAGAGATCACAGAACTCTGTTAATTGGCTCATGCAACCTAACTTCATAGTTTGTTTGGTATGTTTGTGTGCACTGTTGAATCATACGATCCCAGGAGGCTGTCATTTTTTAAAATGGCAATTTTCTATTTATGATTACCCAATTGCACATGCTACTAAAAAAAGTGTATAATTATGAAAATGGTTTAGTTACATGAAGCAGGGTTTTATATGAGTTGTTCTATGCAATATCTTTTTATAGAGACCTACATTGCCTGGGGGTATAGTTTTCCTTTAATGAAAAAGAAGAAAAATCTCCAATATACTTTGATTAAAAAATATGTACCATTTTTACAAGAAACCTGACTGTATGCATTGAAATTCTCCTTTCATTTACTGCTGGGGATAAGAAGTCAGACGGTCTCCAACTGCTCTGTAGGGAAACAATCATATTTATGAACAGCAGGGGGAGCCCCTGCCTTACTTCCGAGCCATACAAAACTCAAGCAGCTTTGTTTGTTTCCCTGTTGAGTAGTCAGCAACTGTGTAAAGATTTGCATTGGATTTTATTTTTGCCTTTACATTCCCTTTACTGTTACCAACTCGAGCTGCAGGGACAAAGATCATGAAGCGAGATTTAAACAGATAAACTGGGATTCTATTTGGAGGATATTTTGCTGCAGCCACTGGTTCTGCAGAGTTGGAGAAAGTTTGTATTAAACAATACAAAAACTATAAAATCCACATTAGATCACAACGTATATTTTGATAATTAATCAGTCTTGCTGTATAGGCTTCAGGCAGATATTATTTGATTTGTGCTATTTTGATCATTTATGACGATCCCTAAGCAGCCCAGGCCACACTGAGCATGTGCAGAGTCTTGGTCTTGCAAAGATGTTTAACAAAGTTACAAGATGAAGAGCCAACTTTGAAATCATAAATTATTTGTTTGATTAGGCTTGTGGTGCAGTAAGTTCAGTTTATGTTTAGTATACAAAATACAGCATTTTTAGCCTTATTCTATTTTAGACTTTACTTCCCCTTTAAGCACATCATAACTGTGCAACTGGAAATTATATATATCTGGTCATACTTGGTTGCTTTACCCCTCATTGTTACCACATAGTGATACAAAATTATAATGGACATTTTAAAACATTTTTCCATTATAGATTACTTGAGCCCTTCAAAGAAAAGGGATATAAATGTGTTGCCACTCCGTAATACCTAAATCAATCATTTATCCAGGGCTCTCAGACACAAATTAACTTCTTCTACACATTTTTTATTTACTCTGTTTATGCTCTGGCAACCAGTTCTTGCCGGTGAATACAAATGGACGACTGAACATGATAAAGTACGTTTTGCCAGTGCTATTGTCATGTCACATGCATTGAAAGATTTTGAAAGAAATATGCTACCTGCTATTTCATAAGCATTTTTATGATTTTCATTATCTTCAAGTTTTGTAACACACATTCCTGTCAGTGGTATCTTCCCCTGAAAGAAAAAAACAAACACACACACATTTTTGGATGACGCGCTGGTATAGGATGTCACATACGGTACATTACAAGCAGCTTTTTATTATCCTCTATAAGACCCAAACCTAATTACAGGATAATATTTACCACAATGTTATAGACCAATTCTGGGTATGGCCCCATCAAGAGTCAGATTTGATAGATCATTCTGCTCCCACTGCACAAAAGTTTATCCAAATAGATTCATGTGGTGCATTACGCCAGATGAGCAGTTTTTACAGATTTTGAGTTTCAGGGCACATTTCTGTTTGTGGGACAAATTGTATGCTGAAACACGCAGCTAAAACATTAATTAATATTATATAAAATTTGTATCTTTTCAGGAGAACTACTTTCAATAGATATCTAATATAAGTAATTCTAAAAAAAAAAAATCATCTCCAGAATGCCAAAGAGTTTGTAACCAAGATTCATGGCGTTACACTAAAAGCAGAAGAAACAATGGTATCATATGATGTCACTTCATTGTTCTCATGTATACCTACGACAGAGGCAATTGAGACTGTACGAAATCGACTGCAGCAAGATAGCACCTTCAGCAGCAGAACGAAGCTCAGTCCTGAACAAGTATGTTTGTTGCTAGATTTGTGCCTTAACACCATATACTTAAAATACAAGTATTTTTTATAGATAGAAACATGGCTGTGCAATGGGTTCTCCTGTCTCTCCCATTGTAGCTAACTTGTACATGGAGGAAGTGGAAAGGAGGGCTTTAATTACATTCCATGTAACATTCCACCGAGTCACTGGTTCAGGTACAGTATGTGGATGACACTTGGGTAAAAATCAGATCCAATGAAGTGGTGGCCTTTACAGAACATATTAACTCAGTGGACAATAACATCAAGTTCACAAGGGAAGCTGTCCAAGAGAAAAAACTTGCCTTTTTTAGACTGTTTAAGATGCATCCAAGAGGGGGGTAACTTGAAAACAGAAGTATACAGGAAACCAACTCATACAGATCAATATCTGTTGTTCAATTCCCACCATCCGTTGGAACACAAACTGGGTGTCATTAGAACTCTGCATCACAGGGCGGAATGTGTGGCAACAGAGTCCTAAGACAAAGAGCAAAAATATCTCAGAGGAGCTTTGAAAGTGTGTGGCTACCCAGACTGGGCCTTTGTCAAAACAGCAGCAACCAAGCCCAACAGGAACAACAAAAGAAATACCCGCCTGGAGACACATAGTAGGCGAAACATAGTCATCCCATATGTAGCTGGAGTGTCAGAGAAAGTCAGGAGGATTTTCAACAAACACCACTTCCCTGTGTTTTTCAAACCTAGCAACACACTGAGACAAAAACTGGTACATCCAAAGGATTCAGCACCAAAATAAAAATAAAGCAATGTGGTATATGGAGTCCAGTGTAGTGAAAAGTGTATATATCTACACATTGGGGAGACCAAACAACTGCTCACCAAGCCAATGGCTCAGCATAGGAGAGAGAACTCGGCTGTCTTTCTACACCTAAAAGACAAGGGGCACGCCTTTGAAGATAGCACGGTACATATCTTGGATAAAGAAGACCAATGGTTTGAACAAGGCGTGAAAGAGGCAATTCATGTCAAGGTGGGGAAACCATCCCTAAATAGAGGCGGGGGGCTTCGACACCACCTGTCTGCTACATACAATGCTGTTTTAACATCTGTTCCCGGGCGGTTTCAGAACTAATCACAGATCCATTCATGCAACTCTCACAAGTAACACATGTTTTCTAGGAGTTGCATGACACGTTGGTAATCCTATCACTGTAACTACACAGAATCAACACCACTGTGAATTTCAAATGTCACCTCTCTGAAGAGTTACAATGTGCCGTTGTGATTGGATTGTTGGAAGAGTCTATATGCCGAGAACTCCCCTACACAAGTCAGCTGAACTGAAGAAACTGCTCGGATGAGTAGTGAAATGTCTTCAATGATTACCCAGCAAGTCCAGTTGTTTTTTAGAATTACTTATATTAGATATACCATGGACCTGGATGAATGAAAATCTTCATAGGCTTTCTATGGAAATGACATAAGGGTTAACTTTTCAAGGCTAAACATGTAAGCATCTACTTTTCTACCATGTGTCTTGCTGGTACAGTAATATATTCCTTGCCTTTAACATTCTTTAGCTTGGTTCAAAATCTTAAGCCTTTTGACCGAGACGTATCCAATAAAATATTTATTTTATGTTGCTAAATACTTAAATTAATTCCAATGCATATCATTAGAGAGAATGTTAAAAACTATATTATTGCATTCAAAACACTATATGGCACCTTATGCAAAATAAATAGAATTAAAAAAATTGGTGTAGGATAATAAAACATTAAACCTTTGCTGTGTTAGTACTTACAGACAAATTAAATACAACACTATAGATCAATGATGCCTTTGACAACACATTTCTTAGTATAGAATGAATGCCATGTCTTTAATAAATGAGCATCTCAATTCAGTTTACACAGAGATAACTGGCTAGAGCTTGGTAACCCAGTAACAGGATTACTTAGAAAAAAAAAACTAAATGACTGATAAAAAGATTTTGGCAAAAAGATATACAGGCAGAAGTGCAGGAACAATGTACTGGGGGTATGGGTAGAGGGAGGAAACAGCAAAAAGGGTAGACAAGCATCAATTCTCCAAAGTGTTCTGGGTTTTTTTTTTGTTTTTATTTTTGTGGAGGGGTCAAGTCAACTGTGCACTCCTTAGATCAGGAATTTAATGTGAGAGGTAAATTAGGACTGGTGAAAAGACAGTAATAATACACAGTAGAGCGCAATGTCTGTATGGATTAAGTTGAAGTAATATAGATGATACATAAGATAGTTAATAGGTATTTTGCTAGTTGCTAAGCTAAGTTAATGGCATTTCAGGCAATGTTATACAGATCCAAGCAGTGGGATAGGATGTAAGGAATAAAAGAGTCCAAAATGCACATGAAGTCTATGAGAATGGGAAAGATGATAATGGAAATCTAATTAAATCAATTTTGGTGGCCTTATTGAGCTTAATTGTTAAAAATGTACTAATCATTTTAATCCAAAATATCTTACCTGGTATATAAAACCACTCATCCTTGGACTGGCTGACAACATTAACAAGACATTTGGAAACAGCAGCAGATATCTTTCATTCTTTTCCTTCATAAAAGACAGTGTTAAATTGTTGTCAGATTGTTGTTGTTTTTAAGACAGGATTAAAGAACAAATTGCCATGGGTGTACTCAATTGTTCTCTAGTTTTCTTGGGAATGCCTTTTGAAAAGATAATCATCAAACAACTTCTACCAACTGTTTTATTCATTTAGTTTCTTGATTGTTTAATGTGACAGGCACAGACTGTCTTGTATAATTGCTAATCCTGAATGAGAGGGGTACCCCCTCTCTACTGGTGTTAGCTGGCCAGTCAAAAAAAAAAAAAGGTTCTTTTATTTATTATTTCATTTATTTTTCTATAAACTAAAATGAACTCTCTCGCAGACTCACTATTTACACCACATATATAGAATCTTATGAGGATACAATTACTTGCAGGCTATTGGAGAGTTCATCCAACAGTACGCAACAAGTTGGCGCTATAGAAATACATGTTAATAATAATAATAAAATGTGATGCTACAGAGCCTCATTTGCAGTACCACTAAAAAATGAGATTCAGAAAAATAGCCTGTTTTAATTTGTTTTGCTTATTTTCATAACAAATGTCAAGTATTCTGAATCTGTAAAATGTTGCTCTAAGCATAAAATCCATAAAATCCAAATAACATCCAAAAGTAAAGGATCCCTTCATGACCCTACTGCCCAACCATCTGGACATGTACATCAGGTCAGGAGGCAGTTTCAGTGGATTATTCCTCAATCCAATCTGATGAGTACATTGGCAGATGAGGAAGAGAAGAAAATCCATGTTTTTAGTAGCAAGGACACTTCTCTACGGATAGTATTCTGAAAACACACAAGGATGTTTTTTCAGGCAACTATAGCCTGGAACAAGTGCTTATTATGCAATTTACAATAATTGAATATGGGGCTGCTTTGCAAGCTTATAAGTTTTAGGGCATTGAATTCTATGGATACCAAAGAGTGCGGCACTTTAAGGAGAGGGAAATATGAAATCACTGGGGTGCCAAAAATTAGGCATCCCCAATGATTTAATTCACTTACCTGGTATCCTGGGATGGTGCTCCTATTAGCAGAATACTGCCCTGATTTGGGGGTTTTCTCAGCCAGCACCACGCAGCATCTTCGTATGGGATGGTAAAGTAGAGTGAAAAGCCAAACTTTAACATAAAAGCAAGCCTTTTCACTTTTTTTGCACGTGTTTGTCCCAGGATAGCTTAGAAAGACTAAGTGGAAGAAGATCAATACCGGTGCTCACAGAGAATATCCCTAGTCCAGACAGTTTTCTGCTAACAGGATTCCGGGGTACCAGGTAAGTGAATACAACACAAAAAAGATGGATACCATTTAGGCCCCAGTGATCTTACCTTTCCTTCTCCAAGTAGCCTCTTGTGCCATTGCCCTAAAGCAGACAAAAATGTATATGGCACTATAAAGAATGCCTCAGCAGGAACAATCAATATGACCTGACCCAACTTCATATGTATAAAAGCAGACAGATAAGCCCATTTTTATATTGGCCTGCATAAGGAAAAATACATGGAAAATAATCACTATGTATAAACAATATAACTTCCATAATAGTGAAACCAATAAATAAACTATAAATATAGTGGAAAACAAATATATAAATTTTGCACATGCACTAAATTACCTCGCTTCCTGCGCACTGTATCATAACCTGGGACATGTATATAACTGCACCCAACGTCTTAATATCTTCTCCCTCCCATCCACGAATGGTTTCTGTCAGGATTTGCAGCTCAAGTTCCTTTCTTTTCCTTACTTCCTGACACTGCACCTGTGGATGAAAATAATGGTCATTACTAACCTGTAAATTAAACCCAGACTGCAAACATTTGTGTTGAACAGTCTTCTTAAAATAAAGTGCTATGATGATTCTTAGAGCTAAATAAATATTGTAAATGAGCCACGGACCTTATTTATTGCTCTAATAAATAATCAGTAGTGATTCATTTCAGTTGGTCCCCTATTCTGTTCATGCTAGTGACTCTAATTATACAAACAATAAGATTCATAAAACCTGAAAGCAAAGAAGTTACAGAAAAGCAGACAAGATGTGAAGATTCCCCACAATGAAATTGCTTTATTGTTAAAAGATTTAATCTGGCTTCTAGTTCATATAACTGTCATTTAATAAATATGTTTTTCAGACAGTTTGCTTGACAGCAACATACAATGTCCCTTTTACATCCTTAACCTTGCTAGTTTCTCAACTATTTCACACCTCTGTGAGTTGCACCTGACACCTGGTTCAATGAGTTAAATGAAACTATTGCAATTGGATGTTTGAGACTGTAATACCATTACTGGTATGAACAGAAAAAGTTTTCTATAATATTCAGAAAATGCAGTTGCTTTAGACCTATTTCTACTTGATAATGTATATTTATTTATAAATTTGTAATTTCCTCAATCCAACATTTGTTTTTGAGCTGCAGATACTCATGTTGTGATATACTGGCAGCTTTCATTTAATCTCGCAGGCGGATTGCAGCAGCCATCAACTATCTGCAATCTATAGCTATCAGGCACCATGTATGTATTGTGTTTAAACAGGGAAAAAAACACTGGAAAAAGGAAGCAAACTAACATACCATTTAAATTAAAAATATATGAAACCTATTTGTGAGAGAGAGTACTTTAAGTACATATTTGAGGTAGCCAGATGTACAAACATAAAACATTTCAAGTGTCTGTATTTCATACATCATATCACTAAATTAAAAAACAAATCCAAAAAAATGTTTGTGCAAAATCTTAACTCTGAACAGATTTGTTGATAGAAGCCAAACTAAATACATGGTATTCATTCAGAATCTGACTTTTAGATTGCCTTTCTTTGTGGTCTATAATATAAACAATGTTATCTCACAGAAAGGTTCTTGAACACCGTCATTGACTTCTGGATATCTGGTCGATCTGGGTGATAGTCCTGAAACAAACAGGTACAAATTAAAGTTACACTTTAAGATAAATTGTAAGATATACTGTAAGATAAATTGTGTCATTCTATCATTCTTTCAATCAGGCAGTAAAAAAAGGCCACTACACCCTCACATTTTAGCACAAATTTGTACTTGGAGCAGAGAAAAATGTATGTAAGCATGTATGGCATTTTTGTGCAGACTAGACTATAACCCAGGAGTGAGTGCCAGTTACAGCCCACTCAGCAGATTATGGTGCTTAGGAAACCGAAATAAAAAACAAACTATACTGTACCTTTAATATGGCAATACAGGTACAAAGAACATCATAGTTGCTATGAGTAATCAGACACTCTTCTCCCCTACCCACGTTTCCTTACAGTGTTTTTATGCTTTTACTTCTACATCACCAAATAATTTTCCTTGCAGCATCAAGATGCAATGTGCAACTAACACTTTGTAGTGCTGGCTAAACACAAGACTAAAATATGCTACAAAAATGCCAGATATTAAATAATATGGATAAAGGAATATTTGATCCACAAACAGAGCAATATTAATGCAAATTAAAATCATTGTGCTTGTGTTTACGATATGCAAGTAACTTTTGAAAAACACAGAAAAATTCCTAAAATACCTCCATATGTCGTTCTAACTCTTTCAGCAGCGTTGGGTATTTGTCTAGACGCATAAATGGCTTACTCAGACCTGTTGTCAGTACAAGAATCCCTGGGCTGTTGGCACCTTTCATTTCCATGAACTCACCAAGTTCCTCACTGTCATTGGAAAGATAAGAAGCAAATCAGTGTGCATCATAACTGCTAACGGCACATAAAGTAGCACATTTTGTGTTAACTTTCAGAAAGAAGTTTACATTAAGAACCAAAGAGGAAACGCTGCTTCTGCATCTTGTCTCTGCTTTATGGAGTACAGCAAGTTGTATTCCTCAGCTGGAAACACGTTTATGCAGTTTTGGACAATCTCTGTTTTAACTTGAAGCTCAACTTTTTTTTTTTCTAAACAGACTATTAAAAATGTCACCATCCAGTACTACTGAAAATATTCATAAAATCTACTGAAGAGAAAACTTTCAGTGGGCAAAATAAGTTTGGGGGTAACTTTACAACCATTAGCAAAACAATCATGTGGTTTAAAGGGATTGTTCACTTTCTAACACTTTTCTCAGTTCTGTTCTTTTCAGATAGTTCACCAGAAATAAACACTTTTTTAATTACTTTCTATTTTGTATTTATAACTGATTTTCTAATACTGAAGTGTAAAGTTTTGTTTTTTTTTTAACCTTTTTATGTCTTTCTAAAGCAGCTCGGGTTGGGTGGCCAACTCTGCAAACTATTCTAAATTGATACATTTTCCCTGCTGAGCAGAATCCTCAAGTTTTATTAAAGGCACCAGTTAAAATGTAAACAATATCTGCTAATAATCCACAGAAGGTGCTGAGAAAAGCATCAACTGAAGGTCTCAAACTGTAACATTTCCGATTACGCTGCTGGAACATGAAACTTTAAAAAAAAAATTAAAAGCAATTGAAAAAAGTCTGTGTTTGGTGATCAACCTGAACTGAAGAAAGTGTTGGAAGGCAAACAACCCCTTTTAAACAGCATGATTGTTTTGCGGATGTTTTGTTGATCTATTATGCATTATAAAAAAAAGGCTCTGTTAAAGGGAAACTATACCCCGAAAAAGAATTTTTGAGCAACAGATAGTTTATATCAAATCAAGTGACATATTAAATAATCTTACCTACCTGGAATATATATTTAAGTAAATATTGCCCTTTTACATCTCTTGCCTTGAACCACCATTTCATGATGGTCTGTGTGCTGCCTCAAAGATCACCTGACCAGAAATATTTCAACTCTAACTGTAAAGGGAAGAAGTGTTGAAGCAAAAGACAGAACACTGTCTGTTAATTGGCTCATGTGACCTAACTTTATAGTTTGTTTGGTATGTTTGTGTGCACCGTTGGATCCTAGGATCCCAGGAGGCTGTCCTAATTTTTTAAAATGGCTATTTTCTATTTAAGATTACCCAATGGCACATGCTGCTAAAAAGTGTATTATTATGAAAATGGTTTATTTACATGAAGCAGGGTTTTACATATGAGTTGTTTGATGCAATATCTGTTTATAGAGACCTACATTGTTCAGGGGGTATAGTTTTCCTTTAAAAGAAGGGTATTCACATACTAGGGGGAAAATTTTAATTAATTCGAGAGTTAAAAAACCCTCAAATTTGACCTTGGGAATACTGTGGGAAGTAAAATGGGAAGTAAAATCCACACACACACACACACACACACACACAATATCCAGTGTGCTGGATGTATTTTTATTTATTTTTTTATCAATCTTGTAAATAATATAAAAATTCTCAATTTCAGCATTTAATAGCAGGTAGACAGATTCCAAAACAGTGGACAAAAGTAGGCAGGGCATGGATATGCACATAAGTATGGAAAGAGGTATCCGTCACACAACTGGAGGTTGAATGTAAAAAGTTAAAGGCAATAGTTCTCATGATCTATTATTACTTTATTTACTCTCAAAAAGATAAAATTTTGTTCAGGATATTTAGAAATGCCATTCTTTTGGCATCCAAAAAGACAGGAGTCATTACAAGCTAAAGTTAAAATGGACTACAGCTATCCCATGCATGTTTGTAAGGTAACAGGAATTAATACATGGTTTGACATCTCTAAGGTATTAATCTGTTTAGAAATGTTTAAACTAAACACAATACATCATAAACTAAGCAACAGAAAAGAGAAAGTGTCTAGCTCCTTGGTGTTAACTGGGCTTCTGTCACCATGAAGAAGTTATCTCTGAAAGGGGGCAACACAATTATAAGGATGTTGTGTTCCCAGCTGTACAGAACAGGATAAAAGTTCTTTCATAAAACAGTTCTAATGGTTGTACGTGATATGCAGTACATCTCTGCATTCAACTTATTGTGTGTCTGTATTGTAAGCTAAACGACACACAATAAGCCCAAGCACAAAGACCCAACACAAGCATCAGACACACAAGCATAAATGCTATAAAACTATGACCATAAGCTTAAACAAAAAGAGAATATACAGTAGAACCCCCATTTTACATCCCCTGATTTTAAGTTTTCCCTCATTTTACATTGTTGTTTTGTGGTCCCACCTATATATTATGCATAATACATTTCCCTGATTTTAAGTTTTCCCTCATTTTACACCATTTTTTTCTGGTCCCCTGAAAAACGTAAAATGGGGGTTCTACTGTACTAACAGTGCCAATAAGAAATTGCACAGGTCACATGGCAGTTGTGTAAGTAAGCTACTTAAAGAAGTTACTTAAGCTCCCAATCCTATAGAGGGTTATCTGTACCACAGCAAACAATACAGACGTATAGCCATCTAAAAAAATGGGTGCAGAGCTATTTATTAGCATATATATGAATTCAATAGGAGCCTCCACTCGCAGGGCTTATAGTGGAAAAAGGTTTTATTGGAAAAAACAAACGTTTCGGCTAAGTCCCAAGCCTTTCTCGATATATTTATTTATTTAATATATATATAAAAAGGAGTTGTATTGCTTAGAACCAAATTTAATAGTTTTAGCACAACACAAAAGCCTTTTTTGTTGCCTTCCCCATCCTACCCTACAGTGCATGTATAACCTTAGCGTGAGATGTAATCTAATTACATCTTTTTTAAACAGATGGCTCACTAGGAAAGCAGTTAGCAAAGAGGCAGGAGTAATGGCTAACTCAGCAAGAAGACAACTTTATAGAAAATGCTGGTATGACTCACACTTCTGATGCTGATCTCTGTTTGTAATAAATAGAACAGGAGCTTTCAGCACTGACAGGTCTCAGGACGGCACACAGGCACCTCATTGTACAAAATGCAGTAAGTCGCTATGCTGCTCTACACTTGCTGGATGTTTTTTGTGTCCTAAGATCTAGAAAGCTGGGATGCCTTTCTCTGGGCTGCTGATGGGAGAATGACATCACCCCTTCTGCATAAAAGCCAGCTCAAGGGAGGCAGTGAGCAGGACAGACAAAGAGCTCCTTACTCAGTTATCCATGCTCCAGTTGTCAGGGATGAATTGCGCTTTAACTTGATACACTTGCCTTAAGATAATGGCACGCAGTGCAAACAAGTATCATTTTTAGCAGCTGAGCCAAATAAAGATCATTTGATTTACAATTTTCCTTAGCAACCATTTTACAAGAAAAAAAAAAAACCTACCAGTTCTCTGCTACCATTAGAGAGCCATAATTATTGCGCACAAGGAAGTCATTTTATTTCTGTTTACAGCACATGTTTTGTCACCACAGTTAAAACGTGCTACACAAAGTTACCTTTTTGTAAAACACTTTGGGGGGTGCTAAAATTTAAAAGTACTCTAGGAATATACCCCACTCTTTTATATTTTTATTACTAATAATAAAAATTCCATTTGGTATGAGGAGGTGACCAAATGGTTGCCCATTTTGCCAGTTCATTGATGGAGCATTGGCACCATTTAACTGGGATGATATTGTGCAGTGGTTTCGGGGGAAATGAAGTAGCAAGGATATGATTAGCTGCTTCCTTTCCCACTCCCTTCCTCTCCCCCTCCTGGCATGTAGATATGGGATTGATGAAGAAGGACACAGCTGTAGTAGGAACATTTTACAGGATGGCCAAAATTATTCCAAAGCTCCACAAACCGTAGCTTTAAGCTGGGCATAGACACAAAGATACAGTCAGAGCTTGTTTGAATCATACCAACCAATCGGGGCAGGTTAGAGGATTTCTGACGGCTACAAAAATAACAATTAAAAAAAGAAATACAAAAAGTATTGTACAATGAATACTCTTAAAATTTATTCCCTTACTACTTTATTTAATCTGAATGGTTAATTGCAGGTCTGAAGATAGCGACATCCGATTGTTCATTATATATAAGGCTAAAAGTCTATGGCCTTTAGTTTGCACATGGTTGTTGCATGGTATTAGCAGAAGATAAGCTCTTAGGCTAGGGCAGGACGTTTCATATGCAGGCTGAAAGTCCTGTTCCCGTTGTCTTTTTAACTGCAGGTGGATTGCAGAACAAAATGTTGTGTTTCGGTGACGTAATCCGCCTCATCTGCCAGCACTTTAAACATTTTGAAATGTGTTTGGTTACAAAATTCAGAAAAATTGGTCATTCATTCAATGCAACTCAAGTATTTGACACCAATTAAAGCAGAGATTTTATAAGTGGGGTGGAATATGAAACAATTAAAACAGATGGTACAATGTGTTAAATATGCCACAGAATAGAAGTGAAAAGGGGATTAGAGAGGTTGTCCACCTTCCAAAAACTTTTCTATTGAGTTGTGTTCATAATGTTCACTAGAGAGACAGACTTTTTTCCATTGATTTCCAATTGCTTTTTATTTTTTACCGTTTTTTTTATTTTTTTTTTTCTTCCAAAATTGGAGCTTAAAGTTTACTGTTTCTGTCTCTGGTGTTTCAGTCTTGCAGCTCAATAATCCAGGTGCAGTTCTGAACGGTTACGATCTGCTACATTAGTTGATATATTTCTCAGCAGTATTTTGGGAATATTAGCAATTATTGTATCAATTCTAACAGCCGCCTTTACTGAAACTCAAGGATTCTGCTCCACTGGAACAAAGATAAGAAATATATCAACAAAATGTCTCAGTTTAGAACAGCTACAGATTTGGTCACCCCCCCACCCCTTAAAAAGACATAAGGTGAAAATGAAGCATTATACTTCATTATTAGAGAAATAGCCAAACAAAGAATATAGAAAGTGATTGGAAAAAGTCTTTATTTCTTGTGAACAATCCAAAAACGGCTAAATAACCCCTTTAAAGTATATATTGATTCCGAAAGCATGCTGCTAATTACCTAGTAATCTAAAAGTAATCTAAAAGTAATCTAAATGCATCCCAAGCTACAGAATAGCTGGACTGTTGCCACCCACAGGAATTCCAACATTATCTTCCTTGGGAAACAGCTCCTACCCTTCCACAGGGCCAGCTATTGTTAACTTAGTGCTAGGAAACATGATCTTGACATAGGAGATTTTTGCTGAGCAATGGACTGCTGAAGACAAATGATGTATGCTATTTCCTAGGCGAGTGTTTAAACACTAGTGGGAAAACCATATAAAATGTACTGTGCAAATAAAACATTATAAGGTGTTTCTCCCACAAACACCAACCCTACTCCAGCAGCTACTTATAATATCTCCATTGGTCCTTTGCACATTTATTCTAGCGAGGACAGAGAGGCTGTTGAAAACTGTTTTACTTTATAATTAGAAAGAAACATTGTCAACACAACATGTTTCAAGTCCTATGAGACTCTTTGTCAAAACTTGACAAAGAGTCTCATAGGGCTTGAAACATGCTGTGTTGACAATAAACACAAAGTTTGAGCAGTTAACCCTGCAGTTCGCCTTTTCTTGTGAACCTCTACAGGTTTGGATACCTTTTCAGCATCTACGGCGGAGGTGCAATCACAAGAATATCGGCTACAAATCTATTGCCATTGGTTTGAAGGTAACAGCATTTAATCCTTTATTTTCCATCTCCTGCATGTGGATACTTTGGCCACTATGTGATTCCCCAGGGTGAGGACAGGCCTTGCTTGTGTACCTGTCACATGAGAGCGGATACTACTTTCAAAGGTAAAGGTACCTTGGGGCAGGTAGCACTGTGTATTTAGGTCTGATGCCTAGGGCAACATTGGACCTCAAAACAGTCCTACTGACAGGAGTGATTCTGCATTTATCCACTCAGAGTGGAGTGTGGGACTGTGGCATTGAGAGACTGTGCCAGGGGTTGAAGCGTTAATTGCTATTTAAATAGACACTAACCAGATAAGGGTTATATAATATATTTAGTATTGTATAAGAATAACTATCCATTTAGCTGAGAAGAGACAATACAGCAGGTCTCATTGTGGTAATGTTTCCCAGAATAAGTGACTCATTCTAAAGAAAACATATATTCAAAAATAAAATTTGGCTACTCCTGTCCATTTGTATGACCAATAATAAATGTTTATGGTGCATCAGGAGACTGCATTTTTAATCCAATGAGAAGTGCTGCATTTGCCTAAAGTAGGCACCTTCCTTTTATATCTTAACAGCATCACTGGGACAGCCATATGCAGCACTAAGAAATAGAGAAAAGTGAACATTCCATAAAGACTTTTCTGAACTGGTACAAATAAGAAAGCAAACCTCCACAAATTGCTGGGTTGAAAGAGGTAGTGGATAATGTGGCATTAGCCAGGACAGGAAGCCAAGTTACATGATAAAATATCCTTTGTTTACTTTATGATAACTGTAAAAATAGGAACATATAAAATAAAGACTAAAGAAAACATATTACAAAGTATCATAAATGCAAAAAAGCTGGATGCCAAATGTGCTACAAATAACCTATTAAATTGATTTCTAAGGTGGCCAAATATTGATGAGGCAGGGTGAAAAATCATTACGAAAGAGGTCAGAGCTGAAAGATTTGGATGGGGCCCATTGTGATCAAACAGTCCAGCAGTGGGGGATTTGCCCATATTGGCCCCCACTTTGGAGAAATCTGGCAAGATCCTCTTATATGGAGACCCAACCAATCCCGTGAACACGAACAGCCAACATTTCTTTTTCAGCCTTAATAATGCCTGTACAATGTTAATTGAGAAAAATGCAAGCAACTTCAACCCCCCCCACCTGCCCAAAAACTTAAGTGCAATTAAATTATGATGGTGTTTTCTTCCTACAGTAACTACATCAATACTGCTCTAAAGCCAATATATTACCATATGTGCACCTTTTAAAGTGTTTACGTATTTTATATTTAATGGCTACATAGCAGTTTACAAGCTGGGAATCATGAATGAAGAAACTTGTGTTTGCACAGTATAAATTTAGAACTGGCTGGATCATGACGTCCCAGGATACTAGGAGTTATTTCTTCCCAACAGCTAGCAAGCCGCAGTTTACAGATCTCTGACATGATGGAACCATGCATGTCTTATACACAGAATTATATAGAAAGGTATAAGCTAATCTCATTAAGAGATAAGAATGCATTATTAATAATGTCCTGTAAAATTTTTGTAATAAAAGAAACAATGCTAACCAAGTCAACTTTGCTCCACTTTTTGCAAAACCCATTATGCCGAATACATTGGAGTAATGAACAGCATCATCAGTTAAGTTAATGTCTTTGAAACCTTGCACAGTATTTGGAAGAAGACCTACCTGTGTTGCGTGAGGACATTAACTGCTGAAGGATGATTGGCACAATAGGCAAGGTACAGATTCTTCATTTGAGGCATCAGATTAACAAAGCATCCCCCAACCCTCTGTTGCCCCTCTGGTAACCTAGAGCAGAAAAACAATGAAGGTCAAGAAAGAAAGGCTGAATATTAAGTGAAATCTAACACTTAACTGCATAAACAAGTCTGACATGTGCACTGCTTTCCCAAGTAAGTGTCTGATACTAGATGGCATTTTTGGAACTCTATCTAGTAGTTCAGGCCCAACAATGAAAGTAAACCAGACCGGAGGATTGAAATAAGCTAGCTATACACTACAATTTAGCAAGAGTTAATGGAGAAAGAAATGGTGCTATGCTGCCAAATGATGTTAGAAAGCATTTCAAAGAACACAAAGAAGTACAAAAAGAATGTACTGTTGTCCTACATGTTGTAAATAAATAAAATGTTATGCTACATAAAATGAAATGAACGTTCAATATAGAGAATATGCAGACAAAGCCAATTAAACTGTTCAAAAAGAAATAAAGGAAGCAGGGAAATCCAATATATGAAGAATGTCCTTGCACTGATAACGTTTATGGGTAATTTGTATACCCTAATGGAATACACAGGTATTTGTTAATATACTTATAATTGGGTTGTACCATTTACAGCCATGCTGGCTAAGGGTTTTTTCACAAATAAATTAACTGGGTAATATACCCCCTTGTTTAAATGGCTTGAGCTGAACATACTTAATGAAACAGCTATTACAGTTTTTGCTTTACTTTGCTACTTCATATTTGGTTCTTGCAAGTTAGATAATTGGATTACCAGTATAAAACCCACTCCTTCGCCCCTTTGTAGTTTTATAAGCAGCTGTTATGCAGGAGTTTAGCCGTGTCCCAGTAATAAAAGTTTTACGCTTTTTCTTACTGTCTGCATAATGTACCATTTCAGCAAAAAATAGCACATTTCTATTTGAATGGGCTGGTTAAGTTAAAATTGTACATATGCTGTATGTATGTATACATAATTTGGATAAAATGATGACTATCAACTATGTAACTATGTAACTATATGAGAGAAGGCCTTTCTGTAATTTGGAGCTTTCTGGATAATGGGTTTCCAGATAACGGATCCCATATTTGTAGTGTAATTTAAAAAATATATTTTTTTAAAGCAATACATTTCAGCACCAAGCCACACACTGAAAATAACTAAAACAGCATAGAAGCCACCCCGTTCCAATAAATGGTGAGAATATTCTTACCAAGTTTTAATAACCAAATTACTATATTTTAGGTTGCAGAATAACAGCCCAATGCTTCTTCCATCTGCTTTGTTGTCTGAGGTTTTGTTTAAATTGCTAACCTATTCTACTAGCAGAAGACAGCAGAAAAGGGCAGATGCTGAAAATGTACACTGTGCTATAACAGTTCAGGTTAACAAAACAGGACTGTGTTGTAGCAAAAATATACCACACGGTGGAGCAGCTTCATGGGCTACTATCAAATGCAAATAGTTTTTGTTCTATATTTTCCTCTGTAGCTAGCATTGCAAGGAAATGCAAAAGGCTACCAGTAACCATGTATGAAAACATGTAATGGAAATTAAAGTGTTAAACTAAAACGGATGATTCCACAGGACGTACAGTATTAAGGCTAAAATAAGCAAATACAATATTTTTAACGAGAAAAAGAATCTAGATTAAAAGAAAGCACAAAACACGTATTTATTTGTTTTATGCTTATTATAGGTATATCATGTCCCTTTAAAATCATAAAAATTTGTGTCTTATGTTATGGATGCATCCCTGATTTGTGTGCTTTTGTTTTGCCCTTTTGACTCAACAGCACAAATTTAGCCTGGTCCCTTATGATTAAAATGCAGTTAGGGTCCATAAATGTTTGGACAGAGACAATTTTGGTTCTGTACATTACCACAACGAATTTTAAATGAAACAACTGAAATGCAGTTGAACTGCAGACTTTCAGCTTTTATTTAGCGGGTTGAACAAAAAGATTGCATAAAATGTGAGGAACTAAAGCTTTTTTGTAACGCAATCACTTCATTTCAGGGGGTCAAAAGTCATTGGACAAATTAAAAAACTGAAAATAAAATGTTAATTTCTAATTGGTTGAAACCCCTTTGCTGCCAATGACAGCCTGAACTCATGGACATCACCATATTCTGAGTTTCTTCCTTATTAATGCTCTGCCATGCCTTTATTGCAGCGGCTTTCAGTTGCCATTTGTTTGTGGGCCTTTCTGTCCAAAGCTTAGTCTTCAACAAGTGAAATGCATGCTCAATTGGGTTCAGATCAGGTGACTGACTTGGCCATTCAAGAATATTCCACTTCTTTGCTTTAATAAACTCCTGGGTTGCTTTGGCTGTATGTTTTGGGTCATTGTCCATCTGTATTATGAAACGCCTCCAAATTAATTTGACTGCATTTAGCTGGATTTGAGCAGACAGTATGTCTCAGAACACCTCAGAATTCATTCGGCTGTTTCTGTCCTGTGTCACATCATGGATAAACACTAGTGTCCCAGTGCCACTGGCAGCTATGCACGCTCAAGCCATCACACTGCCTTCCAAATGTTTTACACATGAGGTGGTATGCTTTGGATCATGAGCCCTTCTCCATTCTTTTTTTCTTGCCATCATTCTGGTAGAGGCTGATCTTGGTTTCAACTGTCCAAAGTATGCTTTTCTAGAACTGTGCTGACTTTTTTAGATGTGTTTTTAGCTAAGTCCAATCTAGCCTTTCTATTCTTGAGGCTTATGAGTGGCTTGCACCTTGCAGTGAAACCTATGTATTTACTTCTCTTTATGGTAGACTTGGATATAGATACGCCTACCTCCTGGAGAGTGTTGTTCACTTGTTTGGCTGTTGTGATGGGGTCTCTCTTCACCATGGAAATGATTCTGCGATCATCCACCACGTCTTCTGTGGACGTCCAAGTCTTTTTGCGCTGCTGATTTCACCAGTGCTTTCTTTCTCAGAATGTACCAAACTGTAGATTTTGCCACTCCTAATATTGTAGCAAGTTCTCAGATGTTTTTTTTTCTGTTTTTGCAGCTTAAGTATGGCTTGTTTCACCTGCATGGAGAGCTCCTTTGACCGCTTCTGCTTCATTGATAATTACATAAAAAAGGAATTGCCAACACCTGCCCATGAAATAGCCGTTGAATCAATTGTCCAATTACTTTTGAGCTCCTGAAATGAAGTGACTGTGTTAAAAAAAGGCTTTAGTTCTTCACATATTTATGCAATATTTTTGTTCAACCCACTGAATTAAAGTTGAAAGTCTGCAGTTAAACTGCATCTGAGTTGTTTCATTTAAAATTCATTGTGGTAATGAACAGAACTAAAATTATATAAAAGTTGTCTCTGTCCAAATATTTATGGCTCAAACTGTACAATACTACAGGAACGGTCATTGACAGACATGTATTGCCTTCTGCCAGTAAGCAATGCAGACACCATAAACTTCCAAGCTATACAAAAAGCCAAATGTAAGGAAAATATTCAAAGCAGAAAAAATTGTATGAAACACTTACTTGGTGCATTCTTCTAATGATTGTACCAGCACCTGCTGAAAAGCGCATATCTCTTCCAGGTTCCCCATTAAGTAAGATATATTTGTAGGGCTTAATCTGAAAGTAAAATACATTATTTGTTTAGGAAGGGCTATTGTTTCCAAGCACATGATGTTCACAAAGGTACTTTTGCCAATGCATTCTCCTTAATGCTGGGCTTGCAACAATATGTGTGATAGGTGCAAAGTATAGTGGAGTATGAGCACAAGAGAGCTCTGGAATTAACACCTGCCCTGAGGAGGCTTGACCTCCAATGCACATACATACACAGTCTCCAAACTGAAGACAGCTTTTCAACAATGCACATTGCCTGGTCCTGTTTCATTAGTAATTAGTATTTGCACAAGAGCATACCATTTCAAAAACAGGGGGTATTGTGATCATAAAATTGGTAGTCACAACTAGGCATAACTATTTCTCTATGGTCATACTTTTCATAGGCTGGCACCAGCCTGCATGGTTGAATTATTTGGGGAAAATGTCTCTATCACAGGCTCGATAGTCCTCCACCATTAGCTTGTATAAGGAAAGATATTGCCAAGACCAAAGCATTTGTTTCGTGGGCTTAATCCTCCCTTTTATGGCTATTAAATGGAGAAAGATCGCCCAGAACAAGAACCATTTTAAAAGGCATAAGGGATGTATTCTTGGGGGTTTCTACAGGTTTCTGTGCTCTAAAACGTAGTACAAAGACCTACAGCAAATCATCTAGAGTGGAACCTGATGTAAAGTGCAATATGCATTGGGCTACATTTTGCACCCTGCATTACACTTCATAAATCACCCCTATGCTTAGATCAAAACCATACATGTGCTTACTACTACTACTTCTTATATCTACAACCAGTCCTATACCTAAAAACAGATAAATAACAAAATTCTATATCATAAATTAATATACCCTAACACTTTATAATACACACACATCAACCTCAAACCTTTTCAGATATCATGTCAGAACTCAAAAGTGAACCTCATATGTGTGGGCTAGCAAAAGCAATAAAGGCATGCGTTTGCATAAGAGAGGCAAATTATATTGTTTGGGGGGAAAAAAACATACTTTTCGCTAGTTTGCAAATGTCGCAGGTAGTTGGAAAGCATGTCCTGGAGTTCTTTAGAGTATTCACTTTCTGTTTCCAATATATTTTGCAGCACCTAAGAACAAAAAAGAAAAGTTAATGGAAAATTATATAACATTAACGGATCAAAAAAGGAAATGTAAAAGGAAACTTGTTATTCATAAAGCTCGGAATTACATGAAGGCTGTCTTCAATAGACTTCATTGAATTAAAAAATATATATAAGTTTTTAAAAAGTATTTCCTATTTACCAATTACTTTATCCTAAGATGCAATTATTTCTTACTGATAAAACATTTATTCGGTTCTCTTCCCCCCTCCCCTTTTACAGAAATGCTTGTGTACAAAGTGTTCTCATATCTAATTATGTGAGTTAATACACGTAGTCAAACTGACTGAACAAATGTATGCTTGTATTGTTGGTGATTCATGACTTTTATTCACGCAACCCCTCCCTTTTTCCTTTCTGTACCCCCTTTAACTTGAAATTGAATAAAGAATTATAAAAAAAAAAAAAAAAAAAAA
>CM044434.1:104249945-104305665 GCA_024363595.1 Xenopus borealis
AAAAAAAAAAAAAAAAAAAACATTTATTTGGTTTAAGTGTTTTAACTAAGAAAAGTAAGTCCTCTATCCTATAAACACCATAAACATGAGAACCTTATTTGTGCAACCTAAACAACAACTGAACGAGCTGGACATCCACCCATTGGGCAGCTCCCATGAACATTATGATAGAGAAGTGCACTAACCCATAGGTCCTGGAGGTCAAGGCCCAATGCATATTTAGTCCTAAAAGGGCTTCCTCAGGGGAGCTAATGATGTGTACGGTCACACACATGAGCATGGATCTTCATCCACTATTACACCATTACAAACACATAACTTAATCAACTCGGAGCATAAAAGAGCATGTAACACAGCTACTGAATGAAAATACATTTTAGACTTTAGACTGTACAAGCTGTCTGTGTTACTACTTTCAACCAACATTTATATCACTACCAGTGCTCAGCCGCTTAACTAAATTTTCATCCCCTGCATTCTATTCTAACACCTTCACTGGAAAGAAACCACTCACATTAAAATTTCAACTACATTCAATATATCAATTATATTGCACTGTTATATTGCACTGTTTTACAGTTCAGTGTAAAAATAAACACTGGGTACATATATAGTTAGGCAAAAATATAACGCATAAAGGCTGGAGTGACTGGATGTCTAACAGAACACTACTTTGTGCTTTTCAGCTCTCTAACTCTGAGTTAGTCAGCGACTTGAAGGGGGGGGGGGGCACACGGGACACAACTGTTCAGTGAGTTTGCAATTGATCCTTAGCATGCAGCTCAGATTCAAAAAGCAACAGTTTTGACCCATGATGCCCCCCCCCCTCAAGTCACTGATTGGTTACCAGGGTCAGTGGAGAGAGCTAAAAATCAGTAAGTAGTGTTATATTCTATTATATTAGACATCCAGTCCCTCCACCCTTTATACATTACATTTTTTGCTAATTAACTATAGTGGAAACATTTTTCTCCAAAGCTTATATATTTACACAGTTTTTATTTTTATACTGAACAATTCCTTTAGGAGTTTGACTCCCAATGCAACCTTCAATTCAGTATTTCAATTTTTAAAAGCAGAGTTTCTACAATTATTTCTAACAATACATTTTCACAAACTCAATACACAATATATTAGACAATAAATTCCGATAATCCGGAAACCTGTTATCCAGAATGCCACCACAAATGTAACTAGTTTCTCACAGATTTAGGCCAGTGGCAGATTGCATTGTTTCCACTGGCGTAGACACTGGCCTTAAGGGATATACAAGTAATAAAGCAGCAGTCAGTGGAGACATTATTATTTAGTCTGGTGACCATACAAACAGACCAAGGGCTAAGATAACAAAGGACAACACTTTCCAGAAAGGAAGGCGTACACACACACACACACACGTCTCTAGTTGTGGCATAAAAAATTGAAAAATGCTATGCAGCTGCGACTATCACATAATTAGGGAAATGTAATATACGTCGGTAACACAAAAACTATTCGCAATACGAAAAGTTAAGCCTTTGCGCAAACAAATTTAGCTTTGTGCGAATGCAATATACCTTTTGCGAACCGGGAAACTGTTTAGCGACCACTTTCACCAGTGTAAGGCTGTTTGCAAATTTTATACTTTGCGCTAATGTGCTGTCGATGTAATAAAACTTCTTACTGAAAAAGTCGCTATGTCTGCTCCAAAAGATTAAGACACCTTCAAGCACTTCTTAAGAGTGTTATTATTCCCTAACCACTCTATTATTTAGAATTATATGCCCAATAACGATTTGCAATGCAATAACCGTTTAAGGAACAATATTACATTGCGAGATGTGGATTTTTAATCTTATTGGCGAGCATAGTTTTGCTCTTTTTCCACTTTAATTACATTCCCCCCAATGTGTCTAGAACGGTGTACTAAAGGGCTAATCAGGTTATATCAGGATATGTTTTTCATTAATTTTCAAGCAATACCGACTGTATAAATATTCTGGAAAAAAAACTGGATTATCAATCAAATGATGTACCCTGTATAGAATGAATTGTGCAGCTAAACCTTGAAGACAGCAGATGGCAGCATTATCCTTTCACTGGAAGAATGTGATGATCTATACATTTATCCTTTAGGACACTAAAATGCTGGATAGTATATATTGCTGCAGCTTTATTTCAAGCCCCACATTCAGTGAAGATCTTGATTTAACAGCACTGGAAGTGTTCCTGGTGAATTTCAGTCAAAAAAGAAGCTACAGAACCTGCCCATGCAGAATGGAATGGAAACCACCCAACACTATGAGTACAGGCCACTTCAGGGACTTCTCATGGCAGATAACCCAGGGTAGATATAAAGACTACCTGATTAACCCTTTTAGTGCTTCAGATCATAGATTCCACACTTATATGGATATAGAAGATTAACCAAAGCAAGGGAAACTCTACAACTTGGGCAGGGATTGGTCTGAATATTGACATTTGTTTTTATTTGTGCTCTAAAACTCTCCAATACCCGGCCAATAGCTCTTCTAAGTAGGCAGGTGAATTCTTCAGTAAAAAAAAAACAAAAAAAGAAACATTGCTGCTATAGTGCTAAGCCTTTTTTCTTTAATTATCATAGTGAGATTACTGCACAGGTTTGGTTTTCCATTACACCATATTACATATGATGAAAGTTGCAATCCAGCATCATTTGTGAGCAGAACTACTGCTATAGAAAGCTTATGCCTACTTTAGCAAAAACAGTGACTACGCTTCCATGCAAGCAAACAATGCACTGTGATGGAACTGTTTGAATACAAATCATATCTGAATCTTAAAAAATTATGTGTACACTGTATTTCAATTTTGTCTTGTCCACAGCTCCCTGGAAGTGGCAGAAGTAGCTATGTTCTTACTTATTTTGCCATGTATACGTACAGCCAAAAGAGAGGGTTGAGGCCTAAGAAACCACTGGAATCCAAAAATATATAATTTTAATTTGCAATGGACGTTATAAATATTGCTGCCTCATATTCACCACGGTCTACTCGAGTGAAATTCCATCACTCTCCATTCCTTTCTATGGAATTAAGTATTTATCAATGGGAGAAAGTGAAGGTTCATCCTTTGTTAAATATGCCTTTAAAAATCTCAAGAAATTAATGGAGAGCGGCGGAATTTCACTCTAGCGAACTGTGGTGGCCTCCAACTTCACTCTTTGATAAACAGACCCCATAGTGTTTCAAATTAGAAAAATCCCCCAGGTTCCAAGCATTTTAGAATAACAGATATTGTGACCTCATAGAGAAAGCACAATGCAGCCCTATAGGAGAATTCAGAGTCCCCAAGGAGAGAATTATTTTTCCTACAGAATAAAATTATGTTATTCTGTCTCAATGCACAGTAACATAGCAGCTTGAATAACAGGATGTGGTCTTTTATGGAAGAAAAGGAAACAGATGGAGACTCAAAGACACAATTTTTAATGCTATTGATCATTTATTGTGCCAAAAACAATGAAGCTTGCCACAGATTTAAGATTCACTGCACTCTAGTACAGCATAATTCTGCTTGCCTTCTGGAAACTAGCATAAAATATGTTGTGAATGAATCTGCAAAAACATCTAGTCTAGACATGCACAGCCTATCTATTTACCCAGTTTTTATTTTTACCCTGAACTGTTCCTTTAAAGCTCCATTTATAGGCACTGCCCTCAGTTACTGTCAGCAAAAATCTCTTGACAAAATACTGAATAAAAAAATTGTTAATTATAAAGAGAGTTGATCTCTCTTTTATGTATGACCCTCAAGACAAAAATAAATAGAGTGGTTAGGGAATATCTGGAAGCAACACACAGCAAACTATAAATTAATGAATCCTTCATACAAAAAACCTGTTACATGTTTGGCAACATACTGCATAGACTGCTCTGTGCTGTAGCACTGTTGATTGCCAAGTAGCTGATCATGCAGCTGCCCAATAGAAACCACTCACCACGTTGTAGTAACTTTTGTTGATTGCAGATGTGTCAAACCCTTTAGGTGGACTCTTTAGTGTAGTGGACTTTGGAGACACAGGCTTTTCTAAAGAAAAAGAAAAATGCATTTACTGTATAAGCATATATGTACAGTCTTTCAACATTTTAGAGACAGGAAAAATTATAGAATTATTAATTGAACAGCCCATCCACTATTCAAAAGCCTGGATCATCATAAACCTGGAATTAATCCAGGAGTGTGGAAAGAAAGTAAGGCAGAAAACCTACTCTGAGACCTACATACCTACCGACTTCCAACTGCAAATATCTGACCCACTGAAGCAGTGCAGTTAGATTTCCCTTAAAGAGTTTTGAAAAAAAATATCTTCGAACAGATATTTTTATTAACAGAGCACACTGAAAGAATGGATAATTCATCAAAGGTCTAAGTGGAACTGAATGCAACAAAACATTTTTAGGCACTATTTCTCACATGGAAAGTAGTCAAATACTTTTTTTCCCAAATCTTTTTATTCCCACATTTATGGTGTGTTTAAAAGTGGATACTGGAAAAAAATCTGTATGTCTTTGCCTCTGGTTGGAAAACTTTATTTTGAAGATATCACATGACATTTCCAGGGTAGATTCCCTAGATAGTCATATAGAACATTAAAACCTGTTTTTTATAGTTGTTGGTCATACATTTAAACTCCAATCTTTTCTAAAAGAAAATTCAAATGTGCACACAAGCATGATTATTCATTATCTCCTCTGTCCTAATGGCATTCTTTCTGCTTTGATACGGTCACTAACTCTGAAGTCTCTCAGTCACTCTTGTTATCTTCACACATACTAGAAGCAAGGATGCAGCGCCTGAAAAGCCTACGGATGGTTTACAGGGCAACATGTTTTGAAGACTTTCTAGACAGGCAAGTAAACATTACTAGGAGGAAATTAACATAATCATGAGAAACCGTTATCCATCCTCTTCATAGTGATGAACAGGGAAGTAAACAATAAAATAGTTTAAGTTTTAAAGAAATTAGACCCCCCCTCATACTTCCTGTTCAGATTGCTATGTTACTGGATACATATCAAACACAATTATGTTGTTGTGCTTGAACATTGTGTAAAACAACAGAACATCCCTTTAGAACTGCAACAACAATACATACCAGATGACTTTACTTCTCGGACATAGTTGCTTGGGAACCATCCTGTTTTGCCACTGTGTGTGCCTTCCCACCAGCCACCATCTTCTAGGCGTGTGACATGAATGATATCCCCCTTGTTGAAAGACAGCTCATCCTCATTCGTCTGCTGGAAATTAAACTTAGCCCGTACCACCATATGGTGGTTGCTGTTTTCTGTCATGTCCTAAAGGAAGCAAAGTAACGAATATGTCATTTCTTGCCAGCCCTAAAAATGTGTAAGGCGATTTAGCTTTCTTTCTAGCTATCTTGTACTATAACAGCAATATCTTTTCACATAAGTGTGTAGGTTATCTTTTATACAGCTTGTTTGGGGATGTCAAAAGAAGTCACTGGTATCCATGAGGAGGCTATGGATGATAAAAATATTTTAAGAATCTTCCAACAAGTCTACAGCTCTGCTGGCTTCTCTTAGAATACATACAGTAATTATTGGACAAAGAAAAAAAGATGGATACATACAGTACATCACTGATCTATCAGTACAATGCAAAACTTAATTACTACATACATTCAGTAAAATAAGCAATGTATACGTTCTTTAATACACACTTTCAGTGCTATAATGATTATAGCACAACCACTCATATTACCAGCTTAAGTCTCAGTACAATTAAAAAAAACCATAACAGAAATCACATATTAATGTCCCAAGAATCTTAAGAGAGAATTTTGTATCAAGTGAAACCTTGCACCTCATGTTTTAGAATCAGAATGCAACGGTTATTTGTAGTAGGATACTTCTTAAAAGGGGCAAAGATACAGATAACATAAGAACCTCATACAGGCATATGTTATTTGATAGCCTTCTGGGTCTACAGATCTGCCTTTAATAATGAGTGGAGCCGATTAGCTCTATTAGTGCTTGCAATGTCATTTCTTTTAAAGTAATCTCCATTTTATGTCATTTGACATTTTGGGAGCACCTTTTTCTTAATGTACAGAAACATATCTTTCTCTTTGTTCGGATTGTTTCCAAATGTCTGCAGAAACTATTTATGCAAGGAAACAAATAAAACACAATGGAGTTCCAGAGAAACTTCTTAGGAGATGGATTTAAATTTTTTCCCAAAGGAAATCACCCTTTGCCTTGTCCCAAAGTAAATTGTAAAACACTTTGGACTAATGGATTGGTTGATTAGGTGTTATTATACTGGAGAATTTTGCTTTATCTGCATCTATGAAGAAACCATTCTAGGCCTGCCCTGCTTGTTGAAGATGCAGCAGTCACACCTTCAGCGTAAAACAAGGCAAGCATTTTCAAGGAATGACAGCATCTCTGTAAGATTGGAATGTCATAACCCTCCAATAACAAATCGTAGATCGTCTATTACAAAGGTGTTACTCACCAAGCTCCTATATTGACTCTGCAATAATTTTGAAGAGCGGCTAAGCACGGACTGTGACCCAAGGGAATCGAAGGACTTTATTCGATAAGAGGATGAACGGGCACACACAGAGTCACTTCCCAAGCCAATATCTAGGAACAAAAACACAGAATAAGTCTCACATTGCATAACATATACCCTACTCCTCTTTATATAATAAATAAATTGACATAATGAGTGAAACAAACAATTGTATTTGTGTATGAAAATCTCAATGTAGGAAAAAAGCAAAGCTGTGAAAGGCAAAATGTATTTTTACTCCTTCCCATCTCACCTAGCCACATGGAGAGCCAAATCAGGCTGACTAGATAATTTGGTCCAAGGGCCAGGATCATAATGTGGACCTATACAGACCAGAAGGAAGAGGACTGTATCAGTGAACTGATGCAGTCCTCACCCAATAGGATTTTCTAACCCTGCTCTATAGATATTTGGCCAATTTACAGCCAGATTTCAATCAAGACAGCTGTTCTTCCCATACGTCAGACACTGGTCAATAAGCTACTGACTAATGACTAAAGGAGTCAGCAGCTCATAGTAGTAAAAAAAAAACACTTTGTAATCCAAAGCCCCCAGATATATTTTACAGGTTCAATTGTAAAGTATACCTGCTCTATTATTCCCCGTATGATGTAAGCACACACACTAAACACCTGCAGCACACTGCAGATAGTCTGACTTTTGAAGACTACAGTCTACTTGCAAGATCTAAAATGTAGTTTTTTAACTGTAAATATGGTTCTTCTAGTGGGGGCAAAGGGGTGGCAGACAAACAGCATACACAATTAAAGCTGAACTGTACATGCTCCTGACTAGCACAGATATCATATGGCTAGAGATAGTGGCCCTGTTGCCAAGCTACCAATATAAACTAGCATTGAGAATAATGATGACAACTTGCAATAATGTCTGCTATTTTCCTTATTTTTACAACATATTTTGGATTTTTACATCCAGAAGTATACTGTAGTACACACCCTCCTATAGTCCTGCATCAAATTAAAAAGTACTGGTTTTAAAAGCATACACCAACTCTTGATTACCACTGCAAAAAATCAACAACACATGTACACTTGGGAAACACAGAAAGTAGTGGTTGATGCAGCATTCCAACTTGTGTGATAAGAGAATTATTGCAACTGTGCCATGGCTCATTAGCATAAGTAGAAAAACCAGAAAAAAGCTAACTTGAAAATCTTTCATTAGTGCAAAATTACTTAATTACTAACTATATGGCACTAAAATCATTCATCGTTTTCATGTGTGGGTTTGAGCACAATAACTGGGCAAATGTTGCAAATTGGAGTAAATTTACAAAAGATATAAATACTATACATACTGTATTCCTGAACAAGCAAAGCAATGGTTACAAAGGAAAATGCTGCAGCACAAACAGCAGTAAAACCGAGTAAGAAAATCTTTGTATAAAAAGGCAGAGTGTCTCTTTGCAAGGAGATGGATAGGATTTCCGTTTTCCCTCTGCTTGGCTGTATTGTTCAGAACTATAGCCTGTATCCTGCAGGTCACAGAGGAAACAGCTGGAAGCAGGGTTCTATGAGTTTAAAGAAAAGGTTCAGGTTCGCCTTTAAAATAACGTTCAGTATTTTATTAACTGGCCTACTCTTAGCAACTTCTCAACTGATCTTTAATTTGTTTTTGTTATAGTTTTTATTTATGCCATTATCTATTTTGCCTTTTGTCAAAGGTTTATTTCAAGTGCTATTTGGTTGTCGGTGTCACTGACCTAACGACCACTAAGCCAGTGCTTTGTGAGGCTATATTTTTTATTGTTTATCTTATCTTCAGAGGCCCTCTCCTATTCATTTTCCATTCTGCCTTCCAATCTGCTGCTCCTTTCAGTCCTGAACTGATGAGATCTAACAAGATCGAAACAGGCTGTCAGCAAATTTGGATATATGGCTCTGAACCATTAGGCTGTATTTGTGCAATAAAACCAGCGGTTCTGGATGCATAGTTGGCTAAAGGGACATAAAGAAGTGATTTGCATGTCTCCACCCATGTTGCCTTATGGGAGAATTAAAACTAGGCTACACCCTGATCATTCAGATACTCAAAGTTAATGGTAAGGTGTACATAGTTGCTTGACAAAAACCCAAAAAAATAAAAAATAAATTTAAACAGTGCAGTGTATACATATTATCATGAGTAGGCAAACATACCCAGCTTCAAAATGAGGTACCCCGACCTTCAGGGAGAACCCTTTGTTTGGGGAAGCAAATAGGTAAAAACCTAAATATGTTCCTTTAATAATAATCTCTGGATTACTATAATTACCTGCTGTAACTTTGTTGAGAAGCACCAGGGAGTTTAGCACCTTGCTGAAGTTCTGCCCCTGATAGAGGTCATTGGCATCAAAAGTCTGCAAAAAAAATAGAATAGAAGAATTGTTTATTACAAGGGGGGGTACCAATAATTAACATTTTTCTTGATCTATAATGGTTAACTGTATTCTAAAATTGCAAATTTACGGCAGGTTTTCGAATAGTTATTTTCTAACAGAATTAGACAACACATTTTTTTTTCCTTTCACAAAGGTATCCTAAAAAATATTTTGCTTCTGCTCCAGAACATAAAATAGAGCCTAGTTTGAACATGTGTATTTATACAATTTTAAATATGACTTCAATGACACATTATAAATCACCATCCTCTTCCACATGCCTTTCTAGTACATACACATTAATTACTAACAAAAGGGAATTGTGGAATACACGTAGAAAGATGCTAAACAGGAAGTGTTAAATGGGATGTTACCATCAACAGCCTTTTGCTCCACACAATATCACAACAAGTGAATCACCAGTTGTTCCCAAGTGCCATCTTCTGCTTAGACTGGCAAAAGAAGTAGTACAATGCGTTGCCCACGAGTATTTTTTGTCAGAGTGGGTGTCAAGGCTGTAGGTGTCAATTGCCATATCCGTTAATTACCCTGACTGGTATAGCCAAACAGGAAGCAGATACAGTCTGTAATTTGGTCAGACAGCCAGACAATGTTTAATTCCTTCTTGGCTATGAGCAAAAAACATTTCTTTTGTGCTCAAATGTTAAGCTTATGTGTGTAATTTTTAAAAACTATCTGCTCAGGTCAGAATTAATACAATTGTTTTGTGGTCATACAAAATTCTGTGTGCACACCACACTTTGTGTGCACGCCTACAAGTGCACACCTTAGAGCAGTGGTCCCCAACCAGTGGCTCACCAACCTCTTGGATGTAGCTCCCAGTGACCTCAAACTAGGTGCTTTTTTTGCAAGTTTTGGATGCATTAAAAACAGATTTATAGCCAAACACAGCCTCTTGTAGATTGCCAATCCACTTAGGGGCTACCAAAAAATAAATTATATCTTATATTTGGCACACCCAGGAACACTTCTGTTGCACATCTTTTTACATTTGAATGTGGCTCAGGAGTAAAAATGTTGTGCAACCCTGCCTTAGAGGTAACATTGCTGCCAAACAACTGATTATGTGCAGTTAGAGTAGCTGGTTTAAGGAATGATTTATAAAACACAAAATACTGGTGTAAAAAGCAGTGCCCTCTGAATTCTCCATTTTGCCTGCTTAAGATTTAACTCTAGATAAATTACATGACCTTGTAGCAAATGACCTCAAGAAACTTCATACTCACTCGCAGAATGCAACATATGACCTAACTTGAATCTTTACCAACTGCTGGACTACAACAACCCAAAAGGGGACATTTCACTCTATGAGATAATTCCAGTCTCTTTTCTTTTGTGTATGTTAAAGGTATGCTCTAACGGGAAACATGTTTTTATTCGAAACACATCAGTTAAAGGAATAGTTCAGTGTAAAAATGAAAACTGGATAAATAGATAGGCTGTGCAAAATAAAAAAATGTTTCCAATATAATTAGTCAGGGAAAAATGCAAACTATAAAGGCTGGAGTGACTGGATGTCTAATATAATAGCCAGAATCCAACTTCCTACTTTTCAGCTCTTTAAATTTGAGTTAGTCAGCGACTTGAAGGGGGGCCCACGTGGGACATAACTGTTCAGTGAATCTGCAATTGATCCTCAGCATTCGGCTCAGATTCAAAAGCAACAGTTGTGGTCCATGTAGCCCTCCCTCAAGTCACTGATTGGTTACTGTCTGGTCACCCGGGTAACCAGTCCAAGAGAGCTGAAAAAGCAGGAAGTTGCATTCTGGCTATTATATTAGACTCCAGCCGTAATACTTACATTTTTGGCTAACTATATTAAAAACATTTTTTATTTTGCACTGCCTATCTATTTACCCAGTTTTTACTTTTATACTGAACAATTCCTTTAATAGTGCTGCTCCAGTAGACTTCTGCACTGAAATCCATTTCTCAAAAGAGAAAACAGATTTTTTTTTTTATATTCAGTTTTGAAATCTGATATGGGGCAAGCCATTTTGTCAATTTCCCAGCTGCTCCCGGACATGTGACTTGTACCAGCACTTTAGGAGGGAACTGCTTTCTGGCAGGCTGTTGTTTTTCTTCTCAATGTAACTGAATGAAAAGCAGTGGGACAAGGGTTTTTACTATTGAGTGCTGTTCTTAGATCTACCAGGCAGCTGTTATCTTGTGTTAGGGGGCTGTTATCTGGTTACCTTCTCATTGTTCTGTTGTTAGGCTGCTGGGGGGAAAAAAGAGAGGGGGTGATATCACTCCAACTTGCAGTACAGCAGTAAAGAGTGATTGAAATTTATCAGAGCACAAGTCACATGACTTGGGGCAGCTGTGAAATTGACAATATGTCTAGCCCCATGTCAGATTTCAAAATGAAATATAAAAAAATCTGTTTGTATACCGTTTGTCTGCCACCCCTTTGGATATCAATGCAGAATTCTGCTGGAGCAGCACTATTAACAGATGCATTTTGAAAAAACATTTTCCCATGAGAGTATCCTTTAAAGCAAGATAAACTGTACCTACAATATATAAATTATTTAAATCTTGCAATTCACAATCAAAGTGAGAAGGCAGCAGCCATCTAGTGAACAATGTAATTAAGGCAAGCTTTGTATTAGTCCAAAATGTATTTATGTGCCAGAGTGGGGTATCTGATGCCTATGCCCATACAATGGCTACACAATAATAGACCAAGAGGAAGGAGGGGAAATGGGAGATATGCAGGGACATCTAGAAAGTGTAGAATAGAGGAAGGACAGGCAATATATTATTCACAGATGATATATTTAAATATGTTTAGAACATATATGGATGTTTTAATAAAAAAAATATATATATTTTTAATGTCTGGGAGACAGGTCCCCTTTATGTAGTTGCTCACATTAAAATTTACATTTTAGTATGATGTAGAGAGTGACATTCTGAGATAACCTGCAGTTGATTTTCATTTTTTATTACTGCAATTGTTTAGCTTTTTGTTCAGCAGCTTACCAATTTCAGCAACTATCTGGTTGCTAGGGTTCTGTTTGCTCTAGCGTAACCAAAGCCAGGAATATAAATAAAAAAAATCTGAATAGAAAAATTGGCAATGAAAAGTAACTAACGGTAAAAAAAATGTATTTTCTTGTTTTGATGATTTCCCAGACCAGCTCACCAGCAGCACACAAAGCACGTGTAGTGCAACAGTCACTCAAAATATTCCTACCATGATCAAAGAATTGGGAGCTGCAGTGGACAACTTCGAATGCATGGGTATCATTATGAGGCTGAGGAGACTCTAGGTTGGAACAGTAAACACAGTATATCAAATACATTTCTAGCCACATTGAACTGTAGGTTTTAGTTGATCATTAAGGTCAAAATTGCAGTCACTAAAGTGGTACCATGTGTGCTCATGGCCTTCAGCACTGCTGTCCAATATATCAGTGCTGCATTCAAACTGAATAGTTCAAAGTAGTCTGTGGTTTACATAGAAAGGTTCAGGGCCAAAAATACAAATACAGAAGGGTGTACTGGGCCTCAATACTGTGTAGTATAAAACCATGCCCAAAAGTACAAATAAATGTGGTTGTATTTTTATATGAGCTGTCCCTTATTGCTTTACAGTATACTGAGTAGACTCTGGTGAGAAGTGGCCATTGAGGTCTGCGTTACATTCAAATTGAGGCCATTAATTTTACCACATCCATAAACACGTCTCTAAACTTTTTTTTATTGGATACTATTTTTATCTACACTTTCTAAGGTAAGGATTTTGCTGAATAAATTTGTATTTATTGATGGAAACACAGCTTAAAGAACAAGTAAACGTTTTTTTTTTCTATCTCTAAATTTGCTCTAAACAGCCCCTCAAATTAATGTACCTTAGTCCCTGCTGCAAGTCTGCTCTGGTTTCTGTGTTATCAGCAGCTTGTTTCACCTTCTTCCTGGTGCAGAGTGAAGCCCAGCCCCTTAGCTTTCTGAGCTGACCTTATATCTTGGACTAGTCCAGGAGATCATTTGCATACTATGACATAGCAGAGAGCAGTGTGTGTAGCACCTTTTGCTTGGGGAAACTAGCTTACTAATGAAACACTGGCTCCCTCTTCCTCTCTATTGTGGAACAGCAGCAAATGGACTGCTCAGTGAACTAAGGGGCGGGGCTTCACTCTGCACCAGGAAGAAGGGGAAACAAGCTGCTGATAACACAGAAACCAGAGCAGACTTGCAGCAGGGACTAAGGTACATTAATCTGGGGGGCTGTTTAGAGCAAATTTACAGAAAGAAAAAGAAAAACATTTACTTTTCCTTTAAGTGGTCACAACTCATCATACCTAAACAACAAAATTTTATGAAGGGTTGCCACCTATGCCAGCGGCTAAACCCAAACAAGGGGCAAATAGCATAAACATGGCACACTGCTGCATTTGGTGATCATAATAGCTACATATGTTCATGTTTGCTGTGTAACCAGAGTGCAAAACGTGATTAAATTTGCACTACACAGTAGATCCGAGGACATGAAATCAAGTATATTCTTAAAAGACTTGCTACCTGAACCTTTGTTATATCTAGCTAGAAAAATATATCAGTTAAAGTTGAATGGTCCCCTTGACATAAAAAGCTGTATAATAAAATTCCTTTTCAAATGAAACATGAAACCCAATTGTTATTTTTTATTAGAGCATTCATAGCTGGGATCCCCAACCTTCTGAACCAGTGAGCAACATTCAGGAGTAAAAGGAGTTGGGGAGCAACACGAGCTTCAAAAATGTTCTTGGGATGCCAAATAAGTGTTGTCATTGGCCATTTGGTAGCTCCTGTGTGGATTGTCCACCTACATTGAGGCTCTGTTTGGCAGTGCACCTGCTTTTTATACAACTAAAACTTGCCTCCAAGCCTGAAATTCAAAAATAAGCTCCTGATTTGAGGCCACTGGGAGCAACATCCAAGTGGTTGGAGAGCAACATGTTGCTCACGAGCTATTGGTTGGGGACCACTGCCTTAAGTCGGGGCAGAAAGTTACTCGTTTTTCATTCCATTCAGCACTTGGTAAATATATGTAGGTCAATGCCCTCCCCACATTCCCCCTCTCTCTTTACCATTTAATTGTGTAACCAGTGCATGGAGAAGGACATCAGGTCCCCCATTCTGTTGCCCAAACAAGATTTTGAGATGGTGTAAGGCTTACATTAACAACATGGTCCACAAAATCGCTCCTGCCTGTAGTGATTATGAATTCCCAGACTGAAGGAAACAATATTCACATAATTTATATAATGTAATTGAAGTTTATTTTGCTTTACAAATGTAATAAAATAGGAATTTGGCATTTTTTTGGGAGACAGATCCACTTTAATTACTATGAAAATCTGAGGATTCTTTTCACACTATGAAAAATGTAAACTTCAAGCAAAGATTCACAAGCTACACAGCACGTCTTTAGTCTAAAAAGCAGCTTCAAAATGCTGTGTGATATATGAGCAAGCGCTACAAAGTAAATTAATTTACCTGGAGCTTGTACTTATTTTCTAAGCCATGAAAGTACTTTGGCAGTATAGTAAAATATGATTGTTTAAACAGGAATATCTTCCATTTTAAATCTTTACTTGGCAATGTTAAAAAATCTGAATGTTCTGCTGCCCAGAATGGCTTAAATGCATTTTACATTGACTCTGGAGCAAAAGAGAACACATAACTCATTGTGTTTTAAATATTATATACTATGCATGCTAATTGAATACTGCTGCCAATCCAAGGGAATGACTGTCTGACAGAGAACTATATTTCAGATGTTATCCCTATGTAACCTCAGATTTCCTCTGCCAGGGAACTGCTGTAAGTGACTTATGTCACAGCAAGTATATTGTTCTGCCTGTCTTCAAGGCATAGTCTGCTCACTCCAAAATGTATTGCTCAGTGAGTGGAGAGCATTTTTATTGCTGGACAACGGAATAACAAAATAAAACAGACAGGCGTTTATTGGGAAATGCTGAGATTTCCTGCCAAGATCTCCTGAATGTGGGACTTTTCTGGCAGTTCACAATATTTTGGGTGGTAATACACCTTGAGCAAAAAAATAAATAACACAATGACATTGTGCGAACTCTGAACCAGTCCTAACTTTGTGCCGTATGGTAAGTGGGAACCTAGCCAGCACTAAATCCCTTTAAAGAGGGAAAATTTTAACAATTTTTTTATATAGAAATTATACAGTAAAGAATGAATGTTCTAAAACTGTGAGCAGGATTACATTTGTATCTCTAACATACATACCCTAAGAGAATGTTAGCTCTAAAGGGTATTTTTTCTCCCTTGTATACATGTAAAACTATATTTAAAATTTAAGCTCTCTGGGGTAATGTTCTCCATCCTGATACTAAACTCTTAGGGGCAGATTTACTAAATTCACATAACTTCACATGAGTGATTCGAATATTCGATCGAATTTTCAAAAAGATTTGAATTTAGAATATGCAAATTAGGCAAATTCGACCATCGAATAGTCGAATTCGAATATTCGATGGTCGAATACTTCCCCTTTAAATTTTAATTCGACCACCTACTTCGCCAGATTAAACCTACCGAAATGGGGATCATTCCCTAAGATCGAATATAAAAAATTCGATCGATCGCTTAAAAATCGTTCGAATATTCGATTCAATTTCGATTCAAATGATCGATCAAATTTTCTATATTCGATCATTCGAATTCGTAGGATTTTACCTCCTCACTATTCCCTGCTCGAATTTCGAAATTTTTTATCATTCGAAATTCAACCAATAGTAAATCTGCCCCTTAATCTTTAATTTTTATCTTTATTGTAATTTACAGTAAAGACCATTCGGTTCTATTAATTTATTGTATATAAATAATATACATACAAATCAATCAGGCTTCCCTAAACAATAAGTAACATATCCTAATAAGAAACAGACATAAATAAATAGGAGGGATGACACAAAACTACACACAATCATATTTTAAAAACCTGGGGAACACTGGGGATGACCGTTGACTTCTAGCCTGTTAATGGACTACTCTACATATGAATGTAGGATCTTTCTGTGATTCTGTGAAAGATAATTTTTTAAAGAAGTATACACCTTGAATTTAAGGCTTCATCCACACGAGCAGATTTGGGAAGATTAGTCGCCCCCGCGACAAATTGCCTCTTTTTCAGGGTGACAATCTCCCAGAACTGCCTTCCCCCTGCCCTTCGCTGGCTAACATGAAAATTGCCTGAGGCAATTCACATGCGGCCCTTCTTTTTCTGGAGTCGCCTGAAGTTTCCTCGTGAGGCAACTTCAGAAATGAAGCGCCTCGTGTGAATTGCCACAGGCGATTTCCGTTAGATTAACAGATTTTTTTTTCCCCATAATTGTCATGAGGAGATGAAGTATTAAAAAAAAGTTGCATCACAATTGGCAACCCGAACAAAAAAATAAACAAAAAAAACAAAACAAGCCTCTAAATGATCACAAAAATATATAAATATTACTATATGACTAAATGGTCATTAGCAAACAAGACATAGCAAAACCCTTTTATTGTAGTATTTACCCTAATGGACTTTCCACCTTTAATAGGAAAGTTGGGAAAACTGCAGAATATAATTAGATTAATTAATGTCTGCAACTCTGCAAGCCTTTGTGGATGCCATCCAGGTAGAGATGTAGGTGCCTATTAAATCTCAAAATTTCCTGAGTGAGTTTTAGAAGGGGAAAAACTAGAATTTTTAAATAGGAAAAAACTCAGAATGCAAAAATAACCCAGCTAAAACCTGTCGAAATTATATAGAAATCAACGGCAGGTGGTCCCTGTCAATAGGAACATGTTTTATGCCTTCAGGATTCTCTTCAGGATGACTGACGCTGGTTTTTGTTCGGTAATCCGATATATTTTGAGTTGTTGAGGCAACAATTTGATAAAGTCAAGATTTCAGGCTGACAATTCAAAAAAGTCACACAATTTGAATTGACACCAGGGCCGGATTTCTTTTTGGGCTGCACCTAGGCCAGAGGATCAAATACCCGCCCACCTCCCTCGCAAGCACTCCCTCCCCACTCAAGCAATTCCTCCTTCTCCACAAGCATGTGCATGGTGCTGGATTTCCTTACTATGTGATCCAATCAACAGAGACCAGCTGCCTCTTTAATCCCCTATCGCACATGTGCAGTTAACCGATCTTTTGCTCCAGGTGCAATGCATTGATGCCGCCCCTAAAATTGTGCCGCCATAGGGCCGTGTCTTTGTGGACACATGACACATGATTTTTGTCACGACTTTTTCCTGCACAGAAGAGTGGCAACAGATTCTAAGAAATATATTGGTAAATTCAGGGGATTGGGTTTGGTTGATTTTTTTTTTCAAATTATAGTAATAACTTGAGTTTTGGTAAATACCCCCGTAATGTGGCACATCTTGTAGTGTTCACACAAACATACTAGGGCTCATTTACAATGCCGCATATCCCAAGGCTTCAATCTGCAATTTGCCCACTGTGTGCAGCATTATGCAAGTAGTTGCAGGCCTCTGCACTCTAGTTTAAGTGCGGAGACCTTTGGTTCTTAATACCATGACTGTGGAGACTCCAGCTCCTCAATTTATGATACTTCTGACTGCTTTGTTTTTAAAATACTAATGTACCAATGTATTAAAATACTAATGTATTTTCCATGTTGATTGAAACACAGCATACAAGGCATTTCATCACTGCCAAAGCTCAGAAATTTTAAAGTTATATGAAGAGGATGTCTTGCTTTTGGACATAGAAGTAAGGTACAGAGAAGCAGAAGGTGCAAGCTGCTGCTCTTCACCGATTTCAAGGATAACTGCTCCCTGCCTATAATGAATCTGACCATGGAAATCCAAGAGCTAGGGAACCATTATTTTATGGAGTCTAGATGGGCAATCAATTATGGATTTAGATTTTTTTTTTTTTTTCGATTTTGCTCCAAATGAAAACAGGGATAATGCCAATTCAGGGAGTCGCTTTTTACAAAACATTCATTTTTAACAATAATTTGGTCAAAGGGCATCATTCACTGGAGCTCTGTAAGTGAGGTTATATCACCATAGAAATGTTTGTGGCTCACAACTACAAAATGTACCGTATAAATGCAGCTAAAGAATTCCAAAAAAAATGTCTACAAAACAAGGAAGGAAGTATCTAGCAAACTGCAAAGATTATAAGCTGTAATATTATATGTAATGAAAGCCAACACGTGATATGAGAAGACCCTGGGGGATGATACAAGCTCACACTTTCCCACTTTGCAGCTGCCACATTGAAAAGGGGCATATTTTTCAGAGTTCTAGTTTCACTTTTCTTTACCTTTTGGTTTGGAAAGGTAATGTGGCAACTTAAGGCCAAGCCTTTATAGAAGTCTTAGATAATAGCTGTTGAAACCACAACATAATTACATTATGCAAATCAAAACATATCATGGGATTTTTCCCATGCTAAAACTAAACAACCGCAAACCTCACCTGACAGTATTTTCAACTGTGAAAGAACCATACGTGAATTCTGAAACATGGTATATTAAACTATAGCAGTGGTTACAAGTCTAGATCTAGAGAGCTAATGTGCAATTTCGGTATTGCAAAACACATGATTTTTTTATAGGCGTTAAGTGGACTATACAGCAACATTTTATCCCACTAGAATAGATAGTTTAAATACAGAGACATGTATGCATTCTGGAGAAATTGAAAGTTTAATTTTTTTTATGATTACAGTACCAACTTGTTCAAAATTTATGATCAAACAAAATTTGCAGCAGTAACACAACCATATAGCAAATCCCGACCCGCACATCACTACTATGTGTGACCCCCCGCCCCTTCAAGTCACAGATTAAGCCAGAGTAATAGCTTCAAAGCAGGGAGAAGTGTTCTGGCTATTCTGTTTGACAGTCACTCCAGCCTTTAGGCTTAGTCCAGATGGGGAGATTCGGGGGCGATCCGTTGCCTGGCGACTTCTCGCCGCGACGGATCGCCCCCGAATCTCCCCGAATAGCTAGGCAATTTGCCTCGCCAGGCAATTTGGAGCGATTTTAAAAATCGCGCCGCTCCGTGTGAACACGCGCCGGCGTTTTTAAGCTATGCCGGTGCCTAGCTATTCGGGGAGATTCGGGGGCGATCCGTCGCGGCGAGAAGTCGCCAGGCGACGGATCGCCCCCGAATCTCCCCGTCTGGACTAAGCCTTATGCATTATATATTTGGCTAACTATATTAGAAACATTTTTATTTTGTACAGCCTATTTGCCCAGTTTATATTTCTACACTAAACAATTCCTTTTAAGGAAAACCAACGGTAAAATTACTGGGGTGGTGCCAAATCTTAGACATCACTTACCAGCTACCCAGCTAATTTGCCATAATCATCAACTTTCCACTTTTTTTCTCTGCAGCCTAAGCAGGCACATGGACTTTTTGTGTCTAGGCAAGACTTTCTCTACTGTGAACACACCTGGTACCTGCATGCAACATAGACATGACTGAAGAAGCCAAAGAAGATGGTGATGATAGGCTTCTACAGAAGTACCATGGATCTGATTTTAGTGCACAGAAGCACTGACCCAGGGTATCCAGTTAAAGGAATAGTAACACCAATATTTTACATTTTAAAATAATCAAACTATAATGTATTGTTGGCCTGTGCTGGTAAAACAGGTGTGTTTGCTTCAAAAAGACTATTACGGTTAGTAGATTAGTATATAGTTTATATAAACAAGGTGCTTTGTAGCCATGGGGGCAGCCATTCATGCACGGGATACACATATACCAGATAAGTTAAGAAGAATCCAATTATATACTACAGAGCTTATAAATTATCTGTTGTGTATCCTGTGCCTTTTCTCCTTTTTCAACTTTGAATGGCTGCCCCCATGGCTACACAGCAACTTATTATAAACTAATCTAAACTAACAAAGTATCCAAGTCCTGGTGCAACACAACAGTTGTCCCTCTCTCGCTCGCTCTCTCCCTCTCTGCAGAGATGTAACCTGAATTATGATAGTTATATTTTTGCTTTAATTTGCAAATATCGAACCTGAATTAAACTGGTTGTTTTCAACTAGTTCCTTATCTATGACACATACATTTATATACATATTTTTTGATACCCAGATGAACCCAGTGAATGTACTGATATAAGGACTGGTTTTTGACATTTTGTATTTCCAACGTTGATTTACTAAAATGATTTACCAAACAACCGAGTTTCTGTACAATGAACTAATAGTACATACTGCAGATTTGGAACAATTAGGAAACAATTTGCAACTGGTAGTTTGTTTGTCTGTTTGTTATTTTAGCTTTTCCTTTTTTTTTTTAGCTTTTTGTTCAGCAGATCTCCAGTTTATATATATATATATATATATATATATATATATAAATAGAATATTAAAGAGAATGGTGCACTCGGAACAATCGACATCTGCCCGGGTGCTGGTGAAAATTAATCACATGGTAAAAACAATACACCGCACTCCAAGGACTCCGCTCCAGTTTGGTAGCCGAAACGTAGAGAATAAACCACAACTTTTTGCATGTATTATAAGTCCTTGGAGTGCGGTGTATTGTTTTTACCATATATATATATATATATATATATAAATATATATATCTTAGCAGCCAGACAACGTTTTAAATAACAGAATAGAAGATGAATAGGAAAAGCTTGAATGGAAAGAAAAGGAATAGTATTAATAATAAAATAAATAATACAATTCTAGCCTCACAGAGTAATGTGGGGTTTCTTGGCTGTTCAGTTCTCCAACAACCAGATTCAAATTGCAAACAGGAAAGAGAAATAAGAGGAAGAGAATTATTTCCAAAACTATAAAAATAAAATCAAAGACAAACAAAGAAACATTGATAAAAACAGGACATTCTATATAATATATGAAGAATTAAACAAAAAAATATAGAAAAGTTATCCAACAGTATCTGAACTTCCAGATATAAAAATAGTTAACATCAATGAATTTCAGGACTTAATATCCATAGCAGGTGGTGCACAGATTCTCTGGAAAGCAAAGGGACTTCAAGTCCCAGAATCCATCATTTCTCAATGGAAAATTTCATTACAGACTTTAGCAGTAGTGGGAAATTGGCAAACACAAAGGCAAAAAACACAAAGAAAGTATACCATGGTTAACTCTCAGTCTGTAGAATCAGGGTTTTCACAAAAAAAAATCAAGCACACAAATATTTACAGATGTTCAGATACTGTTTATACACCTTTTCTTTATACGTTTAACTGAATGAGCTCATGTCAAAATGGGGATTATATTTTCTTAAAGTGGACCTGTCACCCAGACACAAAAATCTGTATAATAAAAGTCCTTTTCAAATTAAACATGAAATCCAAATTTAAATTTTTATTAAAGCATCCATAGCTGTTTTAAGCTCATTTAAAAATGTCAGCTGTCAATCAAATATTGTCTGCCACTCCTCTATGCCTTAGGCATAGAGGTGGGGCAGATAATTACTTTCACTTTCCATTCAGCACTTCCTAGATGTCACTGCTCCCCACACATTCCTCCAGTTCTCTTAACCATTTAATTGTGTAGCCTGGGCATGGGAATGGACATCGGGTCAGCCATTCTGGTGTACAAACAAAATTTTGAGATTAAGCAAGGCTTGCCTTAATAACAGTGTCCACAAAATGGCTCCTGCCAGCTTGCTATAATTATGAATTCCCAGACTGAAGAAAACAAGATTAAAATAATTTATGTAGTGTAATTAATGTTCATTTTGCTTGATGTGATGAAATAGGATTTTGAATATTTTTTTGGGGTGATGGGTCCACTTTAAAAGTGAAGTATCCCTTTTATTTAGAAAACATCCTACAGGAAGCAATGCTTTCATTACTAAATTTTGCTATGATAAACTAAAAATGCAAAGGATGATAAATTAAAAAATGGAACTTGCTCATAAATGTTTAACAATTAAGTTGTGTGGCCAAAAACTCCCTCAAGTTGCTGAAAGCAACTATAATAAAAATTTGCTACATATATCAGTATAGAAGTTGGGTCTGGTCTAGGAGAATATCGCGCCAGCCAAGGACCCCATACAGTTATGCAAGAACTACTGTACCCCCCAAACTGACTGTCCCTAAATTTAGACAAGAGAGCTAAACCATGTCAACATCCACATTTGAAATAGTTTGTAAACTGTGCAAATCATTGAAACGGATTGTAATTATATGATAATTTCAGAAATTGAATGGTACAATATCTTCAAATATTATAGGTAGAAAAGTTCTTATTCGCATGAGATGGAAATCATAATTCATTTTTACATTGATTCTCGTTTTGCATTCCATGTGATCTCATGGAAACTGCTCTGCCTGTGACAGATTGCGGACACTCAGGCAGCAAGTGATCATGGTTATACAGTATTAGCAAAGTCATATATAGGACAACAAGAAATCAGATTGTCTGTCCATGCAGACCATCAGTGATTTACTTGATCAAAGAATTGTATGACCAAACATATGGCTTCCAAACATAAATTATTTATGCTATCCTTATACAAAACGAGGACAGTATAAAGGGGCAGAATAAAGTGGTTGCTTAGCGTTCTGCAACCGTGTCAGTAGTCCAAAACACTTCAACAGGGTCTGTCTTTTGGACTACAGTTAAAAGAAGTCTTGAAGCTCACAGCTATACACAGTGCCTTATTGGGATCTCTGATCTGCAAACCCAAAATCCTAATACCTGAACTATCATTATACATCATGTACAGTTATGTCGATAAATATTTGGACAGAGACAACTTTTTATAATGTTGGTTCTGTACATAACCACAATGAATTTTAAATGAAACAACTCAGATGCAGTTGAACTGCGGACTGCGGACTTTCATGTTTAATTCAGGGGGTTGAACAAAAAGATAAAAATGCAAAGAACTAAAGCCTTTTTTTTAACACAATCACTTTTGCCACTCCTAATATTGTAGCAAGTTCTCTAATGGTTTTTTTTTCTGTTTTTGCAGTGTAAGGTTGGCTTGTTTTACCTGCATGGAGAGCTCCTTTGACCGCATGTGTCTGTTCACAGCAAAATCTTCCACATACAAGCGCACCCCGCCCCCCCAAATCAACTCCAGGGCTTTTATCTGCTTCATTGATAATGACGGAATTGCCCACACCTGCCCATGAAATAGCCTTTGAGTCACTTATCCAATTACTTTTGAACCCATGAAATGAAGCGATTGTGTTAAAAAAAAAAAAAGCTTTATTAGTTCCTCACATTTTTATGCAATCTTTTTGTTCAACCCACTGAATTAATGCTCCAATTCTGCAGATCAACTGCATCTGAGTTATTTCATTTAAAATTCATTGCGGTAATGTACAGAACTAAAATTAGTAAAAAGTTTTCTCTGTCCAAATATTTATGGCTCTAACTGTATAAGAAAGGGTGGTGTAACTGAAGTGTTAATATGTAAAACAGATTAAATCAAAATAAATCAGTGCAAAATTCAGCAGCCCTAGGCATTATAGGCCCAGTTACCCAATATTTACAAACAAGTTCATACTACACAAAACACTTTGTGGAAACACCTTATTTGGGAAGCGTTCCAACACCTGAAGTATGTTAGCATCTACAACAAATTTTAAGTAAACTATAGTTTTACTTCTAGCACTACAGCAGCAAAGTGGGCTACATTTAAGGTTTCGGTAAAACAGGAAAAATGGAATGGAATCAATAAGTTGATGTGTTTATGCAAGCTCTGACATGCATCCCAAATGCATGAAAAACAAGCCAAAAAAAAAAAAAAAGCCTGTAGCATCTCTAAATGATTATGCAGTTCCAGAGAAATAGCTGGCAGGGAATGGATTAAAGGCCCAGAATTTGTTCAGGTGAAACAATTATTTCTCACTGACAGATTTTTGGTGTAATAGTAAAAAAGGGCACCCTTACTTGTTGGACGTTGCATTATTCTGATTTTATTGTTGACCAACAACAAAACCAGACACTTTGCTACACAAGCAAATAAAAATATTACAGACATACAATTGTGGTATTTCCCCCACTGGAGGGGCAAGATCAAATGGATTCTTACTACCCCCAGTTAGTATCACTGACAGAAATGTCACTCTTCTCTTAGGGCGAATAAAAACTTTTGCTGAAAAATTCCCCCTGGTTGGGTACTGACAGAGCAATAAGGCACAAAATGGCATCTCCCCTCCAGTGTTTTTCTGCCATCAAAAATGCCATTTGTGTTATTAGCCTAAGAACAAAACAAACTGAAACCAAAACATATACTATACTATAAAGCCTGCTTATTTAGTCATAACACACAACAGCATAAACATCCTTTAAATTATAGCATTATACTGTAATACACAAAAGCCATAAACATCTTGTAAATTATATCCTTATAAATGGTGACTAGTGATGTCATCAGTTTTAAACAGTGAGTAGTGATGTCATTTTGGTCCAATTCACTAAAACGTGTGTATTTCAATAAAAGAAGTACCCCCTATTGTAAAATATAAGGGTATTAGAAGTCACCTCAAGTTCCATGACCTGTATAATATACAATATGGTCATGGAAGTACTCCGTGACTTATAATATCATTATATTTTACAGCAGGGAGTACTTTATTCACTATATAAACAGTTCTTCATGATGTCATCAGTTATTCTCATAACTGGTTTCAACTTGAGGCATTCTATACAGTGAAAGCAGTTGAACCATTTAATAATTTTACCTAAGTTTTGAAGAGAAAGCGAACTCTGCACTCACACAGAAAGAACTGTGGTTGATTAAAACCATAAATATAAGGGAGAGGCCAGGACGACCGGGTACCCCCTGGCAAGCCAGCTGGCCACCTCACTCACGCACCCCCCATGAGTGTGTGCAATCATGTTTAATGACATCACACAGGGCTGTAGTAACAGAGGGGTGAGCAGTGGAGATAAAGAGCAGGACAGCAGAGGGGAGGAGAGAGCAAACATGGACTAGGGGTAGGCAAAAGACTCTTTAACAGGTACCTGCCCAGCAGATTGCATTCAAGGCAGGTGCCTTGATCATGTCCTGGGTTATACATATATCTTTCATATCCATGCTCTTCAAGCAGTTGGTATGGATATTTGATGCCAGCATAGGGTTGCCACCTTGCTCTGTCTTGCAGACCTTGCAGGAGGTGGGTCTAATGAGGTAGGGGCGGGGGCTGTGACCAGTGGCGTAACTACCAGGGGAGCAGGGGAGTTCTCCGCCGGAGAGGCTAGGAGAACTCCAATGTGCAAATCATACGGGGAGAGCCAGATAGGGGGGCCCGGGTGCCAATACTGCGCCAGGGCCCAACAGTGAGTAGTTACGCCACTGGCTGTGACCTCAGGGCAGGTAAGTGATGTTGGGGTGCACAGCAGGGCCTACGCCTTGACACAGGGGGCACTGATTGGCCGATAATAACATCATTAAATTTAAAAGCCCTGTCTGGATTTCCGAATTTGGAAATCTGGACAGGCAGCTTTCACCCGGACAGTCAGCTTTCACCCAGACAGCCCTCCTGAAAAATTGCATACAGTAGACATTGGTACTTGCTCAAATTCTAGTAAACAATCTCCAAGGCAGCTGGGTGCCAGCAAAGGATGAGAGAATGACAGCCACATCTTAGGAACCCCTGGATCATTATCACATTAATTGGATTAAGCATTAAGCCTTAAATTGAATCTCCTCCACCCAAAAACTGATTTTTGCATAATGAAAAAAAAAACTAAATTTCTAAGCAGCATTCTACTATGCATTAAAATACACTTACTTCCAAGTTGAAGGCGCTGCAGCCTCGCAGGAACTCCCTGATGTTTCCCAGGCACTCGGTGTCAGTGCGCGGCTCGGGGTAGACCTGCAATGAGAGCGGACAGCTTGTTACCCCCACAACTGTACACACAGGCAAGCCAGACGCAGAACATCTCAGCAGGGCACCGCTCACTCACATTAACAGACAGGCAGCGATATCTATCTTGTACGACAATTCCAACGTCTACTTTTCCTTTACCTCTCTTTATTTGTTTATCCATACACATCTGAAGGTATCTCTCTTTTTCTATTGCTTACCAGGAAGCAAAGCCTAGTTCAGGAAATGACGTATGGGGAAGCGCCTCTGTCGCCCACCCTCAGCTCCAGTGGAAAGAGTTTTGATTGCGCCCCTGGCTATGTATAAATCGCACACGCTGTGCTAGGCAGGGCACTCAGTTTTCCACGTACGTTAGCCCAGTGATACTATAACATTCCGATAACTCATCTGCTGCTGGAACTTGTAGTTCTGCAATGCTCCTGAATAAAAGTCCAATGCTTAGTCTCGAGATACGCAATCTATGAATTAAACTAGTGTCATTATTAGGATTTTTAGTTTTAAATAAAATGCTGTTGCTTTTACGATATCCTGACACTTTGTATTTTTTTTAGGAGTAAAGGCAACATTCTGAAATGCAGCCAGGGCTGGAGCTCCATACATTTATAACAGAATTGTAAGCATTGATTCTCAGGGCCCTGCCACTGCCCACCTACTGTTCTGCCTCACATTATAGGGTGTCACCTGGTCCAGGCATTAAAATGTTGTTTGATGCCGCCTCCCTATTGGGAGAAAATAATATAGGATTATTCTTTTCCAAGAAAGGTGGCAACCTTAAATATTAATAAATGCTATACTAAAATGTTCAGAAGACATAACAGCAAAACACAACCCACAAATCGCATCCCGTGCTAGCCATATGGGTCGGGGGCCCAGGGCCCACTGGGGCTGCTGTTCACTGCCCCTCCCTCCGGACCCCCTGGTGCCCCGCCGTCGAGCATGTGCAAATGTACACTTCATTTTTCGGGCGATCACAGCAGGAAGCAGCCTGAAAATCATGGATGTGGGCCCAGTCCAACCCTGGATGTGCTACATCCACCTGGCCAGTATTCCAGTATTTTTAATGGTTGATCCAAATGTTATTAATAGGAAAAAAAAAAAGCTAAATATATTGAAAAGTCAGTATTTTTTTCAAGAAAAGGTGGCAACCCTAGATTTAGCCAGTCCACCTCAAGCAGGGCTGCACACTTAGGTTTGCCACCTGACCAGTTTTGACCCGGACAGTCTAGTTTTTTGAAGGGTTGCCAGAATCAAACCTGCCTGGCCAGTTTTACTAATCCCTTATATTCGCCATGTTATAGCCCTGCCCCTAATGTCACAACCCCACTCCCCATTGTGTCATGGTCCGGATTCAACTGGGGCCAAAAGGTGGCAACCCTATGTCATGATTGTACCACCATGGCCAGTAAAATAACAGACAAGATGGATAGGTATCACTGAATTACATGCAAAATATTTCCCGGTAAATTTGTAATACCCTCTTGTTCCACCCCCAGTTCCTCCTTAATATTACCTTCTCTGCCCAACTATTTAGAATTTGCGCCACAACCAGCCTCTTTTCATCATCAGCCCCTGCATGTATCCAAGAATGCTTGGTAGTAATTCATACAAAACGAAGGAGGCTACAACAAACGCTTCCTAGTCTTGAGTGCTAATCTAATGTGAGCCTGTGAGCAGCCACCAAAAAAAGTGAATTCCAAGTATGAGACTTGGTCTAATTCAAATTTTTTGTGCTACCCCAAACTAGCCATTCACATTCATACAAATCTGCTCATTTGGTGTGTTTACCAAACTAACAAATCTATGATACTTTGTGGGTCATATTTGGCTCAACTGACGACTAAGTAGCCTATTTCCCAGTAAATTGTAACATTTGATGTATTTTATTTAAAAAAATGCTTATGCAGTTTCAGTGTATTCAATGTTGCTATAAAATATAACTACTCATTGTCAAAAGAACTAGCAGTAACTGCAAAAGCAATGGATATATGCTGTAGTACAGACAAAGTGAGGTGTCATTTGTATTGGATGTAGTTTGTGCAACTGTACAAATTCTGTATACTGTAGTAAAAGTGAACTGAGAATATATGCAAGCTGAAATAACCTTCCAGCAGGGGACAGTGTAGTTATCAAGCTAATGTATATAATATTGTACACATCAGTGAGGAAGATGCAGTTTTGCTCCAATAAATTGCCAAACATTTTAAAATCATTTCCAAAGAATTTTGGTTGTTGGGCCCTTATAAAATACAGAGCTCTACTCCACCAGAAAGACCTGCTTAATGAGCCTAATTATCACTTTATTGCATTTAAAGCATCACAGTTCAATAAGAATTGGCTATAAAGTGATAGAAGACACTGAAAATTGATTTCTGATCACACAATCATTAAAATTCTTTCTTGAAGGATATTTCTAGTAAAAATTATCCAAGGACAGAAAGTCAAAACCAGGGACTGTGCCTGGAAATTGGGAACACTTTGCGCATCTGTAATAAAAAAATAAAAAAGCCAATGTAGATCGAAACATACACTTTCTGTCTCAGACACAGATTAATCTTTTATTTCAGGGCTGTCCAGCTGGTGGCCACGGGCTGCATGCGACCCGCGACTCCCATTTTGTGGGCCCCCCCACATGAAAGTTTGATGGCTGTGTCTGCTTACCATTAGTAATCTTCTACAGAGATTAACTGGTCCTGCACTGTTTAAATCTCAAATTCAAACTGTAATCCCCTGTATTGTTCACACATGTAATCCCCCTGCATTGTTCACACTTGTAACACCTCCATTGTTCACAACCTAAAGCCCTGTACTGTTCACACCTGAGACTCATACTGAAACTGCCCATATTGTTCACCTGTTCACACTTCATACAAACTGCTGAAGGGGCAACAGCACTGTGTCACTGTATATAGTACATCTTGTAGTACATGCCATACTCTGCCTGCTCTATGGTCCTTTGGTGTACCCTGCTCTTCCTGTAAAACATAAGCCTAAGGTATTTGTTCTGGGGGTTTATTGGCATTTTAAAAAATGTTGTTAGGGGCCCCTAAGGTGCTTGGGTGAGGTGCTACATTTTCCACAGGGGATGTTTATATATATGGTTTTAGTGGCTTGTTTTACGGTAGAACTACACGGGTGATTCAGGTCTGTTTTCGGCGGAAGTGGGATGGTGCAACACCCTGCGACACCATCCGACTTTCTTGTCGCATCCATCTTGTCGCCCAGTGTGGGACCTGAAATATGACTTTTTTCACATATGAGTGATAAGTGGTATCTCTACAGTGAGCACCAACCATTTGGTTTTTTTTTTGGTGTGCTACCACCATTAATGTGGACATGGTCTTGGGTTAACATGGGTGTGGTTTAAAGTGGGTATGGTTTAAAAACAGGGCGTGGTCAACACTGGCTTACATTATTGGCACTCCACCATGTAAGCCAGGAAAATTCCAGCCCTCTGCATACCTCCCAACATTTTTTAAATAAAAAGAGGGACAAAAAAGTTTTGACCATGACCGGTTTTGTGGCCAAGCCCCTTAATTACCATATTCATTTTATAACATTTGGCAGGTTATGAAAGTTTGAACATATTTCAGTTATTACAGTTTTGCTAATGAGGGCGAATTTCCCTTTAAGCTGTGATTCAATCTTTTCCCAGGGGACCGGTTATCTTATATTGTTACAATTACTTATTTGCTAATCTAGAAATTGTTACAAAAGTATCTTATCTGCTGCTGTGGTAGTTCTGGGCTCTCTGCCAAAAGCCAATTAAGTTGTAATCTTTGTTTCTTTTGCTGGCTGTTCAGTGCAGAGAAAAACGTGACTTCCAGTACAAACGAGGGACTGCGGGTTGAACTGTCAAAAGAGGGACTGTCCCTCTAAATACGGGACAGTTGGGAGGTATGCCTCGGTCCCACAGAAGTTGGACAGCACTGCTTTATTTTATAAACCAACAATTTCAATCTGGAGCACTTTACAGTTACTGTTTATCATTCAACTGAGTCCCTGCCCAATTGGAGCTTAACACATGTATACACACTATGGTCAGTTTTCATGAGGAGTTAATTAAACTGCTTGAAGGTTTTGGGAATCCGGGCAAAAACCCATGCAAGCATAGAAAACATGCAAACTCTTTGCATATAGTACTCTGGCTGTATTTAGTTGCTATTTCTTTGTTTTGGCAATTTCTGTATATTCTGTAAAGCTGGAAGTAAACCAAAACCATTTATAAAATGTACAGAGTTGTCATAGGTCGTCCAGGAGATTTGCCAAAAATTAACAGGTTTGTGACAGCAAAACACATGACACCAGTGGGAGTTAGGTCACGAACATGTGCAAAAACTCACCTAAAGCCACCAAAACTGTGCTGTGCATGCACACTTTGCTTTGCTGACACTGGATTTGTGCCTGCAAATCTTTATAAATCGTCAGATTTATTCTGAAGACTTGGGGACAGAGCAGAAAATCTGGTAACTCCCAAAAATCCCAGTGGAGTTGACAGCTCTGATTGTAGACCCTCTAGAGAGGCCTCCCTCTGCCCTCCAAAACTGCACTATGCACAACCCCAAATACTGCCCTGTTTGCAGGTAATTGTTATTTAATTACAGTATAGCAAAGTGTGTTTGACTGCCAACATCTCTGTTCACTTGATATCACTTTCCATTCTCTCAGGAACAAGCATTGTTGATGCCAACCTGGCCTAATTTGAGCTGGTTGGAGATTGTCTCAGAAAGCTGGGAAAAGGACATAAAGTGGTCAGGTATGACCAACCACACTAACCAACTCTGCAATTGGCCAGTTATAGCAAACAGTCCAATACTGAGGAATGTGGATAATGCAATTCATAATGGGCCCTCTGCATGGGACATATGATATATACATGGTTTTCCATGTTTATAAACAAGGTGTAAATGAAAACATCTTTTCAGTCGGCTCATTAAGAGCACACATAATTTGCAATCACTCAGATTAAGACAGACAAAAGCTTCTCCTATGAAATGGCACAATGTATTCCTTTCATTTCCTGGACTCTTGCATAACAGCTCTTTTCTCACTGGTTTATTTTTAATTGGAAATCACACAATGACATTGGCAATGAGAGTTCCAAAATAATGCCTATAGGCAATTATTAACTCATTTCCTGTTGGGACCTGTAATCTATTAGCACTGCAGAAAACATCTGACTGACTAAAGTGATTATAAAAGGAAGCCAGATCTTTCTGTCTATCTACTCCCACATTAGTGCATGAAAAAATAAGACCCATGAAAACACTGGCTCTATATCTTTAATAAAGTAATTTATCTTGTCAAGTCTGACCTGACCATGTTTATAGAGATCAAGGCTGTCCAACTGGAGGCTTGCAGGGTAAATGTGGCACCCAAAAGTTTTTTCTGCTCAAAGGCTTCCTAATTGTCACTGTATGATATTTTAATTTAGTCCAACCCTCAAACATGCTGTATGAGAAATAATTGACCCACTACATGCAGTTGTTAGACAACACTGAAATAAACCCATACAAAGGACAGCAAGCTGTCAAATCAGTCTGGGACAGAGTCAGCAGCTTTAATCTGCCTGTGTATGGCTAGCTTTATGTAGAGCCCTGAGTTACCCTATCTACTGAGTTTCTCTCTTGGACTTATGAGCTAGCTTAATTTTATTTTTCTAATGCAGTTGGTTTTCATTTGACAGAAATCCCTGTGGTGTTTTTGGGAATATGATGTACCCCATTAGTAAAATAAAAAGGCAACTGATTTGCCCAGGAGCAGTAACCAGTGGCGTAACTACTCCCTGGTGGGCCCCAGTACAGGATGTGCACCTGAGCCCCCAGTAGGCCCCTTACCTCTATAAATCACATGCTGGAGTGTTGATGATATGTGTGCTGTAAAATTCCCCCCTAGATAACCACCTGCCATAACCATTATCGTGGCTCCGATGGGCCCCAAGGGGTTGGGGGCCCTGGTGCAATTGCACCCTCTACACCCCTGGTAGTTACGCCACTGGCAGTAACCCATTGCAGTTAATAAGATTTTTGCTTTCAAACAGGTGACCAATCAATTGTACACGTTGATTGGCTGGTATAGGCTACTGCTCCTGGGCAAACATTTGAGAGCCATTTGCAAATCATAGATGCAATAGTATATAGGTGCATGGCACTGTAATAAATAGCTTATTGGATTTGGACAGTAAATAAACCAAAATAAACATTTTCTGGAATATAGTCCACCCCGACACTGTTTCAACATTGCTTTTTCCATAAGCAGTTTAGTCTGCTGCCTACAAATAGTTCTAGCATCTTTTTTGGGTTTCAGAAATCTGAATTATTTTATTACACAGAACTGTCTATGGAAAGCCACAATACAGTACTCTCAGCAGAGATGGATGAAGATCGAATTATTCCTTGGGTAGAGTGGTCATGGGGGCCCTTTCTCCGAGACACATACATGTTTGACTTGCTGCTGCATCTCCATGACGGATGCAGCAAGCTAAAAACTTAAGCATCACACTATAATGGGTTCTATAACCATCAAACCACCTAGCAATGACATGGCCCTAGGTGGGAGTGTCACTAACAGAAATACAATTAAATTTCCAGCAGGTAATAGCTTGACAGTCTGGAGACAAAGTAACTCTCAAATGAATTAAAGGAGAACTATACCCCCAAAATGAATACTATAGCAACAGATAGTTTATATCAAAATAAGTGGCATAATTAAGAATCTTATCAAACTGAAATATATATTTAAGTAAATATTGCCCTTACATACCTTGCATTGAACCACCATTTTGTAATTGTCTGAGTGCTGCCTCAGAGATCACCTGACCAGAAATACTACAACTCTAACTGTAACAGGAAGACATGTGGAAGCAAAAGACAGAACTGTGTCTGTTAATTGGCTCATGTGATTAACAAGCATAGTTTGTTTGGTATGTTTGTGTGCACTGTGAATCATACAATCCCAGAGGGCGATCCTTATTTTTTAAAATAGCAGTTTTCTATTTATGATTAGCCAATAGCACATACTACTAAAAATATTATATATATATTATTATGAAAATGGTTTATTTACATGAACAGGATTTTACATATGAGCTGTTTTATGCAATATCTTTTGTGTGAGGGTTATAGGTTTCCTTTAAGATTCTCACCCCTCAGAAAAATTGCTTGTCACTAATTACCATGACTAATTTCCTAATAAATTGCAATCAGCCGGTATACAAGCAACGTTACCACATAACCACATAACCACATAACGTTACCACATAATTCTTTAACTATTTACAAAAATGTGGCTACTCGCTCTTTAGGGTCAAACAGTAATTTAAAATGATTTTGTTACTGTCATTGTTGCTACTGTTGTGTAATTGTTTTTTTTATTCCAGCAAAATAAATCATTTATAAAGGAGAAATTTATCAAGCATTAAAAACGCCCTTGCCCAGGACAGAACTGATCAATAACATAATTAAATAAAACAGTCTGTGTTCCAAATAAACATGATAACAATCATTCTGGACATGGAGTAAATGAGAAGTAATGCAGCTATCTCTTGTCAAGTCACTATCCACATTCAGAAAGCTGTTTACACGTTTTATTGAAAAAACTGGCATTGTAAAATCTAAGGGTAGGGACACATGGCCAGGACCGGACAGGGATTTAAAATAGGCACTGGCATTGCAAGTACAATTTAAACTAAAGTGAAGGGGTAGGTATTGTTGGGAGCTTCATCATCCAGGGGAAAGGAGATTTCCCAATGGGCGAAAAACAGTGTGCCAAATATTTATTGATATAGTGCAAACAAGTTACACAATGCTTTACCTTACCTTAACAAATGGAGAATAACAAACATGGCAATGGGATATTAGTTAAGCCAAGTAAACTTTACTTACATTATATAAATTAAATAAATAGTGTTTCCTTCAGTTTTGGAATTAACAGGCAAAGTAAGCAGGTAGAGACCATTTTGTGGACCCTGTTGCATCATCCCAAAATCTTGTTTATGTGCAAGAATATGGGTCCTCATGCCTATGACAGGCATTTAATTAGACAGTGAGAAGGGATGGAGAATGTGGTGAGTGCAGTAACATCGAGGAAGTGCTAAATGTAAAGTGAAAGTAATTGCCTGCCCAGCCTCTATGCCTAAGGCATATTGGAGCGACAGGTAATATATGATTGACATCTGAGATTTTTAACAGGTACGGGCACTTTATTAAAAAAAATAATTTGGGTTTCATGTTTAATTTGAAAAGGACTTTTATTATATAAATTTTTATGTCTGGGTGACAGGCCCCCTTTAAGGTACATTGAATAAGCTTCCCTAAACAGATAGGTCTTTAAAGGGAATGTAAAGGCCAAAAAATAAAATCCCATGTTTACTTTCTTTAATAAAAAGAAATCTATCTCCAATATACTTCAATTAAAAAATGTCTGCCGTTTTTATAAGAAACCTGACTGTATGCAGTGAAATTCCCCCTTCATTTACTGCTGGAGATAGGAATTGTCAGACAGTTCTTAACTTTTCTGCAGGGAAGGAGTCATACTTTCAAACATCAGGGGGAGCCCTCCCACCTTACTTCTCAGAACTCCAGCAGATCTGTCTGTTTCCCTGTAAAATAGCCAGTGACTGTGTAGAGATTTGTATCCACAGACTCAGTGCAGTCTGTATATTATGATTATCAATCAGTCTTGCTGTATTGGCTTCAATGGGAGATATTATTTGACTTGTGCTGTTGTGATCATTTGTGACGATCCCTAAACTTAACCTCCCAACTGAAGCCCAGACCACACTGAGCATGTGTGATTCTTGGTATTTCAGATATGTCTAACAAAGTTACAAGATGACAGCCCCCTGCGCCAACTTTGAAAGCATAAATCATTTGTTTAATTAGGCTTCTGGCACAGTAAGTTCATGTTTATATTTAGTATACAAAATACAGCACTTGTAACATTATTCTATTTTAGAGTTTAGTTGCCCTTTAAGGAGCATTTGAAGAGAAGCAGAGTTCAGAAGCAGAGCTCAGTTCAGGTTGCGTGAAGTAGTGTATTTTGAGAGCAGAGATGAAATATCCTAAAGTTTCAGCTTGTTTATAGCAGCAATGATCCTGAATGTCAAACTTGTCACAGGGGTCACCATCTTGGAAAGAGTCTGTGACATTAACATGCTCAGTGTGATCTGAGCAGCTGATGACAAGCTAAGCTAAAGGGTTGTCACTACTTATCCAGCAGGAAATGAGGTTGTAATATAAGCTGATGCTCCAGGGCTGATTATTAAATTCTGATGATAATTGCACTGGTTTCTGTGCTGCCATGTAGTAATTATCTGTATTATTATTATTATTATTATTAATAATAATATTATTAACATGTATTTCTATAGCACCAACATATTTCGTAGCGCTGAATTAATTAATTAATAATCAGCCTTATAGTGTGATATTTTTATTCTATGTGTACTGTATATTGTGAGTGGGTCCCTAAGCTCAGTAAGTGACTAGTGATGGGCAAATCTGCGGCGTGTCTCGTTTTGGACACAGGCATACATTGATGGCATGAAAAAAATGGACGCTGGCAAATTTTCACCATGCAAAATTTTACTGGCGTTTCACGTATTCACCGCAATTGGCCCCAGGCAAATAAATTCGCCCATCACTAGACGTGACAGCTTTATTCCTCCTTTAAGGCCCTTGAATGTCAGCGTGTGTAGATTCTGGAGGAGACAAGTACAAGGATATCATAGGGAAGCAGCCGGTGTGGAGTGGTGCGATAAATACGTAAGTCTAGCAGCAGCATTTAGAACAGATTGGATTTGTGAAAGCCAACTTGTTGGAATATCTGAGAGGAGTAGTTTGCAGTAACCAAGGCGCCATAGGCAGGTGCCTCTTCTGCCAACCCCTAGTTCCAGTCCTGATCAAAGGTGCTTCACTATCTGAAGTTGCCTGAAGTTGGAAAAAATTTTACTTTCATAAGACAGAAGACAAGTGTTCATCCCTCCAAATCAAAACCTAAATAGCTTTGGGGATACCTGGAGAAGCAAATAAACACTGACAACACACACCACACTATTATTAGCCATTAGCCCCCCTCCCCATTTTCTGCAACCAGACTCACTCAGATTATTCTATATTTATATAATGTTGCATGTTATGACATCAGTTGCTTATCATTCACATTAATTCATGGTTCAATATAGCTTGAGAAAGTAAAATACTGATGTGAAAACATACATGGTGCTTCGTTTTCCAAAGTCGCCTGTCATCGAAACTTCAAGCAGCTTCGAAAAATTAAGTACTGTGTATGTTTTCCCATTTTGTTTTGTGCCAATGGCAGAGCATTTTGGGTAATGCAGAATAAAATGTAGGCAACAAATCTCCCCATCTGCCATGGCCCTAATTTAGAAACAATAGGCAGATTTGCACCAAGCAGTAACTAATCTGCGGATTGCTTTTAGGTACCAACCTGCAGAGGCATGATAAAAACGAAAGCTAGCCATACACAGCCACATCCAGTCTTTGGCAGATCTGTGCCTGATTTGGCCAACCACATGCTGGTCAAAATTTGGCCCTTGGGTCAGATCATCCAGTGGGGCCTATGGAGACCTATTAGATCAAAAAACCAAAGTGCTTCTCATCCACTGTGATAAAACTACATGAATGGCTACCCTTTTGTGAACATGTTATGGATGTTGGTAGTTGTAGTCTATAATATCTCTTAACAATGCTGCTAACCTGTGAGGTACAAAAAATATAAAATACATGTATGAAGAATGTTTTAGAAATCTGTAGAATATACAATGTAAACAATTTGAAATTAGCTACATAAGCTGTTGCCATAAACAGACATTTGTACATATAAATGGCCCACAGTAGTAAAATGGTTGTTCACCATCCAACACTTTGTTTCAGTTTAGTTAGTTTCAGATTTTTCACAAAAAATAAATAACTTTTTCAATTACTTTATATTTTCTATTTGTTACTGTTTTTATAATATTGAGGTTTAAAGGGATTCTGTCGTGATTTTTATTTCTGTAGTTTCTATTCCTAAATTACACTGTTTAGCCTGCAAATAATTCACTCTACAACATAAAATGTCATTCCCGAACCAGCAAGTGTATTTTTTTTTAATTGCCTGGTCATGTGCTTTCAGAAAGAACCAGGATGGAACTGCTTTCCTACTGAATGTAACTTAAAAGGGACCTGTCACCCTAAGAAGTAATTCCAAATTCCTTTTCATCAAGTTAGTTGAGCAATATAAACTTTACTTACACTATATTTATTATTTAAATTGTGTTTCCTTTCCGTCTTGGGATTACAAAAAGCAGAAAGCAGGCAGCAGCCATTTTGTTGACACTGTTATTAAGACAGATTTGGTATCACCCCAGAATTTTCTGTATGCATGAGAATGGGGGACTTATTGCCCATGCGCTGTGCCCTAGGCAATTATAGAGTGCTAGGAGAGAAGGGGAATGTGGGGAGAGAAAATTGCTTAATGGAAAGTGAAAGTAATCGACTGCCCCACCTCTATGCCACCAGCTTAGAGGCGTGGCATGCAATATTTGATTGACAGCTCGGATATTTAAACACCTTTATAACAAGTTAACTTTAATGAAGAAAATAATTTAGGTTGCATGTTTAATTTATAAAGGTCTTTCATTATACAACTTTTTATGGCACTTGGATTATCAAGTGCTGTTTTTAGATCTACCAGCCAGTCTTGTGTTAAGCTCCCCATAGACACAAAGATCTTTCTCTGTCGAACGACTGATCTTAAAGTCCGACCAATCTATCAAGTTATCGTGCGGTTAGTGGGATTCCAACAATCGTACATCTTACGATTTTTCATCCTACGTCGGTATGAAAACTGATCGGCCAGGTTAAAAAATCTTTATAGGTCCCCATGCAATCTACCTATGTTTGCAGGGCCTAACAGGCAGCGACCCTTCAGTATTGCAGGGAATATCGCCTGAAATGGTCTTCTTAGTTGATGGACACATCAGACATTTAAACAATCGTTTTGAGACAATCGTGGTCTCATGATAACAATTGGATCTTTCAAAAATCTTTACGTCTGCGGCCAGCTTTAGGGAGCTGCAATATGGTTACCTTCCCATTGTTCTATTAGGCTGCTGGGGGGGGGGGATATGATATCACCCCAACTTGCAGTACAGCAGTAAAGAGTGACTGAAGTTTATCAGAGCACAAGTCACATGACCGGGGCAGCTGGGAAACTGACAATTTGTCTAGCCCCGTGTCAGATTTTAAAATTAGCCAAAATTCTGTTGGCTCTTTTGAAAAACAGATTTCAGTGCAGAAGTCTGCTGGAGCAGCACCATTAACTGATGTGTTTTGAAAATAAATATTTTACCCATGACAGTATCCATTTAAAGTATCATTTTTCACTTTCTTATGTCTTTCTAAACCAGCTTTGGGAGGGAGGGTCACCTACGCTTTAACTATTCTAAATTGATACATTTAATTGACACATTTGTTTTGTTTGGCCCTGTTAAGCAGAATTCTAGAGTTTCATTACAGGCAGCTGTTAGAATTGATACAATAGTTGCTAATATTCCACAGATGCTGCTGAGAATTAATATTACTAATGTAGCAAATTGTAACAGTTCAGATTCTGCACCTGGATTACTGCGCTGCCAGATTGAAACACCATATATAGGAACTTTAAGCTTCAATTTTTGGAAAAACAGTCAACAATTAAAAATAAAAAGTGTTAGAAAAAAGTCTTAATTGGCAAATTATCTGAAAAACACAGAGATGAAAAAAGTGTTTGCAAACTGAACTACTCCTTTAAAGTGGATCTCCACCCCAACACTGTTTTTTCTTAATCAATGACTCTATAATTCTAACATTACATTAATTTAAACATACCAATGCTTTTAAACGCATTTGCAAATGCAATATATACTGAAAGCAGCATATGTCTGGCTGCTTATATTCTATCCACTACTGGTTCCGACTTCTGATACTGACTTGCTGCTACACTATTTCAAGCGTCGGAGCCAGCGAACAGGAAGGTATAAACAAATTCAGCTTTCAACTGCAATTATATTTTAAAAATAACATTTTTAATATACCACTAAAAAGCAGAAGGCTGTTTGGAATAAAATTTTCTTTCATTATGCAAAAAGCAGTTTTTAGGTGGAGGTCTCCTTTAAATATAAATTCAAAGAGTTACTTATCAAAGCTAAAATCAACCTCTTGACCAGGAAAACAAATTAATGATTTCCCAGTCTGATGAAACATTCCTATTTTCCACTCTAGTGAAACAAACCAGCACTGGCATTCATAAAAGAAACTGTTCTTTTTGCAGATAAGCTTTTCACTGTCCTTCATCTATAAACTTACAGTGGTATCATTCACAGGTGTGGCAACTTTCTATCAAAAGACCAACACAAACCAAATGGTAACAAACAAGCTCAGGCTTTGGTTTGATGCCAAGAGTGACACTGAATCGACTTTAAACATCCACTGATTTCTTATTGGTGGTAAGCTTAGGTCTTGGCCAATAGGAACACGAAGAGAGCTGTGGAGCCTACTACTGTGAAGATCAGACTCTGACAAAGAGCTAGGAGAAACTGTCATATTCATCATATGCCCAAGTAGCATGTGACACCTTAGTGCAATGGCAGCCCCCCCCCCACCCAGTGCCACTCATGCAATACAAGCAATACCAAAACAGACCATGTACGGAAACACTGAATCTTTAAATTCAGGGCAGAATCAATAAGTCTGAAAAACTCCTCTCTTAACAAAGGAGCTCACTTTGTGCCCCTAAGGAGGAAAAAATATGTTTGCTTGGTATTAGGGGGGCTGCCATCTTACTATGTTATACGTGGGGTTTTTTTCTGGGGCCAGGCTGTTGTGTCTGGCTTTGTATAAATCTATCTTTGATAGGATCAGTATTCAGGAGAGGTGATTAATCATTGAATGCTACACAGAGACACAGATAGAGCTTCCTATGGGGCTTGAGATCAGCATGGGAGTCCCGATATTTTTTGCCCCCCTAGTGTGATGCCCCCGCCTCCACTCATATTTTTGTACAGGGCATCCCCTCCTCCTCCTCCCCCCAGTTGTCGGTCACACCGCCCTACTAGATGGGGGTTGGGATGCGGCTGCAGTTAACCCCTGCTGAGAGCAATGTTGCAACTTGCAGCAGCGCTGCCCAGCTCCTACAGGGGCTGAGGAAGAAAGAAGTGGCTACACCTGGCTTACCTTGTCTAAGGAACCGGGCAAAAGCCTCTCCAGCAGCCGGCACAGGACCACCCCGTCCTTCAGGGACGTTTGCAGGAAGCCCTCCGGATCGGAGATGGTTTTCTTGGGTGACTCCAGCACCCCGAGAGTTATAAGCCATGTTACGGTTTGCTCTGCAGAATTCATGGCTCAGCAGCCACACACACGTAAAGCCAGAGACTGCAAGAGCGAGGGGGGCAGGGGCAGCCAATGCAGTACCCCTCAAATCCAGCCCCTTCCCCCCTTTCTAGATGGAACTGGTCGCTGCTGCTGCTTTGCTTCCCTTGTAGATGGACTTGAAACCCAGGCTACTGCTGCTGCTGCTACTGATCCCTCCTTCCCCGGGCAGATGCAGATGATGACGCCTCGCTGCTGTAGGAAATGCAGCAGGTCCGCTCCCCCGTCCCCCTCCTCCTCCTTTTCCTATTCCTGTCTTCCCCTCACTGCCCCCCTCTTCCTCGCTGTGTGCTGGGCGCTCTGGCAGCCTGTCAAGTGGCTTTTTATTGCAGTGTCGCTGCCACTCTCTCTTCTTCAGCAGAGATCTCTGCCACTGCATGGACCCTAGCATCTCCTGGGCTTCTACCACATGCAACACAATGGGTGCAATGAAACGTGGTGTCACACATACATCGCTATGTCATAGTCTGCTTCAAGCAAGTATGTGATAATAATGTGTCTGCGTGTGGGTGTAAAATACATATAATCACACAAACACACACGTATATGGCAGTTGTGCCTGAAATGTTTTGTGCCGCCACACGTGCCCCTGATTTACCATGCTTGTTGCTGTATGTCTGCCTTTTGCAGGGGTGTCCAAACTTGGCCCTCCAGCTGTTAAGGAACTACAAGTCCCACAATGCATTTGCCTGACTGTGGCTGTCAGACTCCTTCATTGCATTGTTGCATGATCTGCCTTTAAAAAGGGTTTTTTTTTGTGCATTAATATTTCAGTTCAGTGTAAATTGGTTAGTTTATGTATAGGGGAAATTCTGATACTGTATATGCAGTAGATTGTTGCCTGTACTGATTTATTATAGATGAAACATTTATACCAATAAGGTTGGCAATTGGATTTTCCTTTATTTTTGGATTTTATTACTACTTGCAGAGAAATTACTCCTATTCATATTTGTAGCTAGGGGGCATCAATGGGCACATATAATCTACACAGCATGCTGATTGTACATCAAAAGTCCTGGGTGGGACCTAATGGCTTTCACATTCAAGGTTAACTTGTGGATCATATGTGAGCTCTCCTGAGCTTAGGCCACATATGTTGTGATAGTGGTTTCCTGAGCTTCTTGTTACCATGGCAACAGCAAGTGGCAGCATGAAAGGCCTTTAATTTAGAAAAAAAAAACAGTTTGGGGCATATCAGACAAAGCTGGAAAAGATTTCTGAAATAACACCCAAAATATATAATGGATTCCTGCCTATAATAGCATGTACAATATACAGGTATGTTATCTGGAATGCTAGGGGCCTGGGGTTTTCCGATAACAGATCCTTCTGTAATTTAGATCTTCTTACTGTCTACTAGAAAATCATTTAAACAGTAAATAAGCCCCAAAAGCTGGTTTTGCTTCCAATAAGGAAGGATTAATTATATCTTAGTTTGGATCACGTATAATGCTTAATTATTACAGAGATGAAGGCAATCATTCTTTAAAATTTGCATTATTTGTATATAATGGAGTCTATGGGGGAAATTCACTATAGCGTGAATCATATAACGCTAGCGCTAATTCCCCAGCGAGATGTCAGATCGTAACTTTGCAAACTCACTAACACCGACTCTGGTGAATTTTCGCTAGCGAAGTAGATAGACTAGTGCAACTTCGCACCCTTACGCCAGGCAAAGTTGTGCACTGACGAAGGATCGTAATTATGCAAATTCACTAAGATGACCATTTTACTGAACGTTACCACTTACACCTGGTGAAGTTCAATACAACAGATAGGAGTTTGAAAAAAAATTTGGAAAGTCCTAAAAAAACGCTGGCGTGTTTTACCTTTCTAGGGTGATAGTCTGAAAAAGAGTGAATTTTTTTGGGGGGGTTACCCTCCTTCCCCCTACAATTCCTAACATATGGCAACTCAACTATACAGGGGGCACATGTTTAGGGCAATAGGAAAACTTAATTTTTTTAATTAAAGGTTTCCTGGGCTTGTGTAGTGTAATGTAGTGGCTGTAACATATACTTCTATAATACGTTTAACTTCTCACTGTATGCAAATTAGGCATCGCTAGCGTAAATATGCTTTGCCTGGCGAAGTAACACTAGCGCAACTTCGCTACCATTCGCCGACCTTAGTGTAACTTCGCACTGAATTTGCGTAGCGCTGGCTTAGTGAATTTCCCCCTATGGGAGACAGCCTTTCTATTTCTGGATAACAGGTTTCTGGATAACAGATCCCATACCTGTACAATGGTTTGGGACATCTGCTGTTATTAGTCTACACTGTGCATGGGGTGACTTTTTTTGCACACAGTTGTTGCTCACCTCTTGTGGTCTTCTCTTGTGGAGATGCTGATTAAGCTGGTGGCCAACCAGACACTGACATGTTGATTGGTAGTTGCACTGTCCTACTTTTGCCATGTGTTTTTATGCAGTTTCTAAAAGCATTTTAGGGGGAGTATGTGATAGACTGTGTAGGCTGCATAGGTAGTTAAAGAGAAATATATGGTCTTGTTGCATAAATATGTGCTCTCATTGCAGTCTAACAATGTGTGACTTACCTTCCAGAGTGATGTATACACATCAGAGCCCACAGTAAAAGGACTAATCAATTTTGTCTTTCTATAAAGAGCATATTCAGCTTTAAACCAGGGATGAACACCACCTGATTTAACACCAAGACCACTTTCTCACAGACATCGTATAGTAACGTTATATTTAATATGTTGCTCTAAAGTAATCATAACGAAACATAAAAAAAATTAAAAATTAAAAATACATGTAATAGGTTAGAAAGCGCTTCTCCAACCCCCCCCAAACTGTTCTAAACTGATACATTAAATGGATACATTTCTTATCTCTGTCCCTGCTGAGCAGAAACTCTGGGTTTCATTACAGGCAGCTGTTAGAATTGATACAATAGTTGCTAATACTCCAGAGATGTTGCTGTGAAATGTATCAATTAAATGTTGCAAAATTGTAACCGTTAAAGTGATACTGACACTAAAAAATGAAATTTAACATATGAATGTACATTAATTGTTACTTATAGGTCATGTCATGTTAATTTTTTGCCGAGAGGTTTTGTTTTTGTATATAACTGTTAGCTGAAATTTCTAAGCCTGACTCTCTGACACCCTGACACTCTTACTTTGCCAGCCTAACAGTCCCATCTCAGCCTGTTAGTTACAGTTTGTAATGATAACAGATGCCGGGTGCACAAATATGGCAGCCCCCTCATACAGGAACATGGGGGATCAGACAGGTAATGTAAAAGCATCATGCAAATACCTTATGGCAAAGTTAGAAGTAGCTTTCAAAGCCAGTTATTATAATAGAGGTAAAAAAGAGTTTGACTTCAGGTGTCAGAATCTCTTTAAGAGTCTGCACCCGAATTACTGAGCTGCCAGACTCAAACACCAGAGACACCAACATTCAACTTTACACTTAGATTTTGGAAAAACAGTAAAAAATAAATAATGAAAAGTAATTGAAAAAAGTCTTTATTTATGGAGAACAATCTGAAAACCACTGAACAGAAAAAAGTGTTTGGAAGGTGAACAACCCCTTTAAAGTTGTATTCTTTTCTATTTAGTGTTTGTTTTTTCATGTGTTTTTCTCTTAAACACACTGTTCATAAAAATGTAATTTGTAAATGGGCTTCTGTAGTAAAAATAGTAGTAATAATAACCCATATAAATTAGATATTTGTTTTCCGAGTGCAGTGGGGTACTGGATGGACAAAACATATTAATGTGTAACTACATCATTGTAAAAACACATACACTTTTTTTTGGACCAAACAGTATTAGGGCAAAGCTATTGAAAGTTCATTGAAATAAAAAAAAAAACTGAAGCTTTAGTGGTCTGAACTTCCATGGCTAAGGTATTCAAATTCACAAAATTTTGTAATAGCTGCATTTCCGGATTGAAAATTAGATTTTTTTAAAATTTTGACCAGGTCTGGACTGGCATTAAAAATAGGCTCTTGCATTTGAATTACACAGGGGACAAAACAGCCCCCCACTGGCTTAATATATAGTAACTGTCTATGGCAGCTAACAGCAGCCCCTCTAGCATTTGCACAAACCCTCAGACAGGGATGATCCTCGCCCCTATGCAATCCTGAGGTGGCTGCTGCCACTCCTCCCCCACGCTTACCCTTTTTGTCCCAGAGAGGGTCCAGGGGGCACCACGATTCTCAACTTCCCTCATTGGCGCAGCACCTCTGCCCACATATTGCCAGCAGGGTCCTTCCAGCCATGAGAATCTTGGCTCAGGTGGCACAGAGAGGCCAGTTACCAGGGGCGGCAAAAAGCCCGCCTCTTGTATTAAGAGCCAAATTTCTGTTTTTTAAAATGGAAATTAGTCTCTTCTAGTGCAGCAAGAACCATAGCACTCACTGCACTAGCGATGCAGCCCCTCATTGACCCGCTCCGATGCTAAAAGTTAGAAGCACGGAGCAGGAGTAGGGGCAGCAGCCTCTGGAACGCCCCTGATTGCCAGTACAGCCTTAATAGGCACCATATATAATGTAAAGCATTTCTATTTTCTGTGTAAAATAATTAAATGCCCCTTAAAGGACAAGCATTAATCACTGGGGATGGCATTTTGTTTGGCGCCCTACAGTGATTATAATCACTAACCTCAGACTAGCACTCCTCTATGCCCATGAATGCACTGGTATGGGATATTATTCTAGTAAGCTCACCACATCTTGTTTCCTATCCCTGGATCCTTCTTGTGCATCATAGTATAGCAAAACGTTGGCTTTTTGTGTCAATGTTTCACTTCTGTACATGTAGATATCCCAAAGCACCTCAAGGGTCCCCTGTGACTAGAATAACACCTGGGGCCAGTGTATTTTTTTTTAGTGAGGAGATGTGCTGGCCCAGAGTCAGCATGATGACTATTGTCACAGGGGGAGACTAACAAATTTGTACTCCAATTGATTAAGCTTTTCCTTTAAAATAAACTTGTTGCTCATTTTCCACAGCCTTCTTCATCAAAACATTATTCTATGAGATTGTTATGGTAGCACTGTTCATCCTATCACCCAGTTAACATGCCAGTTAGATATCTTAAGTTCTTAATAGCCAAAAAATGTGTTCATTTTACATATTACCAGAAGGAATTGCAGTGTGTTAGTAAACCGCCCTCTAGTGGTATTGTTAAACTAGAACTGCTTGTTCTAGATTTTTAAGGCAACTAGTCTTAGTAGTTTTAATCTTAGCAGAGCTGTGTAATAATTATCTGTTGTCTACAGTTATCCATGCTCATTGCTAACTGTCAGCAGTGCAGCATAAATATTGAGGAAGATGAGTTAATTTCGAATCATAACATACTGCCAGGAAATATGGCTATAACATTTTTAGAATTATATTATGCCAATTATTTCTAGTGGTACTATCAGTCACTAAACCAGACAAGTTAAGATTGTGTACACTGTGGTGAAAAGGTCAGTCAGTACTGCTGCCTTATAGCACAGAGGTCCTGGGTTTGCTTCTAGCCATGGCACCACCTGTGCTTGGGTGGCTTTTCCCTTGGTACTGTGGTTTTCTCTAACAGTAGTAACAAATGCGCAAAGTGGTATTAGCACAACTTGGCTGCAAATCATTTTATTCACATACCATGTTTTAGCTTCTGCCTTTGATCAGCAACTGATAAAGGACAAAAGCTCAAAACACACTTGTAAATAACATGATTTAAAGCTAAGCAATTGCTGTATTTTTATAGCCAAGGATGAGGATGGTATAACAGTGCTTTATTAGCAGGTTCATGCAGCCATTACACAACAATAACATAAACTCTAGCATTTAAGCAGTATACAAGGTATAGTATATGCACAGTGTAACTCATGTGCACAGTGAAATCTACAGGCCATTTGTATAAACACCACATATCCCCCCATAGTAGGAAAGCATTTGGGCAAATGTAATAAAAAACAACAATGCATCTTAAAGCAATGATATACATTCTTCACATGACATAGCCCTTGGTCAATGCAGGTAGTTTTCTGATTCTCTCAGTACGCCTTATAGGTTCACTTTCTTCAGGCTTATTGCAGTTGGTATCAGGAGTAGGAAAATGTCAAATGGAGCTTCTCCAAAGTCATATCTAGCAGGCGCAAGACGACTTGCATTCCATATGTGTCCATCAGACAGTTCATATGTGTATGGTCCTCTCTGGGATCTCATTTAAAGTGGTGTAGTAAATGTAGATTGTCCTTGTTTCAGTCATCCTGTTTTCCTAATTCTGACTAAAGATCCAGGCTGAATGTGCACTTCTTTTGCACCACGTTTTCTGTCAGTATAAGCCTTGCATTTGGCTTGTTGACGTTTGCCAATTTCTGCAGTAGATGATTTTGTAGAAACAGTATTTTGTGGAAGTTTGATGTCTGCAACATGTAACTTAGTGCGCATCTGTCTGCCATGTAGTAATTCAACTGGAGATGCTTGGGTTGTTTGCATGGCATGTTGCTCCGTAGTTATGTAGAAACTCTGTTGTAAATGCTTTCCAAGATTTCCCATTAAGGTTTGTTGTCTGTAGTGCTTTTTTCAGACTTCAGTTGAATTGCTAGATTTCTCCAATTGATTGTGGGTAATACACTTGTAACCCTTTCGACACTCCTTTGTCGGTGTTACACTCCATGTGTGGCGCTTGCGTAATGGCATGGGACAAACCTGAGCCACTCCACAGTGGTATCGGGAGAGACTGGGTACCTGGTACTTACTAGCGGAGTGCGTACACCTAGTGGGATCCGGGATTTGCACCTATGGGTGGTCCCACTAGGAATACAGTAATCTTCAGCGCCTCTTTTGGGTACTGTCCCTTTAACCAGGATACTCACAAATCCTGTTTGGAAAAACCTGAGAGCACAGTGAGGCATACAAAGTGATTACCAGCCCCTTTGGATGCTCAGATAGGAATCTCCTCCAGTTTGGATTCCTTTCACACTCTCTGTCACTCCAGGCACAGCACATGGCTTCCCTGTGCCAATCTGATCCAAATGAATGCTTTTGGTGCAGCCTCTCAGCTCCCTGGGTCCACCAGCAGCTCTCTGGCTTCCTTCTCTGTCCACCATGTGGTTCTCTATGCCAGGCTTTCTTCTTTTGCCAGTATCTGTGACTTCCTTTTCCTGCCAGCCACTCACTATGTCACTTCCTGTTGCACTCAATGATCAATGAATAGCTGGTTGCTAGGTAACAGCTCACAGCACACAGGCACAGGTTCTCTGCCTCTGTCCTTACAGGGATAAGTGAAATGCTTTTGCACTTTTTTTTTAAGGAGCATCTGCAAAAGGACCCACAATATCAATAGCAAGTTTTTTTCCATGCTGAATCAGGGAATGGTACTAGCTGAAGTGGTGGTGTATGTGTGATAGCTGTTTTGTCATGATTCTGACAAGTAACACAATAATGAATGGTAGTTACCACATCTGCATCCATTTATGGCCACCAGTATAGTTCTCGCAGTCTTTGTCTTGTACGTACAATTCCTTGATGACTCTTGTGCAAGTTGTATGAGTTTTTCTCACAAGGTCTCTGCTACCAGTAAGTGGTGAGTTCCATGGACAACATAGCCATCTACTAAGAACAGTTCATATATAATCCTGTAGTAAGGTTGAATATCAGGACTAGGAGTTTCTTCTCAGCATTTGGCCATTTGCTTTGTAAGATGTCCCGTAGTTTTACTTTGATTGGACATGTGAGGCAAGCTTGCTTAAAATCAGCAGCTGTAACTATAGAAGATGATAAATCAGTCAGTGCTACAACTTCTATATCCTTATCCAGTGTATCAGAAGCTGCAGGTAAAGGTAACCGTGACAAACAATTAGCATTATTCGAATTGCATATTCAAACGATTTTAATCAATCAAATTTTTTATATTCTATCTCAGCTAAGCTTGATCCGGGCGAAGTAGGTGGTCAAATTAAAATTTAAAGAGGAAGTATTCGACCATCGAATATTCAAATAAAATTTTATTCGAATATTTGAATCATTCGAATATTCGATGGTCGAATTAGCCTAATATGCATATTCGAAGATTCGATTGAACTTCAAATTATTCACTTGAATTTTGTAATTCAAACTGTATTTAACTACACAAGAGCAAAAATGCTTTACTTGGAAAAGATATAAAGATCAATGATTACATTTATTTTACTGGTACAGTACCACTGGGTCATTGTTTGTTTGCTTACTGCAGAGTGCTTAAAGCTCCTTATGTTTCAGCCAGCCATTATCTGCTTTTCGTTTTGGCAGCAGATACTTATCACTTATCCACTTGGCCTTTCAGCAGGTGCTACACATGAATAGCTTCAGATGATTTCAAATCAAATCCAGTAGGAAACACTATATTTCACAAGCAGGAGCACAATTCAATAACACATTTAGAAACAGCTTGAACTAGAGGAAGCATTAATGATCAAATTTCTACATGAAGAATCCGCAGTTTTGTGCAGTATATATATAATAGTGAATACCAAGCATTCAAATAGCTTTCCACAATAAACAAATGTCCTATTTTGCTGCAATGATACTGAGTACATCACTTTAACTGGTGTCTTGTTTTAGCTGTTGCTGATTTCCTATAAAACTAATCATATAAAAAGTTGGTCCTAAACAACTGAATTTGTGTTGAAAAGGTCTATGTCTATGTCCTATTCTATTACTTTAAAAATCCCCAAATTATTCTGTAATTGTTTTTGTATAAAACCTGTGGCACTCTGCTGGCATTTTTCAACAAGAACATAGTAACATAGTAAGTTAGGTTGAAAAAAGACACATGTCCATCAAGTTCAACCTTTTAACATTTTTTTTTACCTGCCTAACTGCTAGTTGATCCAGAGGAAGAAAATTCTTCCTGACTCCAAAATGGTCCCTGGATCAACTTCTTTTCTTCTAATCGGAATGGGTGACCTTGTGTCAGTTGGAAAGACCTACTGGTGAATAAAGCAAGAGAGATTATTATATGATCCCCTTATATATTTATACTGTACATAGTTATAATATCTCCCCTTAAGTGTGAACATCCCCAATTTGGCCAGTCTTTCACCATAGCTAAGATTTTCCATAACTTTTACTAGCTTAGTTGCCCTTCTCTGTAACCTCTCTAATACAATAATGTCCTGTTTGAGTGATGGAGACCAAAACTGTACAGCATATTCTAGATAGGTCCTTACAAGGGCTCTATAAAGTGGAAGAATGACCCCCTCCTCCCGTGACTCTATGTCCCTTTTAATAAAGCTAAAGACCTTATTTGCCCTTGATGCTGCTGACTGGAATTTCTACAGCCAAGTTTATCATCTACAAGTACTCCAAGGTCCTTTTCCATAATGGATTTGCCTAGTGCAGTTAAAAGTATAAGTGGCTTGAATATTTTTACATCCCAAGTGTATGACTTTACATTTATTAACACTGAATCTCATTTGCCACTTAGCTGCCCAGATTGCCAGTTTGTCAAGATCCTGTTGCAAGGATGCCACATCCTGGATGGAATTAATTTGGCTGGATAGTTTTGTGTCATTTGCAAACACTGATACATCACTTACATAACCCTTAGTCAATAATGAACAAGTTAAATAAAAGTGGACCCAATACCGAGCCCTGAGGGACCCCACTAAGAACATCACTCCAAGTAGAGAATGTACCATTAACAACAACCCGATCCTGTAGCCAGTTTCCTATCCATGTGCAAACAACTTCATTAAGCCTAACAGACCTTAGTTTAGAAAGCAATCATTTGTGTGGCACGGTATTAAACGCTTTGGCAAAATCCAAATAGATCACATCTACTGCCCCCCCCACAGTCCAGCATTTTACTTACCTCATCATAAAAAGCAATCAAATTTGTCTGACATGACCTATCCTTCATAAAATAAAGATAGAACCAGCACACTTAGAATGCTTAAGGGATTGCTCCCATGTTTAATGTCTTTGTTGGCAAGACATTAAACACGGGAGCAATCCCTTAAGCATTCTACGTGTGCTGGTTCTATCTTTATTCTGTGTAACCGAGGAGGGGCCGTCCTCCTATGAATCCATGCACCGTACTTAATTTACTGGAGAGGCCAGGTGTGCACGTGCATTCTTTTGCCTATCCTTCATAAAGTCATGCTGATTGCTGCTCATAATGACATTCACTAGGACAAACTTTTGAATGTGATCCCCTAACAAGCCTTCAAATAATTTGCCTACCACAGATGTCAAATTTACTGGCCTATAATTGCCAGGCTGAGATCTTAATGCCTTTTTAAATATTGGAATAATTCAGCTTTTCTCCAATCCATTGGCACCATACCAGGTGAAAGTGAATCTGAGAAAATCAGAAATGGGGGCTGGTGAACTAAGCTCTCTTAGAACCTGGGGGTGTATGCCATCAGGCCCTGGAGCCTTGTTTACATTAATTTTTATTAAAACTTTTTGAATCATATCCTGAATCAGCCACTGACTAGATTGAGCTGAGCCATTAGTGCAGCTATGAAGTGAGCACTCAGACTCCTCTATTGTATACACTGAAGAAAATAACTTATTTAGCACATTTGCCTTTTCTGTATCTGTTACAACCATACTGGTGTGATCACCCACTTGCGCAGGAGTGAAAAAGAAGGAGAAGCACAGAAAAATGGCAAGAGAGGGGACTGAACTGGGGGTAGGCGACATTGGAGGTCTGTGCCTGGCGCCCCCCCAGCTTTTTGCCATAGGCACATGCCTACTCTGCCTACCCCTTGGCCCAGCCATGATTGCTGGAAACAGGTGGATTTTGGCCAGGATACTCATATTTGAACATTTTCAGGATGAAATATTCTATCACCACTGACGAAAGACAATTTACATTTATACAGATAGCTGCTAATATAAAACAAAGATGAGCTGCTGAACAAAAATTGAAATGCCTGAAAAAACTGAAAAATTTTAAAAAAATTATGTTTACATCATATTAAAAGTTAATGTATAGATGAACTACCCCTTTAAAATTAATGACAAGCCTGCAGCAGGATTTGGATGTTTATCTGTCAGCTGAAAACATTGCAACTCCAGGTACCATCATTTACATTTAATTACACTTGAACTACCTTTCTGTAACATAGTTCAGTCTACTAGGGAATTTTTGTTGTTCAAAGATGTTTCCATAATCACTACAGCCCTAGCTGAAATTTGACAAACTTATATGGTAGTGCCATATAAGAGAGAGAGAACATAGACTAGGGGTAGACAGAAGACCCGTTAACAGGTACCTGCCCAGCACCCTCCTATCTTTGCATCCTAGACAGTTGCCTCTTCTTTCTTCCCCTAGTTCTGGCCCCAATCAAGAGAAGAGAGCAACGTTTGAGGGCCAAAATTACTTTTTGCTGGTAGAAGCCATCATGCCCCTCATCCAAGCTGAACTGCAGGGTCCCCTTATGACATTAGCAAGACTGCAGTCCGATGGATAAAGTGTTTGCTGAGGGCATTGTTTGGGGGATTTATCCAGTAACACTTGTTTGTAAAAACACCATTTGTGAGTTTTCTGTGATTCTGGGTAGTAAACCTGTCTGTCACTAACATCTCCTTAGATCCTAACTTTTGGGTTATCACTGTAAGCTCTACAGGATAGTGACCGTTCTCCCATGTGCGTGTCTTATCACATAACACTTTCTATCTACAAACACTTTATATCTACATATACTTATTTATTTAATATTATGCTTGGCCTCCCTGTGTATACTTTTCTACATTGTAAAATTGTACATTACTGCATTTCCATGAGTGAAGACCCAATCAATTATATATAATTTTTAACTATATTGTCACTTGTTTTCTGCCATCTCCCAGAGTGCTAAAGAACATGATCACAGCTTGCAAATAAATGGAAGAACATTTTTAAAACAAATGTAAGGCATGCTCATTTAAAATGTTGCCATCTGCTGGTCAGATATGAGAAGGCATCCTGTGAGTCACTACAGAGTGACATCATCCCCCAAAAATTCTATAAATAGTATCTCACAGCAGCACAAGTGAAAGGCCAGGCAAGGAAAAACAGCGCTTATTTTATTCCTTGAAAAATGTTAAAAAGCCAGGTCTTTAATAGATCAAATTCTGAACCAAGACCTTTGAACATCTAATAACATCACTTCCTTGGATCCCGATGGTTTCAAATCCATACGGAATTTGAATGCACAATTCATCATTCTGACCCATACAATAAACACTTTAAAAAGTATCTGCCTTACCATGACTCCTAGCAACCCAAACAGGTTTTCCATGTATTCATGATGCTAGTATAAAACAGACCTACTGCAATCCATAGAGTTTGGCATCTGTGTCTGACTATAACACTACTGTTATCATTGCCACTACTAAATCCAAATCCATATGATGTTCATTGGCAGCCTTCCTGATGCGTCATCATATAAGCTTTTGTTCTGTGTCGATGAGTCATATTACTGGGTTAACTATCTGGGTGTAGTTGTCGGATCATATATCCTTAAAAATAACCAAAGCCAAAGATCAGTATTTTGTGATTGTAGCTTTTTATACGCAGTATACTTCTTCTGCCCCTTACATTCAGTTCAGTACTAATAAAGCTAATCTATTTAAAGGAGAATTCAACCTCTATCTTAAAAAATCCCCCCTCTGCCATGTGTAGACCCCCCTCCCTCCTCCCCCCTGGCTTACCTGTGCCCTCCCCGGGCAAATGCCTCTAACTTGTTACTTACCCCTCCTTCCAGGTCCTGTCCAGCGTAGTTCACAGGCGCAATCTTCTCCCGATCACTCTTCCTCCTGGATTGACCAGCGAAATTTCTGAAAAAAAAAAAGAGGGGTAAGTAACAAGTTGTGGGGGCAGGTAGTCCAGGGGAAGGAGGGAGGGGGGCCTACACAGGGGAGAGGGGGAGGGTTTTTTGCAGATACATATTGTATTTTCCTTTAAAGGTTACAACATGACAGAGTAATATACAAGGATAAAGCCTTTGTAATCAGCATGAGATAACCTCCCAATCAGGGCCACCATTAGAGATCACAGGGCCCTGTACAACAAAGTTAGCTGTGTCTACTAATACCTTATAGGTTTTGAAGGGAGATAGCAGTTTTCTGCTAAGAAATACATTTGAAGTAAAAACAAACTAAATTTGTTGAAAATTAAAGGAACAGTAATGCCAGAAAATGAAAGTGTATCAAAGTAATTACAATATAATGTACTGCTGCCCTGCACTGGGAAGTTATGTATTTTCTTCAGAAACTTTACTATAGTTTATATAAACAAGCTGCTGTGTAACCACGGAGGCAGCCATTCAAGCTGCAGAAGAGGCACATGTTACATAGCAGATAAAGATAAGCCCTGCAGAATACAATAATATGTTATTTGATATGTATCCTGTGCCTTTTCTCCAGCTTCAATGGCTGCCCCCATGGCTACACAGCAGTATGTTTATGTAAACTATAGTAACATTTCTTAAGAAAACAGAACTGATTGGTAACTGACTGGTAACAAGTTAGAGAGCTACAAATGATGAAGTAATATTCTGGCTATTATGTTAGGCATCCATTCACTCCAGCCTTTATAGATTAAAATTTTTACTAGAAAACTATACTTAAAATATTTTTATTTTGCACAGCCTATCAATTTACCCAGCTTTATTTTACATTGAACTGTTCCTTCCTAAAACTGGACTCAGATTCCTAATGAGGTCTCCTTTCCCAGGCTCCTTGGCCCCATGATACTGAACTTTGGGACTCCTTCCCTTTTGAATACAAGGATTTGCAATTATTTCCTTGAGCCGTCAAAGTTAACTATGGTGCATGACTTGCAGAAGGGGCAGTATTAACCTTTAACCAACCTACACATGGGACACATTTTTTGCAGCAATTTTCCACTTTGTTATGAAAACTCACAATGGGTTTATCAAAATTGTGTAAAGTCGTAGGAGAAATTGTGGGAAAATGGCAACTTTTCCATATATTTTAAAGCAAACTGATGACTCACAACTAGTGCTTGTTTAAATGCTGGAAATTGTAATTTCATTGACTTGCAAGACATCTCAATAGGTTTCAGGTAGAAAATTTTTATGTTTTGCTGTTATTTAACACAAAATTACAGACAATCAGCCTTAGGCCCAATAGGTCTCCATAAGCTTCTACTATTACTACTCTTGCCATACTGTGACTAAAGTGATGCTTTTGTGTACTACATGTATGTAAACATTCCTGTTTAAAGAATACAATTCATAAAAGATACATAGCCAAGAGCTGGGTTGAAAGGAACAGTAACACAAAAAAATGAAAGTTTTTTTAAAGTAATCATGTAGTGTTGCCCTGCACTGGTAAAACTGATCTGTTTGCTTCAGAAACACTGCTATAGTTCATACAAACAAGCTGCTGTGTAGCAATGGCAGAAATAAAAAAAATTCTATATGGCACAGGTTAAATAGTGGATAACAGATAACATTATGTTTTATGAATCTGCTATCAGCTGTGTAACCTAAGGAATGACTGTCCTTATTGCTACACAGCAGCTTATTTATATAACCAATAGTAGTGTTTCTGAAGCAAACACAGTCCTTTTTCCATGGCAGAGCATCAATGCTACTGTTTCTTTTTTAATAAATATTCACCTTCAAACTAGTTGTTTTCAGATAGAGCACCAGAAATAACAACTTTTTCCATTTACTTTCCATTTTCTACGTTTCTTATATTGAAATGTAAATTATCACTTTTCACCTTTTAAGGCTTAGTCCAGACGGGGAGATTCGGGGGCGATCCGTCGCCTGGCGACTTTTCGCCGCGACAGATCGCCCCCGAATCTCCAGGAATAGCTAGGCACCGGCGAGGCTTAAAAGCGCCGGCGCTAATTCACATGGAGCGGCGCGATTTTTAAAATCGCTCCAAATTGCCTCAATTTGGAGCGATTTTAAAAATCGCCGCGACGGATCGCCCCCGAATCTCCCCGTCTGGACTAAGCCTAAAGCAGCTCTTGGAGGGGGGAGCAAACCCCCGTTTATAAATTGCTGATAGTTGATACATTTCTTATCTTTGTCCCTGCTGAGCAGAATCCCTGGATTTCATTACAGGCAGCTGTTAGAACTGATACAATAGTTGCTAATAATGCAGAGATGCTGCTGATAAATGTATTAGCTAAATGTTGCAAAATTGTAACAGTTTAGAGTCTGCCCCTGAATTACTGAGCTGCCAGACTCAAACCCAGAGTCACAAACATCAAAATTTAAACTTAGATTTTGGAAAAACAGCAAACAATAAATAATGGAAAGTAATTGAAAATGCCATTATTTCTGGAGAACAATCTGAAAGCAACTCAACTAAAAAAAGTGTTTGGAAGGTGAACAACTCCTTTAACACTTTTTCTATACTACTACAGAATAGTAGCAGAGTTAAAGGACCAGTAACATCAAAAAATTATTTTTTTAAAGTAATAAAAATATAAGGCAGTGTTGCCTACTGCAGTATTTGCTTCAGAAACACTTCTATTGTTTATATAAATAAGCTGCTGTGTAGCC
>CM044434.1:104307028-104344818 GCA_024363595.1 Xenopus borealis
GCTATACACTGGAATATGGGACACCAGGATATTAAATAGACTTATTATTACTACTAACTGGGCAACGGACCTGGGCCTACTCCTATATCCTTTGCAACATGACCTTTCCTCAGGAACCAAGCCTTTCAAGCTGGGCCGCATTCAAGTCCATCCTGGGCCACACTTTGGACACCCCTGATTTAGTGCTTTATTTAGTACTTCAAGTATAGGGACTGAGGCCTGTGTGTATCCAATTAGCTGGCCATGAGCGTGGGGTGTACAACCTGCCTCTCCTCTACCAATATACAGCCATAACGTTGGGATTTTCAGCTGCTACAGGTTGTACATCCCTTAGCACCATAAACACTGATTGCAAATGGCAAATACTGCCCTTTGTTATTACCCTTTATTTATACTGCTGCTTTATTCATCAGCACTTGGCAGAGGCTATACATTATTCACAGTCTCTGCCCCAGTGAAACGCAAAATATAAAACATTTATTACTTTTCAAATCGACTGCTCAGCTGCCTCTGTTTTGTTTTTGGCGTGAAACCCTACTACTGCCAAGAAATCCATCACGGACAATCGAAGAATATACAAAATGCTTGCAAATCGTTCCCTGGCTGGAAATGAACCTAGGACTCCAGCTCAGCAAGTTGGCAGCACTATATGTTATGCATATAGGCTGGCTCTTTCAGGCAGCTTACTAAATCTGTGTGGAGTGTCCAGATATTTTTCATGCCATGGGAGATCGGTCATTCAGTCGTTGGACTGGTAAAAATTTATATTGGCTACTAGGAGACTGTCGCTACTATTTGTCGGACATAACTTTAGTACGGTTGCTGTCACGGACAGAACATTGCCTGATTTCTACGTTATTTAATGTGAATTGTTAGGTCGGAAGATTGGCACAGACGATTGTTCAACTCTTAGGCTTTACCTGCACATCTATGGTCAGCTTTAAGCAAAAAGATTGCTGCTGATAAATGTCATTACTTTATGCAAGTGAGTTCTCTGTGTCAGGTTTTCAAGTAAAAGGAATAGAGATGACCACAGAATTGGTGTGTTGTGCGTGCAGGAGGTAATATTTCTTGCACATAAGCCTGTGGTTACAATATTCAATAAACCAAAAAATTATGTATTTGTTTTTCTTTTTTGTTAATTTGTGCAGTACATGTTGCTAATAGATTCTTTTTTTTTTTTTTTTTTTTTTTTTTTTTTTTCTGCCATGTAGCTGGAGTGTCTCATTCATCTGGTTGGAGCTGGATGCTCGGTGAATGCATCTACAACTAGGTTTGCACAAACGCCAGCTCATATTGCGGCTTTCGGAGGGCATCCCCAGTGTTTGATGTGGTTGATTCAAGCAGGTGCCCAAGTAAACAAACAGGTGAACTGTTAAGAATTTTGCAGGGTCAGACTACCTTTTTTTTTTTGAAAAACAAAAACTTGCTTGTTTGCATTACGAATTATTTATGTAGTTTCCCAAGTAGCTACACCACTACACATATGCAATATTTTCAGTATAACAGCTGCAGCTTTATAGTTAGAGCTGATATTAAACAAATTTTACCTCTTCCTTCGTCATAGTTGTGGGGCAGCCAATGACTTACCTGCTGCTGCTGTACAAACCCCAGCAAGCTTTGGCCTAATGCTGTAAAAGTAAATGAAAGAAAGATAGTCTAAAATATAAATCAACACTTAAGTAGAAATTAGCATGTGTTCTAACATGGTTCAAATCAATACACATGATATGGCTTTCAGATATTTCAGTTAAAATTTTCTTGATCCTCATTATGCTCTTATATGACCCCTTTTGTACTTTTCTGTACAGATTTAGTGCATTATATTGGGAACTAAATAGTTTTTTTTAAAGCCAAATGTCTGTTTAAATATAGTAAACGTTATCCCTTCACAAGCAGAAGAATGCAGACACACCGTGTATTTGTATTAAGCTCCTATAGCATCCAGTTTAAATTGACATCTTGATTTAGATGTCATTCATTTTAAAGGCATTTGAATGATCATCATATAAATGTGGCCTGCCTTTAGAATTTGGTTTTCCATGGTTGTATTGTCTTCTATTACCTACTGGAAAGCCAGGTTCTTACAGGCTCCACTTATATTATTTTATGTTGCTGGAAAATAAAGTTTAGCCACAGTTATTGTCACAGATTTATTTACTAGTGGTTTGCAGAGCCTAATGTTTTATATATTATTGTGCTACGGAATATGTTGGTACTATATAATTGAAGAGGGTACAGATATGGGACCTGTTATCCAGAATGCTCTAGACCTGGTGTTTTCCAGATGGCAAATCTTTCTGTAGTTTGGAAATACCTTAAGTCTGCTAGAAAATCATGCAAATATTAAATAAACACAATAGGCTGGTTTTGCTTCCAATAAGGATTAATTATATATTAGTTGGGGGGAAAAGTACAAGCTACTGTTATTACAGAGAAAAAGGAAATTATTTTTAAAAATTTGGATTATTTTATTATAATGGAGTTTTTGGGAGATGGCTTTCCTTTAATTCGGAACATTCTTGATAACCGATTTCTTTACAATAGATCCCATACCTGTAATAATAACGTTAATTAGGACTTGTATTTTAAAAAAGTGCCTGTTTCTTTGCACAAGCTACTTAAAATCACAGGTGTTAAGAGCATGAGCTCCAAAGAGCCGAGAGGGCATTAAGGCCGTTTTGGGCTGTGTTCTGTTTCAGTCCTTTCAGCCGTAGGGGAGTGCAGTCCGTTCTTCTCTATGTGCCCGTCCTCATGATGATAGTTCTGAATGCAGGTGTAACTTTATTTTCCACCAGCTTATTTGTATGAGCCCTAAAAGTAAACTAATCTTCAGTTTCACTTTTGCTTTTGTATTTCTTTATAATGAAACCATTGGACAAACACCTGACCAACCACCTTAATGTGCTTTTGTTAAATGCAGGAGTAAAATCCTTTAAAGGAAAAATTAATTACAAAAAAATCCAAGTTTGTCTGTATGTCGCTGACAGAGATTCTGTGATTGTCGACTGCTTTTTTTTTTCTTCTTTCTTTTGTTTACCGCATTCTTTTGTTGTTTTTCTTTTCTATTTTCTTAGGATTATGTTGGTGAAACCCCTGTCCATAAAGCAGCAAGGGCTGGTAGCATGGACTGCCTAAAGGCCCTAATATCCAATGGAGCGCAAATAGAGTATGTCATTTTACTATATTTTTTGCTTTCTCCTTTTATATCACTAGGAGTAGGCTAGTCAGAACACTTTACCCAAAACCAGTAATAAGTGAGTAAACTCACTAATCTATGCTTTATCACTTATTGTTGATTGAATTACAGTTTTTAATTACTGTAATAACAAATACAACCCAGATAAGAGAGCATGTTCTGCTTTTTAATTCCACACAGTAAATAGTGCTCACCTGTTACTCTAACCCTTTCGGGTGTCTGGTGCTTCACAGCATATAAGTCCCCCTGCTCTGGGACAAAACAATCACTATGCAAAATCCAAAGTTGCTGAAGCACACAGATATCCGTTGCAGTAAATAAAAAAGTGATTTTATTGACTCATGGTAGACCAAAAATATGGCAACGTTTCGGGCCACTCATCAAGCCTAAAGATTACACACTGAGTGTTAGCTTAAATAGTTTAACAATGGGGGTGGGGTGTATCGACAAGTGAAAATCAATTAGTAACAACCAATAGTGGTGTGGTAAAACATGTCCACATTAGCATATCTTCAAAATTATGTAACCAAGTGTCTTTAAATGTCCAAGTGTTTTTAAAGTCCAAGTGTTTATCCATGGAACATGTAAAAGAAACAATGTGCAAATACATATATCTAAAAGGAATAAATTATTATTTGTGTTAATAATAAAACAATCTGACAATCTGAGACGCAAACATGGTACCTCTACTGCATAAAATACCCGTTCTCTCCCTCCGAAGTAGCTCGGGTTATGCAGATCATCGTGGTACTTGTATTCAGGTGGTGTTTTTCAGTGACCTTAAAAGTAAACATATTTTTAGTAATCATATAAAAATCCTTAAATAAGATACAACAAAGATAATAACAAGCCTACCCAACTACTGAAAGATAAACATTCCCGGGGTATACTCTTTATTAAGGCCTCTGGGCCACACAGTATCCACTCTATGTATCCACTGCATTTCTAATTTGTGTAATGCTAATAATCTATTGCCACCCCTCCTGGGTATTGGTACTGAGTCTATCACCTGATATTTTAGTTGGCTCACTGTTACCTGCCTTTTGAAAATGTGCAGGCACTGGTAACGAAGTTTGTCCCACAATTGGTTACATAACTTTGAAGATATGCTAATGTGGACATGTTTTACCACACCACTATTGGTTGTTACTAATTGATTTTCACTTGTCGATACACCCCACCCCCATTGTTAAACTATTTAAGCTAACACTCAGTGTGTAATCTTTAGGCTTGATGAAGGGCCTGGAGTGGCCCGAAACGTTGCCATATTTTAGGTCTACCATGAGTCAATAAAGTCACTTTTTTATTCACTGCAACGGATCTGTGTGCTTCAGCAACTTTGGATTTTGCGTGCTTTTTAATTAAGACCTATATTAACTTATAGTACAAGTAAACTTGATAGACATCACTGTAATACTAATGTATGGCATTGTTTAATTTTATTGTATTTAACCACTTTTATCTTTAAAGGTTTTAGTGAAAAAGAGAAGACAATATGCATGTCCTGGTATTTATTTTAAAATCAGACTAGTATTAAAATGAACCAGTAAGCGTTGGAAATCATGACTGCAGAACATGTTTTGCTTTAGTTAAATGCTGCAAACCAGCTAAATTTTTTTAATGTACTTTTTCTACACAGGGGGTTAGTAACGCCCACCTAAAAAAGTATGTATCCTTCCATTGTAAAAACTTAGTGTGCAGACACAAGACCGTTGTGTGATAGTCATTCATCTATCTTGTCTTTCTATGGCATGAACTAGGCTGATCATTGTGGTCAGCTTTTCTTTGTCTTGAAAGGGATACTGTCTTGGGAAAACATTTTTTTTTTTTTAAATTTCAAAACACGGTTAATGCTGCTCCAGCAGACTTCTGCACTGGAATCAGCTTCTCAAAAGAGCAAACAGATTTTTTTATATTTAATTTTGAAAGCTGACATGGGGCTAGACATACTGTCAATATCCCAGCTGCTTTGAGTTATGTGACTTGGACTTTGATAAATTTCAGTCACTCTTTGCTGCTGTAATGCAAGTTAGTGATATCACCTCTCCCTTTCCCTCCCAGCAGCCTAATAACATAACAATGGTGAAATTAACCAGGTAACTGCTCCCTAACACAAGATAACAGCTCCTTAGTAGATGAAAGAACAATATTCAATAGTAAAATCCAGGTTCCACTGCAACACAGTTGGAGAAGAAACAGCCTGTCAGAAGTGCTGGCTCTTTCTGAAAGCACATGACCAGGCAAAACGACCTGAGATGGTTGTCTACACACCAATATTATAAATTAAAAAAAAAAACACTTATTGGTTGAAGAATGAAATGTTATATGGTAGAGTGAATTATTTGCAGTGTAATTTGGAAATGAAAAACACCATAAAAATTGTGACAAAATCCCTTGAAGGACAAAGACAACTACTCAATTATCCTTTTAAAATACTGTATGTGTCCATTGTAGAAAAAAAAATATTGGGTGGAACTCACTTAAAGCGACACAGACACGTTCCTATAAAAATCATAGGAATGTGTCAATATCAAGTAAATGCTGAACCCAGAATAGTTTCCCTCAAAGCTGCCCGCAGCCCCACGAACCTGTGTGCAGCCGACCCTCTGACCCTACTAACGGATCTTCCTCGTTGCTTCAGTAACGCTGGGCTGCAGGCAAAGCGATCCTTCCATAGGCTGAAGTCATAATTAACCTTTGGAAGGATCTCGCTGCCCCCCCCCCCCCCCCCCCCCCCCCCCCCCCCCCCCCCCCCCCCAGCCAGCGTCACTGAAACAGTACAGAAGATCATTGAGGAGGGTCGGGTTAACGCAGGTTTGTGGCACCTGGAAGCCGCTTTGAGGGGAACTATTCTGGGTGCAGCATTTCCTTGATACTGACACATTGCTATGATTTTTAGAGGAATGTGTATGCATCGCTTTAAAGGTATAATGGTGTATAACAGAGAAGCCTGTTTCCCAATATTGGTACTATTCATATAAACTAGCCCGATAAACAAGGCCTTTTTGTTAAAAGTAATCTAGGCAATATTTTACCGAGCATTAGAACACAGTAAAAGTAAAATAAACCATATCCCTAGGAATCTAAGTTCAGGTCCCCATATCCTTTATTTAAAAGGTTACTTTAAGATTGTCCTGCTAAATTGTGCTTACAATAGCATCTTGCTTATATTTCTTCGTTATTATGAAGTAAACAGATGTTGGAGCTATGGAGTGTAATTAAGGCCCTGTTTGACAGGCCAGACCTCCTAAGATGTTCTGCCCCTAGACTGCAGGGTCACATCATGTTCTGTCTTCTTGTAATGTGATTAAAACATGTTAAAAGGCCGGTTGAAGGTTAGATCTTGTGGTCAGCCTGTCAAGCAAGACCGTTACTTGTATGGAAGATAGAAATTAGCAGCTAATGGCACATATACTGCTGCTTCCTAATAATTTCAATTGAAAGTGTTGATAATTACAGAACTGGCACTAGTATGCTCAAATACATTAGGTTTTTGAACTGAATAATGCCAATTACAGCACTTGCATCCTTTTCCCATTGGAGTGAATTTGCTAGGTGTCGATCTTGGGTGCTTCTTTGGCAGCAGAAAAATGCCAGCAAAGAATGTCTGTGTGCCTTAGCCCTAATTGAAGCTTGGGTAGCTAAAAGCAAAAGGACTATCAACAAAAATACACATTTATCTCCTGTAGAGTTTAACTTTCAGGAGCATTTATGCCTGGTGCTCTTTCCTAAAGTGTGCACATTGGACCTGGGGTTTTCCAATAATTAGGGCTTTCTGTTATTTGGATCTCCACAGGCCCGGACTGGCAATCTGTGCCATAGAAATTCAGTATTTAGTGGGCTGGTGGGGGCTGTTTGGGCCTCTTTGTGGGCTGATTGGGCCTCTGTGTACCTGAAATGCCAGGGCCTTTTTTGACTCTCAGTCCAGTCCTGGATCTCCATACCTTACCTTTGAATTATTTGATTAAAATAATCTACGGCTGACCACCTTCCCATAATTCTGAGCTTTCTGGATAATGAGTTTCCTGATAACTGATCCTATATCTCTATTGCATAATAAAGGAGATATAAAGGCCACAACTTTTTTGGACCTCTATCGAAGAGCTGTTCAGTGCTCCAAGACTAATGTTATGTTATTTCTAGACCAAAGTTGCACTTTAACTGGGATTTTTATTAGGTGTAATACAAAGTGAAAGGAGCCATTTTGCACTATATATTCTATCTTCTATACTGTATAACATATAAAACAGCTTGTTCTTTTCCCACAGGTTAAAATAGAAAGCTCTGATCCTCTTGCTAACGACGGCTGGTGGTATTCCTGCTACTAGATCAGTTTGACAGCCAAGGGAAACTGAGTAGGAGTTTCTATCACTGCAGAGCATGCTACATTGACAGAAAATACTTTTCAGTTTCCATTGGCTAGCAGAGACACTACAGTAAAATACTGAATATGTTACACAGTAGTTTTTTACTTTACAGAATCAGAACAGTTTACTCCTGATGTGTATAAATGCACACACACAATATCTTGTAAAGCAAGGCAGGTGATCGCTGTACTAAAGAGCAGCACAAGATTATTTTCCTTCTGTTATAATACCTGTACAATAAACCGAGTAACCGAAAACAAGTAGATCAAAACTGTATTAAAATACCAGCAATTTTAAGTGCCAGTAAATGCATTTAAATCTTGTCTTCAAAACAGATATTTCTTGCATTTTCAAAATAAAGTACATTTATTGGATCTGTTTTCTGCATACCTGCCAGTTGGAATGAGTCAAAATACAGTTTTCAGTTTAGCAATTCTTCAGTTTTAATTTACTTATTTTATATTTAATTTGTATGGAAAACGGTTATATCTTGTATTGGAGCATAAATGACCTAAATACTAAAAAAAAAGGCCATTTGATTTTTTATGCTTACATTTGTATCCGAGTTAAAATATTGTATTGAACTTTACAGAGATACCCTTTATATGGGAAAACTTAAAGGGATACTGTCATGTGAATTTTTTTTAAATGTATCATTTATTAGTGCTGCTCCAGCAGACTTCTGCACAGAGCAAACAGATCTTTAATATTTCATTTTGAAATCTGACACAGGGCTAGACATATTGACAGTTTACAAGCTGCCCAGTCTGATACACTTCAGTCACTCTTTACTGCTGTACTGCAGGTTGGAGTGATATCATCCCCTCCCCAGCAGAACAATGGGTAGGTAACCAGATAATAGCATTGAGTAGGAGAAACAATAGCCTGTCAGAAAGCAGCTACATAGTGCAGCACTGGCTCTTTCTGAAAGCATATAACCAGGCAAAATGACTTGAAATGGCTGCCTACACACCAATATTACAACTAAATAAAATACAATTGTTGGTTTAGACATGAAATGTTATATTATAGCTTGAATTATATTTAGTGTAAATAGTGTAACTTAGAAATAAAAACTAAAAATTGTGACAGAATCCCTTTCACATCCCAAGCATTCTGGGTAATAGTGTATTTGGTAGCAGAGCGGGGCAAATGTTGATGTTTTATTATGCAATTTTTTCGGTGATCTCTGTAAATATTTCCCTGTTTGTTTTTTTTTTTACTGGAATAAAGTCATATCAGTGGTTTCATTTGCAGTAAGTCCTTTGGCAAAAGATGATCCTGACGTATTGCCACAGTAGTTAGCATTTCTTCCTCACAACACTTCATTCTTCAGTTTCATTCTAGCTGGGGCAAGAAGTTTGTATGTTCTGCCCATGTTTCCTTCTACACTCCAAACAGGTTAACTTGCTCCTGATAAGTTCACCCTTGTGTGTGTGTAATAGAGCACTTAAATTGTAAGTGCCACTGGAACAGGCTCTGATGTAAATGGTGTTCATGAAGTACTCAAATTATAAACCTGACTTAAATAAACTCACACTTATGGATTGGAGTTATAACCATAACATACTATGGTTTGCTTGGCCTTTATTAGAAAATAGCTTTAACAAACCACCCAATCCCCTCTGGCATGTGTTGTCTACTGCAGTGCACAGAAAGGAAAAAATGAATACTATGTTAAGTCAAACATCTGTCTTGTTGCATTTAATAAATAAATGTATATGCTTCTACAGACCCTATCTTGTACGTAACCCAGGGACTGTCTGTATAATCCTTTTAAAGCTATTCAAAGCATGGTACTATGTAAATAAATTATATATTTCTGTATGGACTTATGAAATAACACACAATATTGTATTGCCCCTGTATTAATAGTAATTCTCAGCTCAAATATTTGTAGTAATCTTATAAGGCAGACTTCTAACCTGTATTTGACATGAGTTTGCATTTCAGTTTGACAAGAATTGATTCTACAAGGTGACAAAATCCTTTGCAATCCTTGTAGTGAAAACTGGAGCCAGGCATTTAAAATAGGTTTGTAAATGTACACTAAAGGCTCCTGTTCATTTTAATTTAAATGTTATATTAAACCTTAAATGATACATACAGCAATCCTTGTAGGAAATTAATATCTGGTGCTGCTTTCACTCTGGCCTAAGTATCATAATCTTCAAAATTGTGTAATCTTTGTAAGCAGTGCAGAAATTATTTGGCCTAATAAATTCCAGGAATTAAATACATTTTTAAAATAGCGAGCTATTTAAAACATAGAAATACAGGTATGGGACCTATAATCCAGAATGCTCGGGACCTGGGTCTTACCGTAATTTGGATCCTCACACTTTAGGACTACTAGAAAATCATGTAAACATTAAATAAACCTAATAGGCTGGTTTTGCTTCCAATAAGGATTAATTATATCTCAGTTTGGCTCGAGTACAATATACTGTTTTATTATTATTATTATTATTATAGAGAAAAAATCAATCCTTTTTAAAAATGTGTATTTGATTATAATGGAGTCTATGGGAGACGAACTTTCCATATTTTGGAACTTTCTGGCTAATGGGTTTTCAGATAACAGATCCCATACCTTTAACACTGGTGCTCTGTACTTAAAACGTGCCTTTTTCATGAATAGCCTTTGTTATATCATCTCATAAAGCTTACATATTAGAGTTACTGATATTTCACACCAGTGCCTGTCCCTGGTTTAAATACTAGGGTCTGTTTTTGAACCACGGGTCAGAATGAATAATTATGGTGGAATTTGAAATTGCGCATATTCAGTTCTGAATGCCCCAATGTATATTTTTCCAAAAGTAGTTCAGCAAATGTTGTGGCACAAAAAGGTCAGTCTGTAATCTTCAATACATTTAACTGCAATATTGTTGGTCTTCAATGTAACATAAGTCAAAAAAAGCTGAAGTTAAACATTAACTCAGCATTTTGTTCCCCTTTTGGTTGCTTTTCCAAACAAGAATTTACGTAATCCTCCTATACAATGCCTTGCAAAAGTATTCACCCCCTTGGCTTTTTACCTATTTTTTTACATTCCAACCTGTAATTTAAAAGTTTAACCTTGTTTTATGTGATGGATCTGCACAAAATAGTATAAGTTGGTGAAGTGAAATGAGAAAAACATATATAAAAAAAGAATTGAAAAAAATAAAACTGAAAATTGGCATGTGCATATGTATTCACCCCCTTTGCCATGAAGCCCCAAATAAATCCTGGCACAACCCATTACCCTCAAAAGTCACTCAATTAGTGAAATTAAGTCCACCTGTGTACAATCCAAGTGTCACATGATCTGTTATTCTAAACACGCCTTTTCTGAAAGGCAGCACACCATGAAGACCAAGTAGCTCTTGAAACAAGTCAGGGACAAAGTTGTTGAGAAGTACAAGTCAGGTTGGGTTATTAAAAAAATATCCAAATTTGATGATCCCCTGGAGCACCATCAAATTCATCATATTCAATTGGAAAGAACACGGTACCACAGCTAACCTGCCAAGAGAGGGCCGCCCACCAAAACCACAGCTAACCTGCCAAGAGAGGGCCGCCCACCAAAACTCTCAGACCGGGCAAGTAGGGAATTAATCAGAGGCAGCACAGAGACCAAAAGGTAACCCTGAAGGATTTGCAGAGTTCCACATCACAGACTGGAGTATCTATCCATAGGACCACAATAAGCCATACACTCCATTGAGCTGGGTTTTATGGAGGCCAGAAAAAAGCCATTATCTAAAGTTAAAAATAAGCAGGTACGTTTTGAGTTTGCTGAAAGGCATGTGGGTGGCTCCCTAAAGGTTCCAAAAGACGCAAAGATGTTTCTCTGCCGAACGACCGATCTTAGGGAAGTCCAACCAATCTGTCAATTTATCATGCGGTTAGTGGGATACCAACGATCAAACATCTTAAGATTTTTCGTCCGACATCGGTCTGAAAATTGACCGGACAGGTTAGATAATCTTTATCGGTCCCTATGCAATCTACTTTTGTTTGCAGGGCCAAGCAGGCAGCATCCCTTCAGTTTTGCTGGCAATATCGCCTGAAATGGTCTTTTTAGTTGATGGACACATCAGACATTTAAACAATTGTTTAGAGACAATTGTGGTCTCACGATAACCATTGGAACTTTCAAAAATCTTTGTGTCAATGGCCAGCTTAAATGTATGGCGGAAGGTCCTCTGGTCCGATGATACTAAAATTGAACTTTTCGGCCACCAAGGAAAATGCTATGTCTGGCGCAAACATGCCATCACCGCCGCAGTGAAACATGGTGGTGGCAGCATCATGCTGTGGGGATGTTTTTCAGCAGCAGGGACTGGGAAACTGGTCTGAGTTCAGGGAAAAATGGATGGTGCTAAATACAGGGAAATTCTTGAGCAAAACTTGTCAGTCTGCCTGTGATTTCAGACTGGGATGGAGGTTCACCTTCCAGCAGGACAATGACCCAAAGCATACTGCTAAAGCAACACTCAAGTGGTTTAAGGGGAAAGATTTAAATGTGTTAGAATGGCCTAGTCAAAGTCCAGACCTCAATCCAATTTAGAATCTGTGGTCAGACTTGAAGATTGCTGTTCAAAAGCGAAAACCATCCAACATGAAGGAGCTGGAGCAGTTTTGCTTTGAGGAATGGGCAAAAATACCAGTGGCAATCTCAGAGATTTATCCAAAGCAACTTGCAGCTGTAATTGCAGAAAAAGGTGGCTCTACAACAGGGATCCCCAACCTTTTGAACCCGTGAGCAACATTCAGAATTAAAAGGAGTTGGGGAGCAACACTAACATGAAAAGAATTCTTGGGGTGCCAAATAAGTGCTGTGATTGGCTATTGGTAGCCCCTATGTGGATTGTCAACCCACATTGAGGTTCTGTTTGGCAGTGCATCTGATCTTTCTACAACCAAAACTTGCCTCCAAGCCTGGAATTGAAAAATAAGCAGCTGCTTTGAGGCCACTGGGAACAACATCCAAGGGGTTGGAGAGCAACATGTTGCTCACGAGCTACTGGTTGGGGATCACTGCTCTACAAAGTACTGACTTGGGGGAGGGAACAGTTGTGCACGCTGAAGATTTCTGTTACATTGTCATAAAAATCTTCAAAGGCATGTTCTGTAACTGAAATGGTGCAAACTCTCAAACAATCCAATTTAATTAAGGTTGTGAGGCAACAAAACATGAAAAATGCCAGGGGGTGAATACTTTTGCAAGGTGGTGAATACTTTTGCAAGGTACTGTATGTTGTCAAGATGAAAACTTAAACGCCCATGTGTTTTACTCTATTCCCTTATTCTCATTAAATGCAGTTTAACAATCTGTTTATTTCGTTCACCAGTAGTGTAATATATCAGAAAAGTAACTTGTGTATACTACTTAATAACTGTGCTTATTTGTTGTTGAGTTGTATTACCATATCTGGTATATACAGAGCATATTAATTTACTGTTTCTGGTATGTTTAGAGCCTTACATCAAGATCTTTAAAGGAACCGTTCAGGGTAAAATTAAAAACTGTGTAAATAGACAGGCTGTGCAAAATACGAAAATGTTTCTAATATAGTAAGTTAGCCAAAAATGTAAAGGCTGGAGTGACTGGATGTCTAACATAAAGGCACACAACACAGCTTCCTGCTTTTCAGCTCCATAAATCTGAGTTAGTCAGCGACTTGAAGGGGGGCCACATGGGACATAACTGTTCAGTGAGTTTGCAATTGATCCTTACCATTCAGCTCAGATTCAAAAGCAACAGTTATGACCCATGTGACCCTCCCTCAAGTCACTGATTGGTTACTGCTTGGTAACCAGGGTATCCAGTCAGTGTAAGCCAAGAGAGCTGAAAAGCAGGAAGTTGTGTTATGTTCTGTTAGGTTAGACTTACAGTCACTCCAGCCTTTTTATATATTTATATATATATATATATATAGTGGTGTGAAAAACTATTTGCCCCCTTCCTGATTTCTTATTCTTTTGCATGTTTGTCACACAGATGTTTCTGCTCATCAAAAACCGTTAACTATTAGTCAAAGATAACATAATTGAACACAAAATGCAGTTTTTAAATGAAGGTTTACGTTATTAAGGGAGAAAAAAAACTCCAAATCTACATGGGCCTGTGTGAAAAAGTGATTGCCCCCCTTGTTAAAAATAACTAAGAACAAAAGTAATTGAGATCTATCAGTCTGGTAAAGGTTATAAAGCCATTTCTAAAGCTTTGGGACTCCAGCGAACCACAGCGAGAGCCATTATCCACAAATGGCAAAAACATGGAACAGTGGTGAACCTTCCCAGGAGTGGCCGGCCGACCAAAATTACCCTAAGAGCGCAGAGACAACTCATCTGAGAGGCCACAGAAGACCCCAGGACAACATCTAAAGAACTGCAGGCCTCACTTGCCTCAATTAAGGTCAGTGTTCAAGACTCCACCATAAGAAAGAGACTGGGCAAAAACGGCCTGCATGGCAGATTTCCAAGGCGCAAACCACTTTTAAGCAAAAAGAGCATTAAGGTTCGTCTCAATTTTGCTAAAAAAACATCTCAATGATTGCCAAGACTTTTGGGAAAATACCTTGTGGACCGACGAGACAAAAGTTGAACTTTTTGGAAGGTGCGCGTCCCGTTACATCTGGCGTAAAAGTAACACAGCATTTCAGAAAAAGAACATCATACCAACAGTAAAATATGGTGGTGGTAGTGTGATGGTCTGGGGTTGTTTTGCTGCTTCAGGACCTGGAAGGCTTGCTGTGATAGATGGAACCATGAATTCTACTGTCTACCAAAAAATCCTGAAGGAGAATGTCCGGCCATATGTTCGTCAACTCAAGCTGAAGCGATCTTGGGTGCTGCAGCAGGACAATGACCCAAAACACACCAGCAAATCCACCTCTGAATGGCTGAAGAAAAACAAAATGAAGACTTTGGAGTGGCCTAGTCAAAGTCCTGACCTGAATCCTATTGAGATGTTGTGGCATGACCTTAAAAAGGCGGTTCATGCTAGAAAACCCTCAAATAAAGCTGAATTACAACAATTCTGCAAAGATGAGTGGGCCAAAATTCTTCCAGAGCACTGTAAAAGACTCGTTGCAAGTTATCGCAAACGATTGATTGCAGTTATTGCTGCTAAGGGTGGCCCATCCAGTTATTAGGTTCAGGGGGCAATTACTTTTTCACACAGGTTTGGATTTTTTTCTCTCCCTAAATAATAAAAACCCTAATTTAAAAACTGCATTTTGTGTTTACTTGTGTTTATTTGTGTTATCTTTGACTAACAGTTAAATGTGTTTGATGATCAGAAACATTTTGTGTGACAAACAGGCAAAAGAATAAGAAATCAGGAAGGGGGCAAATAGTTTTTCACACCACTGTATATACATTATTGACTAACTATATTGAAAACATTTTTTATTTTGCACTACCTATCTATTTACCAAGTTTTTACTTTAATACCGGACAATTCCTTTAAAGAAGAAGGAAAGCTACTGAGGTACTTTATTGACAATAGATTAGCCACAAAAGTGCGAGCTATAAGACTATATTCTGCAGAATGCTTCACCATACCTGAGTAAACAGCTAAGGCAGGGGTGTCCAATCTTTTGGCTTCCCTGGGCCATCTGGATATTAAATAGACTTATTATATTATTACTACTAACTGGGCAATGGGCAAAGTACCCCTACTGCCTACTCATATATCCTTCGTGACATGTTTCCTCGAGAACCAAGAGTTTCAAGCTGGGCCGTATTCATATCCATCCTGGGCCGCAGGTTGGACACCCCTGAGCTAAGGAATGTTAGAATCCTGTTTGATAGCAGCTGCCATATTAGCTTGGAGTGACATCACTTTCTGATCTGGACTCAAATTAAAGCAGGTAGGGGGAAAAGGGAGAGAAAGAGGAGCAAACTGAGCATGCTAAAGCCCTAGCCCTGGAGTTTTATGCTGAAAACAGGAAGTCTGATACAGAAGCCCATGAGTACACAATAGAAGGAAAGAAATGCTGTGTTTCTTTTGACAGAAGAGGACTCCCAAGCAGCATTTATCTGAGGCTTTACTGGTGTATTTATATAGACCTTTCTGATAAAGCTTATTTCATTTTAACCTTTCCTTCTCCTTTAAGAGTTGCCGATTTTAAAAGAATAGCATATGTAGTTTTTGGATTGGTTTGAATCTTAGTGAACACCTTTAGTAAAAACAAATCCTATTTTATGTGGCCCAAAAATTGCCACATACCTACAATTTTGAAAGATATTTTTACATTTAAATGTACAGTAATCTAGCGTGCTTGACTCTGCCACCCTGCTCTGTATTCTGTAAGCCGTGGTTGTATAAAATAGCATATAGGTAAGTGATTAAAAAATGTATTATGACTGCTTTTAAGATTGAACGTCTTATGTAGTGTGTCTGCAGCATTTAACTATTGGATCAAAACATGTTTTTTTGCATATACTGACAACTGAAAGCAAACATATTTCCTACAGTTTGTAATCTGAGGAAGCTATCAAATCCTTACCTTTTTTTTTTTTTTTTTTTAAAAAGACAATTTTCAAACCATATAAATTATGGGAGGTTATTTAAAAAAAAAAATAAAGCCAAAAACAAAAAAATAACTAAGGCTAAATGATTCAAATAGATAATTTTTAAGATGGTCATATGTGATACACCAGTGGTTACATGTACATAATCACTTTGGTTATCTATTTTGTATTAAGATGTATCTTGATCCCTTAAGTGGTACTTTTCCTGTTTGAATTTTTCTGTAATTTGCCATTTCCCTCTTGAAATCAATTAGACATTTTTGAAACTGTAAAAAAAAAAAAAATACACGTGTTGTTACTACAATGTTTTACAGCTACGTAATTCGATTTGACTTGATTTTTTCAAGTAATCCTAGAAAGGGGAGCATCCCAAATAGAAACTGCTGAAACTGCCACAGGCGCTTCTGCGAAAACCTTACAGTTGTGGCATTGAGTGTTCAGTATCGCTTCCTTTCTGCACACAAGGCATACTGTTGAGGTATTTGTTGCGGTGATTGGTTTTAATGCTAATATAGGTATTCAGTTCTAGACTTTATAGATTTGCATGCATATTTTAAACTACTATTCATTCTCAACTGTATTTATTAAACTAACCAGATCAGAGGAGGCTAGTGTTGTTTTCATTTGATTTCATAGGTGAAAAATACTGATATTTAAAGACATCCACTCCCCAACTTAAATTGTCTCATGGCATTTTTTTTTAATGTTTTAACATTTAAGTAATTTTTTTTATAATGGTTTTTTTTATTCTTCTAATATAACCATTGCTTTGCCCCTTTTATTGGTTACAGGAATCAATTTGCCGCATAACAAATTTCTTCTTACCGCAGATCTGCGTATGTATAGCTATGTATCGACTGATTAAAATGTTTTTATTATACATCTTATGTGGTTCATTTGAAAGGGACACAGCCCTTTTCTGATTTAAGCATATACATTTAGGTACAAAGCTGTTTCTCTTGCAGGCGTGAGTATGGCATCATAACATGGGGCTACCAATAAAGGCACCATACAGTGCATAGAATAGAACAGTCCTGCTGGCTAAAGCACAGTATAAACCGTAACATGCCGATTAATACATCTACATACAAACCATTGTGGAACTCTACACACTGTTTACTCTGGGAAAACATGTAAAGGATCTCTGTTGCTATAGGTTTTTTTTTTTTGGCCAGCCTTCACATTTTGGGGAAATAATATTTAAACTCAACTTATTGCAGCTGGAAGATAACCAGGAGGTTTATTTATTTTTTGCATAGAACTATATTTGGTATCAAACCAGCAACTCAAGCAAATTCACAAACAGAACAAAAAGGAAATGTAAGGATACTGATCCTGAAACATTTAATAACGGAATATTCTTGGTGTCTTAATGTTCTGAATAGATGAACTGATAATGGCTAAGGTTAATAGTTTTTCTCCTTCTGTACAGTTTCATTTTTTTTTTTTTACTTTAATATTTTTGGCATACTATACTTATTTTTTTCTTTTTTTTATTCTGAGGACCAACTGAAGATCTTTCCAATCTGCTTTAGAAGACATTGCACCTACAAAGGCTGGATTAAAAAAAAAAACCTTGAAGCCTCTGTCTCTCAAGAGGGACTATAGTCACAATTTTTATGTAGTGTTGTCTTGGCAGTTTCTTGCTTGAGATGTAACTTTGACTGAATCAGCCAAACTAGACAAAGACCGACAAGTTCTCCCTATGTATAACTGATCAAGCTGAGGAGACATTGTATTCATTGTAGTAAATGTTCTCCTCGGGGTCTCTGTCCTTCTACATTACTGGAAATGTATGTTTCTTTTTCGGGGCCTCACTTTTTGGAAAGGGGATCTAATTTTTATTTTAATTGTTTAGAGTAAAAACCATTTGAGTAAAAAAATTTAATCTCCTCTTGCAATTGGGTAACTGCTGCCCATTCTTCTCTTAACTGCCATGGATTTCCTACACCAGACTGGTTGGCATAAATAATATATATGGGTGCTGTGCTCATCTTTTTACAATCATACTGTATGTTGATTGTAAGCCAAAAATATGGGAACAGAGCAAATTGAAGAGAGTTCTGGAGAGAACATTCATAACTGCCTTGGATTTCACAAATATAACATCTATTCAGCCCTTTATGTGGCATAAATTGCATCAACTCTTTTTATTTTATATAGTAATATTTCAGATATCTATTTTTTCACTGAATCAGATCTACTCACTATGATCTTTTTGAAACTAACTTCCTGACTGCCCTGCAGTAAAGAAACACTTTTTATACTGGCAGGCCTAGAATGGCATTCTGTTGATTCAGGCAAATGCCAGGGAGACTGCTGTAAGATGCCATAGACAGTCACTATTTAGTGGACTTGTCGGGGGGCCATTTGGGTCTCTCTGTTTTGAAGCCCAGAGAATCTATTCCTTTTTTAATGCTTTAATATTGTATCTTCTTCTAGCAGTGCCTGCTCTTCATGAAGTGCTGCAAGGCTTTCTATCTACTAATGTTACCAAATCTCTCTAAGTGTCTTTACTGAATACATTCAGTTTCATATTTTTCCTGGTTGCTACTGTCGCCTAGATCCATAAACATACAATTTCACCCCCACAGGACTTGGTATATCTTAAGCAATCCTCTAAAAGGTTGCATGTGCATTCATCCCTCTTCATGATGTCCTTCAGTGGTCAAACTTTTACTAATTAACTTTGGCCGGTACAGTATAATGTGCAAAACAGATGCCTTCACTTTGTAGACTAGACTGCCAGTTGGGCTCACCAGTAAATGGTAAACAGTCCTATGTTACAATTCCAATGTATGACCAAGTTTCCTTCCCAATTGGCTTTTCTCCAGAGTTTATTTTTACTTGTGCATAACACCATTTTGCAATTGAATATAATTCATCTTGTTTTTTAATTTCCATTTTCCTTCTTGCTATGGAAAATATCTTCTAAAACATCATCTGAGTTTGTAATCCATTTCTTTCAAACGCCGCTTGGGAATTTCTAACATCAAAGAAGACTTTTAAGAAATCCTTAAGCCTTCATCGTACAAGATAAAATTGCTGCTACTTTGGATGTCTAATTTGTGCTGTTGCTATTCGGACTTATGGCCTTCTCTGTGTTCTTGTGAAGATAATGTATTACTACTGTTTTGTTCATCACAGTCCAGGTATCCAAGCATAATGAAACCTGGTCAATATCTCTATCTACAGCAGAGGTTGTCTTTACTTGTAGCCAGCAGGTTCTGTAAATTACATGTTTTGATATATGGAATAAAAAAAAAGCCTCATTTATGATGAACAGAAAGCGTATAACACCATAAATATACCCAAGAAGCTAAAATGCCATAGACAATGTCATCTACATAAAAAAGAATATAGTGCCCTGTTCAGTAGCGTTTTTAAGTTAGCAGGAACATGGTAATTGGGCATCTGTGCTCTGAAATAAACTGTTGAACTCCTAGGTGGATTTCTAAATTTATTTGACAAGGAAGTTAACTTTAGGAGAGGGTGTTTTGTTTCATTTTGAGTCCTTTATATAATGTTTAATAAATAGTTTTGTTTCAGGGGCTAGTGTTAGTTCAGGTTCATTTCTACATTAAAAAAATCTGAAAATTACTCTTCCTGCTCTAGAGGCATTCCGAGTTCAATCTCAAAATAATTTAGAGGCCTCTCTAGAAGGAAAGAGTAGTTCAGAGTTTTACTGTAAGCTAACTGTTTTGTCTTCAGTAAGACACTGAAGGCTTCATTTTATATCTGTAGTCTAATTGTACATTTTTTTATGCAGCATTAGGAATGCCAATGGTTTGACTGCTGCCGACCTTGCACACTCACAAGGGTTCAGAGATTGCGCCCAGTTCCTCCTAAACTTCCAGAACAGTCAGCTCAACGGTTTCTATTGTAGCAGCTCCTTAAATGGCGTTCACGAGAGCGCCCCATCTAATCACCTCAATGGGATTTCTAATCGCAAACGGTCCTTCAATGACTCTGAGGCTTCAGCTTTCAAGAAACCTAGAACAGAAGGTAATTTTTAATGCAGGGTGTCAATCATAAACGTGATACCGGCAGGAAGTAGTATTCTGGCTATTATGTTAGATATCCAGTCACTCCAGCCTTTATACATTAAATTGTTGGCTAACTAACTATATTGAAAACATTTTTTATTTTCACAGTCTATCTATTTATCCAGTTTTATTTTTATACTGAACAATTCCTTTAAGCTGATCCTGGGCTGTGGGCAGCACAATCTTTCCGTAGGCTTATTACAAATTAAAACAGGACTTCAGCCTACGGAAGGAGGGTTTGCTTCATAAAGGTTCGCTGGGCTGAGGGTGGCTTTTAGTGGAAACTAATTGAGCATATGTTCCTACTGTATGTTTTATATAGGAATGTGTCGGTGTCACTTTAAACCGGTACATAAGACCTAGTTTGTTACTATTGCTGTCATGTCGTTTCATGTGCAAATAGTTTTGTGTTCTGCTAAGCTTAATATTATGTCTAGTTGATACTATTAGACATGCTTTTTTCAGGCTGTTTCCCAGGTGTGCAGAAAAATGTGTTCTGAAAAGTACCTATGAGAAGCTATAACTATTTTACCTACAGTTTTTGTTTTTTGTTGAATACAGTGAACGGGTTTGTAGCTGCTAATCCTGCGTTAATGACTGGAAGCTTGGAGGAAGATGATGAGAGTATGCACGTTGAAACTCACTCCATGGAGATATCAGGTGGGATTGGGCAATTTAATGGCAACTGCTGCAGCTCTCGAATTCTTGAAGATCTGAAACCCCAGGAAAGCGAATCTGTTAGTCCAGCTGGTTCTGATATTTATACAGTATCTGGCGTGCAAGCTCCCTTTCGCTGCATCGGTCGATATGCTTATTTTTAAAATAGTCATGATTGGTGTGCTTTCTTCTACTTTATCATGGTTATACAAATACATACAGACTTGCTTTGCTTCTAATGAGAAACCTGGTAATCCATCTACATTTTTCCCTATGAAAAGCTTGATAAAAACATCTCGATTGACGGTTACATTATTATATGCAGTGTGATAAGGTTATATTGTGTGGCTTCATATTCTGCTCCATTGAGCACATAGTACACTAAGGTATATATTTACTTGTATTTTTATTTTAAAATAAATTGTAATGTTGAATGCAAATTAAATTTTATGTTCTATAATGGGAAAATTATAAACAATTTGTTCCTAATACGTAAAATCAGACTGCATTTGTTTTAATTTAAAATAGCAGGAAATTATATTAAGAAGTACACTGAACTAAAATTACATATCCATTTTCTCCCAAATCTTTAATGAGTAGTGTAAACCAGTCCAGATGACGGCTATTTTATGATGCATGCATAGTATTATAGTGATTTAGCTATTCTGCATTGTTGCTCTAAAACACTCAGAGAAACCTGAAATTGACCTACATTATCCTGTGAGCGGTGCACACACCAGTGGTCAAAACACCTGAAATTACTTTGATTGCGCCCTATCTGAATTGCCTTAAATAACTATAAGTAGGTCTTTTCAGTTGCCAGTACTAGTTTTAGCACATTCAGGAGATTATAATAAGCTACAGTGTAGACTGATCTGGGGTTTGGCCACTGAATTGTCAATGATAACATATCTTTAATTTTTGTGTATTTAAATTGTAGTCCTTTCTACTGTGTACACTTAGGTGTAACACCTGAGTAGGTTGGTGAAGCATATTATGTTGGCACATGATTGCTGTTTTGTAGACTTCAGAACAAAATCAACTCACAGCAAGGCATATTGGTAGTCTTTAGCTACTAAGTTTACATAAGCATCTATTTATTACTAAGGTGACATGATGCACTTGTTTTTTTTTTTTAATTGACAGCTTTATTTAATTGAGTTAACATCCCATTAAGTATTAGGTAGGCTTCTTTAAAAAGATGGATACAGGACAACTAAAGCCCTGTTAAGAAAATAATTTGCACGCCTGTGTGTAAGAGCCCTTAGCATTTGAAACTTTTTCCGATTTACTGCAATTTTTTAATTGTTTAAAATGGTATAATTATAGGGGGCAGAAATTAGGGCTCTTGCCGTCTCCTAAATTATCCGTGCCTGGTAGCCTGCCTTAAATATACAATGCTTAGGGGGTTATTGATTTACTAAAACTCAAATTTTTCTGGTCAGGATTTTAAAGGGGAAAACTCAAACTGTTGTGAAAAAAAAAATTAAAAATTTTTGAATCTGAAAATGCTCCATCTCAAACCTGTCGAGGTCATGTAGCAGATGTCCCTTTTACAATTGTAAGATATTGTGATCTGTGCTGGGTTTCAAGCAATAATCTGAAGAATTTATAGTTTTTGGGCAATAATCTGAAAAATTGGGACGATTAAAATTTTCTCTCGATATTGTTAAATAATGAGAAAGTTTCAAGCTTTAGTAAATAACCCCCTTACTGTGCCATAGGTTCTACATTTGCGAGTGTTTTGTAGGAACTGCTAAATGATTGTGAAAAACAATCGACACATTTATAGAATGTAGAATCCTTTGTTATTTCTATTCCTAATGATTAGTGACAGGTTTATTTTGTTACATACAGATGTCAACAGTAGCGCACTCTTCAGCACACTTACAAATGGACACGCAACCAATGGGGACACCGCAAATCTCTGCAAAAATGAAGCTAGCCCAGGCAAATTCCTTTCTTCTCCCAATGGATTCAGTGTCACCGTAATAAATGGGAACAGAGAACACCTTGACCAACATGGTAATCTCACTGAGAACAAAGGCCAGTTTGTGAATTCTTCAGTGTGTGGATCTTTGCATGCAAGTGGAAGTTCTAGTAGTTGGCTTTCTCAAAGACCATCCTGGGCTAATGGTCTGGGGGGGAGCTTACATTATGGACATTACCATGGATTTGGGGACACAGCTGAAAGTTTGTCTGATCTCAGCAGTGTTGACGAACACTCCAATAGTGTTAGAGTTGAGCATAAATACAATAGCACATTTATAAGCACACTCCATCAGTACCAAGGATTCTAAGAAGCAAGATACATGCTTAAACTTTTTTTTTTTTTTTAACATCTGTTATTCCTAAAAACTACAGAATTCCCTTAAAATGTAGTTTTACTATGACATTAGGTTGCACCTTGTAAATTACATTTCAAAACAAAGATTCCATCATGCAAGTTCTTTTCTCTTGGTAGCAGATATTTTGCCTCAAAGTAGTTCTGGACTAAAGTGCAGTCTAGAATAAGATTGGCAACTCTTTGAAAGAGTGTTTTGTTTTGATATAACTTTTTATTTTATGTTTTTTCAGTACTATGCAAGTAGTGGATAAAAAAAGCTATCCCTGTAAATATTTTTGTAGCAATATGTTTTCTAATTTTGAATGATTCTCTACCATAGATCTTTACTTGCATTAGCTCTGCCTTGCCAAGTTGTATGTACTGTATTATAGCATCATGATCACCTGCATATCCTTTTGTTTTTCTATTTTATGGGATGGTAATGGCTGCATTTTTGTTTGCTCCTATCAGCAGAAAACTGCACCAGCCCAGGGTTATACCAGTGAGCACCACGGTGAGAACCACTTATTCTTTTTATGCACGGCTGCGCATGCGCAGTAGATCGAAAAGCCGAACTTTAACTGAGGAAGACAGAAGTGGATTGCTCCTTGGTACTTACCGGTATAACCCCAGGCCAGTTTGCTGCTTCCATCTAAAATATCAGCCCATAATGTTGTTCTTGGCAGTAGCATTTTTATTTGCTGTAAGCATCATTTTATGTTATTTTTTACTCCTTTTGATGCGGCAGTTGTGTTGCCTTTCACTCTTGTACCATTGATATTCTTGTACAAAGATGAGCCTTTTTGTATAAATCTGTTTTTGCTTTTTGTATGTTTGTTCATAGTGCAACTGACAGGCCACATAATATTCAATGTCGGGATTTACCTTTGCACATCACTGGCAAATGTTAGTTTTCCTTAAATATAAAAATCAAACTTTTGTTATCTGGTAATGGTTTTCAGAAAAAAAAGCTTTAACCTACGGTGTACAACATTCTACTGCATTTATTTTGTTCACAGAACAGCTTGGCACAAGTGCTTTTTATTTTTGTTGAATATTCGCATGATCATTTCTGTAATATAAATTGTTCAGTCTTTTTTTTTTTTTTCTTGTATTTTGCAAATGGAAAGCAGGTCCCTAATATTTTGAATAAAATACAAGTTATTGCACCAGCGCAGATTGTTTTACATGGTCACTTTTGAGCAACCCAGTGGAGCTGATACATTCAGCTAATCTTTGTACGCCATTAAACACTAGGTTTCTGCAGCAAGATGTTACACACATAGGGGCAGATTTACTAAGGGTCGAAAAAATCCTCAAATTCGACCATGCTGGGAATAATGTGGGAAGTAAAATCCTTCGAATATCGAATTAGAAGGATTTTACCGCAGTTTGATTGGTCGAACAATCGAATAGAAAATATTCGATCAATCAATAAAATCTTTGAATAGATCGATTTTAACCATTCGATTTAATTTTTTTATTCGATCAAAAATAATGAAAGCCAATTCAGTAGCTTTGATCTGGCGAACTAGGCAGTCGAATAAAAATTTAAAGGGGAGGTAATTAGACAGTCGAATAATTGAATATTCAAATAGATTTTTATTCTAATCATTCGATCGAATTTTCAAAATTCACTGGTCGAAGTGGTCTTCAAAAACTTTCAAAAATTCTAATTTTTTTGTAAATTCGATCGAACTTTGAATCCTTCATGTGAATTTAGTAAATCTGCCCCATAAAGTCATTTGAAAAGCATAAAAGCAATTCACAAGTTTTCAATGGTCTCTCTCTAAGTCATGAAGACTTGGCATGTTCTTGCTAGTATATTGAATACAGTGACCGTAACAGAGAGCGATATGTTGCTGTAAATTGTCAATACCTGAAACTGATCAGTTGGACACGGTCTCCAAAACAGGTGCCATAATCTGGGTTGATCCTTTGAGGTGTCCAGCCAGTGAAGTTCAAAAGGATAGATACTCTTTGGCACAAAACTGGAATAAAACTATTGATGAATGGCAATATACAGGGTATGGCTTACTTTTCTTCCCATAAATATCAAAAAACCAGTTGCTCGCATTGTCTCTCATCTGCTGATTCACTTTACACTTGTCAAAAAGCTGCATTGGCTTAGTCAATATTCAGTCAGAAAAGCTGTAATCCAATATGAGCAAGGACAACAGGATTGCCTTTTGGCTGGACACCTGTGCTTATATAACATGATGAGATGCTAAACTCAAGATATGGCACCAAGTTACTTTTGTTCTGTTTGGAGTCTAACACAACTTACCTTGCTTTGCAACATCAAAGATGCAAGCTCCTGTGACAAAGTACTCATCATTACTGTAACAGGCCTGCTGAACCTCTCTGTTTGTGCATAATATTCAGTACAGGTATGGGGCCTGTTATCAAGAATGCTCGGGACCTGGGGTTTTCAAGATCAAATTTCTTACCGTAATTTGGATCTTCATACCTTAAGAGGCAGATTTACTATTATTCCCCATAATTAGCTCGACCAAATTCGATATTCGATTAGCATTCGATCATCGAATGCTAAACAAATAGTTTTAGGCTACCTTTTATTCGATCATTTGACGATCGAATACAAATTTATTCGAATTTATTCGATCAGTGGAATAAATCATCCGATCATTCAAATGATTCGATCGTTCGAATCCTGTTCGATCAGGAGTGCTCCCATAGGCTTCTATTGCAATTCGGTAGGTCCAATCGGGCGAAGTAGGCAATCGAATAAACTTTTAAATTTAAATCCTTCGCTGATCGAATATTCGTTCATTCGAATGTATTCGATCATTCGACCATTCGCTATTCCATGATCGAATATGCCAAAATTTGCATATTCTACCAAACGAATAAATCCTACGTTTGAAATTTGATCGAACTTCGATCTATTCACGTGAATTTAGTACATCGGCCCCCAAGTGTACTAAAAAATCATGTAAACATTAAATAAACTCAATAGACTGGTTTTACTTCCAATAATAACATATCTTTGTTTGGATCAAGTACAAGCTACTGTTTTATTATTACAAAGGAAAAGGTAATCATTTAACTTTAAAGTGAAGGGCCGAGGGCTTTTTGTAAGGGTATTACAAATTACCGGCAAAATTTGTAATACCGGCCCTTGCAGGTATTTTTCCGGCTATGTTTATGTTTAGTATACAAAATACAGCATTTCTAGCCTTATTCTATTTTACACTTTCCTTGCCCTTTTATATTCTGAGACTATTTGCTATTGGTTTTCATTTTTTATTTATTTATTTGAGTTATTTAGCAGCTCTGTAGTTTGCCATTTCAGCAATATGGTTGCTAGGGTCCAAATTACCCTAGCAGCCTTGCATTAATTTGAATAAGAGACTGGATTATGAATAGGAGAGGCCTGAATAGAAAGACGAGTAATAAAATGTAGCAATGCCAATACATTTGTAGCCTTACAGAGCATTTTCTCTGTGATCCCCATTTGAAAGCTGGAAGTAGTCTGAAGAAGGCCAGTTATTCAGAAACCATAAAAATATATGAAGAGATGCTTAGAATTAGTCATTTTAAAACATAATAAAATTTAACTTAAAGCTGAACCATCCCTTAACAATACTACTAGTAATACATTTTCAATACCTTATACTAACATTCCCATAGTATATCCCCATAGTATATAAATATAGTACTGTATATTCAGGTTTCAAGGAATACTGTTGCGGGAAACATATCCATTAATAGTGCTGCTCTAGCAGACTTCTTCATGGAATGCCGTGTTATAAAAGAGCAAACAGATTTTTTAATATTTAGTTTATAAATACGGCATGGGGCTGGAACTGCTGTCCATTTCCCAGGTGTCCCTAACCATGTGACTTGTGCATTGATAAACTTAAAGGAATACTGTCATGGGAAAAATGTTTTTCAAAATGCATCAGTTAACAGTGCTGCTCCAGCAGAATTCTGCATTGAAATAAATTTATCAAAAGAGCAAAAATTTTGAAATCTGACATGGGGCTAGACATATTATCAGTTTCCCAGGTGCCCCAAGTCATGTGACTTGTGCTGTGATAAACTTCAATCACTCTTTACTGCTGTACTGCAAATTAGTGATATCACCCCCCCCCAGCAGCCTAACAACAGAACAATGGAAACCAGATAACAGCTTCCTACCACAAGATAACAGCTGACTGGTAGATCTAAGAACAGCACTCAGTAGTAAAAATCCCTGTCCCACTGAGACTCCTTCAGTTAAGCTTCCAATAGACGCAAAGATCTTTCTCTGCTGAACAACTGATCTTATCGAAGTCTGACCAATCTGTCAAATTATCGTGCGGTTACTGGGATTCGAACGATCATACATCTTACGATTTTTCGTCCGACATCGGTCTGAAAATTGATAGCCCAGGTTAGAAAATCTTTATCGGTCCCCGTGCAATCTTTGGGCTAAGCAGGCAGCTTCCCTTCAGTATTGCTGGCAATATCACCTGAAATGGTCTTTTTAGATCATTGTACATTTAAACAATAGTTTTGAGACAATCGTGGTCCCACGATAACATTTGGATCTTTACGTCTATGGCCAGCTTTACATTGAGAAGGAAAACAACAGCTTGCCAGAAAGCAGTTCCATCCTAAGCTGCAGGCAAAAGTCACATGACCAGGGGCAGCTGGGAAATTGACAAAATGTCTAGCCCCATCTCGGATTTCAAGACGGAATATAAAAAATCTGTTTGCTCTTTTGAGAAATTGATTTCAGTGCAGAATTCTACTGGAGCAACACTATTAACCAAGGCGTTTTGAAAAAAACGTGTTTTCCCATGACAGTATCCCTTAAAGTCATTTGTTACTGCTACACTGCAAGTTGGAGTGATAACCCCAGAAGTCTATAAACAGAACAATGAGCAGCTAACCAGATTGCAGCTTTCTTTTGTTTGCTTTCCTCCCTAGTGGTAGACATGAGAATAGCACCCAAGCAAGAAAACCCCAGTTTTGCTATTGCACTACCTGGGTTGTATTGAAGTACTATGGGAAGTGGAGAAGCAATAGCTTCAACAGAGCAGTTTTATTGTGAAGTGCTGGATTCTTCTCAAAGCTTAGAATCAGGCAAAACTCAATGAGAAGGCTGCTTACATACCAATATTACAGCTAATATATATATATTTGTTAGTTCAAGAATACAACTTTAAATAGTAAAGTGAATAATTTGCAATGTAAACTTTTGTATACTTTGACAAATATAATAGTTTGGCTCTACAAGAGCCACAGTGCTGTGATCCTTTTGCAAGTATAGTTTCAGGGGATATGCATAATTCATATTTTAACAACACTTTTGCACACATTCCCATTTCAGCGAGACGGTGTGAGAAATGGCACTATAATGTTAATGATGCAGATCTCCAGAGTAAGCTGAAACTACATTTGTGATTTACTCTAATGGGGTGAGGTAATGAAGCCAAGGTATTAAAAAATGTATTATAATATTCCAAATAATTAATAAATTAATATACTGTAGTTACAAAGTTAAATTTAGTTGAAAGAAGAAAGTCCATCAAGTCCAACCCCTGCAAATGAAAGTCCAGCATACACACACACACCCTCCATACCTTCACATAAATTATATATGCCCATAGCTATACTAACTATAGAGTTTAGTATCAAAATAGCCTTTGACATTATGTCTGTCCAAACAATCATCCAAGCCCTTTTTGAAAGCATCAACAGAATCAGCCATCACAACATCACCCGGCAGTGCATTCCACAACCTCACTGTGAAGAACCACCTACTGTCTTGCCACAAACTTTCCTTGGCAGACTTATCACACACAAAATGTCTAGTCAAGCTCCCCTTGACAATCCTGGAAATCTCGAAGTGCTCTAGCCCATAAAAAATCTCCCAGGTGTGGGTGTAAGGTGCTCAAACTGGAGGCTTGATAAAGGACTCAGTGGAGTCCGAAACGTTGCCCTCTTTCAAGCTCCCCTTGACAGACTTATTAGATACTGGGATAGAAATAAAACTCTCACACACATTGCTCAAGCTTTAGATAAGAATAATATATTGTAAGAAAATGAATACATCACCGATTGAATACAACGCAACGTCTAGCCGAACTTCAACTTCTGTTGGCAGACTTCTGAGAGGAACATCAGCTGGGGGACAAATACAAATACAGCAAACTCTCACAGCCAAATCAATCGGGCAAGGTTCTTCATGACCAAAGTTCTACACAATACGTCTGCTTGTTGAAGTCCCGAAGCCCCCTTAACTGAGTTCCTTTTTATACTAGTGTAACATGTAAATTTGGTCTTAATCCTAATTGTGAACATATACCAAAATAATGGCCGTACGCCCAGAACTGTGACCATGAGAATGACCATGTGAATGAAATGTATGCTTCCTCCTTGATAAACATGTTTATAAGTTAATTACCTCAACTCCTGCTGTTCCCTTGTCTCCAGCTAATGCTAATATATCCATATTAATTACCTCAACTCCAGTTGTTCCATTGACTCCAACTAATGTCCGTACATCCATTTTGTAACTAAGGAGCCAAATTGGATACACTTGATCACACTCATTCATACATGGCCTGCCATGTCACATTTGTATCACACCTACGCTGCTTCAAATGAAAGTCCTTTTCTTCTAGTCTGAAGGGGTGGCCTCTGGTGCGGTGATCCTCTTTATGGGTAAAAAGGTCCCCTGATATTTGTCTATAATGTCCTCTAATGTATTTGTAAAGTGTAATCATGTCCCCTCGCAAGCGCCTTTTTTCCAGAGAAAACAACCCCAACCTGCACAGTCTCCCCTCATAATTTAAGTCTTCCATCCCTCTAACCAGTTTATTTGCACGTCTCTGCACTCTCGCCAGCTATATCCCTCTTAAAGGACCAGTAACAACAAAAACTTTTAACATTTTTTTTACTATACAACAAAAATAAAAACGCCAATACTAATTAAACTTACAAATAGCATAGCCTTTATTAAGAAATAACTTACAGAAACTCTGCTTTCCCATCTCTTCAGAAAAGGTAACAGGGCGTCCATCAATCCTGCTGCTCCTTCCTGGCTGTTGTACAGTCCTCTGCCCCATCCTCTTCTTCTCCATCTTCTTCATCCTCCTAGCGTGGGATCTCTGCTGCCTGTGGTCACCTTTGCCTGAATGCGAGCTCAGGGGCTGCAGGAAAGCATTAGAGTGCAAGGGGAACAGTCCAGCACATGCACAAAGATCACTGACTATACAGCTCATCTTGAGTTTATGCAAGACAGTTATAGCTTGAGCTTGCCATTCTTGACTGAATTTTCTTTCCACATAGTCCACATTTATAGTGTTTTACTGTGTACATAAAGAAAGATTTCACATATTGTCACCTATGCTGTAACTTGTAAGTGTCTCTATCAGTCCAAATAATTTATTTGGAGCATTATACATGAGATTACCAGTCTGCCATCCTACTATATGAGTTATGGGGTCTTTATACATTAAATAATCTCTGTGCCATCTTGCTATGAATTCTGGGGTATTTATACATGAAATAACCTCTGTGCCATCCTACTATGAATTCCAGTGGCATTTATACTTGAAATAATCTCTGTGCCAACCTACTATGAATTCTGGGGGTATTTATACTTGAAATAATCTCTGTGCCAACCTACTATGGATTCTGGGGTATTTATACTTGAAATAATCTCTGTGCCAACCTACTATGAATTCTGGGGGTATTTATATATTAAATAATCTCTGTGCCATCCTACTATGAGTTCTGGAATATGTATACATGAAATAATCTCTGTGCCAACCTACTATGAATTCTAGGTTATTTATACTTGAAATAATCTCTGTGCCATCTTGCTATGAATACTGGGGTATTTATACATGAAATCTCTGCGCCATCCTACTATGAATTCCAGTGGTATTTATACTTGAAATAACCTCTGTGCCAACCTACTATGAATTCTGGGGGTATTTATACATGAAATAATCTCTGTGTCATCCTACTATGAGTTCTGGGGTATTTATACTTGAAATAATCTCTGTGCCATCCTACTACGAATTATGGGGTTTTTATTCTTGACATAATCTCTGTGCCAACCTACTATGAGTTCTGGTGTATTATACACAGAATTTTTGGAAAGTCAAATAAGTAGCGCACTCACCCAACACTTCCGTATGGAAAAGAACGCCTGGTGCTCAATGTGGAAGGTATCGGCCACCCTCTGTATACAAGGCAGTAAGGATTACACTGGCACTTCAAGGCTGGTGAATGGCAGGGATCCCCCTTGCCGTTTATTGGTACGTATGAACGTACCAATAAACGGCAAGGGGGATCCCTGCCATTCACCAGCCTTGAAGTGCCAGTGTAATCCTTACTGCCTTATACACAGAATTGCCACTGTGTTCATTTATATACTCACAGAGGTTGTAATTATAAAATGAGGAGTGGTTAGTGGGGGGTGTGTCTTGCACAAAAAATGCCGATTTCCTACCCTGTCCCCGGATTTAACTCAGATAATCTGGTCACTATGTCCTTAATATAATATATATCTCTACTATTTATGCAGTTCTCAAAGTTAGACACCCAGTCAGTTAGACATCCAGTCACTCCAGCCTTTATACATTACATTTATTTCTAATACTAACTGTATTAGAAACATTTTTTGTTTTGCACAGCCAGTTTTTATTTTTATACTGAACAGGTTTCAGCAGCTGTGTGACTATATACTGAGTGTTGGGATCTGTAGCGGCTCAAGCTGTGCCACAAGGTAGGTTACATATACAGTAGATGCAAGTCAGGTGATCAAGCCTTTAAAAACTAGGCCCTGATGGATATTTAGTCATGTTCTATATGAAAAGAAAATGAAGCATAATACTATAGCTGACTGAAGCCTTCAACATTTAGGTTGGGAGGGACATCACTAGAGGTTACGACACAAGTCTTTTATTAGTTTGCTAACATTATTTCGTAGTTCTACTGGGTAATATCCTTCTTAGGTAGATGGGTCAATCATGGGACTCTACCTCTAGCAAGTGGCATGATTAGTCAGTCGTAAAGCTGTTCTTATACCAATGAATTGCTAACGGATGTAAAGGCCACACTTCTTGAGGAGAAGACTGGATCACACACAAGGTTGGGTGGCCTAGGGAGCTCCTTTTACCAAACGTTTTATAAAAGTATGTTATATATACTTGATTTTCTATATTGGCAATCTGATTTGGAACAGCCTGAAACTATTGGGAATCTTCACAGTAAAAAACATGTTCCAATTGTTAAAGGGAACATTGGCCATTCACCTTTACGTGATTTCAACAGGTTTTATTTTTTTTGAGTATTGAGGAGTATTTTTGAATTCAGATTTTTAGCAGCTTCAAAGCATAATAATTCTAAAAAATTCAAGGTTCTTTTTTTCCTCTAAAAATTCAAGTTTTTCCCCTTTAAAAACTCATCCAGAAAAAAATTAGATTTATTAAATAGGCCCCTAAATGTAATTCAAGCTAAGGTTCTACATTCACATATCGCATTATTTTGTGTGACTTTCTTAAACTTACACGTCTCTGTTATATTAGCCATGGACACCTGCTCTATTCCATCATTATCCTGACACATCTCATTATGTTGAAGTGTAATGTTCTCTGTGATACTTGGAGGCAAAGGAATAAACATCCCACAGCTACTGATCAAGACAATGCGTGTGTATGCCTGCCATCTGCTGGTATGATATGATATAGACGTTAAACTTATTTTTGGTATTAAAGGGATACTGTCATGGGGAAAAAATTTTTTTTCCAATATGCATCAGTTAATAGTGCTTCTCTAGCAGAATTCGGCACTGAAATCCATTTCTCAAAAGAGCAAACAGATTTTTTATATTTCATTTTGAAATCTGACATGGGGCTAGACATATTGTCAATTTCCCAGGTGCCCCTGGTCATGTGACTTGTGCTGATAAACTTCAATCACTCTTTACTGCTGTACTGCAAGTTGGAGTGATATCACCCCCTCCCTTTCCCCCACCCAGCAGCCTAATAAGGGCTGTGACACACTAGGCTATTTGGTGAGATTGAGTCGCCTGGCGACTAATCGCCTCAATTTTGCGGTAGTTGCGGACGTTTCCTTGCGAGGCAACTTTGGAAAATGAATCGCTGCGTGTGATTATCGCTGGCGATTTTTCATTTAAGCCAGCGCAGAGTGGGAAGGCGTTTGGGGAGATTGGTCGCCGCAAAGTCGAGGCGATCAGTCGCCAGGTGACTCAATCTCCCCAAATAGCCTAGTGTGTCACAGCCCTAACAGAACAATGGGAGGGTAGCCAGATAACAGCTCCCTAACACTAGATAACAGCTGCCTGGTAGATCTAAGAACAGCACTCAATAGTAAAATCCCATGTCCCACTGTGTTCCATTCAGTTACATTGAGAAGGAAAAACAACAGCCTGCCAGAAAGCAGTTCCCTCCTAAAGTGTTGGCACAAGTCACATGACCAGAGGCAGCTGGGAAATTGACAAAATTCAAGCCACATGTCAGATTTCAAAATTAAATATTAAAAAATCTGTTTTCTCTTTTGAGAAATGTATTCCAGTGCAAAAGTCTACTGGAGCAGCACTATTCACTGATGTGTTTTGAAAAAAACATGTTTTTAAGGCAGTGCTATGTACCAGGGAAGTAAATAAATTTTTTTCAGAAGGCCTTATGCTGCATGATATAAACATCTTAATTGGCCAGAACCAAAAAATTACAATTTTAATTCTTACATCGGTAATTAATTCATATCCAGTACACATAAAGAGTTTATTTATTTATTAAAAGCCAAATTCCTGTTTTTGCTCTCAGTGTTTTCATATATATATATATATATATATATATATATATATATATATATATATATATATATATATATATATATCTACAAAAACGGTCCGCACTCTCAGGTCTTAACTGAAATAAATGTATTTATTTTATAGAAGACTAACGTTTCGGCCTCCTCCAAGGCCTTTCTCAAAGTACAAAATGGTACAAAAAGAATGCATTATATACCCCAATTGGTGGAAAAAGCCAATCAGCTGACATAATTATGACATCATCAGTATGCATCAAAACAGTAAAGTGTCCCATAAATACTAATTTAAGAAACTAATTTAAAAAATCCAAGTTAAAAAATCCCACACATGATAGAAATCCCATACACTTACAAGAAGAGTGTTAATAATTTATATTTTTTATCTGTAACACCCCATCAGTAACTGCTAAAAACAAATAATATGTAACAAACGTGATTGCTACATTGTGTTTTATCAATTGATAAATGCAATCATTACTTAATCATATATTGTTACAAAAATAACCAATGAGCTAGTATGAAAGGTCAGATGAGAGGCTTGTACCCATTATAGATGAGCTGAAAAATTAAAGCTAAGTGGAAGTGAACTTTGGCGGTTACTAAAATCTGCCATGCTTGCATTGGGTGTTTGTATTCTGTGGTTGTGTGTTTATATTCCGTGGTTACCCTATATTCATAGGTCATTCTGTGTAGCCAAATAAGGAACCTGTCTGGGAGAACTGTTCTCACTGTGGAGGTATGGTGAACTTCTGTGTCAGTGTTGTGACTCTAACAACCCAAAACCAAATCTTCCATGTTGCTTCCCATTAACTTATCGGTGTGATGTAATCTCGACAAATGTTAACCCAATAAAACCAATCGCATGTGTAGCGTGTGGTCACATGTAAATACCCGTTATTTAGATAAGTGTAAGTGAAATCGGTGTACTGCTCTATCCATGCTCAGTCACTCCTATTTAGTGTTACCCTCGTGTTGATTAATAATTAGCTAAATAAAAAAAGTTTAACATCACACCCGCTAGTCCGTGGTGAAATTCGCAAAAACATTTAAAAGCACAAAAGATTGAGAATAAAAAATAGTAAATATATACATATATTCTGGTGATGTGGACACAGTCCCCTGGTTAAATGAAAACCATACTGAAGATAGTCGTTCTTGGGAGGCCCTCTATTTCTGGAAATATCCCACTATTGTGGTATATTATTGGTCAAGTACTGGATTGGCCCTAGGACGTATGTACAGGCAATCCCTGATATCAGTCCCGCTGCTTTGATCTCTCATCACGGCGGTACATTAGAGTGTATATCACGGCCGGTTATCCCATTCATACTCAGGCTCCCTTCGGGGCCAGGACACGGAACTCACTTGCGCAAATGTTAGACGTCAGCCGGGGAATTCCTATCTCCTCGGAGCGGAACAACAACACTCGCCATTACCGGTAGGAGAAGTTCACGTCCCAACTCTCGGGTCAGTCCCACCATTCCGGAATCACAAAGTTGCATGATAATCTTTAAGGGTATTTTGCATTGCTCACTTCACTTGGTGGTGTGTATATATATATATATATATATATATATATATATATATATATATATATATATATATATATATATAGATAGATATAGATATAGATATATATATATAGATATATATATATTATATATATATATAGATATATATAGCCAATATAATAATAATTGTTAAATAATTACCACATTGTCAATATTAGATGCATTTGAAGACCTATTTAAAGGAAGGATATCATTTGTCACCTTTTATATTAAGTTATGTGATAGACATACTGACCTCGAGGATGCGACTATAGAGAGACGAGTGAGCTACAGGCACAATGGATTGTTAATTATTGGAAGAAGCTGGGCCAGCAACTACATCTCATAAAATGCATTCATGAAAAGCTGGGGTATCTACTGCCATCTTGTGACACACAACTAAATGTTACACTCTCTGTGATAAGATGACTGACCAGCCAATTGTTTGTGTAATGGGTGCACATTGTGCCTCTAGAAGGCAAAGGTTATTTTCATTTCTATGTCCTTAGGAAAGAGGAATATTGTGTCTAGTTACAATTATGTAAAATAAAATTAAGTTATGCTGCTTAATGGTATCTTTTTCCCATAATGCTGTGTACTTGAATATACTGTGGAGGAAAAAGTCTTGCAAGCCCTGCTTGCCCCCCTTAATGGAGTGAACAGTTTCTAAGTGCCCATGAGTCCCTTCCAGAAACTTTATCAAGGTTATGTGTAACATCTGAGTAGGTTCTTATCACTATTCTGTTATGTTTTGTATTCCTGTAACCAGGTGCACTGCCTTGAAGCTCACCCACAGCTCCCCAACCTGACAGACTTGCATCTGTAGTGAGTACTCGCCATTGTGGGTCTCCTAGCTATCTTCCTAATGTCCGCTGGTTGGTCTTCAGCCACCAACGTAGGAATACCCTTATCTGGTGAGATAGACGGATCTCTTGTAGTAGGGACCTTCGTTATCACAACGTCACAAAATTTCATTGGAGCTTTTGAAGATGGAATTGAGCAAATGGCACTGCTTCTATGGTGGAGCAGCACCTTCATGAAAAATTTGACAGTGTGTTTTTGTTGTTTCTGCAGTGTGTTGAAATGCATGTCGAGAAACACCCTCGATTAACCTATGAGTATTTTGTTAGGTTGAGAACCCAACCTAGTTCCTGAAATTTGTCTAGATGGAAGGGATGAAGCCTTGTTCGATAGATTGTCCAGGTACGGATGATCACCGCTCCTGCATCGGCTTTGACCTTGGTGAGCGCTCGGGGGGGGGCTGAAATGAGCCCAAAAGGGAGACTTGTAATTTATGTCCAGGTTAATCACTATCTTCATCTGAAAATGAAGGGGCCCTGCGCTTGGTGGGACTCACTTAGGGATTGCAAATGTGTGACAATAGTTTGTCAAATGATAATGCCAATTTTTTCATTCCATGTGGCTAGTTGGGATGTCCCTTCTGAAGGCCCCTGTGTGGAGAGGGGTCCCTGTTCAGATAAGAGGGTTCACCCTCAGCCTGATCTGCCCGAGGGATAAGAGGGCCTGTTCAGAATCACGATATTCGATAGGCTTACATTTGTGCATAATGGGTCCTTGTGCCCAGAAGGCAAACGTTTGCGGCATGTGGCACAAGCCAGATAAAAGACCTGCAGGCTGCAACACCCTCAGACATGACAATAGAATAAATCTAGCGGAATTGTAATTAGGGTAGGGTGGAGGGTCCCTGGTAGCACTTATGCCCAGCTGAACACTAACCTGTGGAAGGTAGAGCAGGGAAGGAGGTTCAGCAGTCCTGGTTGTGCCCTGCTGGAGCTGAAAAACCAGGCAGGATACCCCACTGTATGCCTGGAACTGTAGGGAGGACGCTCTGTGCAGCCAGAGTAGGTCCGTCTATTGCAGGAGGTATGGAGTGGTAAAAAAAAACAAAAAAAAAAAACACAAATACCTACCCCAGAGCTCATCTCCCAGAAGTCTGGACAAAATGGCCAATGCAGGGGGAGTTGCGCGAGTCCTGTGAAACATGGAAAATAGCGGCAGGTGATCTGTGCCTCTGTAATAGAAAAGGCGCCAGGACCAATTTTGCACAGAACCGCGCACCACCCCTGCAGACCAGGAAACAGGCATTTAAACATGGTTTGAGCACAAATAAATGCATTCACTAATAGATTCCATCCTATATAATAAAGTCCAAGTATCTCTGCGTCCAGTCCCTGTGTCCGTGGAAATGCGCTACTGCGCATGTGCCCCACTGATAACCAATGGGAAGCGTCTATAACGCCAGCGCCACCCCATACAAACACTGTGGACATT
>CM044434.1:104357797-104369357 GCA_024363595.1 Xenopus borealis
GATTTCCCTCATGAGAGAGACATTTCTTTGCAGGTCGAAAGGCAGAGACTCGATGGAGTCCAGGTAATCCTCCACATAGTTCACCATGTGAATGTGCTCTCCGTTTGCCGGGCTCAGCATCTTGTGCAGCTGCAGTCTGCAGCACAAACACACCGAAGGGCTCCTGTCTGATCCAGGATCTTACCCCTCTACAAAGCACTTGCCAACCCCACTCCTACAACAAATGCAACCGCCGACTAATAACACACAGGGGACGAAGCACAAAGAAGAGCTCATGTGGCAGGAAGGGAAAGGCGACAGGGTGAGCCTGGCATGAGGCTGGCTGCGCGGAGGTGCATGGGGGTGCGAGGAGGGAGATGCAGTTCTGCTGCCCGTGTGGCAAAAGGGGAAAAAAAGTGTAGCAGCTGATTGAATGGCTGTCTATCTGGACAAGTCGGGAAGAAGACAGTAGAAGGAGGTAGCGGGGTGTGTTTGTGTGTGAAGGGGTGGGGAAAAGGTGGGGGCCGGCGGGTAGAAATGCAGCAGTAGTGGCAGCAGCAGCGGGCAGGAAGGATGAAGTGATGTTTGGCACTAAATGGAGAATCAGAGACACAGTATAATGCCTGGATTGGGCTGGAACTAGTGGGTATAGCGGGCACCGCCGGTAATGGCGACCGTTTCACACTCCCAGTTCTCTCTGCTATTGCCACCTTTCGCCGTGTCTCATTCACTATTCTCCTGGAGCGGCGATGCAGTGTTCTATTCCCACATACAACGCTACATACAAACTGGGAAAGCTGGAGAACAGTTTGAAACACTTGGGAAACATTCGCCTCCCCCTTTGAATAGCAGACATGGCGCATGCGCAGAGTTATGTTGCTCTCGGCATAAGCTCGGCCTCTGGAGGAAGGTTTGTCCAACGTGCGGCCGTCACTATTTACAAGACACTGGCAGCATTAACATGGAGGGAATGATTCTCACGGACACCGATACGTGTGCAGATGACAAATGTTTAACGGTGACCGTATAACAACGCCAGAGTGGTGCAGTGAGAGCAGCCACACAGAAATGTCTTTGCATTCAGTCTGCGAACTACAAATCCCAGCACGACCTAAAGACTTAAAATCAACCAATAAGAGACGAGCGCGCCCACATAGAGCAACATCTTGAGGCGCGTTCTTTTCTGCCAGGTTCCCTGGAGCGCGCGCGTTAGGAGGGTGTACAAAGTGGGCGGAGTTAACCCCTGAGGGCCTGGAAGAAGCTGGACGGGTAGGCGCATAATGGGTTAGTCTACATGGAGACGGGCGGGTTCTACAGTAGTTATGACAACAACGCCAACCCTTGGGCCCTCGTGTTGCCATGTGGCGGACTGTGTGGGAGAGACATCTGTCGAAAAAAGTGTGGCAAGCAGTGAATCTGCTGCACTGCCAATTGATACGTTCTCATGCGAAGTGTAGAGGAGCAAGGCCTTACAGTTGTACTACAGTAGCATGGCTGCCCGGGGATAATGGGAGGGAAGGTAGTGGGTATACGTGCCAGCTGGAAATTCTCTTATTCATAAATATAAAAGTTGTGTCTTGTTTGTATTATTTATGTGTCCATACACAGTGTTACTGAATGTGACAAAAGTCTCAGACCATATACCCCCTCCCAACAATGCAGCTCAATATAAAAAGATATTGCATAAAACAACTCCTATGTAAAACCCTGCTTCATGTAAATAAACCATTTTCATAATAATACACTTTTTTAGTAGTATGTGTCATTGGGTAATCATAAATAGAAAATAGCCATTTTAAAAAATAAGGATCCTGGGATCGTATAATTCAATGGTGCACACAAACACCAAATAAACTATAAAGTTAAGTCATATGAGCCAATTAACAGAGCATTCTCTCTGAGGCATCACACAGACCATCTAGAAATGGTAGTTCAAGGCAAGAAATGTAAAAGGGCAATATTTACTTAAATATATATACCAGTTTTATAATCTTTAATATGCCACTTAATTTGATATAAACTAGCTTGCTCAAGTATTCATTTTGGGGGTATATTTTTACTACGCATGCGCCGGCAGGCTTCGTGACGGCAAAGGTATCAGAAGAATACACAAAGATTTGCAAGATGGTTACCATCAGATTTGTGATTCTAATCCCTCAAAGTGTTTCTACGGGGATATCGTTTTTTTAACGCTTTAACTGCCAAGCACGTATATAATACATGCTGGCAGGAAAATGCTCTGAGCGCCAAGCATGTATTATATACGTGCTCTGCAGTTAAGCCTCTCCTCACTGCACTAGCGGTGTTTGCCTCCATTCAGTGAGTCCTAGCTGCCCCCAACCCCCTAGACAACGAGCCTAGGGGGCTGCCACGCGGGTCCTGCGACGTGATCGTTGCCGGACTCAACTTCTTACCTGCTGCAGTTGGATCTGTCTTCTTCCTGGATCTGGATGCCACATGCTTAGGTAAACCTATACATCTTAGGCATCAAACCATTCAGTGGACTCCTGGCAATCACATTTAGGGTGTTTTACATTGGTTCCTAATGATGTGTGGGAGATACGATGCTATAGATTGGAAGCTTTGAGGTAATTTTTCAAAAAATTCACCAATTTCTATAAAAAAATTATAACTTTAGGAAAGAATTGCAACTTGGTAGTTTGGCGTACAAAGATGTATTTAGCCATTTTTTATTCTCTAGAATCTGTTCTTTCTAATAGTTTTCTAGGGTAAACCAAACATTAGTGGAATGTTTGGCCTTGAAATCAGAAGTATGCCGTTTTGTGGAGCGGTGCTTTGGAAATTTGGTAGTGTACTGCTTGTAGATTTTGATCTATACAAGTGAGAAATCTTCATAAAACTATATATGTTTGGTATTGCCACGTTCAGGAGACGTAGACCTTTCCAAATCGTGTACTCATACATAAAATAAATTATGTTTCTGTTATATGTGATTGTAGTATGTGAAACATGATTTTTTTTTTCATTTTATTAGGCACTTTGAAGCCTATATTTTTTTACAGAAGTGGAATTACACAAATAGCATATTAACAAAGCTCAGGTTATCCTGAAAAAAAAAACCATATATTGTTTTCCTGGGTAAACTAAAAGACCCCCCAGGAAAGGCCCTTAAATGGAAAGAGTACAAAATGTTCAAAAATGGTCTGGCAATAAAAGTTCCAAATCAGCCATATCGGCTGGCAGAAAAAGGGTTAAACATGGTTCAAGATTAACATGCTTTTGTTTGTTTTGCAGATGGCCCTCATAACCACCAAGTGGCTCATCCCACCAACATCACCAGCAATTTGCTTGGTATGTAGTAGGGTTGCCATCTGGTTGGAATTTTACCAGCCTGGCCGGTATTTTTGATGGTTGATCCCAATGTTATCACTAGGAAAAAAGATAAATATATAGGAAAGAAAAGGTAGCAACCCTAGTAGGAATGTCATCTTCAAGAGACATTGGTGAGTACAAATCTCAATTCCACCAGAGATGCTTCTCCGCCTTCCACAGCAATTCCACCAGCGGTGCCTCCCCTCCATCTAAAATATGGTTTTATACACATGAGCACTCATAAACCACTCAGTAGACCCTGCATTCCTTTTCACTCCATCGCTCCAGTGACGTACCTACTGGGGAGTAGGGGTGCAATTGGGCCAGGGCCCGCACCCCCGCAGGGCCCCCTAGCAGATTGCGCCCACTGCAACTGACTGGAGTGGGCTGCAGCCGCAAAGAAATTGCACATGCAGGAAATACAGTTCATTTAATTTCCTTCCTCAAAAATTAAAAAAAATAGTAGAAAACATAGCCACTCTCCTACTAGACAAATATTTGCAGCAAGGGCAAGTGATTCTGGTAATATATTACTTTTTATATTTCAAAGTCAACATGTGCACATCAGATTACAAAACTATCCGTATAATCCAAAATATACACAACCCAGCATGAAAGATAATTTTTTTCTGCAGAAAGTGGATACTTAGTCCTGTGAGAATTATGCCTTATATTGAGGGTCTGTAGCTGATATAACTTGATGGGAAACTGACTGTATATGTAAACACATGATTGTAACTCACATTATACCATACTAGCGAAACTATTAAGTCTGAGGCTTCCAAACTCAGGTTGACTTGATAGCACATGACAGTCCCTATACAGTGAATATTTGTAAATATATTTTTCGTTCAAATGTATACCGATTAATATACAGGGTTGTTCTTTGCACAAAAACACTACCCTATAATCATTTAGTGATTGGCCAAGTGTTAGTAAATGAGCCAAACTAGTTTGCTTAAAAGGGAAACTATGCCCTGAAATAACGTAGGTCTCTACATTATTTATGTGACATAAAATACATAGTATCCAGAACGCAAACAAAGTATCAACACAAATATTGCAATTTTGAAAATATCGCTACACTGCAAACCTGTACTGATACAATTGACATTTGTTGCTTTAGATTCTCTGTTTGATGCACATAAATGTGTGTTGATACTTTGTTTGCGTTCTGGATACTATGTATTTTATGTCACATCGCTAGTTCACTTATTCAGAGCGTTCTTGTTTTGTTTATTGAAATTTGGGCTGTACATAGACAACAAGCGTCTTATATGTTATTAATCTATCTGTTTGACACGCACCTTGCACGTTTTCTATCGCTGATCACTTATATGTGTTTTATATGTTTTCTATGCACTTGGGGATATCAATTGATGTCTGATAAGATGATCGATTAAGATTTATAAACTTTAACAATAACACAGCCCATATGTAAAACCCTGCTTAATGTAAACAAACCACTTTCATAATAATATACTTTTTTAGTAGCATGTGAATATGTGCCATTGGATAATCCTAAATAGAAAATTGCCATTTTAAGAAATAAGGGCCGCCTCCTGGGTTCCTAGGTTTCACAGTGCCCACAAGAAAACCATACATGTTAGGTTAAATAAACCAATAACAGACAACATTGTCTTTTGCCCCACACGTCTTCCTTTCACAGTTAGAGCTGCAGTATTTCTGGTCAGGTGATCTATGAGGCAGCACAGAGAATATCATAAAATAGGGGCTCAAGGGAAAAGATATTAAAGGGCAATATTTCCACTATTCCTACACATAAGCTTGTTTATTCTATAGTTTAACAATAGTAGTGCTTCTGAAGCTCATCTTTGTGTAACCTGAGCCTTTTCTCCTTTGAATGGCTGCCCCCATTGCTAAACAGCAGCTTATTTATATAAACAGTAGTGTTTCTGAAGCAAACACAGCAGTTTTACCAGTGCAGCACTGCATTATATTTGTATTACTTTAAAACACAAATTTTTTGGTGTTACTATTCCTTTAAGCAGGTTTATTGTTCAATTGTGTGGGATTCACGTTTTCCCATGACAGTTTCCCTTTTTTTTCAGGATTCATTGAGGTCTGGCATGGTGCCGAGAGACTGGCGAATGGCTAATATGGCGCCGCTATTCAAAAAGGGATCCCATTCTCAGCCTCAAAACTATAGGCCAGTTAGTCTGATGTCGGGGGTAGGAAAGCTTTTTGAAGGATTAATAAAGGATAGGATTCTGGACTTCATAGCAAATAACAATACTATGAGTCTGTGCCAGCATGGTTTTATGCGTAATAGATCTTGCCAGACTAACTTAATTTCTTTTTATGAGAAGGTAAGCAGGGACCTCGATTCTGGGATGGTAGTGGATGTGATTTACTTAGACTTTGCTAAAGCATTTGATACAGTGCCACACAGAAGGTTACTGGTTAAATTAAGGAATGTTGGCCAGGAACGTAGTATTTGTAACTGGATAGAGAACTGGCTAAAATATAGACTACAGAGAGTGGTGGTAAATGGAACATTTTCTAATTGGACCAGTGTTGTTAGTGGTTTACCGCAGGGCTCTGTACTGGGTTCCTTGCTTTTCAACTTGTTTATTAATGACCTGGATGTGGGCATTGAAAGTAAGGTTTCTATTTTTGAAGATTATACTAAATTGTGCAGAGCTATAGGTTCCATGCAGGATTCTGCCACTTTGCAGAGTGATTTGTCTAAGTTGGGAAACTGGGCAGCAAACTGGAAAATGAGGTTCAATGTTGATAAATGCAAGGTTATGCACTTTGGCAAAAATAATATAAATGCAAGTTATACACTAAATGGCAGTGTGTTGGGAGTTTCCTTAAGTGAGAAGGATCTTGGGGTTTTTATAGATAACAAGTTGTCTAATTCTGGGCAGTGTCATTCTGTAGCTACTAAAGCCAATAAAGTTCTGTCTTACCCCTCCATGCAGATTTGGGTCTACGAAGTTCATAGGCCATCTTCTTTTTTAGGTATTCTTTGGAAGTTTTGGGGCATGTGCCGTTGCTGTAAGTTTCCGGTTCCGAACAACTGCACATAGGCTGAAAGTCACGAAATTTTTTTGGAAATTTTTGCGACTTAAGGTGCACGCACAGTCATTCAGGACAGGAAATTTAACTGCACATGCGCTGGAAAATTTAAAAGCCAGTCTGATTCCGAAGATGACCAAAAAAGAAGATGGCTTCTGTGAACTCCCAAGGCCAGAGGGAGGAGTATGTAAAAAATTAGGGGCAAGTAGGCTGGGGGGGAGCGGGTCTACCCAGGTTAGTGTGGTAGGGGTTTTTTCTATTTCGGGTTTGGTGCAGAGAGAGAGATGGAGTCATTGGGCGAAATTCACTAAGCGGCGAAAATTCGCTAGCGTTGCTTTTGCTAACTTTCGCCGCACTTCGCCAGGCGAATATTTGCCAGCGCTATGCAAATTCACTAAAGTGCAAAGTTACGCTAAGGTCAGCGAACGGTAGCGTAGTTGCGATAGTGTTAGTTCGCCAGGCAAAGCGCATTTACGCTTTGAATTTCAAAGTATAATAGAAGTATATGTTAAAGCCACTACATTGTACTACACAAGCCCAGTAAACCTTTAATAAAAAAAATAAATTTGTCATATTGCCCTAAACATGTGCCATCTGTATAGTTGAGTTTCCATATGTTAGGAAATGTAAGGGGGAAGGAGGGTAACCCCACAAAAAAATTTCGCTCTTTTTCAGACTATAACCCTAGAAAGGTAAAACACGCCAGCGTTTTTTTTGGGACTTAGAAAATTTTTACTCCTATCTATTGTATTGAACTTCACCAGGTCTGACCTGGCAAAGTAACGTCTAGCGTAAGTGGTAATGTTCAGTAAAATGGTCATCTTAGTGAATTTGCGTAATTACGATCCTTTGTCAGTGTGCAACTTCGCCTGGCGTAAGGGTCTATCTACTTCGCTAGCGAAAATTCACCAGAGTCGGTGTCGGTGAATTTGCGAAGTTACGATTTGACGTCACGCTGGCAAATTAGCCCTAGCGTTAGACGCTTCGTGCTTTAGTCAATTTCCCAGAGAGAGAGTGACAGAGTCAGAGTGCAGAGAGAGAGACAGAGTGACAGAGAGTGACCAAGAGGGGGCCAAAGAGGGACAGAAAGAAAGCGAGAGACAGAGCGTGCAGAGAGAGACAGAGCGTGCAGAGAGAGACAGAGCGTGCAGAGAGAGACAGAGCATGCAGAGAGAGACAGAGCATGCAGAGAGAGAGACACAGAGAATGCAGAGACAGAGAGTGCAGAGAGAATGATTGAGAGTCATAGAGACAATGACAGAGAGAGTCAGAGTGCAGAGAGAGGGACAGAGAGGGGGCCAGAGAGGGACAGAGACAGAGAGAATGCAGAGAGAATGCAGAGAGAGACAGAGAATGGAGAGAGAGCGACACAGAGTGCAGAGAGAGGGACAGAGAGAGTCTGAGAGTGTGACAGAGAGTGCAGAGAGAGACAGACAGAGTGCAGAGAGAGGGACAGAGAGAGAGAGAGAGAGAGAGCCGGAGAGTGTAGAGAGCGCAACAGAGAGTGCAGAGAGAGGCAGAGAGTGCAGAGAGAGACAGAGAGTGCAGAGAGAGACAGAGAGTGCAGAGAGAGACAGAGAATGGAGAGAGAGACAGAGAATGGAGAGAGAGACAGAGAATGGAGAGAGAGAGAGAGACAGAATGGAGAGAGAGACAGAGAGTGCAGAGAGAGGGACAGAGAGAGAGAGTCTGAGAGCATGACAGAGAGTGCAGAGAGAGACAGGGAGAGGGACAGAGAGAGAGACAAAGACTCACAGAAAGTGCAGAGAGAGATACGGATCCAGTCTTTAGCTTCAGCAATGTCCACGCTCTTAAAGGGGGCCGGCTAATCCTGAAAGAGCAGCACAGCTGGCCCCCCTTTAACATACCTCCCAACATCTTGGAAGTAAAAAGAGGGAGAAAAATGTTTTTTTATTGTAACGAGGCTACATTTTTTGACCACGCTCATTTTGTGACCACACCCCTTAATTACCATGTTCATTTTACAAAATTTGGCAGGTTATGAAAGTTTGAAAATATTTCTCCTTACCTAAACTGTTACAATTACTTATTTTCTTATCTCAAAATTAAAGTAAAATATATAAATAAATAAAGTATCTTAGTTGCACCTGTTAGCTGTTTTGGGCTCTCTGCCAAAAGCCAATTAAGTTAGAAACTTTGTTTCTTGTTCTTCAGTGCAGAGAAAAGAGGGACTTTCCAGTATAAATGAGGGACTGTGGGTTGAGCTCTCAAAAGAGGGACTGTCCCTCCAAAAAAAAGGGTTGAATTCTCATTTAAAGGAAAACTATACCCCCAAAATGAATACTTGAGCAACAGTATATCAAATTAAGTGGCATATTAAAGAATCTTCTCAAACTGGAATATACTGTATATTTAAGTAACTATTGCCCTTTTACATCTCTTGCGTTGAACCACCATTTTGTGATGGTCTGTGTGCTGCCTCAGAGATAGGGTTGCCATCTTTGAAATGTATTTTTACCGGCAGTGGTGGGGGGGCGGGAAGAAAGGGGCAGGGTGTGTCCTGCCATAAAGGGGCATGCCCTGACATAAATGGGCGGAGCTACGACCTAACGCGGGGGGGGGGCGGGTTGGGGGAAAGGTTGTTTTTTAGTGGGTTGGAGTGGGCCAGGGGCCTTTAATAGGGGTGTTTACATTGCAGGTAAATTTGTAATACCAGCCTTGGCCAGTGTTTTACCGGCTAGGCCGGTAAATTTCCAGCTGGGTGGCAACCCTACTCGGAGATCACCTGACCAGAAATATTTCAACTCTAACTGTAACAGGAAGAAGTGTTGAGGAAAAAGACACAACTCTGTCTGTTGATTGGTTCATGTGACCTAACTTCATAGTTTGTTCGGTATGTTTGTGTGCACCGTTGAATCCTACGATCCCAGGAGGCTGTGCTTATTTTTTAAAATGGCTATTTTCTATTTATGATTACCTAATGGCACATGCTACTAAAAAAGTATATAATTATGAAAATGGTTTATTTACATGAAGCAGGGTTTTACATATGAGTTGTTTTATGCAATATCTTTTTATAGAGACCTACATTGTTCGGGGGGTATAGTTTTCCTTTAAGAAGGTATGTAAAACACTTTTTTTTGTTTACTTTAATTTCACCTACTTTAAAGGGCAAATAAAGCTTGCAGTGAAGTAAGTTTATTAAATGTTAATTATAGCATGGCTTGCACTGTTGCTTCCCATGGCCAGTCCCCCAATACATGTCAGTGTGATTGACTGAATTGCTTCCATGAAACATTGGGAGGCCTAGACTGGGATGCAAAATAGGCCCAATAGGTATTTCATGTACACAGAGGCCTAAACCGCACCCTGGCCTGAGCATTGGTTAAAATCCCTCTAGTTAAACTTCACATTACTGTTTTGATTGCTGGCCATAGACGTAAAGATTTTTAAAAGATCCAATGGTTATTGTAAGACCACGATTGTCTCAAAACGATCGTTTTAATGTCCGATTTGTCCATCAACTAAAAAGTCAATTTCAGGCGATATTGCCAGCAAAACTGAAGGATCACTGCCTGCTTGGCCCTGTAAACATAGGTAGATTGCATGGGAACCGATAAAGATTTTCTAACCTGGCCAATCAATTTTCAGACCGATGTCGGATGAAAAATCGTAAGATGTACCATCGTTTGTATCCCACTAACCGCACGATAATTTGACAGGTCTTCGCTAAGATCGGTCGTTTGCGTCTATGGTGACCTTTGCTTTCACATCACTGTCTGCTTGAGGAAACACAATATGAATATGGGTGTATTTATACACTAAATTATTTACTGCTCTATACATAATTTTCTTCTCTACTCAGAGCTTTAGGTACTAATGATCGGGGTCATGTATTCTGTAACTGATCTGTTTAGAAGTTTAAGTATCAATGAAAAACAGTGTGGGTGAAATATTTTTGTATACAGTTTCCTTACTACTGCAATGGGCTGCTAGCAGTGGGGAGTGGCCACACAGGCCTAGGCAGTACAATACAAATTAAAATAACTTAATTATTTAGTTGCCCTTTAAATATATCTCCTTAGGCTTAAACTGTCTTAATCTGCTAACAGAATTCATTCTGCAAATGGAAGCAATCAGATGTCATTAGCAAATCAATTCTGAATCTTGGAGACATTCCCGAGAAGGTCTTACATTATACTGTACTCAATGAAACATAAAAGCAAGAACACTGAAAAAGGCATGGGCTGTTTGTGTTCCATAATTACACAATATTATTCCCCAATTATCACAAAACATTTGTAAGATCCATGTACAAATGTACAGCACATGCTGAGGGATAAAAGGCTGGTCATACCCTTATTAAAATAAGTGATATTGCAGGCAACGCTGCTTAACCTACTGGACTATTAAATGAAAATGTTATTTTACTGTTTGTATCATGTTCCTTGGCATTGAATGTTTTAAGATAATATTGGTAAATTAGAGAATCACAAGATATTGAAAAGATAATCTCCCAGTTCATAGTGCCAGAATCCTAGATGCATGAATTTCTGTCACCGTTCAGTTTACAGGTAATTAAGTTGAATTGTACTTTAACTTTGTTCTTGAGGTCCTTCCACCAACCGTATATGAGAGTTACAGATAACATTCCATAATATGTATTCAACAGGTTATTGCCAATGGGCATGCATATGCTACCTCACAAGGTAAAGTTCACCTTCATTTGAACTTTAGTATGTTATGCGTAGTGATATTCTTTAAAATTCAATTCAGTATCCATTTTTTTCCCCTCTGGTGTGGTTTTCAACGATCTTTTTGCCTCTCTACAGCCTGAAAATCAAAACAATCAAAACAATTAGCATATTCACGTTACAAATTAGGGAGCAGCAGAAGAAAAAGTTAATTCAAAAACAACAAAAAAATGAAGACACATGGCAAATTGCCTTAGAATACCATAGTGTATATCCTACTAGAAGTTATTTTCAAGGCAAGTTGGCATAAGTACGTATAGTAAGGTTGAAAGGTTTTGATAGCCGAGGATGTGCAGAGTATAACAGTGCTTTATTAGCAGGTTCATGCAGCCATTACACAACAGTAACATAAATTCTAGTGCTTTAGAGTACTGAAGTGGATTGAACTAAACTAGGCAAATCTGAAATCCAAGGTGTCCTGGGATGGTCCCACAGACAGACGTACTTTCCTCAGAAATGAGAGTTCCCACCCCAAGCATATAAGAAAA
>CM044434.1:104378749-104397636 GCA_024363595.1 Xenopus borealis
TGCAAAAGAATAAGAAATCAGGAAGGGGGCAAATAGTTTTTCACACCACTGTATGTGTAACTCACAGGTGCAGTGTAAGGAATCAGAATGGCAAATGCCATGTAAAGCAGGTTTTATTCATTTTTTTTTGCGCTTATGTTCCATTCGCAAATACCAATACGCAGAAAAGAAACACAAACACCGTGGCTTTGGGGTTAACACAGCTTTATTAATGATATTATTAAGTGCGCTTTTTGATCCTGAGGAAGGCAAAAAAAACCTCCATGAATCTTGGTCCAATTTACTTCAGTAGAAGGAAAAATTCCTTCCTGACTCCTTAACGGCAGTCGGACTTGCTCCCAGGATCAATGCACCATATAGAATAAAGGGAAGCAGGGTCAAGGAGGGAAACAGAAGGGAATATGGCAGAATACACATGATTGCCGTTAAGCTACTAGCTGCATTCCATTGTATTTTATTTCACTCCAAGTAGCCTGCAGAACCCGGCTTCTGCAGTGTGATATGGCGTGAAAAAGAATGCAGGGTCTTCCAAGTGACTTAAGGGTGTTCCTATGTATTAAACCATATTTAGCATGATAGAGTAGGCAGTACTGGCTGATCTGGGACAGATGAAAATGGAAAGTGTGCTTGTAAAACAGTGGGGGATGAAAATGGAGGAGCTAGTTTAAGCAAAGAAAGCAGGGTGAGGGAAAAACAAGTGGATGCTGCATTCGGTTCCATTCCATTGGACCCCAGGACGCCTGCAGATCCCGGCTTCTGCATTCTGAGGGATGGAATGAAAAGCAATGCAGGGTCTACCAAGTGGTTCTTGTTAATGGAAAGGGAGGATCTGAGGTGGCTGGAAGGGGAGATTGGGCTGGAGAAACTGTGATAGATGTAAGAGAAGGTAAGGCTTCAAGGGAAGCAGGGAACGGGGAATATGGCAGTATGCACTTGAGCTCTTTTAAACCAAACAGTTAATTTTGAATTCCATTCCATTCTATTGGACCCTAGGCAGCCTGCATATCACGGCTTCTGCAGTGTGAGGGCTGGAGTGAAAAGGAGTGCAGGGTCTACTGAGGTGCTCTTGTGTATTAAAGAGGACCTGTCACCTTGAGACATGAGTAAAATATTTATTTTCCATCCTTAGTTAAACCCTTTAGTCAGCTGTTTTTGTCTATATCTGAAACGGATTAGAAAATATCCTACATGTAAAAAGGGCTTCATAGGCGCTGCCATGTTTAAACACCCCTTTGTTTTCTGTGTGTGGGCTGTGCCAAACTGCCAAATCTCATTCATGCTTAGTCAGAGTATACTCTATGATAGACAAGCTCTGTATAACTCATGTCACACCAGGACTTGATATTCTATGGGAATTATTTGAAACACCTTCTATTGTTCTATTCAGATTGTGTGGGCTACTCCAGCCACTAACAACTGCACAAACTGGTGATATCGTGAGAGGAGTCTGCAGTACTGATTCTACCCATGATGCTTTGCTCTCCTGACTTTCTGGAAAGTCAGGGCTTCAGTTAGTGTCTCATGGACATTTGAAAAGTAGTTATAAATTGAGAATTAGTGAGATTTGAGCATAATAAATAGGGCTATGTGGTTTGTTTTAAAAGTTTTATTTCCTTCCTAGTGTTAACTCAATCATGACAGGTTTCCTTTAAACCATATTTTGTATTGAAGGGGATAAAGTGTTGGCAGAGCTCGCTGGATGGAAGAGGAGGTTGGGCTTGAGAAACTGTGGTGGATGTAAGGGAAGGTACAACTTCAAGGGAGGCAGGGTTAAGGGGAATATGGCAGAATACACTTGAGCACCTTTAAACAACAAGGTAAATTCTGCATTCCATTCCATTGGACCCCAGTCAACCTGCCGAACCCTGCTTCTGCAGTTTGAGGGATGGAATGAAAAGGAATGCAGGGTCTACCAAGTGGCTTAAAGGTGCTTCTGTGTATTAATGCATATTTTGAAAGGAAGCAGTAGCACCACTGGTGGAACTACGGCGGTTGAAATGGGAGGCACCGCTGGTGGAACTGCGGTGGATGCAAGTGGCGGCACAGCTGGTGGAACTATAGTAGAAGTGGATGCACTGTGAATATTCAGTGAGTGGAAGAAAGGCACCGCAGGTGGCAGAGCGGTGGATAGAATGTAAGACTTTACTGGTGGAATAAAGAGAGAGAGGCACCATGCATGGGATTGGGGTGGATGGAAGAGGATGATCTGATGATGGATGTATACTTACAGCTCAGCAGTTACCAACAAAGTAGAGTCTGCATCTTGATTCAGTGAATAGTACAGCCAAGTGGTGAAAGATGTTAGTGATGTGGCCATATGGAAATGATGTTAATAGAAGATGAAAGTTGGAGTGGCCAGTGCCAGATGGAAGTGGTGGACATCCAAGATAAAGGTGGCAGTAAGATAACGCCAAGGGATGTTTGGGCAGATGAGTATAAGTTGAAAGAGACAACTGATGTTTAGCTGATGATTTCATTGCTCACGTAGGAATGTGTTGTCCAGCAATGTCACTTATGCCTGCCATCCGGGACTTTGATAGGAAAAATCCTGAAGGATGTAATTTCCTAACGGGACTTGCTCCTCTAAGAATTGCAGGGTGGTTATTCTGTAGTCCTCAAAGTCTTCCGCTGATTGCTGCAAGAGAGAAAATAAGCACCTTTTAATACCATACAATTAGATTGTAACTATACTATTAGGGTAACTATTTTGTCTAATTAACTAATTTTCAGTTAAGGCCTTATCAGAAGCCCCAGAAAAAATGGTCCTTTTACTTTGAGTTGCTAGGGTCACCTTTAAAGGAACAGTTTAGTGTAAAAATAAAAACTATGTAAAAAGATAGGCTGTATAAAACTGATTGGTTCCTTCCTAGTAACCAATCCGTGGAAACTAAGAGAAAAAGCAGGAGGTATTGTTTTGGATATTGTGTTAGACATCCAGTCACTCCAGCCTTTATACATTACATTTTTGGCTAACTATATTAGAAAAATATTTGAATTTTTCACAGCCTGTCTATTTACCCATATTTTATTTTTACACTGAACTGTTCCTTTAAGCTAAGATCCAGTTATAATAATAATGAAGATAAGCAGAGGAAAGTACTAGAAGTGGTAGCCTCATAGGCCAACAGCCTATTGGTACGAGAGTTCCATGTCCCCCAACAACAAGATCGCATTTTAAATTTCAAGTTAAAAAGGGGTAGAATTAAAAAGCATAATTCAAAATATATGTCAAAATGAAGACCAACTGAAAAGTTGGCAAGAATTGTCTGTTATATGACGCACTTGAAGCTAATATTGTTTTAAATTGTATTAAAATTTGTAAAGAAAGAAAACAGACCACCTAACACATTATTTGTACAACGGCCTTATGAAAGCTGTCAACTATCAGTTGGGCAGGTTATTTATGGACTTAAAAAGCTGAAGTTGACGTGTCTTTTTTCAGCCTAATTTACTACTTCTACTATGACAGTAATATTTGTTTCCCATTTTTCCCTCAGAGTCAAACACTACTACGAAAGTCTTGAGGATACATTTCTACTGGAAAACACACACTGACTGAGTAGTAATGGTGGCTTGATAATAATTGAAGGGGATTCCTATCCACTGTACTTGTACTTACAGCTTCTGGTTGGAATGGTGGTGGAACTTTCTGGTTTTCCAGTTCTTCCCAATCAATAGACTCATAAAGTGGATCTTCTCGAATATTTCCATTGATCCCAAGGCGATTGCAGGCCTTTTTCTTCAGAAGCTAAAAACAAATATAAATAAATAAATGGCAATTTGCCACCATAAAGCTGTAATTCTATCAAATACTATGTGTATATAACTGGTATCCAGATTATCTAGAGATCAAATGGACATATCAAACAAAGTGTGTTAAATATTATTCCTCACATTCCCACAATAAGATCCTTGTTACTTTGGTTCCTTTATCATACCTTTCTCTGTAGTTTAAGATATTATCTATAAGGCTGCCTGCTTAAAGTATGCAGTGGCTACTGCAGGATATAAACAAAAAATTAGGTAATGTTATAATAACTGTTTCAAAACCAAATCTTAAGGCTATATTGGGACATCAGCATAAGGAATGTCATAAGCCTACCTTATGCAGGAGAAGGTACAGTTTATCGCTGAGCCAAACTGGGTAGGGTGGTTGATCCCGGAGGATAGAACGTCTGATTTCACCCAGACTATTTCCTTCGGAGAACGGGAGCTGACCAGTAGCCATTTCGTACAGGGTGATGCCAAAAGACCACCAGTCCGCAGCTGCATTATACTCCTGGTCTCTTATCACCTTAATAACACAGAGAATATTAGTTACCAACCTGCCAAATGCTCTTAATACAGTTCTCTTCTATCAAGCTGATTCCTCTATTTATCTATATGCCTGCTAATTACTTTGAGACACAAAAAGAAGCCCCGATTAACAAAGCCATTAAAGGACAGAAGCAACAATATTTGTAGCCGTCACTTTGCAGATGGTATAAAGTATGTAATTCCTAGGTTTAAAAAATACCCCCCCCCCTCAAAATATGTCTCCTCTTAAAATGAGTTTTATGTTCTCATGTTCTTATAAAAGTAAAAGAAATGGATACAACATTTATAACAAAAATTCTGTATGATTATTTATCACAGTGAGAGGGGAAACTGCAATACTTGCCTGCAGCCAGAGGCTGGTTCTCAGTTCCCAGAATATATGAGACACCATCTGACTAACCCTATTGTATCATTTATAGATTGCATATAACCCCTAAGAAATCTGCATTTGCCCTGAACTAGATGTAAATGAATGGATCTGAGTTTCTCACCTCTGGAGCCATGTATGCAAAACTCCCATTTCTGCCTCTGATGGTGTCATTACCAAACACTCCTTCTGCTGCCAAGCCAAAGTCCACGATCTTAATGTGACCTTCACTGCTCAGCATGACGTTGTCTGGTTTGATGTCGCTGCAAGATAAAGGTTATGACTCAATGTGTGGGCAATGGGATTTTTGGAGCACAGGCCCCATATCAGCAGGAGGATTAGATCCAATGCTAGATACAATATTACATCCATATGTTTGTAGAAAACACAAACAAACCATATCTATAGTAATAAGTCAAATCGATTGGATATTTTTCTTTTTCCTTCAAGACGTTTAGCTAGTCACCTGACTGGCTTTCTTAATTCAGAAAGAATGAAGAAAGCCAATCGGATGGCCAGCAAAACTTCTTCAAGGAAAAGAAAAATACAGTCCAGTTGATTTGACTATATATATACATCATGATCTGGATCAGTGATCCCCAACCAGTAGCTCGTGAGCAACATGTTGCTCTCCAACATCTTGGATGTTGCTCCCAGTGGCCTCAAAGCAGGAGTTTATTTTTGAATTTTAGGCTTGGAGGCAAGTTCTAGTTGCATAAAATCCAGGTGTACTGCCAAACAGAACCTCACTGTAGGTTTACAATCCACATAGGGGCTACCAAATGGCCAATCACAGCACTTATTTGGCACCCCAAGAACATTTTTCATGTTAGTGTTGCTCCCCAACTCTTTTTACTTCTGAATGTTGCTCACGGGTTCAAAAGGTTGGGGATCCCTGATCTAGATGAATGAGAACCTTCACAGACAGAAGAACCATAATTTTACTTACCGATGAATGATGCCACTGGAATGTAGATATTGCAGTCCACAAATCATCTCTGCAGAGTAGAAGCTTTTGAAAATAGAATATTTTAGTTATCCCATACTAAGTAGCTACAATAAAATGAGGCTAAATTTGGAAAATGTTGTATTTTGTTCTTCAGCTGAATTACATCACCCAACAAAAGCAATATTTCCAAAATATTTTCTATCAGAAGCCTCCTTTCCTCCATTGCTGAAAACTGCTGCTATACAATATACTGTATAATAAGCAAAGTTACACAGTATAGTATGTTTTGTGCTTCCAGTGCCTGCTGTAATTTTTGCATCAATCGTTAATTTAGTGAGAACGCTGGGACGAAAATAAGAGAAAGTGCTATTAGTTGCTGCTGTTGATTATACCAACTGAAGTCACATGTGCTTTAGGGCTCACTGTAACTGCTACATTTGCAGTGGATAATGCAACAGACATGCAACACTCCTGCTGCTAAACCAAAGCCCACAATCTTAACTTGTCCTTCCTTGTATGTGAGAGATGAAATACAGTAGGCGGTACTTATTCAATGCCATGACTATTGAAGCCATTAATAAGCAGGTGCCATTCTGGTGTATGGGAAAGGCGATAGCTATGTGCATCAGCTGAGTAAGCATCTCATGAGAGATCACATTCTTCATGCTGTGCAGATGTGCCATAGGGAGCGCACTCTCCTTTTAATATGATGGAATGTGGCTTGTAGACATTTAGTTATGGCCAGATAAAACCCTCCTCTGTATCTAAAACCCGTTATCCTATATGAGGCAATTTTGCATGACGATGTATTTTTTTGCTCCACATTAACTGTACCTATTCTTTCTACCTCTGACATAAAACACTCACATCACTTTTCTCATATTCAGGTGTTTCCGCTTTCTGATTTGAGACTGATTAGACTTCCTCCACTCGCATACTCCATCTCGAAGAAGACATGGGTCTGGACAGTGCAGCGGATGTTTCTAAAAAATTGCAGCAAAACATGTGGAGCTGCATGGCCTGGAGCATTTTGTCCCACTGAGAATCACAGCAATCTGTTTTCTGTACATTAAGGCTTTTAAATGACACGATAAGGGCCTGTTTGTTGGGATGCATCAGTTCAAGGAATCTGCATGAGACATGCTACTGTTGACAAGCATCACTTAGAATACAGATCATAAGTTAAATGAATTGGTGTTTGTTACCTGGGTTTGAAAGGCTTCGTAAGCATGGCACAGAAATGGATGCCCCGCAGCAACCCTAGCACTCGCGCCTCCCGAACGATGGCCTCCATGTTCTCCTTCTGTGGCTTCTTCACGATGCTCTTTACGGCCACAAGTTGTTTGGTGGTGGCTGTGGAAGCCAACGCCACCTGAGAAAGGCATTGAAATGAGAAAAGGTTAGAGGGTTTCATTTGCAGACATTTTTATAGTGTCACTGTTACAAAGAATGAACTAAAGTACAGGTGTGGGATCTGTTATCCAGAATGCTGGGGACCTGGGGTTTTTCGGTATTTTCCGTATTTTGGATCTTCATACCTTAAGTCTACTAAACAATCATGTAAACATTAAATAAACCCAATAGCCTGGTTTTGCTTCCAATAAGAATTCATTGTATCCTAGTTGGGATCAAGTTACAGAGAAAAGGGAAATCATTTTTAAATAATTGGATTATTTGGATAAAATGGAGTCTATAGGAAATGGCCTTTCTGTAATTTTAAGCTTTCTGCATAACGGGTTTCCAGATAACTGATCCTGTACCTGGGCCGACAATCTGCTTATTCCGACTAGCAACATTGCGAGGCACATACAGTAAATTATTCATTCTTTTGACTTTTTGATTTGATTTTTATGTAGTTTTGTTGGGCAAACTTTCATCAACTGCTTACCTTTCCAAATGTCCCCGTCCCAAGCATACAGTGTAACGTGTAGCGAAAGGAAAACTACCCCCCGGATAATGTAGGCCTCTATAAACAGATATTGCCTAAAACAACTCATATGTAAAACCCTGCTTCATGTAAATAAACCATTTTCATAATAATACACTTTTTTAGTAGCATGTGCCATTGGGTAATCATAAATAGAAAATTGCCATTTAAAAAAATAAGGACAGCCTCCTGGGATCCTAGGATCCAACGGTGCACACAAACATACCAAACAAACTATAAAGTTAGGTCACATGAGCCAATTAACAGACAGAGGTGTGTCTTTTGCTTCCACACTTCTTCCTGTTACAGTTAGAGTTGAAATATTTCTGGTCAGGTGATCTCTGAGGCAGCACACAGACCATCATGAAATGGTGGTTCAAGGCAAGAGATGTAAAAGGGCAATATTTACTTAAATATATATTCCAGGTAGGTAAGATTCTTTAATATGTCACTTGATTTGATATAAACTATCTGTTGCTCAAAAATTCATTTTTGGGGTATAGTTTTCCTTTAAGCGGGAGGGGTCTCTTAGCTGCACGGCATGTCCTCTTCTGGCTGCTTCCTTCTGAGAAAGAGATTCTATTAGCTGCAGATACTGAATCATAATTAAGAGATTTCACATAGTGTTACTAGCCTAGTTAGGTTCTATTTATATGTCCTGCTTACTGTTATATAGTGTTTTATGGTCAGTTTGTTAATTAATGTAGTTAAGCAATTTTAAAATTGCGCCTTTCTTGTTAATTAAAGTTACCCTTGTGCCTTGGTCTCTGCACCTCTTCATGGATAAATAACCTGATGCAGAAGGCTTTGCTGGTGGGTGCAAGGCAGACTCTTTTATTGCCTGTACATGCTGGTACTTCCTAACCTGTGTCTGACAATTATGCAAGTTAGGGGATCGGTAGGGGCAGGTGGGGGGACACCCTATATTGGCTAACAATAAAAATACATTGCAAGCTTTCGGAGCACCAAGGCAAAATACCTGACGAAGGGGCCGTGGTGCTCCGAAAGCTTGCAGTGTATTTTTATTGTTAGCCGATATAGGTATCACTTCTACAATACTTTTTGTATTTTTTTTTTTATTTGTTATTTTTGCTACTGGCTATCACGGAACCACAGTTTTTGTTTTGGATATAATAGGAATTTCTTTGAGCCAAAACCAGGTACTGTTGTTGCTGCACTTTACTTAAAGGGCAAGGTAAGTGTAAAATAGAATAAGGCAAGAAATGCTGTATTTTTTATACTAAACATAAACATGAACTTACTGCACCACAAGCCTAATCAAACAAATGATTTATGCTTTCAAAGTTGGCCACAGGGGGCTGTCATCTTGTAACTTTGTTATACATCTTTGCAAGACCAAGTGCACATGCTCAGTGTGATCTGGGTTGCTTAGGCATCGTCATAAATGAGCTGCTTGAGTTCTGCATGACTGGTAAGTAAGGCAGGGGCTCCCCCCGTGCAGTTCATAAGTATGATTGTTTCCCTGCCAGAAGTTAGGGACCATCTGCAAATTCCTATCCACAGAAGTAAATGAAGGGAGAATTTCACTGCATACAGTCAGGTTTCTTATAAAAATGGTACACATTTTTTAATTAAAGTATATTGGAGATAGATTTCTTTTTCATTAAAGAAAGTAAAAATGGGATTTTATTTCTTTGCCTTTCCTTGCCCTTTAAATTTAAAGGAATTGTTCGGTATAAAAGTAAAAACGGGGTAAATAGGCTGTGCAAAATAAAAAATGTTTTCAATACTTCTTGCTTTTCAGCTCTCTTTTGTTTACACTGACTGATTACCCTGGTTACCAGGCAGTAACCAATCAGTGAATTGAGGGAGGGCCACATGGGCCATAACTGTTGCTTTTGAATCTGAGCTGAATGCTGAGGATCAATTGCAAACTCACTGAACAGTTATGTCCCATGTTGCCCCCCTTCAAGTCACTGACTAACTCAGATTTAAGGAGCTGAAAAGCAGGAAGTTGTGTTGTATTTTGTTCTGTTAGACATCCACTCACTCCAGCCTTTATACATTACATTTTTGCCTAACTATATTAGAAATTTTTTTTATTTTGCACAGCCTATCTATTTACCCAGTTTTTATTTTTACCCTGAACTGTTTTACCACTAGTGCATGGGTTGTACGCAGATTCAGACGCAATATGCTGCGGTCGGCGCTTACACGCGTCTCGTGGGTACAACGCCATTGAAACGAATGGAGTGCATCTAGACCTGTGCTCCCCTGCGGCTGAACGCAGCCAAACGCAACGCAAGGGAGCGCAGGTTGAAAACGCCCGTGTGTAAGGGCCCTTATGGTGTTTTAGGCCTCTGCCATTCTCTTCAATGTAGTAGAAGAAATGGCCAGTTTCAGACGTAAGGTACACAATTATGCCCTGGCCACAAATGAATTAGCAGCTGCAACAAGACAAAAAGAAAAGCAGCAATACAAGGAGATGAGAAGCCCTTCTGCAGGCTTGTGACTTAACACGTCAACATCTGGTATCTGTGTATGGCATAAATGTTAAGGTAATCTGAAAACATTCCTAATTTGCCCTAATGCTTCATGGTGAGATTACAGGTGCTTTGGTTATGCAACAAGATCTGGATGTTGCGTGCAAGGAGTTTACTTTCCTATTACGGACAAGTTAATAGCCTTCTGAAATTGGCCCTAGTGTGTCTATTCACAGATTTTGTTATTAGAAGAAATAGGGTTCCCAAAATTTTTAAGGCAGCTTCCTAAAAACCCAGACATATTTGAGAAGCAGCTCAATCTACAATGTGAAAACACATTAGTATACTACTGTATAAATTACAATTACAAACCCCAACAAATGCGTCAGCACAAATACTTACACACTATATAGTGTGTTGCCTGAGCCCTCTGGGTTCTGAAGGACTTTCTTACTGTGAAAATCTGCTGAATGTATAAAAGGTTTGGGATTTTAGGTCTAAAAAGGAATTTATATGTATATTGGTGGCTAAACAATCCTATTTATTTAAGAAGTGTTTTAGTGGATTTAAAAAAAAAACCCAAATCCCGAGCATTCTGGATAATTGATAAAATGACTGCGCATATACAGGTATGGGTTTTATCAATGATTACCGGTGGGCACATTACACACTGTCACAACCACCAACTGAATTTGTTTGTGTTTAACTACGGTTTTTGTTTTTTTTAGAACATTTCATGCAGAAGAATGTCTTAACACTTAATTGTTGCTGAAATTCAAATTGTAATAATATTTCAGGACAGTGGAGATGCCTCAACATGGAAACTACATGATCGCAAAGAAGAAACCCACGTTCACTTGTTAAATGTACGTTTATTTCAGATATGTAAAAATTAATTGCATATGTTTATTAAAATAAGTTCAGAAAATTGTTGTCTGCTGCATGTTGAGCCCAATCAGGAGATGAAAAGTGCACTGACTCTTCCACCTCCGGTCGCCTACATTTCGCAGGCATTTTTGGGCTGATCCCAGTTCGGCTTCACTGCATGTAGCAGAGTGGAGGCGGAAGCAGTAAGTGTCAGTGCCATTTTACTGATGTGCTAAGGGAGCAGATCCATTTCTTTCAAACAAAAAAAATGCAGTCTGAAAAGTGGAGCCAACATGGCATGTAAGACCATCAGAGAAAACCTTGGGCAAGAACTGGCAAATGTGTGTACTACTTGGGATAGCTACAGTTGTGCTCAGAATAATAGCAGTTTGTTTAAAAATCTTTAGAACAGTGTTTATTTCCATAAACACAAATACATTGGGAACACTGCACATTCTATTAGTTTCCTAAATGTTTTGATTTTAACAAATTTGTGTTTCAAGAAAAGGGAATGTTGCTTTCCTTTGAATCACTGAACTAATATCTAGTTGTATAATCCGTGTTTCCAAGAGTCCACCAACTTCTGGCACCCGTTACATTCCACAATCCTTCTGCACTTTTAGTTTTGCCTCAGGAACAGCATTTTTGATGTCACCCCACAAGTTTTATATTGGATTAAGGTCTAGGGTCCGTATTTAATGTACCGAAACGGATCCATGATCCCTGGTGTGTGATTAATAGGCCCAACATCATAGTAGAAACTATAGAAACATCCCCATATCATGATCATTTGGTCTTCATACTGTACTATGGCTTGAATTCAGTGTTTGGGGGTCGTCTGACAAACAGTCTGCAGCCTCTAGACCCAAAAAGAACAATGTTGCTTTCACCAGTGCACAGAATGTTGCACCATTTCTCTTTAGGCCAGTCAGTATGTTCTTAGGATATTGTAATCTCTTTCAACAATGGGACTCTGCAGGGGCTTCTTGCAGATCGTTTGGCTTCACATAGGTGTGACAGGTAACTTTACAACTTCTTTGATCTTCCTGTAGCTGATCATTGGCGCCATTTGGCTATTCATCTGTCCATTCGGATGGTAGTTTTCCATTTTCTTCCATGCCTTGCCATTTTAAGCATTTGAGATCATTTCAGCTGAGTAGCCTATCATTTTCTGCACTTATTTATATGATTTCTCCCTTCCAATCAACTTTTTAATCAAAATATGCTGTTCTTCTGACCAATGTTTGGAATTCACTATAACCAGCATACACAACATTTGCTGCCTTCCTTCCTTCAATACAGACTGTAATTGACATCTGTTTTCACAGAATGAATGACCTCACTCATTCAACTCCACACTGCTATTTGGAACAACCTCAATGATTCAATTACACAGAATCAGCCGCATGCATGTCATTACTGTTGGGTCTGTTGGTTTTCTATTACTCTACTACACCTACTAGTAAATTATTTGCCATGTAGAACTAGAATTTCTACCAAAACCAGTAATTTATCAGGTTAGTGATGTCTGACTGCTATTATTTTGAACACAATTGTGATAAAAAAAAATGCCTGTGTCAATGCAGTGTCTGCCATGGAAACATTGGCTGTTGATTAAGGACGTATTAAAACACTGTGGATCTCCCTGAAAGCAGCGTAGAAGTCATAACACCATGTGTGATATCAAAAATTGCAGGTAACTCACAGCCCCTTCTACAGTTACACCAATGTGTGCCATTGCCCTTATAGTAGTGGTAGTTGGAGTGATTTGGAGAAACAATCTATGGTCAGTGCCCCTTACCTTGTGCCAAGGTTGCAGATAGAGAAATACATCCTATGAAAATTGTATTTGTGTTCATAACAATTTTGATGCGAATTGAGACTTCAGGATCGTACAGGACAGCAAATAAGACTGTTTTCTGCCTAGACCAATCCCCTTTGTAACTGCATTATGCTCTCCTGTGCTAGTTAATGGAATCTCTTGAATTTAAGTATTAGTGTTCTGTCTTATTGCATTAGTTGCAAGGTAATATTGATGATATACAATCGGCAGCATTTAAACACTGACCAGTTTACAGTGCAACTTAAATGGCTGAAAAGAATTAAGGAGTAAAAAGTCACGAGAGAGTTCAGATTGTTATCTGTATGACTAGAGTCTCCAAAATCAGAACATTCTTAACTATCCACCTTGGTAGAGGCCTTTACTAGATGAACCCTGTTTTACCCTACACAAAATAGCTGTATCAAATCCAGACACTTCATTTTTATTGCACTTGCATTCATCTTTACTCTGCAGACATTTCTATACAATGTTTTTTGTTTTTTTAAAAAAAAGTATATCTACAATATTATGATTTCTTCTCTAATAAGAAAAAAAACCCTCAAAACATATTGTACATACTGCTACAGCACCCATGAAGGTGCTTTCTGTGCATTCTAGTGTGAGTTGTCAGAGCACAGTCACTCGTTCCCAAGAAGCAGTTTCAGTAGTATCAGGTTTCAAAGAGTTTGTTAAAAGCAGTCCCAACTTCGGAAATCATGTCACTTGTGGTCATTGAACGTCCATATTTTTGAAAAGCTTGGTGGTTGCATTGTCGAGTGAGTGAACATGCTCCAAAGGCTGCCGCCAGAAAAGGATTTTGACTAAAAAGGATTAAAACAAAGAAAAAGGTAAAAATGGGGAGGTCATTTGTAAGGTTTTGTGTTATTCCTAAAAGAAGAAGGGAAAGTAGAACCAATCACTAAACAAATTTGAGAGCAACAAGTGTTTGAGAGCATGTTTTCTAATAGACACTGCAGCAAGCAAGGCTAACTGCGCTAGCAAGCTCACAACCTATGGGTTCACTTCTCAGTAAAATGTGTTCATGCACATTTAACAGTTTTAAATTTCATAGGGAGAACTGGATATGCATAAGTCTAGCTGGAAAGCACAGATAGTATTAGCATAAACTTATCACTACCACAGCTAATAAGAGTTTTGACCATGAGACATAACTAGTAATGCTGTGCCACAGGTGCACAATACTCCATCCTTGGCCTGACAATATTAGAGCACGCGTAACCGCTTTATATTCCGTGGATGCTGTACATCCCATCCAGCTAGTTACTCTGCTTAAAGGGGTTGTTCACCTTTGAGTTAACCTTTAGTATAATGGAGAGAGGGATATTCTGAGACAATTTGCAATTGGTTTTCATTTTTTATTATTTGTGGTTTTATAGTTATTTAGCTTTTTATTCAGCAGCTCTCTAGTTTGCAGTGTCAGCAATTTGGTTTCTAGGGTACAAATTCCCCTAGCAACCCTGCATTGATTTGGATAAGAGACTGGAATATGAATAGGAGAGGGACTGAATAGAATGAGAAGTAATAAAAAGTGACAACAACAATACATTTGTAGCCTTACAGAGCATTTGTTTTTAGATGGTGTCAGTGACCCCCATTTGAAAGCTGCAAAGAAACTAAAGAAAATTGCAAATCATTAAAAAAACTATGAAAAATAAATAATGAAGACCAGTTGAAAAGTTTCTTAGAATTTGCCCTTCCACAATATACTAAAAGTTAACTTGAAGCTGAACCACCCCTTTAACGGACTAGGTTTTGATCCAAATTAAAGGGGAACTCCACAAAAACACAAGCTTTTTGAAAAGTAAACTACTTCAGGCAACATGCAGACTTTTCATGGTTTTTTATGGTTTCTGACAGTTCCCAAAGGGTAAGGGCAGACGGCGACAAATCTCCCCGAACCGCTTCCCCCTGCCTTCCAGCTACTTAATGAATAATTGCCGGCATCTATTCACACACGGCGCTGCGCTTTCCCGAAATCGCTCGAAATTGCCTAAGGAGGTGTGTGAATAGGCACAGGCAATTATTCATTAATCAGCTGGACAGCAGGGGGAAGCGGTTCGGGGAGACTACTACTTCTACTTTGTATCAGCAGCCAGCTTTCCTCAGCCTGCATCCTCCCAACCCCACAATTCTCTGCACACCTGATTTCAATAAAGAAAGGAACATCACAGTGCAATGCATTGTGGGTTATGTAGTTCCTGAATGCTGTCTGTAAGATGTGGAGAAGTTGTTACAATTTGTAACATCAGTGTTTTAGTCCCTCCTTCCCTGCCAGGATTTCAAATTATGCAGAAAGAGACCAACTGTTAAACAGATGAATTGCATAGAAATGGCATTTATTCATACTTTTTGAAGAAACAGGTAACCGTGATGGGTATATTAGGGTTTTCTGTGTTATGTGGGCCTTTATCAAATTTAGTTTTGGAAGCTGGAGTTCCCCTTTAAAGGACCAGTAACAAATTTCTTTAAAAAAATGTGTTACTATACAATAAAAAAAATAAACACCAAGACAAATTCAACTTTAAAATAGCAAAGCCTTTATTAAGAAATAACTTACAGAAAATCCACTTCCCCTCCTCTTCAGAAAAGGCAACAGGGTGACTATTTCTCCTCCCTGGCTATTCTACTGACAGAAGTTCCTGGGATAGTGCTCCCACAGCCTCGCCTGCCTCCTTGCCCTACTTCTCCTCCTTGTTGGATTTGGAACTGGCTTGCATGGCTATACATAAAGAAAGGAACGTGAAGGCCGTTGAGAATAGTAGCACATTGAGCTGCTGGTATAGGGCCACAGAAAGAGCGCCTAGGTACGTGCTACATGATCCTAGCAGTATGGGAGCGAATCTGCGGTCCCCTAATGCCTTATCCACTTCCCTATCCCCAAGCTCCCACTCCTCTCCGGGATGGATCGGGGCCTCAGGGGAGAAGAAGCACCCACAGCCCAGTACTGTGAAGAGAGTGTGAGCAGCGCAGCGGCTGATGTACTGGCACAGAGATAACTTCATATAAAATGGGCTCCCGTCAACTCCACCACCCACAGCATAAACCACTCCTCCTGTGATACGGGAAAGAGGACTGTGCGCACAGTACCGGGCTGTGGGTGCTTCTTCTCCCCTGAGGCCTGGATCCATCCCAGAGAGGAGTGGGAGCTTAGGGATAGGGAAGTGGATAAGGCATTAGGGGACCGCAGATTTGCTCCCATACCGCTAGGATCATGTAGCACGTACCTGGGCACTCTCTCTGTGGCCCTATCCCAGCAGCTCAATGTGCTACTATTCTCAGCTGGGCTTCACATTCCTTTCTTTATGTATAGCCATGCAAACCGCCACCGAATCCAACAAGGAGGAGAATTAGGGCAAGGAGGCAGGCGAGCCACATGCTGTAGAATAGCCAGGGAGGTGAAAGAGTACCGCAGGATGGATGGTCACCGTGTCTCCTTTTCTGAAGAGATGGGGAAGTGGATTTTCTGTAAGTTATTTCTAAATAAAGCCTTTGTAATTTTAAAGTTTAATATGTATTGTGTTTTTCATTGTATAGGAAGGAGTTTTTAAAAAAAGATTTTTTTTGATGTTACTGGTAGTCTAAGTGACCGATTTGAGTTATTTTTGCTTCATGTGGAGCCTGCCGATATGGTATTTCTCTCTGAAATTCATGATGATAGGGATGTACCACAACAACAGATCCTACTTCTAGTGAATAGCTGATGTATCTACTACTGTAGAACAAATTAGGTTAGTCACATTTCAGGGCAGGGTTGTACACACTTTGCTTGTTTATATGCCCATTTAATTCTGTGCCACCACCCTGCCTATGAATTTTGTTACATTAGTGTATAAGATCACCTGAATTAAGCAGGCCACAGGTGTATTGCTGTGACCACTGTGTGCCACGGATTGGCAGAATGATCTTTTATATAGTGCAACCATCTGCAAGGTGTACCGAATACAGGGTACACAGCATAATGCTCAGTTTGTAAGCAGCCAGTTGGCAAACACTGTGGGACTCATTCCAGTTGTAAGCCCCTAAACCAGAAGTTCACATAAACAGGGTCCTGTGTTCATTCCATGGTGCATTTTATTTTAGCATTATGGATTACTTACCCATTAACTTTCTCTGGTCCTGCCAGAAGTGCCCAGTGTACCAGTACTCCTAATGAGCCAGCCAACAGGTCTCCCTGTCCCCCACAGCGGCGACTGCTGCCCTCATGACTGCACACTAATACTAAAATGGAGAAAAGGGGATATGAAGGCAAAGAGTTTAAAGGAAGAGCTGGACATGTTTTGGAGGAAGAAGAGCCAATGACAACAGTATAGTTGGAAATACAAAGCTTAAAGTGGAAACCATCATAAATGGCTTTTACTGTGAATTACCCCATTTGGGGGTCACTAGTAAGGCAGATGGAATAGCAATGTTCATCAGTGGGTAGTAAAATCTTCCTGTTCACTAGAATTCCTCTTTTGGAAGAACAAACTATCTTAAAAAAACTGTACTACAATTGTACTTCACTGCAGTGGATGGTTAATAAATCAATTTCAATATAGTCTATTGCTTTTACTTACAGTTGTTTATATATTTGATAGTTGCACAACTTTTGTTTCAAAGTTGCAAACTACACACTTGTGCTGCTGTAATTATATTATGGATCAGTGATGTACTACCGACAGCTAAGCTGTAGGAAAAACGTAGTTTGAGAAAACACCATAATAAGCTATAAAACGAAATCTTTTCATTAACAAATCTTTTTCACTAATAAGGACAGTTCCAAAGAGCTGCAATCAAATGCATCTGTTCTGTTTGCCTATTTGATTCTACCTCCATGCACAATAAGGTGTGCTACTGTTGTGCAGCCCTTCACTCAATGCACACGAGAGGTATTATCTGCCATTTCCAGCTATTTGGAAATTCTAATTTACAGAAATATTAGCACAAACCTTTGTCTCCATCTGAAATAAGATCACGTTCTCCTTTCTGAATGATAGTTATATTCCCCATTGCCTGGCTGAGTCTTAAAACACTTCCATGATGGTCACCGGTTTCCACTGGTTCTGAAAGCTAGGGAATTAGGCACAAAGTTAAAAATACATATCTCCGATACGAATAATTGCTATACAAAATGAAGGATTCATTTGATTACATTCAACTTTGTGAACGGTAATCATGGAATATATAAAGTTTAAAGCTGATCAGAAACTTCCAGATGACTTCAAAATGAATCTTTGTTTTAAATAAATTTGCCTTGTCACTTTATCTTGCTTTTACACGCAAACAGCCCAGATCAAAAGAGGATGCACCTAGAATTGACTATGCAACATGCAGGCAGCATGTATGTAGTTTAAACTGGAAATGGACTTGCACATAATTATATTTTTACGACTAGATTTTATATCAGACAAACACTGGGCCATAGGAACTGTAGTGCCATCGTTCTGTGTTTAGCTGCAAGTACTGCCACCTCAACGTTAGCAATTCACTTGTGGTTTTCAAAGTACAATAAGGCATCAGTACAGAATGTGAAAATGAACAATGCTCACCATAGCTTCATACAGCCTACTGAACTCCATGACATTTGGGGTGAGAACTGCTCGCTGGTAACCTTGTATAATTGCCGGTTGCTGTGCAATCAGCCAAAGTCCATCCTAAAACAGCAGAAGAAATGGGCTTATATTGCTACAGAGACATCTGAACCAGTCATATGATCACTCCCACACTCTGAAATTAATACTTACTGCATCAATCACAATAGGAAGCCCTTTGGATTTAGCTTTCTCAATAATCCCCTACAAATTGCAAAGGGAAACAAAGAGTGAGATAAGTTAATGCATCAGATTGCTCGCCTAACACTAATATTCAATATACATTGTTAGTATCAGTTTGCCGAATGCATAAAGGGAAAACCGAAGAAAGGTTTTAGATTTGTCAATCTAATTACAGAACTTTTAATTTAATTCCTGGACCACCAAGTGTATTTTTTTTTTTAGTTATAATATTGGTGTGTAGGCAGCCATCTCAGGTGATTTTGCCTAGTAATGTGCTTTCAGAAAGAGCTGGAACTGCACTAGGTGAGTGCTTTCTGGCAGGCTGTTTCTCATGTAACAATCTGTCTCAATGGATTTTACTATGGAGTGCTGTTCTTAGGGATCTGCTATCTGGTTACCTTCCCATTGTTCTGTTAGGCT
>CM044434.1:104397669-104408059 GCA_024363595.1 Xenopus borealis
CCAACTTGCAGTACAGCAGTAAAGAGTGATTGAAGTTTATCAGAGCACAAGTCACATGGTCAATGAAATATGAATAAATCCGTTTGCTCTTTTGAGAAACGGATTTCAAGTGCAGAAATCTGCTGGAGCAGCACGATTAACTGATGCGTTTTGAAAAATGTTTGTTTCCCATGACAGTATCCCTTTAAGCTTAGAACAGACTAAAATCATTAATAATTACTTGTGTATTTAAAGTAGGCTTTCACTTTAACAATCAAGGTCCATATTCTGCATAAACCTCCATATTAGTTTGCTTTGATTAAAAACATACCTTGGCGTTTTCCAGTATAGCATCTTCTCGACCCATTCCTGGTCCTATGACTAATGTATGTAGCCGTGGAAGCCATTTGTCTACCTCAGATACTGCATTGGGATGGTCACTGCAAACAAAGGATTGAAAATGTGGATATTATTGCAGTTTCTCTTTAGTGGTTTAAATGTATAGTAATAGCTATCTATCAACGCTGAACAGACATTATGCATTACATCAACTGGTTAAAAGATGAGTAAATTAAACTATTATCAACTTACAGAACTGGGTGAACGATCAGCTCCGGGCTGTATGATTTTATCACAGTTGCTGCATCTTTGGTACAAAACACCTGGGATAAATCTGCACCCTTGGGTACAAGAAAATAATCATTGGATACAGGGGCAAAAGAGAGAAACTAAATATACTATCACATTAAAAATATCCTTCACATACTTATTTCCAATCGGCTGACAGTTAGTTAATGTCATATGGAGACATTCCTGCGTTCATTTTGCCTCCTATTGCCCCAACTAAGACTGCAGTGATGGGAAAGCAAACTGACAAAGAACTGCATACTGAAAATGCACACTTGAGAATGATGGGAGGATAATCGAGTAGGTTATCTGTGGGTGGAGAACTGGTAGCGGAGAAACCATTCCATACAATATCATTCGTAGACCTGATTTGTTGCTACTGGCAACTCCATTTGAGCAAGTTAGCACCTGTGTATGTATTTCATCTAGGAGCTACCTGTAGCTGCTTGTTACTACCACAATGCTCTGCACATAGACCTAAAAGTTCTCATGCCGCTTCTCGTCTGATTCACTCATTAATAAAAGGTTGTTGTAGTCATAACTCTTTGCATCCAGGATGACGAAGTGGCACTTGTCTCAACTATATCCAACAATCCACCCTACTTTAGCATTCTTCAGAGGAAATGTAATAAAAGTCTTAGTGGGGAAAAAGGAGGGAGTTCAACCATTTCATTCTAGTGTACTGCTGGCCATAGATCTTTCACCGATATGCCACTAACTGGCTATATAGGGGTAATCTGGACGTTTGGCCATGTGGCCGAACAATCGGATTATGACGAGTGCAATTGACTTCCGACGGGTCAGTTGGAAGAAAATCCAACCTTCCCAATCGATATCGTGTCCAGGTAAGACCTGTCAGAAGCCCCCATACACTGGCAGATAAGCTGTGAAATTGGTCTGACAACAGATATTGCGAGCTTTATCTGCCCGTGTATGGCCACTTTATGAGCCACCTAGTGGGAACAATTCTTTTCAACAGTATCGACCATTATTTTGCTTATAATAATTTACTTTTCTATATCATAAAAGTGAAGGGAAACCTGGAACTCTAGCTGGCTTGTGAAGAAAGTCACATGATTGTCATTTACAAGGGAATCAGAATGCACAATATAAAGCATCAGAACGTTATAAAGGAGGAGAGGGAAGAGTCTGCCAAGAGAACACACCAGTGCAGTGATCTGGCAGCTCATACCCAGCCCCTGCCATGTTATTCCTTGGGTGTGTAAGTTAGGAGGCCCCTCTATAAGTAAAAGATTTTAGCCCTAATGGAGAAAAAAAATCTAAACCAAGCATTTTACAATGTAATATTCTACACACTATACACACACACATTTTATATTGTGCACTGGCATGAAGTAAAAAAATAAAAACCCACTAATGGTCTGATTGGTCATAAAAACATGTAGATTTGCAAACTACTTGCATTTTACCACAACTCCATAACACATTTAGACAAGACAGTGGCAACTTGGGATGTATCGCTAGTGCCGAGTTTCCATTTAATAAAAATGGAACAATTGCAAAATTACTCATAATACCTGGGGTGATCACATAGATTTTATCAATATGGTCTAGAGACTTTACATGCTAACACTACACTGAAAAGACTCACCACTTTAAGGGCTGTAATGGCTGCAAAGTATGGCGCTCCAGTATACCTGTGCAACAAACAAGAAATAATAATAAAGCCATAGTAACAGCAGTGCAGTAATTCCATACATATGGACCTATAAAATCCAAACATCTCGCTTTCAAAATGTTAAAAGAAACAGATATAACTATGTGGGAAATGTGGTCAATTTAAATCACACGGTCTGCTGTGGGAGGTCTGCCTGTTCTCATCCCTGGGATTCACTTGTGCCAATGGCAAAAATTCAAGATTACTGACCCTACACAGAGGCAGCACATTTGGCAATAGTTGTATTAGTACAGGTATTGGACCTATTATCCAGAATGCGCAGGACCTGGAGCTTTCCAGATAATGGATCTTTCCGTAATTTAGATCTTCATACCTTAAGTCTACTAGAAAATCATGTAAACAATAAAAACATTTGTTTGAATTATTTGTTTTTAATGGAGTCTATGGGAGACGGCCTTTCTGTAATTCGTAACATTCTGGATAACAGGTTTCCGGATAATGGATCCCATACCTGTACAGGGAATGGACATTGTTACTTTAGGTTGAAAAACATTCTCTAAAATTAGTCATTTTAATTATGGAATAAAATGTAACAGTGAATGTTTGTTCATTGTAGTTACTATTAAATGGCACCTGTTAGCCCCAATTTGTTTCACCCACAGGAGGTGTGATCCAATAAAGCCTGCGGTCTGGATGGGGGAAACAAATTTATTTCTAAATGGCCTCTTGCAAGCACTAGGGAAAAGTTGTGATCACCAATAATTTTTTCATCAAGCTGGAGTGCAAGCAGGCTGCGACCACAAAATTCATACTAGGCCAGCTGTATTGTTGTGGCAATGAAAGTTTATGTCACAGCTTTCACTTGTTATGCTACTAAGTGTGATGTCACATGCATATCAAGTGAAATTAAACTCTTTCACATCTATTATAATAACTGGCTTTGAAAGCTACTTCTAACTTTGCCATAAAGTATTTGCACAATGCTTTTACATTACTTGTCTGACCCCCCATGTTCCTGTATGAGGGGGCTGCCATATTTGTCCAGCAGGAGTCCGTTCGCATTAGAAACTAACTAACAAGCTGAGATGGGACAGTCAGTTTGGCAAAGTCAGAGACTCAGGCTTAGGAACTTCAACCAATAATTATATACAAAAACAAACTTCTCAGCAAAGAATGATCAACATGACCTATAGGTAACATTTAATGTTCATTCATATGTTAAAATTCATTTTTCAGTGTCAGTATCACTTTAAGTTCATGGCACTGGATAATAGATCTAAAACCTTTACTTATTAGATGGTCATGATGACAGGGGCCACCACTTCAGGTTAAAGTAGAAGAGCAAACTCCTGTTTCACAGCTATTTTAATGTGAGAAATGGGACTGAAATAATTGAAAGCTTTCTGCATAATGATAACCAATACCAAACCTCATATCTATACTAGGAATGTTGTCTTAGTATTGGGATTCCAATTGTTCCTTCTCAGGACAAAGACGAAGTCTGTATTATACAGCAGATTGTGTAGCTCTGTACAGAGTTTATAAGAGCACGAGTCATGCAGAAATAGAATTAAGAGATTCTTGAAACAAAGGCAACAAACAGAAACACAACTTACTCTTTGCAGCCTCCAATTATGCCTATCTTCCCATCTTGTCCTTTGTGTTTTTTGGAGGTCAGTGGAGGGATGATATTTTGTACCAGCTGGTATATATTCTCCATGTCCTGCGCAGGGCGTGTGGGACGTAGAGAGAAAGGCCTCTCTAGAATGAAAGAAGAAATTCTTATATACTGGCTTCATCAATCCTCTGCTACATTCACAAATTTATTATTTACACACACAAACAAAAATGATATCCTTTAACATATTAAAGTGTCAGCATATAAATTCAGTAATTAGGACTAAAAACTTATTGCTTTCATGTGGCTTTATTAATGAAAAATGAATGGTTTTTGTTATTCTCGAAGTTAAACAGGGCTCCATGTTTGGGTCTTGCAAGGTAGAGAATTAGATTACCAATACACAACAGCCTCCCATCTTTGTTTTGCTAGCAGGAGTCTATTATGCATGGGTATATCGGTGTACTGTAATTTGTGTATCTACCTCAAAAGAACCGAACATGGAAAATTGATTTTACATGATTAAAACAACAGGCATAATATGTTCAGCAGAAACACTGTTCACCGCACTCATGTTGTCATATCAAACAAGGGAATATACTGACCCTTTAAAGAGACCAGTTTCTTTTGCTAAAAATGAACTCCCCTTCAAAGGAGAACTAAACCCAAAAGTTAAAAAAAAAAACAAAAACTACCATACCCCTCTCCAAGCCTAGCGGCTACCTCGCGGGCAGATGCCCCCAACATTTAAATAGTTGTGCAGATTCAGGGGCAGCCATCTTCTGGGTCTTTAGTAAACTTTTGGTCTTTTTCCGGTGATTCATCAATTTCGGCGCATGTGCAAACTGGGAGATAGCTCTAACTGCGCATGCACCTACATGCCGCTCCATTCAGAAAATTTACAGAAGACCCAGAAGATGGCTGCTGTGAACTCCGATCCCTGAATCTGAATGGAGGGACAAGTAAAAAGTTACTGGCATTTGCCCGGGGTAGCAGCTAGGCAGAGTGTGTGGGGGGGGGGGGTCTTTGTAGATATTTGTTATATTTTGGGTTCAGTTCTCCTTTACACACAGCAATATATTCAAGCTGGCCAACTTTGTTAAAGTCATCCTTTCTCTGGCCAGTCTGACAGATTCAGTTAGGCTTGTTGTAGGTTTATGTATTTTTACTAGCAACTTAATGTCCAAACTGTTGCCCTCTTTATTGGGCACACAGGGATCACCTGACAGAAGTTAGTAATAATAAGAGCTACAAAAGGAATTAAGCCACTGCTCATGTATTCCAACAAGTGGGAGAAGTAATATAAAACAGGGCTACATTGAAGTAATATAAAACAGACCTGTGTAAAACAGCCCTAAAATCTATGTGACCAAGATTTTTATATTTCACGGATTATGAAAAAAATGCAACACAACATGAACCTTGAGGGGGTCTTTTCTTCTTCATTCTTTGTACAATCTTAAACAAGTAACATAACCTGGGTAAAACCATGTTCCTCATGTAAGAGTCTTTTAAGAAGTATAGCCTGCTAATAATAATGCAATCTACTGTTCATGCAAATTAGAAATCAATTAATTTTTCAAGTAATATACTTCTGTAAGACGCCCCTTAGACCTTTCTTGATGGGTGGCAGAGGGATTAAAGGGCAAGTCAACAAAAAAAAAAATCTGCCTAAAAAGAAAACATAATTCTAAGCAATTTTCCAATATGCATTTATTTAAAAAAAAATTCAGTTTTAAAGTTATTTGTACAAAAACAGCATTTGATTAACTCCTGAAAAGTCTTAGTTCCCCCAACAGACAGGTCTGACAATCAGCTGCCTTGTCTTATATTATATCAATTGTCTGAGCCACCATGAGAGAGGATTGAAATGTACTTTCACAGATGGACATAGAAGTTCACCACTTCTTTGCTTTTCAATTACTGTAGACCCCCTGAAATGTTGTTCTATACTTTATGTGGTAAATCTGGCTTAACAAAGGCATAATTGCACAGCAAAGAAGTGCTATGTCCATCTGTGGAAATATCTTTACAACAAGATGTGGCCGTGCGTCTAGGAATAGCACCACTGTGTAAACTAGTGCAGTTGAAGTGTAAATCTTCCCTACGTATCTATATTTGTAGAGAATAGAAATAGACAGTAACTGTTTTCAATATATAAATAACTTAAAAACCATAGAAAATTGTAATGAATGTTTAATGCAAACTTGCTTAGCATTAGGTTTACTTTTATTAGGCAAAACAATAATTGTTTGGGTTAACATTACCGTTAACCACATTCTCACCCTTCCACATATGCTTACAAGAACAATGGAAGTTGGAAAGCAGTCTTTGCCATGTTTAGAAAAGGGGAAGTATATTGAAAATGAAATTAGAATATAAAAAGGTTCAGCACTCTGAAATAAGTAACTTTCTAAATAAAATCAATTACAATTCTGTACAGTTTCTGAAATAATCAGGTTTATCTTCACTCACCCTCTCTCAGGATCTGTTTCTCTTCATTCTCTCTTCATGCAGAAGTTGGGTGTCAGATATTCATTGAAAATTAGATCAAATATATCTTATAGGGGGGGCTCGTTATTTCTAGAAGATGTAGAAGAACTCACTATTAAAATCACCAGACATGTCTCTCTACATGCAGGATTTGTGCAAAAGGCAGTTATTTTGTTAGATTTTTTTTGTACTGGAATCAGTTTCAGCAAGATCTAATTCATCTGCTAGGAAAAAGAAGCTCTCCCCAGTCAGTGACCTCTGACACCCAACTGCTGCATGAAGGGAAACAGATGAAGCTTTTGTAAAAATTTTCTTTTTCGAGATAATTCTCCTTAAAGTGATACATACACGCTCCTATAAAATAGGAACATGTGGTATCAGTGAAGAGAGGGTGCACGCAAAATATAAGCAGCTGAATACCATTAAACCATCTTGCTGTGTTGTTTCAGTTACGCTGGGCTGGGGCAGTGCGATCACTCCATAGGCTAATAACATGGAAACAGACTCCAACCTATGGAGGGATTGCTCCGCCCCCAGCCCAGTGTAACAAACACAGCAAGATTTAATGGAGTCAGAGGGTCGCCATGAATAAAGTTTCACTGGGCTGGGGGCAGCTTTGGGAGGCTTTCAGCTGCTTATATTTAGTGTGCAGCCTCTCTTCACCAATACCAACACGTTCTGGTGTCAGTATCACTTTAAGGATATACTGAATCCAGGACAAGTTCTTTTTTGCCAGATTTGTGTTCAGCCAACCCTTAAAATCACTGTGCTTTCAGGTGTACAGATCATACATGTCTGATTAAGCACCTCATTAAAGTAAGTTTGAGGGCGAAAACACCGTTGGAAGAAATTATATTCAGCACAAGCCCTTTTTGTTGAACCTGTATTCAATATTACCACTAATTAAGAGTCTGTAATACAGATGCAGTAGCAATCTCCAAATTAGGTTGTGTAGTGGTGGTGGGAAACTTGACATTAAAGAGCACCTACCAAATAATAATGGTTTCCCCCAAACAGAAGTGTGGATGAGGAATACAATAGTATTGTTTTTTAGGGTTGCACCGAATCCACTATTTTGGATTCGGTGAACTCCTGAATCCTTTGCAAAAGAGTTGCCGAATACAAAAACCAAATGCTGGAAGGGGAAAACATTTTTTACTTCCTTGTTTTGTAACAAAAAGTCAGGCGATTTCCCTCCCCACCCCAAATTTGCATATGCAAATTAGGATTCGGTTCGGTCAGGAAGAAGGATTTGGCCGAATCCTGCTGAAAAAGGCAGAATCCTGGATTCGGTGCAACCCTATTGTTTTTGTCAACATTCAGAATAATGCATGAAAGGAGACCTCATGGACACTTGACTCATTTACTTGGAGAGATATATATATATATATATATATAGATATATATATAGTAAAACACTTTGCACACCCAACACCAACAGCAATGCAACATTTAGCCAATCCCTTTAAAGGATGACCATAAAGTCAGTGTTATACCTATTGGGGGAGAGAAAGTAGAAGGATTTAAATGAAGTGAATCGGGATAGTTTCTGACGTTTGCTTTGTGTAAGGGGTTTGAATGCCTTGGTGCAGTCATCTGGGAAGTGGAAGATAAGCCACTGAGCATTTGTCCCAACATCTGCAGCATTTGCATCTCACGTGTGTGCTCTGCATCTCTGCGCTTATCCTCTATCTGCAGCCGCTGCTCTTCATAATTGTAAAACTTCTCCTCAGCATCCACACTCTGCTGTAAGAAGCGCTCCATCATCTTGTCCAGTGTGATGGTACAGGGGTGATTTTTGGACTTGTTAAGATGGGGTACCGGAGGTTGGTTTGTCTTGGTATGCAGGCTTTTATAACCTAAAGTTAAAAGCAAATAAAATACAATTTGCAGTAATGCAAATGATTTAGCTTTTTTTTTTTTTTAAATATCCACAAAAGACAACAAAAATAGAAGTGAAGTAACAACTAACATTAGGTATACAAAACCTCAATTCTAGTTTATACAAGCATGATGCAAGTAGCGCACACAGTCGCAACTAGCACCTGGAAATGCAAATGAGCAAGTTTCCAAGTAAGAATTGCTCCTGTGTAGTATACTTGCAGAAGTCTCTTCTCACTGCCAACAATTCCATGTCCTATAAACAATATGCCTTGTCTGTGTGAGAAGACTTTGGCCTATGGGCTATAAAGCAATTTCGTCCATCCAGGTTTTCCCCACTGAAAATATGGAGCCAAAATGCTGGAAATTCACTATGTGCTACAGCCCTAAAGCAAGTAACACAAAGGGGCTACAGCTTGCTCTTGAATTTAAAATACAGACAACCCAGCAGCCACTGGAATAATGGATCTAAGCTAGAGGGCCCTGACTTTTTTTCACCTGCAAGCCCTAAGGCCTATTGCACACACACACAGCATTCTTACCAGCAGGGCTGAATAAAACGCTATGTTGTCCTGTGAGGTAATATATAAACTAGACCAGACTGTAAAGGGAAAACCAATGGAAAGAATCCACTATAGTCAGGAGCGATCCACCAATGAGGCGGGTTGAGCCACTCACCTCAGGCAGCAGTGCCCCCCCTGGTGACCAAGGGAAGCAAATGCTGCTCCTGGTAACTAAGAGCCGAACTTACATTTTATAACCCAGAAATTCAGCTCTTCTAGTGCAGAGAGAGCTCTCTGCACTAGTGTCATGGACTGACCTCCTCCAGCGCTAAAAAGGTGAGTGTCATGGGGAGGGGTTGGTAAAAAGAAGACCACCTCAGGCGGCATATTGGCCTGGATTGCCCCTGACTATAGTACAGCCAAATGATATAAAGGTGTATATAGGCTGCGGCTGTTGGACATTTGCAGAACTGGAGCAAAGTTGCAGCTAGGGGCCATTGAGAACTGTACATGCGATAGCACTGACTGGAATCCATACACACACATTTCAAAAGGTATTAGTAAAAGAGACACAAAGAAATGAGAAGGTATTCTGGAGACGTCCAACACGGCTCAAGTAACTGCAAAAACTTCAGCTAAATGCCATCATTCTGTTAGATAGTTGTGGGAGTTGCAGTTGAGCAAAGGCTATGGAATGTGGGATTATGTGGCAGGGTACAGTGAGAGGCCTTACCGTTGCTGGGTGGCAGAGGGATGGCGAAGCATGATGCATCTTCCACTTTGATTGGGTGTTGTGTATAACAGGAAGAGCCCTCTCCAAAATCCTCAGTGAAGTTGTCCTGGGGAGACTCAGCCCCCCCCGAGCCAGCCTGTTCCTCTTCCTCCTCCATCTCCTCATAGTCCTCCTCCCTCAGCAGCTCCTGCTCCCTGCTGGAATAGTCCACGGCGCAACTCGCATGATCCGGCTGGAGCAGATGGAGCCCGTGCAGATCAGGAAGAGCCCCACAGGAAGCTGCTACTGCTGGATCCCCACTGGAGGCCGGAGCAGCGCGGATGCGAAGGATGCGATCCATGTCGTCATAGTAGCGACAGATCTTGCGCGCTTGGCCATTCTTCCGGAGACCCTCCCGGGCCTGGTAGTACTGGCGCTTCAGGCCCTTGATCCGAATCCGGCATTGCTCCGGGGTGCGCTCAAAGCCCATCTCCCCTAAGCGCCCCGCCACGTCCCGGTACACATGGCTGTTACGGAAATTTCCGTCAAGCGCCGACTGTACGTCCGCCTCTCCCCATATATCCAACAAGGCACGGGTCTCGACATCTGACCACAGGAAGCCCCGGGTGCTGGTGATGAGTCTGCGCATACACACGGACATGCCGCTAAGCTTGCTCACAGCGGGGCCTGCACTTATCCGTCACTCACTGGCATCCCACCCGACTACCACTCCTGCCCGGCCCTTGCTCCCAGCACCCGTACACAGCAGCAGTGTCAGCGGCTAAATGAGCGCATCCCCCGGACTCACGCATGGCTGCACAAACACTAACCAAGTGGATCTGGAGTGCTGCGCTACGTCACGGGCTGTACGCTCTCATGTCTGGTCCAACCAATAAAGCCTCCCTGTCACGCGCACGCTCCCAGGTCTGGTCCAACCA
>CM044434.1:104423744-104460591 GCA_024363595.1 Xenopus borealis
CATATCTCAAGTATTGGAGAAATGGACCAGATCACCCATGACTCCTCCCATTGTGCCATTTATTAGATTGAAAATACTAATTTGAACACTCCACAGGTGTTGTTTCATCCAACAAGCAGCCCTCTGTACCATCAGCCTGGACCTGAAATAATGACCTAAAATAAAATAAAAAGTCACATGACTTGTGGCAGCTGGGAAATTGACAAAATGTCTAGCCCCATGTCAGATTTCAAAATTAAATATAAAAAAATCTGTTTGCTCTTTTGAGAAATGGATTTCAGTGCAGAATTCTTCTGGAACAGCACTATTAACTGATGCGTTTTGAGAAAAAAATTTTTTCCCATGACAGGATCCCTTTAATTAAAAAATGTCTACCGTTTTTATAAGAAACCTGACTGTATGCAGTAAAATTCTCCCTTCATTTACTTCTGTGGATAGGAATTGTCAGATGGTCCCTAAATGCTCTGCAGAGAAACAATCCTACTCATGAACAGCCTTACTTTCCAGCCATACAGAACTCAAGCAGATTTGTTCCCCTGTAGAGCAATCGGTGACAGTGTAGTGATTTGTATTGGATTTTATTTTGTCTTTACATCCCCTTTTCTGTCCAGAATCGGCAAGTACAATAATTCTTTCCAGCAAATTATGTTTGAAGAGAGTTATGGATAACATTTGACCTCTGCTTATCAGCTAACAGGCTGTTGGCATACAAGGTGTTGTTTTCCAGCATATCTCAAGTATTGGAGAAATGGACCAGATCACCCATGACTCCTCCCATTGTGCCATTGTGCCATTTATAAGATTGAAAATACTAATTTGAACACTCCACAGGTGTTGTTTCATCCAACAAACAGCCCTCTGTACCATCAGCCTGGACCTGAAATAATGACCTAAAATTAAAAAAAAAGTCACATGACTTGTGGCAGCTGGGAAATTGACAAAATGTCTAGCCCCATGTCAGATTTCAAAATGAAATATAACAAAATCTGTTTGCTCTTTTGAGAAATAGATTTCAGTGCAGAATTCTTCTGGAACAGCACTATTAACTGATGCGTTTTGAGAAAAAAAATTTTTTCCCATGACAGGATCCCTTTAATTAAAAAATGTCTACCGTTTTTATAAGAAACCTGACTGTATGCAGTAAAATTCTCCCTTCATTTACTTCTGTGGATAGGAATTGACAGATGGTCCCTAAATGCTCTGCAGAGAAACAATCCTACTCATGAACAGCCTTACTTTCCAGCCATACAGAACTCAAGCAGATTTGTTTCCCTGTAGAGCAGTCGGTGACAGTGTAGAGATTTGTATTGGATTTTATTTTTGTCTTTACATCCCCTTTTCTGTTTCCAACTCCAGTTGCATGGACAAAGATCTTGGAGCCAGATTTAAACAGATAAACTGGGATTCTATTTGGAGGGTATTCTATTGCAGCCACTGGTTCTGCAGAGTTGGAGAAAGTTTTTATTAAACAATACAACTATAAAAATCCACATTAGATTACATGACAACACAGGACCCAGTGCAGTCTGTATATTCTGATTATTAATCAGTCTTGCTCTATTGGCTTCTGTTCTGGCAAATATTATTTGACTTGTGCTGTTTTGTTCATTTATGAAGATCCCTAAGCAGCCCAGACCACACTGAGCATGTGCACCGTCTTGGTCTTACAAAGATGTATAACAAAGATGATGGCCCCCTGTGGCCAGATTTGAAAGCATAAATCATTTGTTTGATTAGGCTTGTGGTGCAGTAAGTTCATGTTTATGTTTAGTATAAAAATACATCATTTCTAGCCTTATTCTTTCCTTGTCCTTTAAGGGAAATTGCATACAATGCAATTTTGAGTGTTTTGTGAGCTGAGCAGTTTGTAGATCTTTGGGTGGGGAACAACAAACATGAAATTGCCCTCAGTTCACTTACCTGCAAGTGCCCAATACAGTTAAGTTACAGATATTTATTGTTAAAAATACAACACCGAGGGACTGAAAAAGAGTCTAGAAATAGTTTTTCCAAATTTTCTTAGCAATGTAATTATTATAATTGCATTATTGATTTTTTTTTCTCCCCTAAATTTGTTTTGGGGCATCTGCATGTTATGTACTCCTTTGCATGGATTTTTTTTAAAATTATATAAAACTTTTACTCTAATTTTAAAATGTTGATTTTAACAAAGCTCTGGTATTGTGGCATAGAAAGATGCATTTATCCATTTTTCATGTGTGTGTACTTTCTGAAACTATTTGATATTCTGGGGTCAATTTTCTGAATCCTGTATCACATCTAAAATGCAGACATTGTGCTGATTCTGCAGTAGCTGTGACAGCCATGAAAATGTATATGCACTATATTCATTTTGGGATTGCTACTATTTTCTTCAGAAAAGCTTTGCCGGTTGGTAGTTTCAATTAAAAAGACATATTTACCCACCATTAATTCATCAGAATATGTGCTTTCCAAAATGATAGCTTTTGTTTTCTGGGGTCATCTTACTGTTACTGTAGTATTTTTTTTTTTTTCTCTAACATGTTTCATTCTGGTGCAGTGCATTGAGAATTTCGACTGAGGGTTTTTGATTTATATCTAAAACTATACAAATCTGCACTCGAGACATTGGACCCTCCGATCTGCTAGAAGTTTGTTAAATGAAATATTAGGTTCTAGAAAATACATCCCAATACATTGCCTATAATAATAGATAAAAACCATCACCATATTTCAACTTTGGCTCAAGTTGATATTCACCTACAGCTATCCAGTATGTGTTGGCAAACTCGCAGTATCCTTATCAGAGGAACTAGAGCTATTAGCATTCACCAAAGCTTCCAATGGTCCAGGTTCTGCTGGCCTTAAAGCTGGCCAAAGATGCAAAGATCCGCTTGTTTGGCGACACCGACAAATGAGCGGATCTTCCCCTGATATGTCACTAACTGCAGGGCTATATTGTAATCCGAACGTTCGGCACTATGGCAGCTTAATATTGAGATACATGAAATATAGGGTTGTACACGTTCCAAAATTAAATCAAGATAAACATTTTTAAAGGAAAACTCTACCCCCGAAATGAATACTTGAGCAACAGATAGTTTATATCAAATTTAGTGATGGCCGAATCTGTGGCGTTTCGTTTCGCCGAAAAAATTCACAAATTTTCAGTGAAATTCGCGACACGCCGGAAAAAAAATTTGCGAAACGAGTCGCGCTGATGTTTTGTCACGCTCCCAAGTTGACGCGCACTTATTTTGACGCATGTCAGAATAGTTTTGACGCACAGTGCAATGTAATAAAACTGCCAGGTGAAATGCATACCCCCAACAGTCCCTTTTTTTGGAGGGACATTCCCTCTTTTGACAGCGCAACCTGCAGTCCCTCATTTCATTTGTATTGGAAAGTCCCTCTTTTCTCTGCACGGAATAGCCAGAAAAAGAAAGAAGTTTCTAACTTAATTGGCTTTTGGCAGAGAGCCTAGAAGAACAGCTAAAAGGTACAAAAAAGATGCTTTTTAACAATTTTGATATAATAAAATAAGTAATTGATTGTATTTGTAACAGTTTAGATAAGGAGAAATATTTTCAAACTTTCATAACCTGCTAAATTTGGTAAAAGGAACATGTTAATTAGTGGGTGTGACCGCAAAAATGGGTGTGGTCAAAATGTTGCAGTGCTACGTATGGAAAAAAAATTTCTGTCCCTCTTTTTACTTCCAAAATGTTGGGAGGTATGGAAACGTGAAAAAAAAGTTGTAAAAAATGGCATCTTTTGCTTTGTGTGTGAATGTGCTGAATAGCATTGGAGTCAATTAGAAGAGCAATTTACACGCGTGTTTCACTTAGTATACACACATGCCCTGCATTGTTAGTGTTAAAAAAGTCCTCCCATTTTGCCAGCTTCTTAAAATCTTATTTAAGATAGTGAAACATTAAAAAGGCATATTTTAATATATATTCATTTATTTATAAAAATATTTTTCACTGCACAGATTGTGCTGATTTGAAGTGAAGCGACGAACTCGATGCACGGCGAAACGAGATGCGCAGCGCAAGAAAACACGCAACGAATTTTCAAAACTTTCGCCATCGGCGAATGTCGGAAATTCGCCGCGAACTCGCCTAGGGCGAATTTATTCGCCCATCACTAATCAAATTAAGTGGCATATTAAAGAATCTTACCAAACTGGAATATATATTTAGGTAAATATTGCCCTTTTACATCTCTTGCCTTGAACCACCATTTCATGATGGTCTGTGTGATACCTCAGAGATCACCTGACCAGAAATATTTCAACTCTAACTGTAAAGGGAAGAATAGTTGAAGCAAAAGACACAACTCTGTCTGTTAATTGGCTCATGTGACCTAATGTTATAGTTTGTTTGGTATGTTTGTGTGCACCGTTGAATCCTACGATCCAAGGCTGTCCTTATTTTTTAAAATGGCTATTTTCTATTTATGATTACCCAATGGCACATGCTACAAAAAAATTATATTATTACGAAAGTTGTTTATTTATATGAAGCAGGGTTTTACATATAAGTTGTTGTATGCAATATCTTTTTATAGAGACCTACATTGTCTGGGGGGTATAGTTTTCCTTTAAATAATTTATACTGTTGTCACTGTAAATGCCCTAAAGCTTCCTACGTTCTCAAATATCCAGCATGATACTAAAGCTCGAGCTCTGGTCTTTGTTGATGAAGAACTAATGGGAGCTGTACAGTTCATGTTACAGATACTGGAGGGTCATTTGGTGTCAGATGCTGTGGGACTCCCACAAAACTGACTTGCTGTCAAATCAGGAACCTGTTGTAACATAATTTTTTTTTTATTTCATCACTTCCCATGTTCTGCCCATCATTACTACAGAGCAAAATTCTGAGCAGCAGCCAGCTGATTCAATGCAACGTCCATTTGTTTTAGTTCCCTTTTAAATGTTATTAGAAGGGAAACTTTTTGCTTAACAAATAGTTTTGTGCCAGATGACAGATGATTCACATGGGGGCAAATTCAACTAAGCGGCGAAAATGTGCTAGCAACGCCTTAGCCGCACTTTGCCAGGCAAATTTTTGCCAGTCCACCGCTAATTCACTAAAAAAGTAGCGGAGTTCCTCTACCGTTACTTTGTCAGGCAAAGCGCATTTATGCTAGCGATGCCTAATTTGCATATGGCGCAAAGTTAAAAGTCTAATAGAAGGAAATCTTTAATAAATAAAATAAAGTTGTCCTATTGCCCTAAACATGTGCCCCCTGTATAGTTGAGTTGCCATATGTTAGGAAATGTGGGGTTACCCTCCTTCCCCCCGAAGGAGGGTAACCCCACAAAAAATTACTCTTTTTCAGACTATCATCCTAAAAAAAGTAAATGACGTTTTTTTGGGACTTTCATACTATTATATCTCTTGTATTGAACTTCGCCAGGTCTGACCCGGCGAAGTAAAGTCTAGCGCAAGAGGTAACGTTCAGTAAAATGAGAATCTTAATGAATTTGTGTACCATGTCCCTTCATCAGTGTGAAACTTCGCCAGGCATAAGGGTGTGAAGTTGCGCTAGTCTATCTACTTCTTTAGCGAATTTTCGCCATGAACACTGTTAGTAAATTGTTGAAATTGCGAAATGAAGTCACGCTGGTGAATTAGCACTAGCGTTAGATGCTTCACGCTTTACTGAATTTGCCCCATGGCGTCTGTTGTCACTTTAAAAAGAACACTTATGAGAATTCTGTTGTGTGTAGTGCAGACATTTTTTATATCTTAAATCAGGTTATTCATCTTGTTGCCATATATAAAGGGAATTCCACTAAGCCCTTTAGAATACATTTTTCATAAATTAAAGTAAATGTTTCTTGCAGAAAATATTCTGGAACTATCATTGCAAGCATGCCACACATTACTGATAGAGGAGTAACAAATGAAATGAGCAACACATAGGGGCAAATGTACTATTATTCCCCCCAAAAAATTTGTTTCTACTAGATATTTGATTAGCATTCGATTTTCGAATGTTAATCGAATAGTTCTAGGCTACCTTTTATTGAATATTCGATCATTCGACTGAACGAATAAATCATTCGATCATTCGAATAATTTGTACGATTTGAACGATCGAAGACTTCGATCATACGAATCCTATTCGATCAGGACTTAGCCTCAGAAGCCTATGGGAGTGCCCCCATAGGATTCTATTGCAATTTTTTACTTAAAAATTTAAATCCTTTGCTGGTCGAATGATCGAATGATTGAATATTCGTTCATTCGACTCTATTCAAATTTATTTGATCGTTTGACCATTCCCTATTCGTTATCGAATATGCCAAATTTAACATATTCGGCCAAACAAAAAAATCCTACGTTCGAAATTCGTTCAAACTTTGAATCCTTCATGTGAATCTAGTAAATCGGCCCCATAATATATTAGCCCCTTTGGAGGAGTCATAGGAAGTTAAAACCTCTTGTCAACATAAAGAAAGCTAAGGAAATATTGGCATAATTCAACACTCCAGTGGAAAGCTACTGCTAGAAACAGTTATGCGTTATATCCAATTCCAGGGCTCAGGGGTCTTCTGGCTTATTATTAAATTGGATGCATCACCCATCTTCTTGCTTAATGATTCTTATATTGTCAAAGACAATTCTAATCCCTTGGGCAAGGGAGGAATATTTGTAGAGAGAGATCTAATGACCAGTTACTGCAGGGAGTTCCTAATTGTTTGAATTTAAAAGAGAGACTGAACTGGGATTCACCGATCCTGGCCCACTCCCAACCTAACTCGACTAACCACCTCTATTTATAGAACCACCTCTATTTATAGAACTACCTCTGATTCACCCCATCTCCAACATTGTGTGGCAGGCTCGCACCTATCAATGGAGTCTGTCAGAGCTTTAACATTGGCAGAGTAAGGTTATGGGTGGGGAGGGTGGAAGGGAGAGCTCAATCTGAAGCCACCTGCAACCTGGAAATCCTGTGCTAATTTGTTCCATAATCTTAGGTGTACATACTGAAGCAATTGGAACAATGTATTCCAATAACTAATAACTACTACTAATAATAACTAGTGTTGCTATGCTAGTAGTTATCAATCAGCAGTTAGCAGCTACTACGGTTTAAATAGAAGCCAACTATTTTACTCTGGTTTCCAGTCTGTGTCTGCCTTGTTATCGCTGCTTCTTCATTGTATAGTGCATGGCAAGCAGCCTTAAACAGCAACGCTTTATTACCCATGTCATTTTCCAAATCAGCATGGCATGTGGAAAAGATTAACTCAAAATAAAATTGCTGAATTGGGCAGCTGTTGACGGTAATAACTGAGTAGTTCTCAGCCGGTAAAAAGAGTAGAAATCCTACTTTGTAAATCATTTTTTATTTGATGTAAAAGATTGTTTTCCATTCAATCACATCTTCAATAAAGCAGTCGGAATAAGTGTACTATAAAAGCAATAAGTCAATATTTGTATGGTTTTATGTTGTCCTTTAATTGCACACCAGTACGGTAAATATTTAATAACGAGTCAACGCTAATGGTGTGAAAAAACTAGTGCTCTGGATGCTGAAGTTCAAAAGTTTGTCTGACATAAGCATCACATGAACATAATTGTGACATGGGGAAGTGCGAGATTTCTCACTCTCAGTGTGATGCAATGGCATACAGTATCTTGCCGTTCTCTCCTGGTGTGGCCTTTGCAAATAATATCAGCAGAAGAAAACCATGGACTGGAGCTGCTAAAAATCATATACTGTACTTCTCACTGACTTTTAATCAATGCTTTAGCTGCACTTTAGCTGCATTCTAAAGGTGGGCATAGATGCACCAATATTATTGTATAAAATATCTTTGTACGATAATCGTTGCATGAGTGGTGGAAGACAAGGTGACCAAAATTGGTAAAAAGCTTTGGATATCAGTTGCCTTAATGATCAAACAGGACTGAAAATCTTGATCGGACACCTTTGAAGGTCCCAGAATATCGTAACGTTAATACTGAATCATCAGAAAGATCGTAATTTTAGCATTTAGCCAGTTCCCAGGTGCCAGTTTTTATTTATCTTTACAATGAATTGTCCTTTATCCTCATAAAATCAAAGCTGGCAGTAAGCATCAACTTTTTTCCTGATAGTCCAAGCTGAGGCTGGGGCCCTGCCCCTGTAGTGAACTCTCTGGGGTATATTTATAAAAGAATGAAGTTCTGCCACTAGAGTGAAAATTCGCCACTCTCCATTAATTTATATTTGATTTTTAAAGGCGTATTCATCAAAGGGTGAACTTTCACTTCACCCATTAATAAATACGCCTTGCAAATTCCCATAGAAATTAATGGAGAGCGGCGGAATTTCCCTCTAGTGGCAGGACTTCACTCTTGGAAAAATTTACCCCTGCGTGACTAAGCCCTAAGGCATTCTGTGCAAAATAACTTCTATTAACAATTATAGGAAGATAAATGTGGGTAATAGACTGGGCTTCATGTAAAAGGGGTATTTTGGGCAGATGGGGAATGGATTTACAGGAAGATAGGTCCCCACTACTTTATATAGCTGCGTTGGTAGTAACCTATGTAGTATTAGTCAGAACTTAAGCCCTGTAGTAAGTACCGAGCATGTACAAGGAGAGAGCTGACAACTCACCCAGATTATACAGGAGTCACCTGGATTCATATACCTTGACATTTCCCCTGTTATGTTGACATCTCTGTATGGACTGTGGAGCATGACATGTGCTGTGGATTCTAGGAACACTTTCTCAGCATCAAACTCAGTGTGAATTAAAGGACAAGTCAACCCAAACATAAAAATTTGCCTAATAATTGAAAATGTAATTATAAGCAACTTTCCAATATGAGTTTATTAAAAATATTCAATGCCTTTAAAGTTATTTGCAGGAGTGCTGCTTCCAGGAGGTGCATCAGGTGGCAGCAGCTCCTTAGATACTAGGTGCCACAAAAAGCCACACCTGGTAACTTTAAGAGCCAAATCTCGCCAATTGTGCTCTCTGCACTAGTGATGTGCCCCCCCAGACCCACTCCTACTGCTGCGAGGGGGCAGCATTGCAGGAGCCGCCTCAGGCAGCAAGGGACTTAGAATCACCCCTGGTTATTTGTAACTATAATTGCTATTGAAAGCAGCATTTGCTTAATTCCTGCTTATTATTCTCTAAAAAATATTGTAAAAGTCTGAGTTCCCCAACAAAGCCGGGTCTGTTAATTAGCTGCTTTGCCTTGTTTCAACAGTCTGAGCCATCTGGGACTGGCACAGAAATAAACAAGACAAATGCTGCTTTCAATAGCAATGCATATACAAATCACTTAAAAACCATAGGAACAAATGTATATTGGATGGTTGCCTAGAATTATTTCTTCTTTTGTTAGGAACAATTTTCTATTTTAGTTTTCCCTTTAAAACGGCTAGATATAGTTTTGACACCTGCTCTGTCTCGCATGATTTATAATTCAATATACCTTTACCTTTACACACCCTAGCACGTACTGACTAAAGGTGGCCATACACGGTGAGATTTTGGCGGTCGCCAAATGAGCGGATCTCTCCCCGATATATCCACCTTGAGGTGGGCGATATTGGGCTGATCTGATCGTGGGCCTTAGGGCCCAACAATCGGATCACAACAGAGGAGGTACAGGCGGTCGGATCACAGGACTGCATTAATGAACAGATGCGGCTGCGATCTGACGGGATTTTTAGTCTGACTTTCAGCCAGATATCGATCAGGTAAGCCCGTCGGAGGGCGCCATGCACGGGCTGATAAGCTGCCGGCAACGTTTATCAGCCAGTGTATGGCCACCTTAACACAATTCCTAACACTAATTACTTGACCAGCTGGTGCAATTAAGTTGTAAATGAAAGTATGGGGGCAGTACCAAACATTTTTGCTTGCCTTTCAATAAGGCATAGTGTAAGAGAGGGACACACTTGGAAAACCCAGGTCCCCAGATGCAAGATTCCATACCTGTTTTTACATTTTAGTATTTTATAGTTGTCATAACATTGTTATGACTATACCCTACATGCCTCTGATTGGCCCCATCTACGCCACATCCTGCCTAGTTTTTTGGGCTTGACTGTAAGATCATTCCATGTGTATTCAGGACACACAGGATTTACATAAATTACTATGTATTATTATCAATAAATTACCTTACAAAAAACTTTCAGTCAATGTTGGAGTTGTTATTGCATTGTTGCTTTTTTATTCGCAGAGAACCCTCAATTTTATGTCAACTGTTTTCTCTCATTTGAATTTTTTGTGGTTCCACCTTTACATCATGCATAATATATTTTCCAGATGTTACACTTTTTTTTACTGGTCCCCTGAAAAATACATAAAACGTGGGTTCTACTGCATGGTGAATTTTAACCAAAATGTGGTTTTACGTAGTGAATTCCTTGTATGGTTTAATAGTACACGTAATCCTTTTGCATTAGAAAATAGTGGTACATCACTGTCTTTCACAGTTTATATTTATTCTTGTGTTGTGGGTCGATAGAACCAGTCTTGGGCAATACAGTACATTATATTAACAAATCGTTTATTTAAATGTGGTAAAAACGGCTTAGTATTTCAAGCTTCACTTCCCCACACAATAGGCGCACTTCATGAAACATGGCAACACTTTTCCAATTTCAACTTTAATTTTAATGAAAATATACAATTTAGTGGATCTTCCTGCTTTTATTTCTGCTTTTCAGCATTGAAATGTTGAATGATTTCTCTTTTTTGCAGTTCCCTTTAAGCCAAGCACAAAAAAAAATAAAATAGCTATAAAAATAGCAGAATATTAGCTCTGGCAGCTTCAGTTAAGTTTGCGATACAAGCAGTTCTTCAGGCTCCTGCCCTATAGACTGTTGTTGCAGGATTTGTTGTGCATGGACAAAAACTCACATGTAAAATCAGGACCGTCATCAGGGGGGCACAGGGGGTACCGGGCCCGGGCCTGAAGGGGGACGCAGCAGTGCTGTGCTATTTGAAAGAGCTGGGCCCCCCTTGACAGCGCTGAAGCCGTACCTTCCTTCTGAAGTCTTGAACAGCAGAATGCGGAAGTGCCGAAAAAGACTGTGTAAAATCTTTCCTAGGAGCACCAAGTGGGAATAGCTGATTTAATATTTTTATTTCTATTTTTTATTAAAGTGGACCCATCACCCAGACATAAACATCTGTATAATAAAAGTCCTTTTCAAATTAAACATGAAATCCAATTTAAATTTTTTATTAAAGCATTCATAGCTGTTTTAAGCTCATTTAAAAATTTCAGCTGTCAATCAAATATTGTCTGCCGCTCCTCTATGCCTTTCTGCAGCCCCAGAAAATTTTTATTCTTCGAATGTGGCCCAGGGGAGCCAAAAGGTTGGACACCCCTGCTTTAAGCTGTGAGTCTAACTTTTCCCAAGGGACCTGTTATCTTATATTGTTACAATTACTTATTTGCTTCTCTAGAAATTGTTACAAAAGTAACGTTTGCTGTTGTGGCTCTCTGTCAAAAAAGCCAATTAAGTTAGAAACTTTGTTTCTTTTTCTGGCTGTTCAGTGCAGAGAAAAACGGGACTTTCCAATACAAACGAGGGACTGCGGATTGAGCTGTAAAAAGAGGTACTGTCCCTCTAAAAACAGGACAGTTGGAAAGTATGGGGTTTTATTGCGCTGTTGTTTACCATGGCTATAATAATGTGTATATGTGTGGGAGGTGTATAAATTTACACACTTGTTCTTTTGCTGCATTTTTTGAGAGTTGCCAGCACCATGACACCATTTAAACATTTTCCCCAGTAAGATTATAATGTCTCGTTTGTCTGAAAGTGCTTGGTTTAATTAATCATAGCTTTTCTCTCATTTCAGGACGGGAACAATTTCATGGCCTGGGTTCTATGTACTGCAGAGCAGCCACTGCAGTAATCCTGACCTACGATGTTAGCAACATGCAGAGCCTTCGGGAACTAGAAGACAGGTTTTTGGGACTGACTGACACCGCTAGTGACGACTGCATTTTTGCTGTGGTGGGGAACAAAATCGATCTCACTGATGACCATGACTCCGAAAATGACAGTGCAGGTGAAAGACCCCGTACCTCCAGCAAGAACTATAGACAAGTGAATTTAGAGGATGCGATTGCTTTTTACAAGCGAATTCTAAAATATAAAATGCTTGATGAGAATGTTGCCCCAGCTGCAGAGAAGATGTGTTTTGAGACAAGTGCAAAGACTGGACACAATGTGGATGTTCTTTTTGAACGTGTTTTTAATATGGTGCTTCCTCTGATTGTAAAGAAAAAAGCCAGTGGACTTGAGGACACTGTAAATCTTGCACAGAGTAAACCCGAGAAGTCAAAAAGTATGTGCTGTTAAAGGGGTAGTTTACCTTTAAAGTGATGCTGACACTAAAGAAAATATTTTCAAAATATTAATCTACATTAAAAGTTACCTATAGGGCATTTTGCTAATTTTTCACTGATAGTTCTTTTGTAAGTACTTGTCCTAAACCTGATTGTTTTGTCAACCTTACTATCCCTTCTCAACATGTCAGTTAGTGTTTCTAATGCTAACGGACTACCGCTGCTCAAATATGGCAGCCCCCTCATAGCGCAACACGGGGGTAAGAAAGGTAATGTAAAAGCATCTGGAAAATACTTTCATGGCAGAATTATAAATAATGTGCAAAAACAATAGTATAATAGATATAAAAAGGTTATTTTGTGGTGTCATTAAGTTAGTCTTCATTATTTATTTTCAATAGTTTTTAAATTATGTGCCTTCTTCCGACTTTCCAGTTTTCAAATGGGGGTCACTGACACCATAAAAAACAGATTCTCTGTAAGACTACAAATGAATAGTTATTGCTAGTTTTTAATACTCCTCTTTCTATTCAGGCCTCTCTTATTCATGTTCCAGTTTATTAATCATTCAAGTGCATGGTTGCCAGGGCAATTTGGACCCTACCAACCAGATTACTGAAATTGCAAACTAGAGAGCTACTGAATAAAAAGTTAAATAACTGAAAAACCACAAATAATAAAAAATAAAAACTGTTTAAGAATATCACTCTCTACATCATAGTAAAAGATAATTTTAGGTTAAAAAAAAAACAAAAAACCTTTTATGATCGTCTGCAGATATAGTTTGTGAATGTAGTCCAAGATATCATACCTAAATTCAGAAGGCTCCGTAGGTAACACAAAATATGCAGCTCACTCATATGGGAATATCAGGAGTCCTAAAGTCTATTAAAGGACACTTGTTGCCAAAACACATTATCTCAAACCAAAGGCAGATAGATAGAGCCCACACTTTGGTTGCACTTTAAATCAACCCAAAGGTTTTGCCTGCCTTCTGTGGTAAGGTTCCTTTATCTGCTACACATTATTGAGATAAAACTATTCAACTAATGGCTAATTCCACTAAGGTAGCTAGATTTTGATAACTGCACCAGTTGCCATCCCTTCCTGCAAAACAAGGAAGAACATTACTGAGCCGTTGCAACTTAAAGGACAAGGAAAGTGTAAAATAGAATAGGGCTAGAAATGCTGTATTTTGTATATTAAACATAAACATGAACTTACTGCACCACAAGCCTAATCAAACAAATGATTTATGCTTTCAAAGTTGGCCACAGGGGGCTGTCATCTTGTAACTTTGTTATACATCTTTGTCTGACACTGGCACTGCACATGCTCAGTGTGGTCTGTGCTGCTTAGGGATCGTCATAAATGATAAAAAAACAAAGCTGTTTGAGTTCTGCATGGCTGTAAGTAAGGCAGGGGCTCCCCCTGCTGTTCATAAGTATGAACAATTCCTATCCTCAGCAGTAAATGAAGGGAAAATTTCACTGCATACAGTCAGGTTTCTTATAAAAATGGTACACATTGTTTAATTAAAGTATATTGAAGATAGATTTCTTTTTCATTAAAGAAAGTAAAAATGTGATTTTATTTCTTTGCCTTTCCTTGCCCTTTAAGGTTACTGCACAATTTCATTTCTGGAAATATTTCACAGGAATTTGATTTCTCACTTTTGACAAAAAACTGGCTGTTAGTTGTGCATCCTTAAATATGCTCCTTGAGCAACTAAAGCCAAAAAAGACCCTTTCTTGTTCATGTGAATACAGCTAGTTAATAAGAAAGTGGGTATTTTAGTAGGAAAACTCAAACTTGATAGTATTTTGTCTCATTCTTGAGGAAATTCGTATACGATTTTAAATTTCAGGACCAGCAATCCCATAAAATCTTCCTTGTCTAAGCATAGTGGCTGGTAAAACCGGTATAACCAGCCCTTTGTATGTATGTATGTATATGTATAAGTGATGGGCGAATTCACAGCAAATTTGGAGAATAAATTCATGAAACTACTGCGAAAATTTAGCAGCGTCCAAAAAAAATAAGTTGGCGTCTGTTTGTTCATATGACAGCACATTTTCGCCGGTGAACATGTGCAGCCAAACTGAGGCCAGCATCCAAAACGAGACACCAGCATCGTTTCACAAATCTTTCTTCATTTTGCGAATTTCATGGGAAATTTGCAAATTTTAAGCAAAACAAAACGTGACAAATTTGCCCATCACTAATATATATATATATATATATATATATATATATATATATATATATATATATATATATATATATATATATATACATATATATACATATACATACATACGGAGATTTATCAATGATATGGTGATAGTTTGGCGAGGGGAGGAAAAGGAATTTATTGATTTGTTGGAGGAATTGAATAACATCGATAGTCCAGTTCGTCTCACATATGAGGTCAATCCATCTAAAATACATTTCCTAGATGTGGAACTTTTTTTCAAGTCGGGTCGAATACACTATACTTTATATGGCAATTGGCCATATCCCACCCCCTAAGAGGGGTGATGATAGGTCTAAATTGCTTCTCCAAAGGGAGTCTTTTTGGATATACAAGTTAAATACGGTTGCACCCCATGGTCTAAATGAATATTGCCCACTGAACTGTTTCCTTAATAAACGCTAAAATGTCGTGGTAAACTACACTATCAGCAACCAGACAGAGGGGAGTATGATATTGTTTCCGCTTTAGTTTCTGTGGTTTCTTTGTTTTTAACTGAGTATTAGTTGTTTTTAACATTGTCACATAGAGGTAACATATACATTCCCTATGTGGTTTGTTGCAAAGATGTCTCACATGATCAGGTGGGTGTGTTTTAGGGTGAGAGTGTCTTGATATGTATGTATTTTAACAGCACTTGTGATTGAAACAGGGTCTTGAGAAAGGTCTTAGATAGAGACCGAAACGTCGACCAGTTTCTTTTAAATGTGAACAATAAAATATTATGTTTCAATTCTACTTTAAATCCCAGTGTGCACCTTTACTTTTGGATTTTGGATTTGAGCCCTAATTGGTAGGGATCGAAATGTCGAGTTAAATAAAAAGTTTTTCTTTATCTCGCCTGAAAAGCCTGTGAGTGCCGCCATTCTTCACCTATACATTTACCCTGCTGGCTTGGGCACCCAGGTACTCTATCCTGTAAATAGAGTGCACCTTTGGGACTATGTATATATATATATTTAGGGGCAAATTTACTATTATTCCCCCAAAAAAATCGAATAAACTTTAAAATTTAAATCCTTCGCTGGTCGAATGATCGAATATTTGTCCATTTGACTCTATTCGAATGTATTCGATCGTTCGACCATTCCCTATTCGATGATCGAATATGCCAAAATTCACATATTCGACCAAACGAATAAATCCTACGTTCGAAATTCGATCGAATTCGTTTGAACTTCGAATCCTTCACGTGAATTTAGTAAATCGGCCCCTTAGTGTTCCATCAAGATGTGAAAACTTACACTTGTACATAATTTTTCCTATAAAGTACTTTTTGAATAATGTGGAAATAAATACTAGATTTCGAAAAAGAAAAATACTATCCTCAGATTGATTGATTTTGTGTTGGACATAATAAAACTGGTTTGGCAAATTATTTTTTTTCTGATTCTGTGCAGGCTTCCCTAAACTGTTTTGCTATTTTTGTAGGGTTTAAAGGAGAAGGAAAGGCATTTTTACTAGGGGGTGCCAAAAGTTATGCATTCCCAAATGATTGTATCTACTTATCTGACACCCTAGCCGGTGCTCCTAATAGGAGAAAACTGCACTGGCTCTGGTTCATTCCAGTGAGTGCCACAGAGCGATCTTCTTCCTGCTTCATCTGGGGTGTCAGGTAAGTAGATACACTCCCTTGGGGGTGCTTTTGGCAAAACACTTTTGGGAGGCCTGCACAAAAATATAACTTAAGCTTTTTGAAAAGTAAACATAACTTTGCAATATACATCAATTAAAAAATATGCAGACTTTTCATGGTTTTTAATGGTTTCTGATGCTCTCCTTCTGCTCTTCCTGACTACTTTGCTGAGCTAGCTGACTACTGTTACTTTGTATCAACAGCCAGCTGTCCTCTGCCTGCATTCTCCAAACCATACAATTCCCTGCACATGTGATTTCAATAAGAATTGGAACATTACAGTGCAATGCATTGTGGGGTATGTAGTTCCTGCATGCTGTCTGTCAGGGCTGGGCAGCGCTGCACTGGCTCCCTAGGTAAGCGGGCCTGTTGCGGTGCCGACTTAGTGCTCCTGTGCTTGCATGCATTTGTGCAAATTCGCACCCGGGTTTGCACGCACGTGTGGGAGCAAAAAAAAATTGGAAAGTACAGAGTGTCAGCCGGAGAGCGGACTGGACTGTTAGGCGACAGAGGAGGTCTGTGCCTGGCAAACCCCCAGATTTTTGCCCTAGGCACATGCCTACTCTGACTGGCCCTACTGTCTGTAAGCTGTGAAGAAGTTTGTAACATAAGTTTTTTAGCTCCATCCCTGCCAGGATTTCAAATGATGCAGAAAGAGAAGAACTATTAAACAGCTGGATTTCAGCATAGAAATGACGGTAACTGTGATGGGTATATTGGGGGGTTTCTGTGTTATGTGGGCCTCTTTATCAAATTTTGGTTTTGAAGCCGGAGTTCCCCTTTAAGTAGTGCTGTAAATTCTAAATTCTTTGGATGTGCATAGCTGAAGTTAAAGCTGACAGTCTGCACTATTTGTATTTTTCTCTGCACTGAACTGCCGGAAAAAGAAACAAAGTTTCTAACTAAATTGGCTTTTGGCAGAGAGCCAAGAACAGCCACAGCAATAGATAAGATACTTTTGTAACAATATCGAGATAACCAAATAAGTAATTCTAACAATATAAGATAACAGGTCCCTTGGAAAAAGTTAGACTCACAGGTTAAAGGGCAATTCACCTTCATTTGCAAAACTGTAATTACTGAAAAAAAAGAAATATGTTCAAACTCTCATAAGCTGCCAAATATTGTAAAATGAACAAGGTAATTTGGGGGTGTGGCCACAAAAATGGGCGTGATAAAAAAAATCACCACTCTACGCGTGCCAACTTTTTTGTCCCTCTTTTTATTTCCAAAATGTTGGGAGGTATGTTGCAGCCACCTTATACTGGAATATAAATCTTTTGGGTAAGTATATACCGGTTTTTCACACTTTTGGGTGCAAGTTTGTCCCCTTTTATAAGCTAATTTGTTTCTAGCTGTTCCCAAGAGAGTTGGAGGATGCATATGCATCTCTGTTTTCATGTAGTGCCGCAGAATCTGGTGCTATAGAAAAACAAAATGAGTGACTCAAAAATTGCAGAGGATTGCTCAAGTTGTGGGGAAAGAATGTCAATCAACTGACAGATGAAAGCTGTCACAAGGTAAAAACACTGCCTGGAAACCCAGGCAGACCCCACTGCTGAAAGAAATCCTGGTTGAAGATTGCCAAAATGCATCTGAATAATCTGAAACCATTTCTTGAGTATGCCATTTGGACAAATGAGATGTTAGAGCTTTTTGGTTAATCACAATATCTTATTTCTTAGAGGGGTGGGGAAATGCCTCCAAAGAAAAGAATTCCACCCCTACACTCAAACAGATGGTTTGCTAATGCTTTGGGGTTGCTTTGCTGAGCAACTTGAGTCACTGCATTGCCTCATGTTATCAGGAGATTTGTAATTAATACATTTGTAGGAGTGAAATATTGAACCTAGTGTCCAAAAACTGGGTCTCCCTCACAGTTCATGGGTCTTGCAGCAGGACAGTCACCTGAAGCTCACTTTGAGAAGCACACAAGAATGGTTAAAGGCAAAACTCTGGACTGTACTTAAAGCTGGCCATAGACGCAACGACTTGGTCGTACGAATCGAGGATTCGTACGACTATCGTACGACTTTCGGATCGTGTGTGGAGTGTTCCGACATTTGTCGTGCCATGCCGATCGGTCGTTTGGTCGATTGGCCAGGTTAGAAAATTTTTGTCGGCTGGCGATAATATCTTTGCGTCTATTGCAGATCGTACGATTTTCAGTGGGAGACCGTCACTAGGTTTTTAATCGTACAACTTTCGTAGGATCCTTGTCAGGGGCAGAACGTCAGCTGTCTGTGCTTTTTACTATTTATAGTTGATCTGAAGGTTAGTGACAGGTCGGGAGCAGGTCGGGAGATGCAAAGATCCGATCGTGGAATCATCTTACGATCGGATCTTTGCGTCTATGGCCAGCTTAAGTGACCAGCAATGAGTCCTGATTTTAATCTTATTAATGGCTTGTGGAAAGATAAAAACAAAGTTGAGAAAGGGGAGAACTGGGGCATTATTCAAAAAAAGAGTGGTCCAAACTATCAGTAGAGAGATGAAGACTTATTCATGGCTTTAGAAAGGAATTGATTTTAAGTATTCTTAAAAATAAAGAATCAATGAAAAGTTTCTAATTTCCTACCGCATCACCTGTACTGTTATGTAAGGACTTGCTTGGACTTTCTTAGTTGTATCACCACAATGCCAACTGTCCATAAGTAAATGTTTATTTTTACAATACATCCAAAGCATTTCTAGAACAGGAACCCAGAAGTCTGTGGCTGTCGCAGTGGAACAAGCGATGCTATAACCTTGTGTTTCTTGAGGTCTTGCAACTGAAGAAGAGTTAGTTATTAACAATGGTGTCTAGCACTCTCTGTCATTATCAAAGTTTAATCTGCTTAAATCACTTCAGTTGTACTCAAGAGCCTGCAGTGCTGAGTGTGTGGGTAAGTAATCGGCATACTTTTGAACTTTCCAGCTTCTCAGAAAGTCATTCAACAAAATGTGGGCAGAAAAGACTGTTGCTAAATAGATCTTTTCCTGGAAGAAATGTTGCAAGTTTGTGAAGACATGAATGTGAAAGCACTGGGATGTCATCATAATATCCTATAATTCTATGCTCCCTCTGTTCTGCTTTTTTCTGTCTGTCCTGTTTCCTCTGTCTGCCTCTCTTTTGCAATCAATTCTACCACCATCTGAATACATTTCTCCATCCACTTGAGTAGGCAGCCAACATGAGTGGCTAGGGTACAATGGTGGGGGAGGATGGGGCAGTAGTACCATTTCTCTGCTGCTTTCTCTAACTCTGGCGCTAGCACTATACCTAGGGCTGTCACCTTTTCGAAAAAACATACCGGCCTTCCTATATATTTATCTTATTCCATATTAATAACATTGGGATCGACCATCATTTTTACCGGCCAGGCCAGTAAAATACCGGCCAGGTGGCAACCCTAACTTTACAGATTAATTAGCAATCAGATAATGGAACGTGTCTTGGGCACCAGAAGCTTTTGGTCCAGCTCTGGGATTCACCCGATTGGGTAATCGTATTACATTGTACTGTAATTATTGCCCCATATGGCCACATAGGCCTGCAAAGGTCACAGAGTTTCAGTGTGTCTCTGTACAATTCCTATACAAAATAAAGTCAGTTAGCTGTCCTTTAGGGGTATGTAATAAAAGGCCCTATGAGGAAGTAACCTATAGTAAGTAGAATTTACAAGTCACCTGTTTAAATGCAGGCAGCTTATTGGTTGCCATGGCTTTCTGCTCCTGGGCAAACTTAGTGCCTTAGTGTTGCATCATGGTTTGGTGGGAACTGGTGTCCTTCAGAGCGTGGCAGACAGTTTTTTCAGGGTAGATGGCAAAACATTGTAAATAGAAGTTGAAATTATCGAAGAAAAGGTTTAAAGGAGAACTGAACCCTAAAAAAACAAATATGGCTAGAAATGCCATATGTCAGGGGTGTTCAAGAGGTAGATCGGGATCTACCAGTAGATCTTTAGCTGGTGATCAGTAGATCTCAAGACTGTTGTATTCTTTTCATTAATTTTTTTTATATTAAGGTTACATAAGAAATTCTTGTTTGTTAAATATGGCAATATAAATTTTCTCAAAAATCTATATAATATTGAAGTAATATTTTCCATGAAACAGAATGCTAACAAAGCTTTTATGGATGTAGATCACAATCGGACAATATAAAGCAAAGTGGACCCCGCATTGGTAAAGTATGGGCACTCCTGCCGTATGTTATATAATGAACTTGTGTAGAAGCCTAAAGAGTGAGCATCTCTATTACATAATGATCCAGGCTTTTTGGATTTTGTTAGAAGTGTGACACACACCTGCTCCGTGTGTTCTGAGAATTCCAAAGTATGGGTAAAGATACCATTAGGTGTAAATTCTGCTGCAAAAGTGCCTTTATTCACCAACACACGACATGTTTCGACCTTGACTGCTCTGGAAAGGGTTACAAAAAAAAAAGTTAAGCTCGAAACATGTTGTGTGTTGGTGAAAAAAGGCGATTTTGCAGCAGAATTTACGCCTAATGGTATCTTTACCCATACTTTGGAATTACTGAACTTGTGCTTTAGATGGAAGCAGGAATACAAGAAACCTGAAAATTTCTAAAGGTTTAATATACCAATCTACTTTATAAGCTGTCGAGAAGCTAAGCTTAGAGTCATGGTCACTGCCATGGTTACCCCAGAAGTTAATATGCAGTATTTCTATCCTACTTCTTTGTTAAGCTTTAGTTCTCCTTGAAGGCCACATTGCAAACAATAATGTTGAATAACAAGTCTGTAGTCCATGTAGTCGGGCCGGCGTGGTCAAGTTTGATATACCCAAGCAATATCTGAGCTTAGAAGCTTCACTACTGATAAATTATGACATGAAGGTTTAAGAGTAATGATATGAAATTGCTTAATATTAAATCAGACTGCAATCTCACATTTGAAATCATGATCGGGATCACCATAAGCATCTTCCATAAACCTGCCTGCCTTTTTTCTAACGTGAACTTTATCGGCATGATATTATTTCAATAATGAATCCGCATTAAGAATATAAAAAAAAAAATTCAGTTTTATTCATAGTATTGACAGTAAAAAAAAGTAAATCAACATAGAAATAATGACTAAAATAACAGTTTAGTGTAAATTCAGTAATGTGCATTGTCCATAAGTTCTGTAAGAATCCTGGGTCTGGACAGAGCACTCAGAATTTGGAAGTGATGTGGCTTTGCAGGAGCAGGTCAGGGTTTCGTTGATGGTAATATGGACCTGGCTTTAGAAGCCACCAAAATCTAGACTACAAATCATTACTTTCTTATATTACACTACAAGTTAATTTAGTTCCTGGAATTCTATCCAGCATCTAGTTAGGCCATTTTTATGTACGATGCATTTATTGAACAGCAAGATAAAGGCACTGTAGGCACAGTGCAAAATAAAGGTATGGGCAAATGCTCATTATAATTGCAAGGCAGTTCCATTTAGTAAAGTTAACTTTTTCCTGTAAATGCTTTGTTATTCATATAAAAAACTCTGAGCTTCATCTAGGCAAACTAAATCAAAGATGCGCAACCCTAGCCTTGTTTGTATACAAAATGCCCTAACATCTTCTATCATCCAGCTGTTCAATACTGGAATGAGGGGCAGAACCCCAATATATGGGATCTGTCTGTAGTAACAGCAATTCCCTGAATGTATTTACTTATAGGAGTACATTTATTTAAGAAAAATGTGTGGTCATGTTTTATAAGCTTGTTTGAGAAAACAGAATAAGATTATCTAAATCTAAACATTACTGCTACAGGGATGCCTCATGGACCAGCATATACAGTCCCAGCAGTAAAGGGGTTGTTCACCTTTAAATTAACCTTTTTTTTGTATGATTTAGAGCAGTGATCCCCAACCAGTACCAACATGTTGCTCCCAACCCCTTGGATGTTGCGCCCAGTGGCCTTACTTTTGAATTCCAAGTTTTGGTTGCATAAAAACCAGATGTACTGCCGAACAGACCTTCCTTTAGGCTGCCAATCCACATAGGGGCCACCGAATAGCCAATCACAGCCCTTATTTGGCACCCCAGGAACTTTTTTAATGCCGGTGTTGCTCCCCAACTTTTTTAAATTTTTGAATGTGGCTAATGGTTAAAAAAGGTTGGGGACCCCTGATTTAGAGAGTCATATTCTGAGGCAAGTTGCAGTTGGTTTTTATTTGCTGTTTGGGAGTTATTTAACTTTTTATTCAGAAGCTGTTTTTCAGCAACTGGTTACTAGGGCCCATATTACAACTGTTGATTTGAGTAAGAGACTAGGATATGAATAGCAGGGGCCTGAAAGGCAATTAGAAGTAGCCATTCTATAACATACTACAAGTTAATGTAAAAGTGAACCACCGCTTTAAGAGAACCCCTCATACTTCACCATGGGCACCCAATGCCGGTCTACTTTTTCAGACTTTCTTGAACTGGTGTGATTAATTTTCTCTTGCTTTAATAACTATTTGTTCTTTGTTTTCTTTATATGCTAATGCCCCTGGGTAATGACTCTGGTGCTAATGCTGACGCTTCAGTAGTGCAGCAAGTTGCAAATACAAAAATCCGGCTGCCTGTATCCTCTCTATGGCTATTGCACCCTCTTGCTTGACAGGAGATACGTTTTTTTTAAATTTCTACAGTAATCTACAGCTTATAAATGAGTAAAGAGCAGAAAAATGTCAGTGCATCACATTAATAAAAGCATAGGTATGAATTTATAATACGTAACATCTATTTTAGTATTTAACACATCTGGATCTTTCTTTTATCCCATTTGCTTATGAAAGGTGCAGGTTGAACATGATATTGTATGAATTTATGAATAGGAAACAGACAGAGCAGATGTTTTTAGAACAAGAAACTGTCCATAATTTAACAAAATGATACATGCGCCAACAAATCAATGGTTAATTTCAGAGACAGGCTTCTTGGTTTGAGTCTAGCTGCAGCCTTGGATGTTGCTACGTTCCTCTGGGTGCAGGAGTATTAGAAGGAGTGAAATAAGAAGGTGGTGAAGGAAATAGCAGGGGAAATTCTAACTATGGTGGAGGGGTGCTTTTTATTGTAGTAATGTAAATGGAATTAGTTTAGAAACCAATGGGGAAACTGCATTGGATTATAAGTCTTTATCTTTTGTGACTAAATGATTCTCCTGTTGTTCTTGAAGATTATATTACTACTGGAGTATCCAGAACCCTGTTTTTCGTCAAGTATTTAAGGTACCTAAAGATAAATCAACATCTGAGCCTTCAACTATTTCCAATGAAAATCATTATGAACAAAGTGCACGTCAGCAGATCAGTGGCTTTATTCACACAGTCTTTATCTATTAAGGGCATACACTAATTAAAAAGATGTGCTAAAATTCCCTTTAACCCTGGAACATAGTGCTCTATTAAAACCGCTTGTAGCTATGAATATGGCTTTCAGGCCGCAGAACTTAAACATAATAAGGCAAGCAATAATATGCTTCATTAAAGGTATACTGTCATGGGAAAACATGTTTTTTTTTTCAAAATGCATACGATAATAGTGCAACTCCAGCAGACTTCTGCACTGAAATCCATTTGTCAAAAGAGCAAACAGATTCTTTTATATTCAATTTTGAAATCTAACATGGGGCTAGACATATTGTCAATTTCCGAGCTGCCCCGGTTATGTGACTTGTGCCTGCACATTAGGAGGATAACTTCTTTCTGGCAGGCTGTTGTTTTTCCTTCTCAATGTAACTGAAGGTGTCCCAGTGGGACATGGGTTTTTACTGTTGAGCATACCTCCCAACTGTCCCTTTTTCGGAGGGACAGGCACTTTTTTGACAGCTCAACCTGCAGTCCCTCATTTGTACTGGAAAGTCCCTCTTCTCTCTCTGCACTGAACAGCCAGAAAACTAACTTAATTGGCTTTTGGCAGAGAGCCCAGAACAGCTAAAGGGTGCAAATAAGATATTTTGTAATCCTTTTGAGATAAGAAATGTTTTGTAAAATGAACATGGTAATTAGGGGGTGTGGCCACAAAAATGTTGTCCCTCTTTTTACTACCAAAATGTTGGAAGGTATGCTATTGAGTGCTGTTCTTAGATGTACCAGGCAGCTGTTATCTTGTGTTAGGGAGCTGTTATCTGGTTACCTTCCCATTGTTCTGTTGTTAGGCTCCTGGGAGAAGGAAGGGGGGGTGATATCACTCCAACTTGCAGTACAGCAGTAAAGAGTGACTGAAGTTTATCAGAGCACAAGTCACATGACTTGGGGCAACTGAGAAATTGACAATAAGTCAAGCGCCATGTCAGATTTCAAAATGAAATATAAAAAATCTTTTGCGAAATGGATTTCAGTGCAGAATTCTGCTGGAGCGGCACTATTAAATGATGCATTTTGAAAAAAATGTTTTTTCCCATGACAGTATCCCTTTAAATGGGGGCACCACAAGAAATAACTTTTAGTATGATGTAGAGTAATATTCTGAGACAATTTACAATTGGTTTCCAGTTATTTGTTGGTTTTGAGTTAGTTAGATTTTTATTTAGCGGCTCACCAGTTTGCAATTACAGCAGTCTAGTGACTAGGGTGTGAATTACCCTAGCAACCATGAATTGATTTGAATAAGAGACTGCAATATGAATAGGAGAGGGCCTGAATAGAAAGACGAGCAATAAAAAGTAGCAATAACAGTAACATTGTAGCCTTAACAAAACATTTGTTTTTTTAGATGGGATCAGTGACCCCCCTTTGAAAGCTGGAAACCGATTTAAGAAGAAAAGAAATCATTTAAAAATGATAAAAAATAAACAATGAATACCAGTTTAAAAGTTGCTTAGAATAAGCCATTCTATGACATACTAAAAGGTAATTTGAAGGTGAACCACCGCTTTAAACATACAAGTTTAGAGAAATCACTCACAGGAAATAAATGGTGTTCTTGCAGAGCTCTTTGAGATGATTATGATCAGGGCTGCTGAGAACCTTGCAGCAAGCAGCCAGTTATAAGGGGCGACAAGAAAAAAAACGTTTCCATTTGTCTCTGCTAGTGCATAGAGAGTTATCACGCTCATTGCACTAGTGATGCTGACCTGCTCTGAGGCTGATTTTATAAGCACATGGCAGGTGGGGTGCATCTGGCTTGCTGCCTCAGGCGAGAGCTTTCCCAGGGTCACCCCATGATGTTTTATTAAAAACTTATAGCCAATTAAAAAGGTAGGTCCTGGACAAATGCCTCTTTTCCTATAAATTAAAATGGCCCTGATGTGATCTAAAATAATACCATAATTTTTAGAATACGCTAGAAACGACACGCCTTAAGGGCTCTTACACACAAGCGTTTTTACCTGCGCTCCCCTGCGTTCAGCCGCAGGGGAGCACAGGTATAGACGCACTCAATGCTTTTCAATGGGGCTGTATTCACACGAATGCATGTAGGCGCCGAACGCAAGAAAAATGCAGCATGTTGAGTCTGAACCTGCGTTCGGCGCCTACATGCGTTCGTGTGAGTACAGCCCCGTTGAAAAGCATTGAGTGCATCTATACCTGTGCTCCCCTGCGGCTGAACGGAGCAAAACGGAACGCAGGAGAGCGCAGGTAAAAACGCTCATGTGTAAGAGCCTTTATAAAGAACGTGAATGTGATTAGCTCCTCGTAACAAGTGCGTGCTGTTAATTCACTCACAATACAATTTCAAAGAATTTCAATGTATTCTGAGAAACCTTTTCATATAGTCTAATTAACTGTTTGATTATGTTCTGCATGGATAGGGAGCAACCATGTGCCTTTAAGTGGATTTGCCACCGAATATGGATTTTCTGACATTGTTTTAGAGTTGCATATTAGTATTCTGCTGGAGGTTCAACTCATTTTCTTTCATGCACACAAGCTTTCATTTTTCCCTTGCACCAACAAGAGACTAAAATGACCCGTCCATCTAATGCAAATGTGGGATCATAGTGTGATTATGGCACATTACAGAGACCAGAGAATTTTTTAAACTTAGCCATTCAACGGATACAACCCATTTGATACAATATAAATTATACAGCATTGCACCTAGTTGTGAAAGATAGTTAGTAGTGGTCAGTGGATGGGGCATGCTATCCTAGGGCAAATCTGTTATGTACTTGTAGGTTGATTCATTGACTCTTTTGTCAGGCATGAAAGGAAAGAACTCTTAAAGACAAACTACTTTTATGTTATACACTATGTTATTATATATACATGAATTTCATGGGTTACTACTATAGTGTAAAAATGGCACCACTTTTGTAAACCCCCCCACCCCCCCCAGTGTGTTTTCTGCATTTTAAAGGGCAGCTATCTTATTTTTGTGATTGTAAAAAGCTGGAAGACATTGTGCAGCTAACCGACTCCCTTCACTTTAAACTAGTGATCCCAAACCCAGTAGCTTGTGAGCAACACATTGGTCACCAACCCCTTGGATGTTGTTCTCAAAGCAAGTGCTTCTATTTGAACTCCTGGCTTGGAGGAGAGTTTAGTTTCATAACCAAGGGGCAGATTTACTAAGGGCCGAATTTTCGAGGGCTATTTGCCCTCGAATTCTACCCTTCTACGATTTTCGAATTAAAATTCGATAAAATTGTACTTAAACTCAATGGTTTTTGGCCGCTATTCGATTTCTCGATGAAATCGTAGGAGCGAACAATGTTACTAAAAAATCATAAAAAAAACATTCAATTGTTCGAAAAAATCGTACGAATCGAACGACTGAAATGATCGATCGTACAATTGCTATTCGACCATAAAACTTAGAAAAGAAGTCTATGGGGGGTTCCCATAGGTTTCTATTGCAATTCAGTAGGTTCAATCTGGCAAAGTAGGCAGTCGAAGAAAATTTTAAAGGGGAAGTACTTCGATCATCGAATGGTCAAATGATACGATCTATTCGATACAATCGAATTTTGAACATTCAATGATTGAAGTGGCTAAATTTGCATATTTGAATATTCAATAAAATTGGGCAAGTGTATTGCCAAACAGATCCTCCAGTTCACATAGGTACCACCAAAAACCCATATTTGGCACCCCCAGGAACTTTTTGCATTATTTCTTTGCTCTTTAGGTTTTTGAATGCAGCTCATGCGAAAAAGGTTGGGGACACCTGCTTCAAACCATCAATATCAAGCAAACAAATTAATCACTTTTATACCATCTTATCATTGCTCCTAATATCAACATTTTCTAAAGATTGCTGCCCTTGAATTCCAATCACCCACCTCTGTGTTCATTATTGCTTATAACTATTGTGCACAAAGTGTGGAAAATACAGTATGAAGCTATAACCAAAATACACTTCCCAGATTCATCAGTTCCATAATATATATAATAACCAAAATGGCTCATGCTCTACCTAAATATTAGTGGTATCCAAAGAAATGGGATATTAGCTGTTCTTTCTTCATCTAAATTTTTGCGGCTAGATATTTTTTTATAATAAACATGAAATAGGATGATGTCCAATTTAATCAAAACATTTAATCTGAATATTTTTTCATTCCAGCAAAAACTGACATGAGTGTAGCTTTGGATGCAAATAATATTTAGTTATTATTTAATGTACACAATCCCATATGTGATGAATGAATCCCCCCTATCCAAGTAGCAGGCCTTGTATGTGCTTGCCATATAATGCTGTAATGCATACACAGGGGAGGAAAGCAGGTATATGAATAGCAAAGGTTTAAACAAAGTTAACATAACAAAGTATCATCATCTGATGTGAGGTAATAAGTTAACATTGAGCACCAATATAAATTTTTGTCATAAAATCAGCAAGAAACAGTTTTCTTTTGTTTTTACAAATTTTTCATGCAGACTTGGCATCGGCTGATATGAGTTCGAATCAGCCCAGCTTTAAGGGTATCTGCGGCTGGAGAGCTCTGGAAGGGCTGGTCAATAGTAGTAAGCCAGAAACTGTACTTGTTTGCAAAGTAGTGGCAGGTGCCTCTTCCACCATTACATTCAATGAATGGAGTCGCTCTGAAGTCTTCCAAACAACTTCCAGGGGAAGAGAGAGATTGTCCTCCTCCCTCATCGCCTGCTGCCGTGTGCTGTGATACAGAGACAAGTGCAACCAGTCAATCCACTGTTTGTCATACATAGAACAGCTAGAAGGTTTGCTTAGAACAAGACTGCCCATACATTACTAATGTGGGGTATACTTTAGTTTAAGGGATGTTGTCCCATCATGATCTACATTCATAAAAGCATTGTTAGCATTCTGTTCCATGGACAATATTACTTAAATATTGATTTATGAGAAAATGTATATTGTTATATTTAACCAATAACTGTTTCTTATGTTACCTTAACATAATAAATCTCTGAATGAAAAGCATGAAATATGATGATTTAGATTTAGACAAGCTGTTGAGATCTGCTCACCAGCTAAAGGTCTACTGGTAGATCCACATCTACCTTTTTGAAACCCCTGGCTCAGAAGAATATGAAGGGAAATCCACATTGAACCACAAAATATTTTCTACATAACTCTGATGTTTTAGTGAATTCTGTGTTCAATCACCTCTAGATAAATACATCCAGCCCCTGGTCTCCAGCATTCTATTTTTGCACCTCCAGCTCTGTTTCTGTTTATGTCACCCTAGGCTTTAATTCTTTCTCTGTATCTCTTGCCTCCCCAGTTGTCTCTCCTTGTGGTTCTCTTGTCTCCTTCACACATCTGACTCTCTATTAGTGATGGGCGAATTTATTCGCCAGGGTCGAATTCGCGGCGCGCGTCAAAAGCGCCCCGCGAATTTTTCGCCGATTCGCGAATTTCTCTAGAAAGCGGGAGATTCGCCCATCACTACTCTCTATTTTACATTTCCACCCATGTGTCTGTTGGCTGCAGTTTTCTTTTACATCCTCTCAGTGTGTCTGATTGACTACCCCAAAGCTGCCGTTCCATTTTCCTATGTCTCACTACCTCCAAACCACTCTCTTTCTTTCTCTTTCTGAAGTATATATTTTCCCAAGTTTCCTCTACCTTGCAGTATACATTCAGAATTGCTTATTAATTCAGGCTACATATTTAGGGCTTTATGTAAAACTCTACTTAAAGGGATACTGTCATGGGAAAAACATGTTTTTTTAAAAAAAATGCATCAATTAATAATACTGCTCCAGTAGACTTCTGCACTGAAATCCATTTCTCAAAAGAACAAAGATTTCTTTATATTCAGTTTTGAAATCTGACATAGGGCTAGACATTTTGTCAATTTCCCAGCTACCCCTGGTCATGTGACTTGTGCCAGCACTTTAGGAGGGAACTGCTTTCTGGTAGGCTGTTGTTTTTCCTTCTCAATGTAACTGAATAGAACACAGTGGAACATGGGTTTTTTTTACTATTGAGTGCTGTTCTTAGATCTACCAGGCAGCTGTTATCTTGTGTTAGGGAGCTGTTATCTGGTTTACTTCCCATTGTTCTGTTCTGTTAGGCTGCTGGGTGGGGGAAAGGGAGGGGGTGATATCATTCCAACTTGCAGAACAGCAGTAAAGAGCTTTGACGTTTATCAGAGCACAAGTTACATGACTTGGGGCAGCTGGGAAATTGACAAAATGTCTAGCCCCATGTCAGATTTCAAAATGAAATATATAAAAATCTGTTTGCTCTATTGAGAAATGGATTTCAGTGTAGAATTCTGCTGGATCAGCGCTATTAACTGATGCATTTTGAAAAAAAAAATGTTCCCATGACAGTATCCCTTTACACTACACCAACCAATATTATTTATGTGTAACCTAGACAGCCACCACAAAAATGTTTTTTAGTTTACATTACATATTGGTTGAATATTGGCTTGGCACGAGAAAAACGTAATATAAAAACACATGCCTGAAAGAAATGAGACACTTGAAGTGGGTCATATTTGTGCATGTAAATCTACTGTTTTGTATTTAAAAGTCATTTTCTAAAAATACACTTTTATTAGTGTTGTAGGTAATAATAATAAAATTATTAAATACCATGAGAAAGGAGTATCCAATCCACAAGCTCCGCCAACCATCTGGGCAATGTGGGATACTGACATCTTGACTGTGAACAGCAATTGCTACTGCTGGAGCCTCGCACACTGAGCAACGACTAATATACGGCCTAATTTCTTCTTCTACCACTGGCATCATTGGGAGAGGAGCAGTGGTAGAAAGCCAGTAAGATTTATCATTACGGTTTGCATAATAACACACATCACCTGGGTTGCAGTACAGGAAAGGCATTGTACTGAAGCGTTGTAAACAAGATCCAGCCAAACCTACAAAAACAAACCAAAGGGGTTTCTCAGTGTGTAGCCTGTTAAAACATGTTAAACACATGGATGTTGGTTCTGGTTTTAAAGATGGTAATGGATATGTCCATGGAGTTCAGGGTTAGCCCATGTCAATCCAACATAACTTCTTGTTGATCCTGTGGAAATTGGAAAAAGATCTATCTAAAAGGGACAATGGACAAGTTCCTGGCTCAACATTGTACTAAAGGGCTTATTTACTAGCACTGTGTGTAGTGCAAAAGGTACACAAAAATGTGAATAGCCTCAGATTAATTTGAGAAGATGTTACTCCCAGGGCTACTTTTGCATTAGTAATAATTATGTCTTGTCAGTATGGAAAGTTCCAGAAATTTTTTTTTACAACTTCACAGCTCTAACTGTAAAAAAAAAAAAAACTTTGTGCATTTTAAAGGGAAACTGTCATGGGAAAACGTATCAGTTAATAGTGTTGCTCCAGTAGATTTCAGCACTGAAATCCATTTCTCAAAAGAGAAAACAGATTTTTTTATATTCAGTTTTGAAATCTGACATGGGGCTAGCAATTTAGTCAATTTCCCAGCTGCCCCTGGTCATGTGACTTGTGCCAGCACTTTAGGAGGGAACTGCTTTCTGGCTGGCTGATGTTTTTCCTTGTCAGTGTAACTGAATAGTACGCATTGGGACATGGGTTTTACTATTGAGTGCTGTTCTTAGATCTACCAGGCAGCTGTTATCTTGTGTTAGGGAGCTGTTATCTGGTTATCTTCCCATTGTTCTTTTGTTAGGCTGCTGGGTGGGGGAAAGGGAGGGAGTTGATATCAATCCAACTTGCAGTACAGCAGTAAAGAGTGATTGAAGTTTATCAGACCACAAGTCACATGACTTAGAGCAGCTGGGAAATAGACAATATGTCTAGCCCCATGTCAGATTTCAAAATGAAATATAAAAAAATCTGTTTGCTCTTTTGAGAAATGGATTTCAGTGTAGAATTCTGCTGAAACAGCACTATTAACTGATGCATTTTGAAAATTTATTTTTTCCCCATGACAGGATCCCTTTAAAATTAAACATTCTTTCTTCTAATTCGAAAGGATGCCATTATGTCCTCTGAGAAGAACTACCCATGAAAATAGCAGCAACAATTATTGTATTATGTAAATGTTTTTGTAGGCTTATTTTAAAAACATATGTTCATAAAACAGATGTTATTTATGTGCTCTTGTTGCACTGCCTATTTCATTCCATGTAATAGAAACTTACCTAAGTCTTGATTGTGTGCTTTTTCCTGCCCCTCAAAATATAATAGACTGTACCCAGTCCACAACTGGGCCATACCAACAGGACACATTGGCTCTTCATCAGTTTGACTGTGCTTGACTAAAAGATAGCCAATATTGACACTTCTTCCAGGCATCCCAGGATGCCCTGCCCTGCCTGGCACACCACTGGCACCTGACAAACATAAGAAATATAATTATAACTTTTCCACTTTCAATTTCACTTTCGCATGTGTAGAAACTAGCATTTTTTTGTTTACCTGTATTGTGTAAAGATATACATTAGTGTGAATGTAAAAATGTCAGCCATTAAAGGGATGCTGCAGTTGTTACCCAAAAACAGCTTGCTTTCTCTAGTACGATCCACCCAAAGGAATCCAAAGGCACACAGGACTTATCAAACACGAAATTGCAAATTGCGGTGCAACGTTTCGGGGTTACCCCCTTTATCAAGCATACGGTAACATGATGTGATTGCATATAAATACTTAAAACAATAAACCATTCATTAACTAATTAACCCTCCCATCGTGATGGTTAATTAGTTAACCCTGAAACGTTGCACTGCAATTTGCAATAAACACTTTCGTGTTTGATAAGTCCTGTGTGCCTTTGGATTCCTTTGGATGCTAGTTTGTTGGGAGGTTGCCGGATCTCCACCATTGAGCACCAGGCGTCTCTGATCAGCCGGACACAGAGGGTGTGCGAGAGCCACAACTATTCCTAGTGAGTTTCTCTAGTACGAGGCATACCATTATTATAGTAAAGGCATATTTCATTTTACCAGTTTATGGAAAGACTTTTTTTTCCCAGGTTGCAGTATACAGGTATGAGACCTGTTATCCAGTATGCGTGGGACCTGGGGTTTAGGAATAAGGGATCTTTCCATCATTTTGGATTTCCACATATTATTCCACGTCTACCAAAAATCATTCATGCATTAATTAAACCAAACATAAGTTTTTCACTCTAAGGATTAATTAGATCTTAATTTGGATCAAATACAAGGTTCTGTAAAAAATGACTTTAAATTTAGAAGCTTTCTCGATGGCTTTCTTGCTAACTTAGCTCTTTTACCTTTTAGTCCATCAAGTCCTCTTTGTCCCATGAGTCCCAGTTCCCCGCGGTTGCCTGGAGGTGCAGGCCATCCTGGTATGCCTGGTAATCCTTCTTTCCCAATTTGGCCAGGGGCACCTTAATAAAACACAAATTGTTTCTAATTATTAAACTCATCTTCCCTAAATTTCCCAGTGTTGGTAAGTCTTAAAAAAAAGCAAAAAGAGTTGGGTTTTGAATTTTATTAGCTGTACATGTATTTATACAAAAACTAAAGGGGAATATAATTAAAATGGCATTTTAAAATGCCATTTTTTTTAAATATTTAGCCATGCTCGCAATGTAAAATAAATTTATGGCGAATATTACATTGCTACTTTACCTTTCCGAGGAAGTCAGTGAGGTCTGTAATTGATCAAAAATGACACAAACATGGTCTAACATTCGCAATGGTCTTTGCGAAAGTAATCTCACCTTGCAGCAATGAGGTGAGACCCAAGCACAAACTGTTTGTGAGGCCTATTTATTAGTCCTGCCATGCAGGAAGCTATGATTCTCCTCATATTTTAAAATCTTTTTGTGATATTTTGTTCTAGTACTGCTGTACTGTTTGTAACATTGCATTTCAGATAGGTGAGGACAAGGGCAGTTTTGGACTTTCCTGTGGTCATAGCTTTAGGCTACAAACAATAACTGTAAAGCTACAAGGCCATCTGCCTAACGAACAAAGAAAATATACTATATTAAATGCTCCAAAATACTATATGGGAATAAAGTGGGTATTTCTAGTAATACTTTTAAATAAAGGTAATCTTTCTAGTTAGGTCTGAGAGAAGTAAAGAATCTGACTTTTGTTGGTTGACTAATGAAAGCAAATGCCTGGTTGTTTGGCCAAACTGCTATACCTGAGGTACCTCAGAGGTGATGCAAGAGTTTTGCATCCCGGAACTGTCTTTTGCTCCTCTCCAGTTTTGCATGCAAATAAAATGCAGAGGTAAAATAAAAGAGATAGACAAGTGTTAAACATATAAAAAAAGGGTGGAGGCATCAGAGAGGGTTATAGAGAAGAAGAAAATGGGAACCAAAAAGAGAAAATCAAACAGCAGCAAGTTACGGAACAGTGAGAGAATGATAAATATGAAATAATCTTAGGTGATATAGAATATGATTGGTTGTGCTATGTTATGACACAATACACAGGCAGAAGCTGGATTGACAGCCAAGAAACTTCACATGCAGAATTTTCCTTTTTGGGGTGCCTACAGGTCATACTTAGGTAAATGTATGCATACTGAGCATTAAACTGTGCATTAGAAGGAAATACCTAAATGGAAATAGCAAAATGGTTTTGCTTTAAAGTGGGTGAAACCAGAAAGTATTGGCGTGTGAGGTTTAATATAATAATGGGTGTTGCTTATGGTTGTGGGATGAGCTTGTTTTAGCATTCTGCGCTACGCTCACCACACAGCATCCCTTCACTCAAATTTAAGCACTATATATATAGTGAATAAAGTACCCCCTCTTGTAAAATATAAGGATATTATAAGTTACCGAGGAGTTTCATGACCATATAAAAACATGAAATATCTATATATGTAAACACAAACATATATAGGGTGAAAAAGTGAAGCATGCATACCTGGACTACCCCCAACACCTTTTGGGCCTATATCACCCCTAACTCCTTCAGGGCCAATAATTCCTTGTGGCCCAGGGTAACCATGTTCAGCAGTAGCAAGAGGAGGTTCAGACACAGGGCCAGGTTCTCCAGGAGGACCCTTTAAACCTTTAAATAAAAGAAAACAAACATAAACAATCACATTCTAACACTTAGTATAACAGCATGCACGGTATAAAGGAAGGTATGGGATATATTATCCAGAATGCTTGGTACAATATTGAGATTTTATAAACCAGGTGCCATAAAAGCATGGTTAAGCATTTGTGTTGTGGTGGCCTCAAAAACTCTATCTTAAGGGGCAGATTTAATAAGGATGAATTTCAAATTAAAAAAAAATTCGACCATCCAATTTTTTTTAAAGGGTATTTTCAATAGAAAATGGATTGAATAGGTCCGTTTTGTGATCAAATAAAAATACTTCTAATGCATCGTTCGATTCAAATGATTTTGGCCAAAATCCTTTGAATTACAAAAATTTTCAAAAACACTTCTTAGGTTCCAGGGGGTACCCCATAGGCTAAAATAGCAATTCAGCTGGTTTAAGGTGGCAAAGTGTCAAAGTCAGATTTTTTTTTAAAGAGACAGTACTTCGAAATGCGAAAATTCAAATTTTTTCAATTTGAATCGTATCTTGGCCTATTAGATAGTCGAAGTTAGTTCGAAATTCTAATTTTTTTTATTTGAATTTTCACTTCGACCCTTAATAAATGTGCCCCTAAGTCTAAGGAGTCTGACAATATTTTTAAATGACTGTATACCTGCTGACATTTATCAGGCATGTTGTTGGGACCTAGGGGTACAGTTTGAGTTTGCCACAGTGGAACGCTATATCTTTTATTTTACTTGTATGGGGTAGAGTTGAGAAACTGGAGGGGAGGGGGTAAAGGGGATTGTGGATAATCATTTTTTTTTACTATTTTGATTACAATACAGCACACTAAGCAGATTCCAATGGATCATCTCCTTATTTTGACCATAGAAAATCTGACTTTTTATGGTGCATATTTACCACAGATCAGTTTCTTGTTCTCTGGTGGCTGTATGATAGATATTCTACCTTTATATATCCTTCCAGACTCTGCACATGTAATATGTGTCTATACCACTATAATGGACTGGACTGTCCATTTGAACACAGGTCCAAATAGCAGATCTGCTTGTATGTACCCAGCAACTTTCATTAGAAATAGGGGGCTCCTAGGTGATCAGTGGTTAGTAGAACTTTATATAATATATGGTTGAAGCTTCACATTAAAGTTCATAAATGCCATTATTGTGAAATAGTTCTCTGTAGACACAATTAGAACAGTTGTATTGTTTCTCAGGTATGAAGCAGTTTTCCCAAAGTAGAGATTCGTATATATACACATTTTACAGTGTTTTCTTTTTTTTTTTTCTCGAGTCCCACCAATTTATAATGCATTTATACAAGATATTCACTGATTTAACCCCAGTTTTTTCTTCTTGATTGTTATTAGTGAAATTAATAGTTTTAAAATACTAACCATATATGCAAATGTTGTCCTGAACCTTATTAGCCCAAGAATCACTGTTTTTCTACTCACCATGTTCTCCTCTGTCACCTTTATATCCTTTAAGTCCTTGATCACCTGGATACCCTGATACTCCAACGACACCATGGAAGCCAGCACTGCCTTTCCAACCTTGACACAAAATAAAGTTAAGGTTATCTTGGCCATGTAGAATGAAATTTACCTCTTTCAGCGAGCAGAATAAGAGAAAACTGCACCTTTCACTCCAGGTATTCCAGCAACTCCAGGAGCTCCCACTTTTCCCTGATCACCAGGAATACCTTTAGTGCCATAGTTCCCTTCTGACCCCAGCTCCCCTATTTCTCCTTTTACTCCAGGTTTAGAGGGTAAACCTGGGGTTCCCATAGGGCCTGGAAAACCTACAAACCAATTTTGTAAGACACAAGTTCTGAGATTAGATATATCATAATTTATTCATACTGCAACAGCATGTTATGCAGTATATTACAATAATTTATAACAAATGGGTCTTACAATAATCTAACATTTTCTATTTAATTATCACCTATGACAAGGTTTACAGAATAAAAATAGAATTGTGCTTACAATGCTACTACAGTAAGAATGGATTGTAGTCTACATATAATATGTTTCCTAAACAAATGATGATGATCCTGTCATGGGAAAAAAAAATATTTTCTAAATGCACCAGTTAAAAGTGCTGTTCCAGAAGAATTCTGCATTGAAATCCATTTCTCAAAAGAATGATTTTTTTATATTTCATTTTGAAATCTGACATGGGGCAAGACATATTGTTAATTTCCCAGCTGCCGACTTGTGCTCTGATAAACTTCAATCACTCTTTACTGCTGTACTGCAAGTTGGAGTGAT
>CM044434.1:104462085-104493364 GCA_024363595.1 Xenopus borealis
AATCTGTTTGCTCTTTTGAGAAATGGATTTCAGTGTTGATGTGTTTAAAAAAAAAAAAAACATGTTTTCCCATGACCGTTTCCCTTTAAAGTATAACTTGAGCTAAATTACCTATGCAATACCAATAGCCACATCATTCATAGCTGCACAAGTATGGCACAACATGCTACTTACCATTTAAAATTTTCAGAAACTGTAAACACTATGAGCCAGATGCAATTTCATTAGAAAATGTAATTTTATGGTTTATTACATGAAAACTTATAGGCAATATTCAATTGGCCAAGAAAAAATGTTTTTCCTAACTCTGTTCTAACTCTGTTCCAGTTTTCATGTGATAAATTCACATTGAATTGCAGCTGGCTCTAAAGGACAGTCTGGTATTGAAATAGGAGATAATCTTTTCTCATCAAATTGAATCTGGCTATAATATGATAAGTAGTCATGGGCGAATTTATTCAACTAGGGCGAATTCGCAGCGAATTCCCACCGGCGAATAAATTCACCGTTTTGGACATGGTTTTGGTACTTTTTTGCAACGCCGTCAATGTTAGCCAAAAATGGACGCCCCGTGTCCAAAAACGGACGCCTCTGTCCAAAATGACACGCCATTTTTTACCGTTTCACAGATTTTTTGATAAATTCGCGAAAAATTTGGAGAAGCGAAATGCACCAGATTCCCCCATAACTAATGATAAGCTAAGATCCTGAACATGAAAGGAAAAATTACCTGGCAGTCCAGGAGGTCCTGGAAATCCAACATCTCCTGGTGTTCCTGTCCAGTTAGAAAACCCAGGCAAGCCACGCACTCCAACTGTACCAGCAAGTCCAATTAAGCCAGGCAAACCTAGTTCAAAAACAGATAATATTCTGTATTTTTGCTATCTATATCATTTTGGAGTGTGGGAGGAAACTGGAGTAGCAAGAAGAAACACACTTGAAAAAAAACCCCTGTTAATTGACATTGTTAAACAATACACTGTTGTTTATATAAAATTAAAATTTTCAGGACTGGAGTTGGAAAGCAAAAGTTCACTTGCCATTTCATAATTCACATGCATGTGAATAAGAATTGTTGACACTTGAGAAATACTGTACAATATAATTCTTGTTTGCCCAATTGACTTTCTTTTCTATACGAATCTATCATCTCCATTACTTGTGCAGTATAAAGTGAAATGTACAGAGCTACATTATACAGCCTCTGCAAGATTGTTAATATGCAAAACCTCCAGAAACCATTATGGTAATCATCTGATTACAAAATAAGCATTTTCCAATTACTGGTTTAGATGAATTTATTCAACGGTTGTGTATATAATATTATAATTACTCAGTTTTAATGCATTCTTCCAGGACCCATTCATTCACGGCCTAAATAAACGCAAATCAATAGTGTTCAAATAACCAATAGGAACTATTTCCAAATAGTCTACAAATGCTAGCCTCCTTTTACCAAAAGACAGGGCTTAATAACGGGACTGGAAGGGCCTTAAATACTACTGTTGATGTACAGCACTTTTTGTGTGCTTCTGGAACTTTCTAAATTGCTACAGTGATCCTGTCACATTATCATACAGGGTGTTACTGATAGACTTTAAATCACATCGCCAATAGTATCACCTGCAAGATAAACAAAGCATAACTTATTGTACTATATGCATATGTGTACATTTGTTATCTATCACTACAGAATTAAATAGGATTTCTTATAATCCTGTGTGCATTATTTAGAATCATACATATACACATATAGTATGTTACCTTGATCCCCTTTGGTTCCTTTAGGTCCTGCAGGTCCGGGTGCTCCTACAATGGTACTAGCCTCTCCAGGTTGACCTCTTTCACCACTTAGACCTTTAAAGCCCTTTAAACCAATTATTTCTGCACCTGTTTAAGAGATTATACAAATATTTTCATCCATGGTTATTGATTCTCTTAAAAAAATAAAATCCATACACTTCAGCTCAGCTATACCTGGTTGTCCCTGGATTCCTTTAGTGCCTGGAAGACCATCTAGGCCAGCAATCCCTCTTATACCAGGAAAACCTGTAAACAAAAAAAAAATCTATGTTGGATATAGAAGTTTTTTTGAGCACACACATATGTGTGTATGTGTGTTGGGGGGGGGATAACAAACTGTCCTTTTGGGAAAATAGTATTCAGAATGTAGACTAACACTTCATAGCACTAACATAGCAGAACTCTTACTGCTGAGTGCTCCTTCCCTGGATAGAATTTCACACGATTGAGTCTACGTAATGCAATACCTGGGCCCTGACATTATAATGACTCCCCAATATAATTTCACCCACCCTCATCATCCTATCATTATAATGCCTACCCCCAATTTCACAGTTCTGCCCCCAACATTATTGGTCCACCCCTTTGAACATTTTAGCCACTGGAAAAGGTGGCAAACCTGCTTTTAAAATAAATAAATAAATAAAACAGATGTACATTCTTGGCAAATGGCTATTCAAAAAAGGAGGAATAAATAAATACATAAATAATCAATTGGTATCCACATAGCCCTGACCCCAGCCCAAATGAACACAGTCAGAATAAATAGGAATACTGACAGAAGTCAAGCCTGATTGCCCATCATCAGTGCCCAACTGTGTAGATGTAAGCAAATCACATAAAAAATTTACTTTGTGGTGCATTCACACGCTCTGGGGAGCTGTGCTTCCTTACTGCTCCTAAGGATTTTGCTGCCCTAGTTCCAGGCAGTTGTGGCCTTGCATCAAATCAGGGCCTGTATGTCCCCTCTGTCCACTCTCTTATACAGTCGTGTCTAATGCAGACAGAATTTCACAGATCCCTTTGCTCTGAAAGGATAAGTAAACTTTATAAAAAGCTGATTGTAAAATTTATCAGGGGGCTATTCTAAGCACTTTTGTAATATACATTCATTATTTATTTTGTTTTTATTCCAAGATATTAAGGGATACATGTACTGTTAATATGAATGAATTTTGTTCCAACAGCGCCACCTGCTGGTCAGTTTCCCACCAGTCTGACCACCAAGTAGTCAAGGAAGTTGTCAGGAGAAAGAAAGATGCTGATGTTCTTATGCTTAGGAAAGATGTGAGAAAGGTTACTAATTTTATTCCTAAGCAGAAGAACAGCCTCTTTCTTTCTCCTGACAACTTCCTTGACTACTTAGTGGTCAGTACATGTATCCCTTAATATCGTGGAATAAAAACGAAATAAATAATGAATGTACATTGCAAAAGTGCTTAGAATAGCCCTTATCAATTTTACATTCACTTATTTTTAAGGTTTACTTCTCCTTGAAACATAATGGACAAATGTATAAAAAAATTGTCAGTTGTGTGACATTGTGAATGACCCCTTTGTGTGTTTTTATTTGAGTAAAGAATATTTTGTAAGATGATGTGATTAGTATGTGTAGAACAGTATTACAGGTATGGGAACCATTATCCGGAAACTCATTATCCAGAAAGCTCTGAATTATGGAAAGATAGACTCCATTTTATGCAAATAATTAAAAGTTTTATAACTGATTTCCTTTATCTCTGTAATAATAAAACATTAGTTTGTACCTGACCCAATCTAAGATATAATTAATCCTTATTGGAAGCTGTTGATTTTCTAGTAGACGTTAAGTATTAAGATCCAAATTACAGAAAGATCCATTATCCACAATATCCCAGGTACTGAGCTTTCTGGATAATAGTTCCCATACCTGTGCCATCATACAAGTCATATATTCCCTTGATGAAATTCAAGCATAAAAAACATAGAGGAAAAAGAATATAGAAGGAGAGAGATTTGTCATTTACCATGTTGACCAGGGAATCCAGGAAACCCAGCACTTCCTTTCTCGCCATGCACACCTGGTAGACCTGGTGAACCCTGTGAGCCTGGTAAGCCAACCAGGCCTTGCTGACCTAACAAGAAAATTAAATAAACAAACTTGGGGCAGATTTCTAAAAACATGGAGTGCAGAAAAACACTCAGAGAAAATGCAAGCAATTTTTTTTTCTCTAAAGCTCCCCATAGACGCAACGATCTTTCCCTGTCGAACGACCAATCTTAGGGAAGTCCGACCAATCTGTCAAATTATCGTGCAGTTAATGGGATAGAAACTATCGTTCATCTTACGATTTTTCGTCCGACATTGGTCTGATGATTGATCGGCCAGGTTAGAAAATCTTTATTGGTCCCCATGCAATCTACCTATGTTTTCAGGGCCAAGCAGGGAGCGACCCTTCAGTTTTGCTGGCAATATCGCCTGAAATGGTCTTTTTAGTTGATGGACACATCAGGCATTTAAACAATCGTTTTGAGACAATTGTGGTCTCATGATAACCATTGGATCTTTCAAAAATCTTAACCGTGTTTTTTTGTGAACCAAATCTCACATTGTTGATATGGAGCAGTGTGATTTATATTAAGATTTGTTTAAAATTGATGTTCCTTATTTCCAGATAAACTGGTAAAATGAATAAATATCTGCTGTTTTTAGAAAATTTTCTCATTGACTTCTATACAATCTCACCAGATTTTACTTGCAGAATTCTTTTCACATGCATGTTTTTTCTTTAATAAATCAGGGCTATTTGAGGTTTTTGAAAATACTTGCATTTTATCGTGACTTCAGAAAAATTGCCAACTCCATTTTTTTATAAAAAAAAACCCCCACTAAATAAAATGCATTTGATGTGCTAAGCTTGTTGGCATGCTCTGAAACATTTTGTATTTTTAGGTAGCAAAGAGTTCTCCACCCAATAAACTCTTATATATCTTCATGTCCATAGACAGGCCAGTGCAGTGATCATAGCTGTAACATTAGCAATGACATCTTTCACTGCACTTTAGACATTAGCCCTCTCCCTACCAGAACAAGCTACATTAGATAGGATAATGCTTGCAACTTAGTTGTCCATATAGCTCCAATCTCCAATCTCCACATTGTAACTATATTTATATGTCACTGTAATTAGCATAGTCAGAATAAGGAATGGCCTTATTGTACAAAACATTCTTCCAATCAAGTCTGTACAAGCCCATGTTTAGAGATTTCACACCTGGGAATCCTCTATCTCCTGCTTGTCCAGGTTCACCTCTCATTCCCTCAATACCCTGAACACCTTGATCTCCTTTTATTCCTTTTTCTCCAGGTAGTCCATGCTGTCCTATAAAAACAATACATTTGAAATATACATCAAAATACAACATAATGAAGTAGATTTAGTCTACTGATTACATCAATAATACCAATAGCAACCAGTCAGATGTTTGCTCTGAAACACACATTCATTAAAGTTTACCTGCTAATTGGTTGCTATGGGTTACTAGACCTTGTGAAAATGTTCAGATCTTTATTAAATGACCCTCATAATCTATGTTGCATAGATATTCTTACTGAATGGTGCACATCATTTATGAAAATGTGGCTGTTCAATTTAGTCAATGGAAGTTATTTTGCCTGGAACATCTCACGAATATATCATCCCTGCTGATCTGTTTCCCAGTGATCTAAACATTTGCCTAAACATTTTTGGACAAAGAACAACACTTTGTGCTCTGTACCTGGCAACCCAGGGATTCCAGCCTGTCCTTTCACTCCTTTTTCTCCTGGTAAATCAATAGTGTCACCTCTCTCTCCTGTAAACAAAACAGAACAAAAGTAGAAGCTATTGTCTGATGCATAGTATACACCCTCGTTCAACAGTTAAATGACTAGGGCTTGTTATGTGTTGCGCTAAATAGGGTAAACACAGAATTTAAAGATACTGCATGTTTGGTCTTTAAGGTACCAAACTTGTCCTTTTACAAGCTGACCAATGGTTCTTCAAACATAAATGATCACTTGATGACTTGATTTTGGTGGGTCTTGATGGGTCACTTGATGACTTGATTTTCCAATGGAATGATGAAATTAAGTTACAGCATAAATACATACAGCATACGAGGCTTTATATGCTATACTGTACTTTCCTTTACTTGTTACTTGTTTGCAATGCTAAATTAAGATTTGCAGTGATATAATAGCCTAATGCAGAACATTGCGGCAGGCAAATTTTATTACATTTCACCCTAATATTGCTGCCTTTACTCTTGCTGTAAATGTCTGTTTATAAATAAACTGATGTACATGTATAACACAAAAAAAGATGTATTTGTTTTGAAAACACACCTGTATCTCCATAATGGCCTCTTTCACCAGGAACACCAGGAAGGCCAGAAAAACCTGGCGGACCCTGTACAAGGCAAAAGACCAGTTTCACATATTATTATAACACAATGTCAAGGACAAGTAGGCATTTAACATAAGAAAATATTGACAGTTAATTGAATGATTTCTTTACTCAGCACAAACATTATGGGGGCCATTTACAAAGTCACAGTTGCAACGTAGTAAAGCAGTAACAGTTGAATCCAGTTTGACAAACTGGGTGAACAGGTGCAATTATTGAGTGCCGCAAATGCATCAGGAGCATCTCATGGACAGAATTCCACTGGAATTACATATGAGACTGCACTTTGTACAGTTCACTTGCAGAAAGTAATTGAGCTCTTATTTATTATGAAAAAGCAAATATGTGCCAAAAGTGTTTCTTTCCTTGTCGTCAGTTAAACACTGGATAGGGCATATATTTTACATCCTGATATTCTAAAAGATAGCACATACTGTACATTTTATAACTATACTATACTGTGGAAGATGTATATATGAGCAACATGCAGCATTTACATTCACACGGGAGCTTATTGTTAATAGTCTTTGCTGCTTCTTTACTACATCAATACGTTATATAATGTTTAAATCTAGTTTGTAACTCACTCAAAATGCTAGGTTGATTTCTGGCTAAGGAAAGGAAGCCTTTGGTTTTTGCAGAAAAAAAGATAATTTTCATTTAAACCCCAACTAAGGGGGTTATTGTCAAACTTTCTGACAAAATCTGCTCCCTATTTACCAATACATTTTCACGAATTTTTCTTGTGCGTAATAAGTCATAATAAAATCGTAAAATTCTAATTTTGCGACTTTTTCAGATTTTGTGCTTGAAGCCTACAATTTTTTTTTGTAAAATCCATCAAAATCTACATCTGCCATTGAGTAGTACATGTTCTCTGCAGGTCTGAGTTGGAATAGTTTTTTTTAAACATCATCGGACTTTAATACATTTTTTCCCTTAGAAGAATGGTATTTTCCCCTTTAAAAGTCCTACTAGAAAAATAGACATATGTCTATAGCATTAATGTCTCTACTTTACCTACTTCATTCATTTCTACATTTACGCAGAACATCTGTTTGCCATATCATGATTTTCAGATTTAATTATTAACATACCCTGGGACCAGTAAATCCTGGGAAGCCAATAATTCCTTGTGGACCAGCTTCTCCTGGAATTCCTGGATAACCGACAGGCCCAGGAGAGCCAGTTTCTCCTTTATCACCAAATTCAAAGCTTGGTATGCCAGGCAAACCAGGTGTCCCTGTCTGTCCAGGTTCACCAGGCATACCTTTACTGCCTGCAAAACATTGGAAACATTGTTTTTCATTGTAATATAAATGTCATGCAATCTATACTTTAATTATGAATAAGTAGTAGTTAGGCATTATTTTATACTTCCTGTTCTGCCTAGACTAGTTCTCTAGCATAATGTCTTACAATTTAGACTGCAATCACCCACATCCCATCACAAAAGGGTACTTGCTTACAAGTGCAACTGACTCAACTAAACTCTCTTCTAGCACCCTCTAAGGCAGTGAACCAGCAGCTTGCAAGCAACATGTTGCTCACTGACCCCTTGGATGTTGCTCCCAGTGTTCCATAAGCAGGTACTTCTTTTTGAATTCCAAGCTTGGAGGCAAGTTTTAGGTGCACATAAATCAGCTGTACAGTCAAACAGAGCCTACTGTAAGCTGCCAGACCACACAGGGGCTAAATAAAGAATCACAGCACTTATATGGAACACCATTTTGCATGCTTGTGTTGCTCCCCAACACTTTACATTTTAATTGACAGGTAAAAAACGATTTAAGGTAAACTATACTCCTCAAACAATGTAGGTCTCTATAAAAATATATTGAATAAAACAGCTCATATTTAAAACCCTGTTTCATGTAAATAAACCATTTTCATAATAAAATACTGTTTTATTCGTATGTGCCATTGGGTAATTATAAATAGAAAATTTCCATTTTAAAAAATAAGGGCCGCCCCTGGGATTGTATGATTCACGGCGCACACAAACAACCCAAACAAACTATACTTGTTAGGTTGCATGAGCCAATTAACAGACATAGATTTGTCTTTTGCTTCCACACTTCTTCCTGTTACAGTTAGAGTTGAAATATTTCTGGTCAGGTGATCTCTGAGGCAGCACACAGACCATCACTAAATGGTGGTTTAAGGCAAGAGATGTAAAAGGGCAATATTTACTTAAATATATGTATACCAGTTTGATAAGATTAATTAATATGCCACTTCATTTGATATAGTTTGAAAATAATATAAACTATAATATTGCATTTCTAGCTATAATTATTTTTAGGGGTTAGTTCTTCTTTAAAATGGACAGTTTTGATATACAAGGACATGCATGTGAAAATTATTTGCATGCTTCTTACCTTGAGGTCCTGTAGTGCCCTTAAATCCAGGGACACCTTGATCTCCTTTTTCACCTTTTACCAAAAGCATTATTTCTGGTAGCATTTGGGGGGACTCTCCAGGTGGTCCTATTTCCCCACGGTCACCTTGTAAAAAAAAAGACTCAAAATCAGCACTCCAAATTTCACCTGTTATCTTATGTGTCTATATGTTTTATTAGTGTGATGCTGCTCTTCTCAGCATTTTGAACATCTTTTTCCCAATTGTTGCCATATGGGTCTTCAAAACAAAATAACATGTTATATTTAACAAATTTGAAAGAGTAGATTAAGATTCTTTTATGCTGGGGTGGTAATCTAATATTAATCATGGCTTGGAGAATTTCTGTGTTGTACAACTTTCTAGGGAAGAAGCTATTTAAGAGATACTCAAAATATAAATATATGTTTTCTATGATGAGAAACAGTGCACTTGTAATTCTGGGTTTGTTAAGTGTTTTAGTTTAGGATTTGCTTTAGCCTTCAGCTAAGATATTAGCATATGTTCATCTACACCAGCTGTTCTAACACTGTTAACCTACAGGCAGCCAGGCATATCACGTGCACATTGTAATAATCATATTAACACACACACTTTAAAATAAGTGAGCAAAATAGGATATTTGGTTTAATGCTAGGGAAAGTTTCTTCATTGTTTGATGTTTTATAGTTTGAAGGCCCCAGAGATATTTATTAGTCACTAAAGAAACCCTTATGATAACTCCATTATCGGCCCAAGGCTTGCACTTTTAATTAAATTAGGCTGTACCATGACACTGGTTTATGCAGTTGATAATAATAAGCCTTCTTTAATAAAAAAAAATAGGCCTTCTCAAGGGCAAGGCAACTAGTAATTAACCCTGTAGTCTTACTGGAACAAGATAAAAGGCCACAATTGCTAATTCAGTCTTCAGATTGCCTAAATAATTGCCTTTGGATTGATAAAATACCTTTGGTACCCGGTGTCCCCTCTCTCCCTTTTAATCCTGGAAATCCTATATTGCCACTTGCTCCCTTGAGTCCTCTCCATGCAGGTCTCCCTTTCACTCCTTTCATTCCATGGAATCCTTCCATACCAGGGGAACCTTTGATACCTGTATATTTACAGAAAAGATTAGAGAATCACTTTGGGATTAGTACCAATATGTACATAATGCAATCCTCCAAAACTTAATAGATAAATATAAGTGTATTTCTTTGTACACAGACATATCTGACTTCACAGATCAAAAGAAAGAAAGCACCTTCCACTTCCTCCCTAAGTTCACAGTGTAATACAGCCCCTTCCTTACATTGTTCCATTGCAAAGTGATGGATTTAGGAACTTGGAAGTCTTTCTGCTTTCCATAGTGGGTGTTGCAAAGTTACATTGAAAGCAGAGAGACTTCAAGTCCCAGAATTCAATGGAACAATATGAGGAAGGGATTGGTTCACCCTGTAAAGGCTGTGAATGATTTCCTTTCAATCTGTGGAATTTATACATATTTCTGGAAGTTCATGTCCATCTTTTAATATGCGAGCTGGGCCAGGGTAAAAGGCCACTCGGGTGGGAGGTAACACCCCAATAGATTTTACCTTTTGTACTTTTATCTATCTCTAGTCTACTTCTGAAATTTCACAGTAGCAGACCTTTAACATGCTATATACAGTAGATATATAGTTTCCCTGGCCTTCACTATTCAACTATGTTTAAGCAATATCATTAACAAGATGGGGCTAATTCAGTTAAATCTGTTTTCAATTTCATCAGTCAAGCTTATTTTATTAGAAAGTATACATGTACTACTGCTATATGTTTGTACATTGTTTGTGTATCTCTATCAAAAAACCTTAGATATTGACTTTGTCTCATCTGGGCTAATCCTAGCCACCTCTTGGCCCCTATTTCCATCTCCAACGTTCTAGCTTACTTCTCACATATCATCATTTAGACACTGAGCATCTCTACAAAACAGCCCCGAAGCTCTTGTTACCCCTAACACACCATGTGTTATGGATAAGATAATTTCCCAAGATGCCTTGATTGTAAGTTTTTACCCAATTTACTGAAATTATTATTGAGCATTTCCCCACATTGTCATTGTGTTATAATCCCATAACAAGAATCTAGAAGACATGGCATAGCAGTAGAGCGATTGATGTATGGCATACTAGGGATGTGTGTTGCAGAGGTTGTAGTAGTCAGGAGAAAGAACATTGTATTAGATAGATATAAATAGTTTCAAATGCAATTAAATCTGCAAATAACAGTTTGTCATTAAAGGGGTGGTTCACCTTCAAATTAACTTTTAGTATATTGTAGAAGGGCCAATTCTAACAAACTTTTCAATTGGTCTTCATTATTTATTTTTCATAGTTTTTTAACGATTTGCAATTTTCTTCTGTTTCTTTGCAGCTTTCAAATGGCGGTCACTGACACCATCTAAAAACAAATGCTCTGTAAGGCTACAAATGTATTGTTATTGTTACTTTTTATTACTTATCATTCTATTCAGTCCCTCTCCTATTCATATTACAGTCTCTTATTCAAATCAATGCAGGGTTGCTAGGGTAACTTGTAACCTAGAAACCAAATTGCTGACACTGCAAACTAGAGAGCTGCAGAATAAAAAGCTAAATAACTATAAAACCACAAACAATAAAAAATTAAAACCAATTGCAAATTGTCTCAGAATATCACTCTCTACATTATACTAAAAGGTAACTCAAAGGTGAACAACCCCTTTAATGTGTATCTGAAACCTACTTAGAATTAGTTTTTCTTTCATTATGCAATAAACAGTTTTGAGTGAACATCCCTTTTAGTTATTGTATTTCTTTCTTTTAGTCAAATACTGTGGTTGCATACCTTTCACACCAGGAAGTCCATGCATTCCAACCAAGCCAGGGATACCTGGAGCCCCTTGTTTGCCTCTAACTCCAACAAATCCTTGGTCACCTGGTTCTCCAGGTAACCCTTTCATCCCAACTGGACCTGGTGGTCCTTTCTCGCCTTCATCTCCTCGTGATCCTGGAGGACCTGCAGTAAGCAATAATTCTGTTTAACTGCATCAAATAATATTTTAAGTAAGAAAGTTTCATCATAATAACCATACGTGTGTTTTGAAGGAATTAGTGATATAAGAAAGTGTTAAGTTAGAGGGATAAGAAGTGGGACATTATTGTAGGAATATGTACCTGATAAATCTATTTACCTTTCATTGGGACAACATTAATTTTGGTCAGTAAACATTTGTGGGGGAATGTAAAGTTGGTAATAAATATATTTGCAATGTGAAAAGTTATGCCTTTGTGCGAACAAATTTTCCTTTGCACAAATTTAATATCGCCTTTGCGAACCCAGAAACTGTTTAGCGACCACTTCCGACAATGGATGAAGATTTGCAAATGTTATAGTTTGCTCCAGTGTGCAGTGAATGTAATAAAAATTTTCAATGAAAAATGCTTGCTCCAAAAGATTATGACATCTTCAAGCACTTAGAAATGCACAATTAAAATTCACAATGCACAATTAAAATTCGCAATGCAGTAATCGTTTATGGAAAATTATAACATTGTGAAATGCAAATTTGTATTCTTATTTATGCAAATAGTTTTTCTCTTTGTGATTTGTATACATTCCTCCGTTCCCATTTTTTGTACATATGGCAGTTCACAAGCTCCCAGAATCACCCCATTCAATTCAGTTCAATTTAAAACTAAAATCTAAAGATAATCTAAATACAGTATATTAGTTTTTTTTAACCGTATGAAAAGGACAAAGTTAAGTTACGTTTTTTAGAATTTACTTTTTTTTTCTTATCAAGCAAGTTAAATAACTAACAATCTGTTATTTCTAAACACCAACAATATATTGATGGTTACGCTTCTCTGAATTACAAATACTGTACAGAAATTGCTTATAGCTTTATGTGGTCATAGAATTTGTATAGTATATCATGGGATACAGCTCTCTTTTTTTTTTTTTTTTTTTACACATGGAAAAACTGCCAGTAGACAAATGAGAAGAAATACATACAGGACAAATGAAAGAACAGGAGAAGATATTACTTTATTTTTAAATTTGAAACACTTACGGGCTGATTTTTAAAAATAGTTTCAAGGTATTTATCATCACAGGAGAAGGGATTCATCACAAATAATGCAGTAGATCAATTAGAAATGATTTATTCTAAATTCAACTAAAAGTTATCATTCTTCACAGAAACCTTTAATTTGATAAAGATTAAATTAACAGGATAAAACTGTAATTGCTTGCAGACTTCTATGCAATTTAACATCCTAAACCAGTGTTTATTGTGACTGGTTTGAAAAACAAATGTTAAAAGCCCCTACAATATTGATGTATATTTTCTAATCCAAATGGTCTATCCATTCAAACCTTTGGATTCATGGATTTCATCTAGGTTCAGATTCTGATAATTCTACAATAAAACCTTGCGCCTCTGAAATTATAAATAACCCAAAATGATAAACAATATGCAGACATTAGAGATACAACAGGAAAAGAAATGGTACCAAGCTCTAACCTGGAGGTCCCATTGAACCTTGCGGTCCTGGCATGCCTGGGTTTCCTGGCATTCCTGGAAATCCAAATAGTGCTGCAGGTCCTGGTATTCCAATTGCTCCTGGTGCCCCAACGCTGCCTTGAATACCCTTGTTTCCAGGTGTTCCTGGTGTTCCAAAGTTACCTGCATAACAAATGTTGATTGTGGTGCTTCAGTAGCTGGGTTACTGACAGAAAATAAATATATACGTAAGTATCTCACAGTACCTTGCAGACCAGGTATGCCTTGATCTCCCTGTTTTCCTTTCAGTCCTTGCAAGCCAGGCAGTCCAGTATCACCTTGCTCCCCTGGTGGAGCTCCTAAGCGATCACCTGCAACTCCTTTTTCTCCTTGAACACCTTTAAGGCCAGGTTTGCCTGACAGACCTTTTGCCCCTGGTAGGCCAGGAAATCCTGCATTACCTCTGTCTCCCCTTTGTCCTGGAAAACCTGCAGTAGAAATGGAATTGTTGTAATTTTTAGAGAGAGAATAATAGAAAAGTTGTATATACAATTTAAATAAGATCCTTTATAGCATATAGCACATTTTTAACTAGCTTATTATATTTTTCTTGCAAGTCTGCTCTTCTGATTGCCTTAAAATTTAACTACACCTTCGACATGCATTTCCAGTTCTTCATGATACAGACCTGTAATAGTTAGTGGTCGGCAAATTTATTTGCCTGGGTCAAATAGCAAGCGAATTACCGCAATTCGCCACAGGCTAATACATTCGCAAAACGCCTGTGAAAATTCACCATAGTTTTTTGGAAGTTATCCCATTTGTTTCCCCTTGCCTCCAGAACCAGCAATTCTATACCTCTGAAGCTAAGGGGCAGATTTACTGTACTATTGGTTGAATGTTGAAGAGAAAAAAAAATCGAAATTAAAGCCTTAGTAAAGGTTTTCCATGTTTTCACCTTTTATTTCATAAACTGTTTGTAATTGTATTCTTGAATGTATGCCTCTTTTTGTAACATCTTTTTATTAATTGTTTATTAATTAGTTATATCTTTTATAATATTAAAGAGAATTAAATAATTTTGTCTTTGTTGCTTTAAAGGAACCTAGCCTGAAAGAGTGTAACTGTGAGCCTTAACACTCTGCATGCTGAATGGAAATGCTAGTCTGCATTTATGCTAGTTAACCATTTGAGTGCTGAGTGCTTGAGTGTGTGTTTTGCAATTCTATTAACCCTTTCACTACTAGAGTACCTGGTTTCTCTAAAACACCAGTGTGAAGTTGAGAGTGGTGGCAGCAAGTTTGTGTGTGGTTTTTGTGGGTGTTGGTTGGCATTTGGGTTGCCGTTATGCTAGTCTAACTTGTGTGTAAGGTGGGTGAGAGACAGACTGAGTGACCCCTGATAGCCACAACTAAAGTCACGTGCGGCTGGACGTACCATATCCGTGACAGCTTCATTAAGGGGAATTTATCACTTTAGCATCTACCTTCATATTTGAGCTGCATTGTACCTTTACAGTAGAAAGGCAGACTGAGTAAAAAGGGAGAAACATGAAGTTCTTTTACTGTACAGTTGCTATTCATCAGGGCAGACTGGGAGACACGGCTCCACCTGGACTGCTGTCCAAGGCCCCGCCTCCAAACCCCCTGGCCCCCCTAATGCGATGGCACAAATGCACATGGAGCTGAACAGTAATGCGCCACAAAGGGTTTTTTTTACAACCAGATCGGGAGGGGGGGTATGGCCTGGGTTTTTTCCGGTGTCCCGCCAGGCCAGTACGACCCTGCTCTTCATGACTGTATACTCAACAAAAAGATCTTGTTTGCCTTACAATTATCTTTTAGAATAATATAGATATCTGAATCTGTAATCCTTTTTTTTAAATTGTGAAATTGAAATTAGTAACTTGTTGTAGAGGTCCCTTCTAAACAATACACCTGGCAGATGTCGAAATATAGGAAGGAATGGCTCTAATGACACACAGAGGATGAATGAAGTGCTTGAATTGTTATCTAAGTATTCTAAAATTTTATTAATGAAAGCAAATTGCTGATATGTTTAATTACATGTTGTGGGACACAAGAATGTTTTTTTTTCTATATTAATATAGATCCCACTTTAATTATTTGAAACCTTTTAATACATATTATTTCCAAATCTGAATGATTTTAAAGTGAATAGCAATTAAAAGCAGATTTTTCTACATAGTTTCAAAAGTCACATCCAGACATGTTGATAATAGCAGACTTATAATGCTTTTACTAGTATTTATATTTAGCTGTTGTGTTCTTTTTTTATTTCTGGAGTTAAAATTAATTTAAGCTTACAGGGAAAGTCAAATAAAAAAAAAATACTAACTGGAAAAACATTAACCTACATTGTAATTGCTGCTTCAACAATCAATTAAGCAAGATTACTTGATAATATATAAGTATATATATATATATATTTATATATATATTTATATTTATTTAGGTTAATATCCCAAAGTCACAACCATTACTAAAGTTTTATACTCATACTGCAAAAACAGGGCCACTGCCTGACTATTTCACATGACTTCATTTGCCAATATTATTATTATTAGAGAACACCACCTTCACTTGATGTGTATACTGCCTTACTGCCATTACAACTCCTGTACTCTCTATTATGTAAAAAATGGAGACAAATGAAATTAGACAAGAAAAAGATTTACTCTGTATATCGGTAAATATAAGCATGCAAAGGTACAAATACAATACACATGCACAGTACCTGGTGGACCTGGCAAACTATCAGTTCCAGGATCTCCTTTGATGCCTTTTAATCCAAAAACTCCATCAAAACCTTGTGGTCCAGGAAAACCTTTCTGTCCTCTTAAACCTTGCGGAGGAAATGCAAAATAAAGGTTTATTTCACTGATAAATAAAAATTTTTATGAAGTCCTGTTTGTGCTGGCAGTATATGTATCTGAGCAGGAACCTGCCCAGTGGAGGCTGATATGTTTAGGAATGGTGCAGGGTTTGGTGACATTTATGTATTATTTAAAAAAAAATTTTGGGGCTTTGTAGGGACTTACAACCCTAATGAACCCCCCACCCAAAAAAACCTACCATTATATCCTGGTAATCCTGGTGGACCTGGGGAACCTGCTGGAGCAGGGGGTGCAATTAGATGGCAGCCAGTTCCTGCAAAAGAAATAACTTCAAGTATATTAATTACTTCTGAACAAAATGAAAAACAACAAACATATTTTACTATAATTATATAAAAATTGCCATGAAAACAAAACATATATCATTTGCTTAGATGTATCACAATTGTGGTCTTTGTAGACATTAAAATGGGTTGAATTTTTAATATTCTAAAACTATCTATATTTCAGGGAATGGGCACAAGTGTTTTTAATAAATCACATTTTATTGGTTTGTAATTAGCTGAAACATATGGGATTATTATCTAACTCACAAATGTTAATTTAGCAAGGTTATTGTGTTTACAGTAAGTTTGCCAGAAGTTGCATTACTTTGCCCTTAATGCTTACAGAAACTTTGCCAGAAGCTGCATTATAACACAATCTCATTTGAGACTATGTTGCTGAATCAACTCTTTAAAGGGAGTAACCAAAACTCTCAATTTTGACATACAAACTTTGGCAACTTAATGGAATCACTGCAATATAGTAACTGGAAGAGGCTTTTCAAAGGGCTACATGCAATGTCTTTAAACTATCATTACAGAACCTCTTTGTTTGAAAAACTGTGCTTTTAGTTAGCTGGTTTGGTTAGAACTTTTAACAGGTGCAAGCTAAAACAAAGATTGAGATACAATGAATCCAATGTTTTTTTCCAATATTGTTTTAAATATGTAACTAGTGAATAAATGATGCAAGAATGGGTGGGATCCTTATTATCAATGTGAGGTCTGTAGGTTGATGACAGCAGGGACATTCAGAGTTTCTTTTTACTATTTACTGTTTTTACTATTTTTCATCTGTCCACAAAACTGAACTGAACTAAACATTTGATGACTGGGTGACTTAGATGAGGAAAGGCCTAGAGCTCCATCCATATAGAAAGAGACATCATGTTCCCTGCCCAGTTACTTGTGTCCCCAGTGAGTGATCTACAAGAAGGAAGATATTGAAAATCCAAGTGTGTGATCCCCTGTGTTAGGACAGGTCTTGTATGTGAGCCTGCTATGTGGGAGCCACTTACTTTGTCCATAGAGAGGTACTTTGAGAAGGTAGCACTACCTGAGTGTATTGATAGCTCTTGTGGAAGGGACATATTTCCCGGGTCTGTACTGTGCAGTTACAATATCTCATCCAGAGCAGAGGGGGATGACACTTTAGGACTATGTTAATGAGTCAGGTAGACCCACATATGTCCCCAATGCAGGGTTGCTGTTTTTAGTTAACACTGTTTACGTGTTCTGTAAGTAAATATGTTATATTTCTTTGTTGCAGAATTGTGTGTTTTATCTTCCTAGAGGGATTCTCTGAGGTGTTCCAATCACAGTTCCAAGTATCTTTCATATGCCAAAAGTCCAGGTATGCTGCATTTCCAACAGATAATACGCCAGGTAACAGTAAAGGAGATCGTGTTCTGCAAGAGTGTGCCAAGACAGGACTAGACTTGCATTAATTGCAAATCCTAGGTGTTTGTAAGAAAATAGTTTTATGCATTTAAATTAGTTTATGCCAAACTAATTTAATTGCCTTCTGTGAGGAAAAGATCAGTGCACCAGAGGCCACTCCTTTACATTTATTTACTGAAAAAGATGCATTTTTTGGCTTCTCTGGTAACCATGGGAAGCAGGTAAGGGTAACGAGAGATACTCTTCCCTATGTTCTCTACTTTGTTTGCCAATACAGCTAATGGGCACTGTGTAGGTTATAGGGAAATAGCCATATTACCTTCTTTCCCTATTTCATTTTCTTCATCTGTTTCTTGGTAGCAGTCACCTGAAATTGTAAATAGAAACTGTTAGGAAAAGTCAAATACCTTAAACAAGTTACATTGTGAATAATGTTGTGACGCTGTAAGAACTATAACTCTCTGAAACTAAGCAAGATTTAGGCTTATCGATGTTGAGATGTTTTGATCTCACTTATGGCACTTATGCCACAAAGAACATTAGCAATTAAAAGGTCTGTAGCAGCTGACAGTCATTCATACGAGAGAAATGGAAGACCTCTCTAAGCATGAAGGTTTTATGCAAATGCTCTTTCATAGTTCTTGCAATTTCATGCAATGAAATTATATGGGAATGCAGTTTGTTCTCCTGTAAGATTGAATGCATACATTTAATTGATGCTATTTTGCTAACACTGTGGGTTTATTCTCTGGGAAAAATCTATGGGGAAGAGGAATGAGAGGAGGAGTCACTATTTCACTAAGCAAGTGCTAGAGAGGGGACAACAGTGCATTAGGGAACTGTTAAAAAGAAAACAGCATTTTCCCCGTACTATCAGTAGAGTGATAAAACATGTGCTAATTTGAGACTCCCTGACATGCAACAAATTATATCATTGCTATCTATACCTTGGGAACCTGGAAGTCCAGGAATTCCTGGGAATCCACTCACTCCTTTGTGTCCTGATTCTCCACGCACACCTTTTGGACCTGGAAATCCAGGTCCAGAAAAGCCTATCTCACCTCGAGCTCCAGGAATACCTGGTTGTCCTGGAAACCCAGAGTAACCTGGGAGTCCTTTTACACCATCTCCCTGTGTCATAAACATAATAAAGTGTTCACTGGTTTTGTATAATGCCAAAAACATTGAAAGGGGAACTATTGTGAACAGAAAAGATACATTTAAAAAAAAATTCCAAATATAATAAATTCAAAGATCTGTGCTATTTCTGAATAATAAAGCTAATCTTTGTTTACCCTCAGCATATCTCAGCAGTCTACCTTTTGTCATTCTCTCTACATATAAGACTTAGGTATAATATATCTTTTGGGGCAGGGGGATCTCCCACCAGTGCTCTCTCTCTAGCTTATAAACGGCGCATTCTGATTTAAGAACGCACCATTTATATGGATATAATTTAAAGTTTGGTCCCATTGGAAAATGACCAAATTGTAGATTAGAAATTAATAATAAGGGAATCTTGCATTTCAGGTTTTGGTTTTGTATTCTGAGCACAGAAATGATAGCTATTGATTACTTATATGCATGCTATAGTTTATGATTGTAATACTATTGTGATATTATATTTAAATGTCTCAAGTATACTGTTTGGTATAACTATAGTGCACATTTTACGTACAATTTGTAAGATGTTTAGCCAAACATGGCATTTAAGGGATAACCTTGTAGCAAAATGGCACAAAGGACAAAGGACATTATATTTTGGACTTCTTTACCAGCCCAAGGCAACCACAGCCCTTTAGCAGGGAATATCTGTGTCTCCAAAGATGCCCCGGTAGCTCCCCATCTTCTTTTATGCTGATTCACTGCACTTGCTCTGTTCTGCTGTCACTTACTGATCTTAGGGACCCACTCACAATATACAGTACACATAGAATAGAAATGTCACAGTAGAAGGCTGATTAATATGGATAATTGCTACACGGCAGCACAGATACCAGTGCAATTAGCATCAGAATCTAATAATCAGCCTTGTAGCATCATCTTATATTACAGGCCAACCTCAGTTTCTGCTTTATAATTGGCATTGACCCCTAAGCTTAGCTTGTCAACAGCTGCTCAGAGCCCACTGAGCATGTGAGTGTCACAGACACTTTCCAAGATGGTGACCCCCCTATGACAAGTTTTAAATCCTGGTTATTGCTGCTATTGAGAAGCTGCTTCTTTGGGCTGATGCAATAAGTTCAGTATATAAAACATGGCATTTTTCAGTTATAAAACATGGCTGTATTAATTTTTAGAGTGTAGTTCTCCCTTAATAGAATTACTCTTTTTTTGAAGCTCAGAAGTACAACCCTAAATTTTAAGATACATTTTAATTTTTGTTAGAGGCTAATCCTTGTGGACACTTCCTCTACCATATCTGTAAATATACTCAGAATTAGGGATGCACCGAATCCAGGATTCTGTTCGGGATTCAGCCAGGATTCTGCCTTTTTCAGCAGTAGTCAGATTCGTCCGAATCCTTGTGCATGGCTGAACCAAATCTGAATCCTAATTTGCATATGTAAATTAAGTAAAAAACATTTTTTCTCACCAACAGACTATGGTTCCAACACAGTTTTACAAGCAGCTGGGTTGCCTGTTTAACCACCATACAGGTCCCAGAAGGCCTGCATCGTACTTTATTATTGGTTTCCTTTTGCTCCAGTGAAGGATGGGACATGTTTTTTTGGGGATACTATATTATGCAAAACTCAATGTGGCCTGTATACCCAACTTTCATGTGTGAAATTCACATTTTTTGTAAAAATTCTTATTCAAATAAATCATTATATTTTTTCCCTCAACTTATATACAATGACCATTGAAATGCCTGTAGAAGAAGTAATTTTGTCTGTTTGCTTAATAAAAAATGAACACAGTAGATATTACTTACAGGAGGGCCTGGAAAGCCAGGAATACCATCTTTACCATTTCTTCCAGGGTATCCAACATGCCCAGGGCTGCCAGGAACACCAGGGTCTCCTTGAACTCCCTTGGACCCTTTAGAATAAAAAACACAAGATAAGATTTACCATATCATATTGTTTTACACAGATGATTAGTGTGAATGGATTTACCATATATCCTCACTAGTAATGGGTGACTCTGACCAGTTTTGCCGAAAAAAAGCAAAACGACAAAAAAATTTCACAAATGCATTGAAGTCTATGGGCAACATATATTTTTTTTTAAAAGCAACACATTTTATTTTACGTGGGACAGTTTTTTTTACCCATTGGAGTCTATGGCCATTTTCACAGTGAAACCTGTATATATTCTGCAATTACTTTCTATGTGCCAATTCTGCTATGAACTTTAGACTAAGACTTCAGGGTACGTATCAAACCTAGAATAAGTTGGTAAAGTTATACCTTTCCCACTGCTATTAGTCTCAACTGACATAATGAAAATTCATATCTAGAGAAGAGAATATGCCTATCCACCCAGAGAAGTGTCTATTCTTCTAGAATACATATGAGCATAGTCTGCATCCATCTAGAGATGAGTGACCTGCTCATGATTTGTTTGGTTAGAATAGTTTTAGCATTTCAGGAATATTTTTACATTACTTTCTTCATTGTTCTGATTGCCAGATATTTTTATATACCATAAAACCTAACTAGCACAATAGAAGTGAACAGGCAAAGGTTAACTGCAAAAAATACATCAGCCTAAAGTAAATTGTACACTGGCCAAATAGGCCATGTGAAACACTATGGTTACAGGTTTCTGTGAATCTAACAATTGTATACATTTTTACATTGCATCTGCCGAATAACAAATGGAAGGATTTTTTTTTAAATGTTACATACTGAAAAGGTACATCAGTTAAGTATGATTAGTAATTTCACAAATGTATACCTTTTTCTGTAGCGAAAACGTTATCACCCTTCTCTCCAGCAGGACCTGGAAGCCCAACAAGACCAGCTGGACCCTGAAATAGTCATAGCACAATGTGTCAGTATTTTATTGACCACAGGATCATGGATGTCCATCCTACCACCCTACAACTGATGGTGAACCTCAAATTCCAGCATGCAAGGAAAGCAATAGATAATAAAGAAATATAAAAGATTAGCTAAATATGCAGATGCATGTATGTTCCATATCAATTTAGACATTTTGAACACTAGATCTCCCCTATATGTGCTGTAGCATTGAGTACAAATCAACAGAAGCAATACATTCTTAGATTTGTGCTATTGTCACTTGGTATTTAAACTGGATAAAGAAACTCTGGGCATGATATAAATCTGGACTGTCTAACTTTTGTTGGACTAAAGGAAGGAGAGACTAGATTCTGACCATTAAGGTGGCCATAGACACACCAAAAATATTATAAGAAATACATATATTTTGTAAGATAATCTGTGCCTGTGAGGTGGAGACAAGGCAACCAATATCAGTAAAAAGCCTTGGATATTGTCACCTCATCGATTGGGCAGGACTGAACATTTTGATTGATTTTACCTTTGAAGGTGCCCCAACATTGTCACATTAATGCTGAATCATCATATAGAGCTAAATAATTATTTTAGTTTTTTACCTGTATATCTGATGATTTAGCTCATAACATTAGTAGAGTGGACGAAAGATCTTTCATACCACCAATGGTCATGGGAAAGATCGTAATTGTAGCATGTACTGTATGGCCACCTTAACACAAACTGACCCCTGATGCCTTGGGATGGCACCAACTGCTATTTATGAACCAAATTCAATCATATTGCTCAACGAATTATCAGCATATGGATTTGCAAAGTATTTTAATTTCTACATACCTAGAATAATTAGCATGTTATAAGCATATAATGAATACCAGATTAATTTCGGAATCCAGTTTAATCCCAAAAGGTTTTGGTGGATTCAGATTTGGCTGTCTCCTAAATGTCTGCTGGACCAAAACCAATTTTGATTACAATACTTTTTTCATATGCTGCAAATTTTTAAACATTTGTGCATTTGAATATGAAAATGAACATTCAGATTCAGTTCAAGATTCACTGGCCACTAATTAAAAATATTGTTTGTTAATATAGCATATCTTACCACTGTGCCCAGTGTTCCTGGAAGCCCTGGTACTCCTCTATCTCCTGTTTCTCCTTTTCTGCCTGATAGACCCTGTGAACCTGGGAAACCCACTGGACCAGTCTCTCCAGCAGGGCCTCTGCCAGATTCATCTTCTGAAAAACATTTGCATTCCCCTTGTTCACCTGTAAAGAATTAACAAAGAAGATGAAGGCAGTAGAGTGTTATTATCTACAAGATTCTTCTGCACCTGCAGGCACTAGAGTTAGAGCCTCCGTCCCCTTGTTCTTGATGTTGCCTTGTCAGGGCAAAGGGAACTGGTTTGTAAAACCCATGTGGCTTTCAACTCTAGAGCAGCCTGGAGTCACTGGCCACACTGAAGGCCCACTTTGGGTAACATTTTTGTAGAATTCCTTTTTGTTTTCTTAGAAACTCAAGAAAACTCAATTCAATGGTCAATTAGGGTAAGATGCTGCCCTAGATATTCCTGAAACTATGAGTGATGAGCTAAGACATGATGGACCTCAGACAAAAAAATCAGAAAACCACTGGCCTTGTATATTCTTAAATGTCTTACCTTTACTTCCTTTGAAACCCCGAGAACCAGGAAATCCTCTGTGTCCATCCCCTCCTGGAGGTCCAGGTAATCCCTTTCTGCCAATGCGTCCACCTACAGATTGTTGTAATAACACAGACAGTAACAAGCTTCTAATAATAAAGCATATTCAGCCTTTTAGATGTATTTGGATGATGTTCATAACTAATGCAGGTAAACGTCAGTGGCAATAAATCTGAATAAATCACAGAAAGCCCTTGAGCTATAAACATGGGGCCTGCATGACAAGGTATCCAAATGACCAGCAGCCGGATTACACTGGTTTATGTTTCAGATAGACAGAATCAGATGTAGCTGTGATAGGATGAGAAGCAATGAAAAGGAGAAGAGGAAAGCTAGGCTGGAGGCAGAGAAATAAAGGGACGCGATGTCAGGGGAAGAAGCAGTTTGCTTCCTTATCTTCTGAGCAGGTAAACATGTTCCACCCACCATCCCCTCTTTTTGCAAATGTCAGGTGTTTTTCTTCTTTATGTTCCCATATTATCTATTAATAACTGAATGTGGATGTTTTCTTGTGTGCACTATTATATTGTGGTTTGTTTATGATTATACAGTATAGACATGAGAGTTTGCATGTAGTGATGGGCGAAACGGGCGCGTTTCGCTTCGCCGAAAAATTCGCGAATTTCCAGAGAAATTCGCGAATTTTCCGCCGATTCGCGAAACGAGACGCGCGTCGTTTTTGACGCGCGTCGCGTCGTTTTTGACGCGCGTCGCGTTGTTTTTGACGCGCGTCGCGTCGTTTCCGACGCGTCGTGTCATTTTCGGCGCGTCGCATCAAAAACGACGCGCGACTCGTTTTTGTGCGGCGAATTTTTTTGGGCGAAATTTTTTTGCAGTTTCGCGAATTTATTCGCCACCGGCGAATCGCGGAAATTCGCTGCGAATTCGCCCCTGGCGAATAAATTCGCCCATCACTATTTGCATGGTATAATTCATGTTAAATTAATGCTCAAATGTCAAACGCTTGATCAAGGGAATGTTTCCGATCGCCATTGGGGTCAGGAAGGAATTTTTTTCCTCTTGAGGCATAATTGGCACTGGCTTCAGGCTGGGTGTTTTGCCTTCTAAACATTGTATATATGATAATGTAATTTAAGTTTTAAAGGAGGTTCTCTCCTGTAACTGCACTGTGGGTTGATTGATACAGATGTTACTACTGCTTGCGCTAGGTGACTGCCTGATTGGATTTCCTATCATCAAGACACTGCAAAACTCAGGAACGGCAGCAGGACTGCTGAACTTCTCTCATGGTAGGAGATGCAGCTCCTTCTGGTATCAGGTTTGGGGGACATCCTCTCTGTAAGTAGAGGCAGCCTAATACTCAGTGGTGGATATAATAACATGCAGATCTCAAATGAGGAACGACACAGAATAGTAGCAATCTCTTATGGAATTCGGGCTTTGCATATTGCCTTGAGGTGAGGCTGTCAAGATTCTATTATTTGATAATAAATTCTGGGACAATTTTACACCATTTCTAGCTCCTTGTGTTTCATTAAGGTATGAAACAATGGGTTCAATGGGAGTGCTGAAAATGAAGCGTCAATTGAGTTCCCTTAGGAACTTCCTAATGCACCAAATAAAATCCCCAAGGCAAATACATAATAAAAGACAATTATGTTCAAGACAATAGCTAACTGTTTCAGTATATTTCCAGTATTCTAACATTATTACTTTGTTATAGTACAGAAAATCTTATTCTATTCAAATATCTGCTGTTTGTATTCTTACCTCATTCTAAATTCCTCTAGTCTGAAATACAACCTAATATGCTACATTGCTTTGAATTTGTGACCACACCAGCTAGCACCAAAGCCTTAATAAACATTACAAATGGAGACAAAATTTTAAGATTAAGCAACTATGTATTCTATTGCAGAACTAGCTGATTAGGGACTTACATCTAAATGAAGTGCAAGCATAACATTTGCCTTCTGGGACAGGCATGGAGTTTGAAAGAAATATCCTTGAAGACAATAAGATCTGCTTTTGTTTGTATTTTTTTAGATAGTAGTGGCAGGGCCATCTTTATCTCTTAAACTGGTGATTGGTAGTGATGGGCGAATTTATTCGCCAGGGGCGATTTCGCGGCGAATTCCCTTGATTCACGCTGGCAAATAAATTCACGAAATTTCGCCTAGCGAAAATTCGCCGGAAAAAACATTCAAATTTGACGTGATGCGGGTCAAAAGCGTGCCGCAACTCGTTTCGCGATTTTTTTTGCCAATTCGCAAATTTCTCTGGAAATTCGCAAATTTTTCGGCGAAGCGAAACTGGGGAGATTCGCCCATCACTAGTGATTGGTTGTTTTTTTTTCTTGTAATCTGAATATTCATCATATACACCCATTTATTGTACAGAACTATGGAATATCTTGCCACTTTATAAATATGTGTTACAGTATAATAATAAAAATAATTGTACTTGCCTGGGTATCCAGGTTTGCCAGGTGGTCCTTCTTTGCCAGGGTTTCCATCTATACCTGGGGGTCCAGGCTGAAATGCTGGTAAGCCTGGATCACCCTGGTAACCTTTGGGACCCCTTTGACCTTTCAAGCCTGGATCACCTGTGCGTCCTGTTAACAAAAGAGAAAATTACAAATACAAATTGTTGCTAGAATATGCATTTCTAATTAATTATTTCACAATATACCATCTTTTGTCAATTTTTCCATTTTGGTTACCAAATATTAAACATACTGTAACATTAAAATTTCCCATAGTTTTTTTTTTTTCCAGTTCCAGCCCCTCTTGCAAAGTCACCTCCCCAATCAGGAGCCAGTAAAAAGTAATGGTCTATGGCATCTGATGGTAGCACCTTATTATATGGATTGTTAGTCTGTGCCTGCCTGTACCCCCAATCATAAACCTAAAAAATAAATCTATATTTTGACCTGTTGTTTTATCTTAAGAATCACTGGTAGACTGCACAAGTTGAATTATCAAACAAAAACAGAATGTTACCTGGAAATGGACTTGGAGATCCTTTCTGACCTGGAAAACCAGGATCTCCCAGGTCTCCTTCATCTCCATAAAGACCATCCTGTCCTGGAAATCCAATATCACCTTCATAGCCTTAGTGAGAAAAAATACAGGTATGGGAATACTTCAGCTTTAGGGATTTCCAGATAAGTAGTGATGGGCGAATCTGGGGTGTTTCGCATTGCTGAATTTTTTGCAAATTTCTTGGATGGCAAAAATTCACAAACGACGATGGTGTTTTGTTTTGGATGCGGGCGTCTGTTTTTGCCACACACTGGTGTTAGAAAAATGGGCGCCAGCATTCAAAAAACGGACGCCAGCGAATTTTCTCGGGCGTTTCGTGAATTTATCCAATGGCGGGGAATTGTGGCAATTCGCCGTGAATTTGCGCCAGGCAAATAAATTCGTCCATCACTACAGATAAGGTGTTTTTCCATAAGTTGGAAAACCATGCCTTAAGTCTACTAAAATGTACTAAAAAACAGTTAACCATTAAATGAACTGAATAGGCTTGCTTTGCTACCAATACGTGAGAGATGGGTATTGGGAAGCACCAACCATCAAGCATAGGAAATGATGTGCAGAGTCAGATAATTAATCATAAATCATAAGAGGAAAGAAGAAGAACTGACCCATATGACTGCAGCCTCCCATCTGTAACATCTGAAGCTCATGTGTATTGGTTAATTAAAACTTAACTTTTAATGAGACATTGAAATCGATGTCCAATGTGTATCATTAAAAAAATCCTCTGGCATATTAGATATGCCTTAGTAATAGATAGATAGAATATAGTCTGTAAAAAAACTGAGGCATATATTTTTTTCTGTTCTCAACTTGCTTATTACTTTCCACGACTCCTGATTTAAAAGGCAAATACCTTTTCCTGTTTTTTGACCTTTGACATAGGTAACAGGTCCTTGAGGTCCTCGTTCCCCATGGTCTCCCTAAAAAAAAACAAGTACGAGTAAAAAAAGATGTGCACATATGAACATAATAGCTGAGGTTGAAATTTCAACATGTAGGAGGTTATTTATCAAAATCCGAATTTTATTTAGAAAAATTCCAATGAAACTAGAACCACAATTTGACCATATATATTACTAAAAATCTTGATTTAAACGGATTGGGGAATAACATCAAGTGAAAAACATTTTTTTTGAAGTTTTTTCAATGAATCGTATGTTGCTTTCTGGATTTTTGTCTGAAAAGCCCAAATTGGATTTCCAGTGCAGACCACAGAAACTTCCAAATAGGATAGGGACCTCTCCCATCCATACAACCTCGTCATTTTTCCCACTAAAAATTTGGATTTTATAGTAAAAAATTAGATTTTTCTTTAGAGTTTTTAGCATTCAGACTTATAACTAACTAAATAACCCTCTAAATATATATTTTTTATAATATAAGTATATTGGGTAAATAGATCCTTGTAAAGTAACAGTTGTGGAACTGGGCGGAGGTGAGAAAAGATTTCAATCCCTTTAAAGTACTCAGAAACCAGTAATCTGCCATTGCCATCACCACAAGCAAGAACTCATAAAGAAACCTTTTGCTTTTAGTTATAGGTCCATTTAGGTGCCAAAGACCATTACAAATTTAAAGGATTTCATTATGGGAGTCAATACAATTGTGGTGCTGAAATCTGCCCAATATTTATTGCTCACATGGTTTTACCCACAGGAAACTTGGGTGAATAGACATACTTTGTGTGGAGTGCCCAACATTTAAAGTAATATAAGGGGGGCATTGAGCTTGCTTGTTGGCAATTCAGGACTATTGGATGAATTCATATTGTATATACATGTGGATTTTTTCCCTTCTCTGAAGTAGTGGACATATATGTTGTAGGCATGTGGATGCCAAGGTCTACGATGCAAGTATATCACCTTGCATGAAAGTTGTATTATGTGTGTTCTTATAAAGGGTATTTCTAATTAAATTATAAATTGTATGCTAAGTATACACTGGGCAGGGACCAGTGTATTTGTATTTGCCATTTTAATTACCCCTTTTTGCTCTGTTAATTGATTGTTCTGCTGAACAGCTTTGCTTACATAAGGAGCTTTACATAAATAAAAATGTGACTGCATACATGCACCTTTGACTTCCATTATATTGTACCTCAAAATGTTCATCTAGCAGTTTTCTCAGTTTCATTTTCCATTTGAGACATAATGGAACCATGACTAACAGCTTTAATCAAATGTCATGTCACACAATAGGTTTTTTTTTAAAGGGAATTCCTACTCAAATGTTCCATTCCTGTCTAAGAATAATGAACTCACTCAAACAGCTGTGGCCAGCAATGCGATATTCTGGACATGGTCCAAAGATTATGCAGTCTGTGAGAGCATTTTTTCCTGCTGCTTGTTTATTAGATATCCTGATATGTATTTAAATTCACAGTCCCTCGGACAGAAATGAAAGCAACCCAATGTCTTTGAAAGTGGAATATTCTGAATACAACATTAGGAAGGGAAATAAGTACTGTCTACCATAAACACTCTAAGTGAATGCTTATGAACTAATTTAAAGGAGAACTATACCCCCAAAATGAATACTTGAGCAACAGATAGTGTGTTAAAGGAAAACTATACCCCCAAAATGAATACTTGAGCAACAGATAGTGTGTATCAAATTAAGTGGCATATTAAAGAGTCTTTTCAAACTGGAATATATATATCTTTTGCCTTGAACCAACATTTCATGATGGTCTGTGTGCTGCCTCAGAGATCACCTGACCAGAAATATTTCAACTCTAACTGTAACAGGAAGAAGTGTTGAAGCAAAAGACACAACTCTGTCTGTTAATTGGCTCATGTGACCTAACTTTATAGTTTGTTTGGGATGTTTGTGTGCACCGTTAAATATACGATCCCAGGAGGCTGTCCTTATTTTTTAAAATGGCAGTTTTCTATTTATGATTACCCAATAGCACATGCTACTAAAAAGTATATTATTATGAAAATGGTTTATTTACATGAAGCAGGGTTTTACATATGAGTTGTTTTATGCAATATCTTTTTATAGAGACCTACATTGTTTAGGGGGTATAGTTTTCCTTTAACACTTCTTGCTACCTTTTTTTTTTAGTCCTGGATGACCTGCAGTCACTTTCTACATCCAGGATTATCAAACCCTGCTGTGATGACACATTGGTGATCTTATGGTTGCCATCAACCCAAATTTCTGTCTGTAGCTTCTCTGTATTGCCACCTGCTTCTTTTCTCAGTGTGCTCAGTGTAGTCTTTGTAAACATTTAGGGGTTAGATGGCATGGGTCAGTGATTTGGTCTCTGTAAATTTGCCTGATCTGTAAATCACACTTGTGAGGAGTTGATGAATAAATAGTAGTACAAATGAATACAAATGATAAAATGTTTTTATAACCTACACCTATTGGCACTCACCTTTTCTTGTTCTTTTGTTTACGGTCTATTTAGTATCTGGGGGTCTTGTCTGAACTGTCAGATCCCTTTAAAGGAACACACCACCACTGCCAAGATTTTAACATAAAGACAGAGATGGCAAAAGTACAGATTTGCATCTGAGAATGTGTTTTAATGTCCAATGAGGACAGAGAAACTGGAAAAGTGGTTTATGCCCACAATTTAGGAAAATGAGGGAAATATACTTAACAGTGCTTATTATTATTATTATTATTATTATTATTATTATTAATAATCAAAATAATTTCCTCCAAAATGTTTTCCCCAAAGCATGAATATTTCATTAAGCTTAAAAAAAATCTACCTTTATTCCCTTTTGACCAGGTAATCCAGGTGCGCCATTTGTCCCAGGAAAACCCTACAGAAAACAAACATTTTGCCATGATAAGGGTAGGTACACATAACTGTCAAAGTATGAAATCTAAATATAATTGTTGTTTGGTTCAGTTCATTGAATGGGTTAACAGATCTCAGTGGGTCTGTACCTCCAACAATGGAGTAGTGAAGTAAACACAAACAAATTTGAGAAAGTACATTATTCAGTAAGCTTAGCTCCCTGGTTGCAGACCACTGGGAAACAAAAGACCAGTTTATTGATGAGTAGCCATGCAGTGGAACACATAAAACAGTATTGCATGGTTAAGAAGATTTCATTTTGATCCATAACACATTACCAATTCTTTTTTTAAGTATACTCACTATTTCTCCTGAAGCTCCACGGGCACCATCATTACCAGGGAACCCCTGCAACCAGTAGACAGTATTTTAACTACAGTTCATTAAATTATCACTGTGGTCATAAAACCGTATACAAAGTAATCCTAATCAAATTCATTGAATGGAAATTCATTATTTTTTGACTGAAAACATGAGAAAATTACCCCAAAACATGTTTTTTTGCACACAGGCTAAAACAAAAGATACATCTCTTTACCCTTTGTCCAGGAAAACCTGTGATACCTTCTTCTCCTTTTTCTCCTATGACAGCTGGTTGACCCTTAAATGAAATAAAATATAATAATAAAGGTATCCTTTTAACAGGACTATCTAATTTCAGATTTTATTAGCAATAATAGCCTCTCTGACAGAATTTTAAAGTGCCCAATATGCAAACACTCCAGTGCACTGCCCGACTTTCTGTAGTGGTGCTTATTTCCTCTTAAGACTTCACCGTAAGTCTTCAGTATATACAGTATCATCAAAGAGAACGAGGAGAGCAATCCAGGCAGAATAACTGCTACAATGTATTTATTCAGACTACTAGATACACACACCCTTTATCAAGTTACACCAGGGGTGCCCAGACTTTTATACACTGGGATCTACTCGACACCTGGCCCCCATCAGGAGATCTACCGTCAGCCCCCCTTCTGTGTACTGTTTGTTGCTGTCAGCCCTCCTTCTGTGTCCCTGTTTGTTGCATTCAGACCCCCTTCT
>CM044434.1:104505514-104580592 GCA_024363595.1 Xenopus borealis
AACAGCCGATGTTCGCGCGAACAAGTTCGCGGGCGAACAGTTCGCGCCATCCCTAGTAATGAACAATTATATTCTAAAATTATATACAGTATTGTGTGCAAAAAAACTTGCAATGCTGCTATACACATCAGAGAAACAATACATCACATTTCAGAATGTGTGAAATTGTTTTATCATTTGTAATTTTGGGTAATCTGTATTTTACTTGGAAAATGCATACATTTTTATGATCAAATGTTTATTGCTATAGATTGTCTTCTAAATTACAGCAGAGGTGATGTTAAAAGTGAAGCTTTTGTACTGTATATTTTATAGAGAAATATATTACTCACAGTTTCTCCTTTTTCTCCATAATAGCCAAGGCCTCTGTTGCCCTATGAAAAATAGCAGATAGTTGGATGTTAGTAATGGCTGTTGAACAGCTTCAAATAAATTTTAGATGCTGATTTAATAAACATCTGATTGGTTGCTAGGGGGTTAGTGGTAGACAAAAAAGTATTTATGACATGTTAGTGTCTTGAACTTACTTGTAATCCCTGTGGCCCAGGAGGTCCAGATGGCCCCTACACAGAACATTGTAAGAAAGTAAAGAAAGTAAAAATACTGTTCTTTTCCCTTGGAAAGTACCAGTGATAGTACCACGGATAATGATATAGATGGCCCAAAAATGTACATTATTATAATGAAAAAATCAGCCACTGAGGCAAAACATCATTATAATTAGTAGCTATATGAGTGCAGATTATTCAAAGTCACATTTCTCATGTATCAAAAGTGAAGAAATATACTCACTTGAGGTCCACGATAACCCTGTGGCCCAATGAATCCTGCAATTCCAGGAGAACCCCTTGGTCCCTAAAAAAGGAATGCATAACATTCATATGTTATATTCATATTAAAGGGATCCTGTCATGGGGAAAAAAAATCAAAATGCATCAGTTAATAGTGCTGTTCCAGAAGAATTCTGCATTGAAATCCATTTCTCAAAAGAGCAAACAGATTTTTTTATATTTCATTTTGAAATCTGAAATGGGGCTAGACATTTTCTCAATTTCCCAGCTGCCCCAAGTCATGTGACTTGTGCTTTGATAAACTTCAATCACTCTTTACTGCTGTACTGCAAGTTGGAGTGATATCACCCCCTCCCTTTCCCCCACCCAGCTGCCTAACAAAACAAAGTACCCAGATAACAGCTCCCTAACACAAGCTAACAGCTGCCTGGTAGATCAGCACTCAATAGTAAAAACTCATGTCCCACTGTGTACTATTCAGTTACATTGAGAAGGAAAAACAACAGCCTGCCATAAAGCAGTTCGCCCCTAAAGTGCTGGCACAAGTCACATGACTGGGGCAGCTGGGAAATAGACAAAATGGCTAGCCCCATGTCAAATTTCAAAACTGAATATAAAAAAATCTGTTTGCTCTCTTGAGAAATGTATTTCAGTGCAGAAGTCTACTGGAGCAGGACTATTAACTGATGTGTTTTGAAAAAAACATGTTTTCCCATGACAGTTTCCCTTTAAGATTCATACAAATTGTACAGAAATTCAAATACTAACCTGAATTCCATTAAAGCCTGGTTCACCAGGATCTCCCTAAGGGGAAAAACACATTTCAGTTTACACATTAACACTATATAACATTTGATTGTACAACTGTGCACTAAGCAAATTGCAAAACATTCGATAGATATAATGTATAATAATAAATTCTGGATGGGACTGGAATAAAAAAAAAAAACATTACATCTATAGGACTTAATAGAAGAAGGAATTAAGTGCTATAGGGCAGTTCCAGTAAAACATACTGTAAATGATTTTTACTATTTCTACCCAACTCACAACTCTATCAGGGGTATTCTTACATTCCCAAGCTGAATCCCCTCTAATACTAAATATAATGGGAAAACTGAAAAATTGTTGCAGGCTTAAGAGACACCATATACCAAAATAATATAGCCACACTCTGCAAAACTACATTCCGAGCGCAAATGGAAGACAATCTTAGTCTACAAGGATATGTTAACATTAATGGTGCTTTAAAGAAACAGTTATTAGTCTGTAGATTTTTTCCTTTGTGTACTAATCATCCTGAAAAAAAGGATATAAACAGTGACTTTGGGGCAAATTTACTAAAATTTACTAAGTGTGAAGTTGTTTCCAGGGCACCGAATGCTGGCGAATTCTCTCTAGCGTTACTTTGGCGTTACTTTGGTAGAGCAAGCAAATCAAAGTGAAGCTGCGCTAGTGTTCAATTCTACCTAGCGCAACTTTGTTAAAGATCTTGTGCGCAGGCTAATTTGCATTTAAAGAGGAATGGATCTATTTATGTCACATGGTGCATCTAATACATTACATGATAACTAGACATGCCAAAGGAACCTTAATAAAGTCAATAGAGTTGTTACAATGCCCTACACATATGCCCACAGTTAAAAAATTGACACCAGCATTTTTTGTACTTACAAAAATATTACAGTAAAAAGTTATTATGTAAGTAACTGAAGATTGAGGAAGTTTTATGCACTCCAATGCACTTCACAAGGTCAGAGCTGGCGAAGGCAAGTCTGGCGAAAGTGGTAACGTTCAGTAAACTCTGCATCTTAGTGAATTTGCGGAGTTACGTCCATTCGCCAGAGCGAAAATTCGCCTGGCGTTAGAGTGTGAAAAAACGTTAGCGTACATCTTCTTTGCTAGCAAAGGGGTATCTGCGCTCATTAGTAAATCGGCAAAGTAACAAAATTATGTCACGCTGGCAAATTTTCGCTAGCGTTTGTCACTTCACCCTTTAGTGAATCTGCCCCTTTATGGAACAGAGGAGGGTGCATGTGATATCGTAACAGACAGAAATGTTATGGGTTTTTAAATTAGGCTTTAAATGCAGGTCAATTTCTCAAAACAAAATACTTACCCTAAGTCTGTTTTTCACCTCGATGGATACATGAAATGGATCCCCTTTTTGGCCTTTGGCACCAAATCCACCCTGAAATTTAAATTGATCATTTTCTAGTAATATTACAATGGACATATGTTGCTACTTTAATTATGTCCCTCTAAGTACAAAGAGGTTTATTTAGAGATGTTCAGTTATGAAACAGCTATAGCAGGTTTGCCCAGGACATCGATGGCGGTCTACCATTAGATTGCGGTAATGTTCCTGGTAGACCGCGATCTGGGGCCCGGCATGGCCATTGAGCGAGGGAAGGCGGCCGTTCTATCTTGGCTGGGCTGAAGAAGAGAATGGCACGAAGAGGAGTGAGGAAGAGACAGGGAGACAAAAGTGGCACAGCACAGAGGGAAGGGGTGGGGACACAAGAACAGTTCCAAGGAAAGGGAGGGAAGGCTGGGAGACAAGAAGCACAGCACTGAGGGAAGGCAGGAAGGCACAGCATGGAGGGGAGGCACAGCATGGAGGGGAGGCAGGGAGGCAGTGTGTGTGCAAATCAATGAATTTACTACTGTTTCAAACTTTCATAACCTGCCAAATTTTGTAAAATGGTAATCAGGGTGTGTGGCCACAAAATGGGTGTGGCCAAAACATTCCACCAAGAGTTATCAAGGTAGATCTCCTGATGGGGGCCAGATGTCGAGAGTAGATCCCAGTGTAACAAAGTCTGGGCACTCCTGAGCTATAGGAAAGAACATTTTCCAAAGGAGATCTATTAGCATAAGTAAGCTCCTGAAGATTACTGAAGATAATACAGACTTATGGCTTATGCATTTTGGAGTACCCTGGCTACCCTTAGAATGCTTTTATCGAATCCTGCCTGTTTTCGACTGCTGTCTGTAGACAGACATGTCTGTAGACAGACAGATAGCTTGGGGGGATACTGAATAATAACTTGATTATTTGAGAAATGGGAGAGCATGTTTAATTGATTATAATTAGAAAGCTCCTTATTTCCATGAAAAAGCATATATTACATTTTAATTTTTGCAAGAATTCTTCTTTAACTTTTAGTATAGTATAGTCAGCAATATTATAAGACAGCTTGCATTTTTATTTTAAAAGTGGCAGATGAAGAAGGCACATAATGGCAAACTATAAAAATAAGAAAGTATACCAATAGGACATTTTATAACATAGGGAAAGTTAACAGTTAACTAAGACTTTAAATAAAAATAGAAGAGGATATTTAAGCAGTCTTTTGCAGCGGGGGTGGCATGCCTTTTAATGTACAACTAGCAGTTCTGGTCAAAGTAAACATATTATAAATTACTTATATACAGAACATCTGATTGCAGATTTGTAATCCTTTGGCTTTTATATAGAACATGAGAAAGCAAAATCTCTTTATTTGCCAGATGTCTTGTTCAAGATGTCATTGAACACCAGGTAAAGCATCATAGGTTGATCATTCCTCTCTGGTTTCCAAGCTTGATAAGAGCCAAACAAGGTTTGAAATGTTGCTTCTGCCTTTGATGTGAAGGCTTTTAATGGAAATGGAGTGCTGCCCATGACCATGATATCAGCAATCGAAGGATATCCATTACTAAGCTGCGCATAAAGGTGTGTTCTACCTATTTTTCACAAAATGATCATGACAGGTAAGGGTAGGGTAGGATTTATATCATAGTTACGTACAGGAATTCCAGGAGGGCCTCTTGGACCATGTGAACCTCCATCACCAGCATCACCTTTTGTTCCATTACAACCATCATGACCTGGTTTACCTCTTGGGCCACCCTGACCTGTATGTCCCTGCAGAATTTGAAGACAGACAGTTAGCAAAACAACAAATATGGCAGCACCTCACAAAGTAATGTTCATATATAATAATAAATGTGCATATTTTTTAAACAAATCTATTCTATTTGAAAAATACCATATTTCCCCTAGTACCATTACTATGTACTATGTGCATTTACACAATAGTTGTGGTAGCGAAAATGTGATAATGTATCAGACCATCATGTTTTGAATCAAACAAGAACGGATTACACTGGCACTTCAAGGCTGGTGAATGGCAGGGATCCCCCTTGCCGTTTATTGGTATAGTTTGTGCAACGTTTCGGGGATAACCCCCTTTGTCAAGCATACCAAATAATCAACTGTGCAGACAATATAAGTGTTTAGTTAATTACCCCAATTTCCATAAACAATTAGTTGGAAACTCCCCCACCACACAAACCAATGGAGTAACATCATCCCAAAAATCATACAGAGTAACCCCTCAGAGTCCAAAGAGTCCAATCCATATGGTATGTTATAACACCATATGGATTGGACTCTTTGGACTCTGAGGGGTTACTCTGTATGATTTTTGGGATGATGTTACTCCATTGGTTTGTGTGGTGGGGGAGTTTCCAACTAATTGTTTATGGAAATTGGGGTAATTAACTAAACACTTATATTGTCTGCACAGTTGATTATTTGGTATGCTTGACAAAGGGGGTTATCCCCGAAACGTTGCACAAACTATACCAATAAACGGCAAGGGGGATCCCTGCCATTCACCAGCCTTGAAGTGCCAGTGTAATCCGTTTTTCAGTGTATCCAGAGGGTGCCGATACCTTTTTGCACTGGGCACCAGGCGAGCTCTACGCGAAGGAAGTGTTGGGTGAGTGCGCTACTTGATCTGTTTTCCCAAGTATTGAATCAAACAAGGTCATCAGTCAAAAGAAACGTCACAAAAAAGTCATGCAGTAACTCTGATCTCCTCAACTGGATAGAGCAAAGCAAATTGAAGCACATCTGGCTGTAAGCCAGAAAACAATCTGTATATGTACCCTACAGTTGAGTACAATGTTTCTTTGTACCAGATGATCAGGGGCAGCAAAGAATACACTACACTCATTGAACTACTGTGCTGCCCATATGAAGGGTTGTTACTCCAGTGATAACTTTAGCACTAGGAATTTCAACCCAGATGCTAAAAAAGAGCCAAATTCTGCAATATGCCAGTGCTATCACTTACTGCTTAACTCATCTGTAACACACTTACAAAGTCTTCTTGCTATATATGAATGACCAAAGGTGTTCAAGACTCTTTCCTTTACTTTCTATATATGTGACTAATTCTATAAACCTTATGATATAACCAAGAAGTCACAAAAAGAATTATACTAAAAATAATTCCCTTTAGTATGTCTCTGTTTCCAATTTTTGCAATAGCCATGTTGTGTATAAGATATCATCACCTTGTTTTTCATACTAATGCTAACTAGTAAGTGCTTTAGAACTTTTACACATGCACCATTGAGTGAATTCTGATGGGAAATATCTGTACTTGGTATAGGAACAGCACTAAGCAGGACAGACGAGCTCTTCAAAGAGTGGTGCACTTGGCTGAACGCATCATTACCTCTGGGCTTCCTGACCTGATGTCTATCTACACTAAGCAGTGCAAGACCAACGCCAAGAAGATTACGAAAGAACTCTCCCATCCCAATAATGGACAGGGAAGCACTTCCGCTTTAAGGCCAACACAGAGAGAAGCAGGAGGCGCTTCTTCCCTCAAGCTATTCGGTTCCTGAACCAAGTGTAGGACATATATCTCATTTATCTCGTATATCACATCATACACTTGCACTTTAATAACATTTATATTAACAATAACATAATTCACAAATATATGTCAGTAATTTTTTCTCGTATGTAACTCTTTCCTTCTTTTTACTGTAATTCTTATTTTTATGGTCGGGCTTTGCTTTGCACAGCAACAAGCATTTCACTACGTAGTACTATGCATGCTGTGTATGTGACAAATAAAATTTGAATTTGAATTTACTATACAACCTCTTTATGAGCATGTTTTTTTAAGCATTAAAACATTAATATGGATGCAATGCATTACTTACAGGTACACCATCAGCTCCGGCAAAACCTGTCACACCTCGATGGCCCTAAAATTATAAAACATTAAAGTAAACATTTACCAATCTGTCTTTAATTATATTAACCAGCTCTCATATTTAAGTAGATACATTTCCATATCCTTTACATTATCTCCAGAGGGGCCATCCACTCCAGGAAATCCTCGTTCTCCTTTGTCTCCCTTACGTCCTTGGAGACCTGCTATTCCTATGAGTCCAGGTGGGCCAGAGGTACCTTGTGCTCCGAGAGGTCCTGGTTGTCCCTAACATATTCAACATATAAAGCATTAGACCTTATTACATTCATTAAAAATGAAAATATACATTTCAATACAATACAGGTTATGAATCATACATTTCCTGAACACTTGAGTAAGCCTTTTTTTTTTATAACATCACTGAAAGCTTTAAAAGTATGGCAACACCAGTTGGATGCTAAAATTGGTAAAAGGATGCATGTTATCCCTGCATGATAGAGTGAGGAGAAGCATCTTAAAAGACAAAGAAACAGGGATGCTTGTACCATTCTCCTCTTGTTTTGTTTCTGTTCAGCAACATCTACGGAATAGCAGGTTGATAATTGTAGTCAGGTAATCTAACAATCACTCCAGTAGTCCAATGTAAGAGAAGGATGCAGTAGAACACAGAGAATGTGAGTTTATAATGGACAAAAGAGGGTTGCTGTAAATCATTATAATGCCACATGTGGGAGACGAGAATATACAGTTCTAACTGGGCCTGCAAAAAATATTTTACTTAATTTTACAGTTCCAGTGTAGTACCCTGCCCTACTGGATATCTAGGACAGGACAGGGGAGATGTAAGTGTTTTACGTGTGTCACATCCTTTTTAAATTATACCATAAAATTGCAGCAGAGGGAGCCCTCGTTTTATCTATAATAGTTTTGCTAACTGAGGCAGGCTGTAACAAATTCACTTCAACATTTGATAAAAATATTCTGAGCAGAAAAAAAAAACACTAAAATGTATCTTTTGGCAAAATTACTGTAAAAACAAATGGTATTTATAGACTGATATTTAAGATTATTTTGTTTTAAATACACAGTAGAGTTAGGGTTGCCATGTTTTCTGGATTATTGCTATTCACAAAAGCACTTGCATGGAAATGCTGGTGGTGTCTACTTTTCTGTACAAGGTGCAAAGTACAGATGACAGGCAGATCTAGATGAATAATCACTTGTTTGGAAAAGGTGCTACTTGCATCTTCCGATCATGCTTATGACTTTAATTATCTCAATAACACAATATTTTACAGAGCATTCTATATATCCAAGCTGGCATAAGTTTTTTTCATAAGTCTACAAAGAGTTATGGCACATTAGTCATAATGAGCCAAGCGATCTCCACAGAAAAAAATGACTGGATCAGTGAAAGGTGATTAACAATTGCTTGGATAAAAGTGGTATTGCCTTCAGAAAACTACAGTGAGTATTGTAAGAGGGGTTTCTTGCTCGTTTTCCCTTTCAGTGACCATAATGATTGACTTGTGATAGGAAATCAAAGATAGTGTTTCTTCCCTGTGTTCCCCTTCGGTAGTTCTGTCATGCATATCACTGTCAAATGACTTTGTACTCACTAAGATCCAGACAGGTTCCAAATGCAGGTGGAATGCAACTGTTTAATGTGACAAGTAAATGGGAGTATAAAAATGAATATGTATGGGATGATTATTTCTCTTAAAATGAATGGAGTAGTACTAGTGTAAAGGAAGAGAAGAGGGAGACATAAACAAAGGTGCATGCAGAACTAGGGAAGGGAAGGAAGAAGAAAAGAGAAGAGAGGAACATAAGAGAAAAAATATGTTGAAAAGAAGAGTATAAGGTAAGAAAAGAAGAATATCTAACACGGAGAGAAGGATGGTAGAGAGTAAAGTTGTAGAAAAAAGAAGCAAAAGCGATAAAAAAATATGTGAATGGTTTAAGATTATGGGACTGGGTTTCTTGATCAATGACTGGGTGTCTTGAACTGTTTATTTTGGTGGGCTTATTTTAGCCGCAGTTTTTTTGGCACATTTTTTAGGGAGGCGATGTTGTTCATTTTCAGTTGTGACTTTCTGGGGAATGTTTTTGTTAGTACAGCAGAAATTCTGAGTGTTTAATGTAAAAGAAAACAACGTCCTCTGTGTGGTATACACAAATTCTAAACTCTGTCAAGAACATAATTTCCTTTTAATTAGAATCTCTCTTTAAACTAAGGAACTACAGCAGGACAATAAGCAGTGACATTTTTCATTGTGTCCCTGGGCAACTATCTGAATTATTAGTTCAAGGAAATGACACAACTGTCAGACTATGTTGTTCCACAGAGGAAACTGTAACTTTAAACAGGGATTATTCAACTCCCAAACCTCAAAGCATCTTTTTTTCCCTGCCAGGCAAAAAAAAAAAAAACGAAAAACACTTGGGTTATGCATATGGTTTAGTAATTTAATGGGGATCAACTCTTTCAGTGGCTAAAAAGTTCTCAGCACATATGGCCTTTAAACAAGTCATAATTGGGGGAATGCAATTAAAGTTGGAAATGGAAAAACTATGTGAAAATGTGAAAAGTTATGCCTTTGTGTGAGCAAAATTTGCTTTCACAAATTTAATATAGCATTTGCAAACCCAAAAATTTATTAGCAACCATTTCTGACAGTGGAAGAAAGTTTGCGTCAATGAATGTAAAGATTAAGACACCTTCAAGCACTTCTTAAATGTGTGCAATTAAAATTCGCAATGCACACTTAAAATTCTCAATGTAACAACAGTTTAAGGAAAGATATTACATTGAGTGAATTTTTATTGTTATTGGTGCTAATTTTTGTTTTCTTTGCAACTTTTATTACATTCCCCTTTTGTGTTTTATTTATGAAAAACTTCTTACTGGACTACAACACATCAATGTTTTATAGACTATAAAAACACACCTTAGAAACTTGATCTTTTAAAAATAACTTAGCATACCTAAAATCCATGCTTTACGTCAAGCAAACTGTAGAAGAACTATGCATGAACTACATTTGTGATGCTATTGGCACTGACTTCATAGGGAATACAGGGAAAGTTTTTTTATAAAGGGGAAACAGCAATTTAACAGACAGGATGCCCTGCAATACAGAAAACAACTCTTCCATCTTATTTTAAGGCCGGGGGCTATAGTGTAAAGTCACTGTCACTGAACCATTATTCCCACCACAGCTTCAGGCCATTGAGTAGTGTAAAACAACCAGCTTGGAACTGTTTTAAAGACTAAGGGACTGATATTAGGACCTAATTGTGGATTTTTACTTTTAGACTTCTTTGTGTCTGTGCCAATATCCACTAATAGTTGCTACACGGCCTGATACTGGGTCTGTCAATGTAGCTACAAGACTGAGTGCATGAAAGCAGATTCGCTTTTCTCCACGTGTACAAAATGCAGGAGGAGGAAAGTGGAAAATCCACTACATGTGTCCTTGCCAATAAATTAACTTTCTTAAGGCTATTGTATTTTTCTGAGGCTGCTACAAGGGAGAGGACAGAGGAAAGGGACAGTGTGTACAGTATGAGACTATATTATGTTGCACATTCTACCAAAGGCTAGGTTGCTTCTGCTAATGACCACAAGGTGGTTCAGCTGAGGATTTTGCCTTAGTAAAAGCTCCTATTAGTATCTGTTTATCTGCTTATGCATTGTGCATTATTAGAAAGAGCTAGCAACATGCTCTCATTGATGCTCTCTGCTACTGGCATTTATTGATCACAGTTCCTTGGTGTTTCAGGCTGTGACAAAATACATTGAAAAGGAAGTGCTAGTTTCAATAACATTTTGGACTGATGATCTGTGTTGTTTTTTAGGGTTATTTTGCAAAGCTGATGCAAGAACAAGCTAAAAGACATCACTGAATAAGGAGAAATATTACTTCTCCAATAAACTAAGCACATACAGTAACTGCACGTTTAGAAAGGTTATATATATCCTAATATAAAAAGGAAAAACAGGGCTAATAAAGCATGAATAATAATTAGCATTACAAAGTGCTTGATAACTAGTTTTTTTTTTTGTAACAAATAATGGCTGAATTTTCTTTTCTGATTTTCTCAGTGAATGGCTTATTTTTTCTAGCCTTGTCACATATGATATTTTGCTGATGACAGACTTTGTGAACAGAGCCATAAAGTGCTAAAACAATAGACTTGCTGTGTTGCAGTGCATTTTCCCATTTGCCAGAGGCAGTTCTCTGTATAGGAACGAAATAAGTCCTGAATTATTTTTTAAAAAGTGTCACAGAGTCACCAAATCACATTCATTTTTACAGACAGTTTCTGTTTTGTTTCTCTGCCCCTGAAAATATCCCTGTCCTGAAAGTTTCAGCCATCTTAGGACCTGAGAAATGTAAGAAAGAAGCACTTCATTGCAAGAAGTGGTACATATGTACATACAGCTTATGAGCTTGCTGCAGACAGGGGGAGCAGACACAATAACTTTTGATTTAACTGGCCCTGAGATTATTGATCAAATAGTGAGAATATGTGAGAGAGAGGCTTAATTTCAAACTACATAGCATGAACACTTGCACATTTGTTTTGCCATATCATACACAATGTTCCAGCTTCACTACTGCAGTATATTGTGAACATACAGTATTTGCCTCTCAAATTGCACTTTCTGTTGCAGTGGAAAATACACCTTTTGTATACTTTTAAATCTCTGCTCCCTGGACATTATGAAAAGTGGTTACACATTAAAAACTGATAGTTTCAATTAAAAAGATTTTGGCTGTTAGTTTCTGGCTACTTAAAAGAAAAACACTGCCTATAATTCTGACAGGCTGGTACAAAATAATTAGTTTTTTTTTTATAGTACTGCTGTTAGTATCTTCAAAATCAGTAAAGTAAGCCACATAAATAAATGTAAGTACAAGAAAATCACACTGCAACTTGGGTACAGTTTACCAACATATCAGCTAACTAGCTTCTGCGTTGCTAAATCGTGCTATGTTATGGATGAACCTGTAGTAGCACGAAAGCCAGATCTCGATCGTTAAAAAAACAGTCGGATCAGTGGGCGCATCTCTGCGTGTATGCGGTCCCCTGATCCAACCACCCGTATTGCCTTCATTATAATCCGATATCACCAATGTGGGGATATCGGGGAGAGATTTGGCGATATCGCCAAACAAGCGAAACTCCCTGTCTATGGCCATCTTTAGGATTGTGTCATGTCTGATGCTTTGTGTTAAACTTACATTTGTGTGTGTTCTTGCATGCAAGTCTGTTGTGCCAATTTATGCAGCCTGCAGTAGGAAAATATTTGTACATATACCCTTTTGGCTACAGTCACATGGGGCTGCTTCCCAGCCTGCAGATCAACACAAGAGTCAAATAATTTCCTGGCTACACTGGCTCTTGCATTTGCAAAAGGCACCTCATCAGCCTTGGTGCAGCCCTGGAAAAGTATTGAAGCAGCCCATGTATTCACGCGCATGCAAAGCATGATATATATTTCCAACCCCAAGATTAACTAGAAGTAACTAGTGTTTATTAATAGATATTTTAAGAGTCCATTACCATATAATCCCCAGCAATATTATACACCCTATGTGCTGGAACTGGCCCTTGCAACAAATATCTCACTCTAGTTTCTATCACAATTATTCTATCTGATGGATTAGTGACGCTATTCTTACAGTATATTCTAAAAAAAAATTTGTGTGCCCTCAGCTAGACCATGCATCTGATAAGAGAACTTTAATTACCATGTGTGTCACAGGGCCCAAGTGTGAAATACTTGAAGAGACTAGGCTGTCTCATGCTTAAATGCTACATATCACAGTGTTCCATATACAGGCTGAAGTGACTGTTCTGAGCATGGATCCTCCTGTTGCCAACATACCTATCATGAGCATAAGGGATTGGGTATATATCAGGCAACTCTAATATTACTAACTGAGGTTGGTCAGAATTCCTGGTACCTCCCATATATTAGTACTGACATGAGTACTAACAAATACAGGCATCTGCTTAGCTGTGGCTGGCTATTACGGACAGCTAAAGTGTTCATTTACATATTAAAGACATACCTCATTTGCATTTTTTAGGTGAGCAGCTCATTTACATTTCAAAGCAAGTGGCCCATTGAGCATTTGCCCGAAACCCCAGATTGCCAGTCCGGGCAATTGTGATGCAGAAATGCGTGATTATGCATTTGTGTGCCATATTCTGCTCCTTGTTTCTGCACTAAGACCATTGCAGTGCCTTTAACTGCAGACACAGGAGCCAGTGTAGGCAAGCATGTTAGCGGACTCTCGGCCTGCATTTAACTGGATGCCACGGATCAGCCCCATCAGACATCAGCCTATATGCTATTGAGAGCCAAGTTATAGCACAAGTTTCTGTGCTGATCTGCAGTATAAATAGCTTATTTTTAATTTAGACTTTGTGACTAGAGCCATAAAGTGCTAAGACAATAGACTTGCTGTTTTGCTGTGCAGATTCCCAACTATCAGAGGAAGTTCTTTGCATAGTAGGAAAAATCTAAAAAAAAAAATTTTGGTACTGTATGTAATGTGAACAGGTAAAAAAAAGGAAATCAAAATTCTGGTTGAATAGCAGTTGGTTTAATTTGTAAAGTCTTACACTTGTTTTGACAAAACCAGCATCAGTAATAGACACAGACATCTGTGCCAATTGTTTTGTAGTAGTGAGTGTGGGAGTGTTCTCAGGCATTTACAACTTAACAGATGTTTTTTGTCAGCAGGCGGTAGGCTCTCCAAAAGCTGCAAGTACATCTGTCCTGAGTTTGATATTTGTGAGAACATTCTTTTCTCCCCAAAGTGGTCCCTGCTGAAATTTTTAAACATGGACCATAATCGGGATAACAGTGGAATTCTGAAAATAAAAAATACACAGATGAGTCAGTTGTTTCCGGATGTGAAATGTGAAATCCCACTCGGAACTGGGAATGACCTTAAGCTGATTTTGTTCTCAGAGGACAGATTCTCTGTATGAAGTATTTCTTCTGAGTCTGAGTCTGATCACTGACTCTTGAAAACCAACATTTTATTCACTGCAGGATTTGCAATTTAACATCACAACAATAGAAGACATCTATAAATCAAAAGAACTACAGGAATTTGCTGTCTCACAAAAACCTAATTTACCTATACAACAACGTCTGGGGTTGCAGTCTGAAAGCAGCTGGGGAACCACGTTGTGAAAATACATAACCAAACTCAATAGAACTAATAGGTTATTAAATCAGATTGTTAGTAAGGAGTGAATCTGTCCCACTTCACTGAAAAATTTGCAAAACTATGGGAAAAAAATGTTGCAAAACTGCTTTGAAATCAATGTGTGCTTTTTCTTGCACCAAGAATACTTTGGAGCTTTTTTTTACAGCTAAAATGTTTGCTCATTACTACAGATTGTTGACATTATAGGGCTATTGTTATAAACGGTGCAACGTCTGCTATGTGTAGTAACCCATAGTAGTTTATTTTGATGAAGAAATGCTGGATTATACATTTTTGTGCCATATTCTGCTCCTTGTTTCTGCCCTAAGGCCATTGCAGTGCCTTTTGCCAGTGTAGGCAAGGATATTAGCGGTCCTGCATTTAACTGGATGCCACGGATCAGTCCCATCAGACATTAACCTATATGTTATTAAGAGCCAACTACAGTTTGTTGACATTTTAGGGCTATTGTGATAAAAGGTGCAAAGTCTGCTATGTGTAGTAACCCATAGCAGCCAATCAGATCTTTTCAAACAGTTAGTAGTAAATGCCGTCTGCTAATTGGTTGCTATAGGTTACTAGCTCTAAGGCTAACTCTGCAGTACAATACAGCTTTAAACTATAAAGTTATAGAATGACTTAAACAATATACCCATTAGTAAATTGTCAACTATACAATGCAGTATACAGACAATCTGGATGTAATTACAAGCTACAACATTAGATTTACATGGAAAACACACATTGGTAAAATTTCTGAGAATACTTTAAGCCTCCCACAACTTGTTTTTTTAAGTACATTAAAGCTACCTTTGATCCTGATAACTCACATATGGATCCCATCTTGTTGCTTTAGACCAGTAAAAGAGCTGAATATACTGTATGACATCTTATCCCTCAAATTCTATATTGACAATGCTAATAAGCATTATATTATTTCTGTTTTTCATAAAGGCCCCTCTAAGCCCCAATAATAGATTTGGATGTAAATAATTTAAACATTTTTTATCAACATTAATTTTACTGCAGTATACCAGTGACCCAGGTCCGGACTGAGAATGAAAATAGGCCCTGACATTTAATGTTTACAGAGGCCCAAACAGCCCCCACCAGCCCACTAAATACTGACTTTCTATGGCACCTTATAGCAGCCATTTGGCATTTGCCAGAACCCACAGATTGCCAGTCCGGGCCTGCCAGTGACCAGTAAATGCTGTCTGCTGAGTGGTTGCAATAGGAATGTTTTATAAGATGTTTTATATAATCTGCTTAATTCACAGACAGTTCTTTCTATGTCTCATGAGAAAATATAATTACCATAGAAATTTCTTTGTGAGCAGTACTGGTTAAAACGGGCAATTCAGTATCTTCTGTTTTCTGCAAAAGGAAGTAGCTTTATAATGAGCTAATGCTTATTTTCAAACATATATGTCTTTCCTTTATCAGAGGCATTTGATGATGCATTATTGTGTGGCTAAGGGATACAATCTATAGACCTATCATCATGGACACTGATCCTTCTGGCTCAATATCTACTCTTTACCCTGACATTGGACTGGCAGAGACACAGGTGCATCTGGGCTCAGTCTGTCATTATCCAGCCTCTATTCCACCTTGCCATATCCAGTTCTGCCCTAGCCCCCCATCCCTCCTTCCATTTAGCTCCCTGATCAGCTGCAAACTCATTAAGGCTTATTTATGTCTGCAAGTGCTGTGAGCAATGTCTGGGTAGTGGAAGTCTGAGTAAAATAATTTTAGTGTCAGGCTCCTGGCCCCTAGTCACAACCCTCCTCCAAGTCCCCCCATGCTGCTGAAACCCCCCTCCAGGACCCCGCAACCCCCCCTCTGGGACCGCCATGTAGCCACAGCCCCCTTCCTGGCACCCTGCACTGCTGCACATACAGGGCAGGCAGTGGTGCAGGCAGCGGATGGGTGCAGGTCTGGGTTTGTGGGGCCAACAATGTCTGGGGTGGTGTCCCCAGACATTGTGGGTATATCGGGGATCAGATCCACTCGTTTGGCGACATCGCCAAACGAGTGGATCTGTCCGTGTATGGCCACCTTAAATCTCCCCAAATTGCTTTGTGTGTCTCTGCCCTTAAACATCAGGGATGAGAAAAGAAAGGGACAGACAAACATTGCTTTCAATAGCCATACATGTACAAATAACTTTTAAAAACCATAGAAAATTTGCAATGAATTTATATAGCAAAGTTGCTTAGAATAATCTTTTCTTTTATTAGGAAAATTTTTATTTTGCGGTCGAATTTTGCATCATTCATGGTTCCATATCAAATCCACCCCACACAACAGATGCTATTAGTCAGTTTCCCTAGAAGTCAGTTAACCTCCAAGTATTTTTGGATCATCGGAGGAAAACCAGAGTACTCACAGTAAACCAATGCAGACATGAGAAGAAGACTTGCTTCACTAAAGAATGCCAAAGATTACCAATGTTATAGAATGGACTTTTGAGTTTTGGGTCCTTTTTTACATATTCCACACGTGCAAACATTGGAGCATGAACACATGAACATGTGTTGCACCCAATATAATGTGCAAAGAGCAGAGCTACACAACCCTGTAACTGCAGTCTGCAGCCCAGTAACCCTGCAACTGGAAGCGTGGAAGTAAAGGCAGGACCCCCTCTTTGTCTTGCACCTATAACACTAGGCAGTTTAAAAAGCTGAAATGCTTTCTGTCAAAACATTTAGTTCATTATTCAAAAAAATGTCAAAATTCCTATTTTGAAGATTTGAAAAAACAATAAAAACCCACACGTATATTAAATAAACTTACTTTTCCTTTATGAGGCCTTTCAGCTGAGCCCTCAACTGGATTTTTCCATTTAAGCATTACTTTGCAAGTTCACTGAAAACATCTGTGATCGTGACATCATAGGTCTGCATGTTTTTACGGAAATAAAACTTAAGAAATGTAACGTGTGTCAAAGGGATGATTTTTAATAATACATTTATTTCTATCGATATGAATAATCAAAATAAACTATTATCAAAAAGATGTTGGAGTTTGTAATGTAATTTGCATTTCTCTTATAATCCTCTGCTAAACACGATGTCCTCCATTCATTAACCACCAACATCTGAATCAAATTCAGAAATGTCAAACAGCCTACACATACATTCCTAAAATACTTCCAAAGTGTTTTGCAAGATCTCTTATTCATTTACTGCACTTGTTCTACATTGAACATTGAATACACTAACCAAATTATAATGAATTATAAATTAATGATTACCCTTAAAACTTATTATAAAAATAATATGATTTATGGCATTTTTGGCATCTTCTATAACTGTGAATCTTCTATAAAGGGGTGGTTCACTATAAAGTTACTTTTAGTATGTTAGAAACTGAATGTCCAATTCAAAGCAACTTTTCAGTTGGTCTTCATCATTTATTTCATTATTTTTCATCATTTATTTAGTTTTTTAATTCTTTGCTGTTTTTTTATGACTCTGAAACTTTCAAATGGGGATCACTGACTCCATCTTAAAAAACAAATCCTCTGTAAGGCTACAAATCTATTGTTATCTCAAATTTTTAGGGATGCACCGAATCCACTGTTTTGGATTCGGCCGAACCCCCGAATCCTTCCCGAAAGATTTGGCCGAATACCGAACCTAATCCGAACCCTAATTTGCAAATTATGGGTGGGAAGGGGAAAACATTTTTTACTTCCTTGTTTTGTGCCAAAAAGTCACCTGATTTAGCTCCCTGGCCCTAATTTGCATATGCAAATTAGGATTCGGATTCGGTTCGGCCAGGCAGAAGGATTCGTCCGAATCCGAATCCTGCTGATAAAGGCCGAATCCTGGCCGAATCCCGAACCGAATCCTGGATTCGGTGCATCCCTACTAATTTTATTGTTCATCTTTCTGTTCAGACCTTTCCTATTCATATTCATAGCCTCGCTCTCTTATTCCAATCAGTGTATGCTTGCTAGGGTAGTTTGAACCCGAGCAATCAGATTGCTGGAGAGCTGCTGAATGAAAAGCTAAATAACATACAAACCACAAATACAATACAAACCAATTGCAATCTGCCACAGAATATCAATTTCTTTTCTGCACAACACCAGTTAATTTTCTCAATTTCCCAAGACTGACAAAACACCCCAATTGCCCTTAAATGGGTTGTTCACCTTTAAACATTTTTTCAGTTCAGTTGGTTTCAGATAGTACACCAGAAATAAAGATCTTTTCCAATTGCTTTCCATTTCTTATTACTTTCATTTTTCACCTTCTAAAGCAGCTAGGGTCTCTGATTCTTTAACTGTATTAAATTGATACTTTTAGTTGATACATTTCTTATCTGTGTCCCTGCTGAGCAGAATTTCTGAATTTCATTAAAGGCAGCTGTTTGAATTGATACAACAGTTGCTAATATTCCACAGATACTGCTGAACAGGAACATTAAAATTTAAACTTCAGTTTTGGGAGAAGGGCAAAATATAAAAGATGGAAAGCAATTGATTTATGGTGAACAATCTGAAAACAAGTGAACTGAAAAAAGCATTTGGAAGGTGAACAACCCCTTTAAGGCACAACCTACTCATTTAATACAGGACAGTTTCTCTACCAGCTATAGACCCAAAGCAGAGCAGAGGCAGAAGCACAGGAAAATGTAATACTATCCGTGCAGAGTCCTTCAGATATGAGAATCTTCATAGTCCTTCAGGTAGAGGTTTTATAGTATTTTGTTACCTGCCCATTGTTCTGTTGGTAGACTGCTGGGGGTTCAAAGTTGTAACTGACTGCCTGGGACCCTATTGTAAAGTATCATTTGAAAGGAGCTCACCTTGCCTCATGGCAGAAACACCCCTGTTTGCACCTCATACCAAGAGGTCTGAGATAAGCAAAGCAAGAAATTAACAAAAACACATGGGGCAAGTTTACTTAAGGCCATCACTAACAAAAATTCACAGGCATAGAGGATAATTCTCTAATGAAAGAACTCAGATCTAATGAAGTTTCGCCCCCTTTTGCCAGGAGAACGATCGTTACTCTGCGAAATTAATTAAAGTGAGAATTTTCCATTATGTTGCCCTTATTGCCAAAGTTTGCTTCCCCAGGTTATAGTGGGCGAACTGATAAGACAAGTCAGAAAAAAAAGACAAATCAGTGGGGTTTTTTCATATTTTATATTGGGATTGTGTTTAAAAGTTGTAACTGTTAAGGGGGGTTTAGGCTTGTGTCTAGGACAATGTCTCTTTTGTCTTTATTTTGCTGTCTTGGGCATTTTCCAAGCAATTCCAGCAACATCACTAATAAAACCATATATATAACCTATATGTATCTGCCCTATTCAAACAAACCTAAACGCAAAGTATGTTAACAAAGTTTAGCTAGGCAGAAATTAACTCTTGCAAAAGTCCGCTATAAAATGCCAAATGCTCACACTGATGAATTTTCATTGGCGACACTTCACCAGCTAAGAGGTAACATCTCATTTTGATGAGCTAGTGTATGTGCTGCAAATTAACGTTTGATAAAATTGGGCAAATCGTTTTGGAGCCTTCCAAAGCAAAAGGTTGCGCTTTACTATATTTCCCCCATAGTGTTTTGTGCCTGTTTTAATGTTTTATATACTTAAGCATTTATCCCAAATAACAGTGTATCTTTGCTTGGGCATTGCTATTTTCTTTGCTGTGTATGTGTGAGAAATCATATTTTATGTACCTTTCTATTCTGTGGCAATATATCATAAAAGTCTGCATTGATACTTTGGTTATGTGTTTTTGGTAGACTACTAAAGTAAATGAATAATTTTTGTGAATTAGGGGAATACTAAAGGGATTATAGCACAGTATAGGCATGTATGGGAACAGAATTAAAATTCAGTGTTACTGTATAGAAAGTTATTGGGCAACCCTTTTGAAATAAAAAATAACAAAATGGTATAAAGGTGATACCTTTATGATACATGATGCTTCTTAACCCTTTTTCCACTATATAAAATGATTTGTACATGGTAACTGGTATATATACAGTATACACTAAACACATTACCCCAGCACTCCAGCCTAAAAAATTTAATTTTGCACAACTTTAGTTACAAAGTTTGTACAAAGTACATGTAAGCTAATGCCATCAAGGCAGTGTCCATGCATCAGTCCTAACCAAGTGAAAAACAGGAGTATTTTCTTTGTCTCTTTATTATTTCCCTAATTCACAGAAGCCTCCAGTAGCTTCCTGCACAAGCTCAGTGTTGTTCGTTTAGGAGCCGACTAACAATATACTGCATATACAGAATATTAAAGTCTCAATACCATGCTAATTAGTAATCAATTCATATTATTATTAAATAGCATCTCTGAAACCAGTGGATTTAGCTTCACAATTTGTAGCATCTGGCGAGCCTTATTTTCTGCTTGATAATTTAAACTCTAAGCTTAGTTTCTCAACAGCTGACCAGAGCTCAACAATAAGCAGGCCTAGATCATTACTGATATAGATATGCTGATCCTTAATGGAGAAGGAAAGGTTAAAACTAAGTAAGCCTTATCATAAAGGTCCACCTAAATATACCAGTAAACCGTCAAAGTAGTGATGCTCTGAGTCCTCTGTCAAAAGAAACACTGCATTTCTTTCCTTCTGTTGCGTACACATGGGCTTCTGTATCAGACTTCCTGCCTTCAGCTTAAACTTCCTTGCCCAGGGCATGAGCATGCTCAGTTTGCTCCTCTCCCCCCCTTCTCTGCTTTAATCTGAGCCCAGAGCTATAAGTGAGCAGGGAGAGACTCAGGCAGGAAGTGATGTCACACCAAGCTAACACTGCAGCTAAACAAACAGAGAGCTTCCAGAGCTTTTTACTCATGTATGGTAAAACATTCTACAGAATAAAAATATAGCATTCTAGCTTGCACTATTGCAGCTGATCTATTGGCAATAAAATGCCTCCATAGCTTTCCTTCTCCTTTAAGGCTGGTGCTGTTCAGCACATAATATATGGCATTTCTAACCATTTTTCATTTTAGATTTCAATTCTCCTTTAACATCTGGCTGCGCTATGTTACTGCAACATGCTACATGTTCCCCCAGAAGGAAAGAGAGGAAGTGCTGGATGTGAGGCCTATTTGAATGAATGAAAATGATGTCAGAGGGAAGCTCAGTAATGACAATTTTATTCCTAGACTGTCTGCTGACTCACTCCTAGTATCTAACTGGTCCCTGGAGCCAAACGTAGAACAATGCAGGGGAATTTATATTCCTAGATATTCAGTAACATTTTCCTATTCCACATAAGAAGAAAATGAAAAATTCTAGGATGTTTTATATGGGTTTGGTTGTGATACTGCAAATAGACTAATCATTTACTAACCTTTCAAGTGATGTCAGTTAACTGTGCATGATCCAAACCAACACACAAACAATTTTTTTATTGAAAATACAAGCCATACTTCAGTTTCTCTATTTATAAAATACTTCTAAATTGTTGCTTTGTTTATCCACTACCATCAGCCCACCCATGCCTTGGAATAAGCCAAACATCATGAGAATCTGGGTCAAAGAATAAATTGTGCTTTCTATGTCACTGTTCTGCACTGTCCAGTTGAAACAAGAGACAGATTATATTTCCAACACAAGCTTCATGTTAAAACATATCTTACACTGGAAATTATGGATGACATATATTGTATATAATGTCATGAAAACTAAAGCTTGCTTAAAATGGCCACAGGTACCCTGATTTCATCCAACCCCACAGATACTGAGGATTGTAAGTGAGCAGCATCTGTGGGATTACTGGTTGCTCTACTCTGAGCTATGCAATTTTGTACTGGTTGGGAAATCATTACATTACATTAAGCATTACAACTTCAAAGCTATGGGTTTAATTAATCTGAATTGATAAACCGGCTTGTGCAATATTTCTAATTCTTATAATAAATGTAGCTATTCAGCATGCTTTAAATAAGTAGGAGTCTGGTAAGTAGGAGTTTGGTGTGTTATGAAGCTTTTGAGTCTAATGAGGATTAAAGCAGAAAAAAATGCTTGAAGCTGTTCTTTTCTGTTTTATTTCAGAAATTCTTATTTTCAGCAGAGTTCATTTATGAAAGCAGTGAAACTTGCAAAATATGGAAGCAAACTGCCATATTTTTACCTACAATGCAACTTCAGAATATGTGCAGCCACCTGCTAAGTTGTTTTCATCACAATACAGACCAATATTGACATGGCACACATATTCCCCACCCCCCGCATTCATGTGAATATGGCATAATATCTGGCACACGGTCAGTAACAGTATTCTGTTCATTTCACATAAGATTTCACTATAAGATAGCTGTCAGTTGTGAAATTATTAATCAGAGCAGGCTGATGGGAGTTCATTGGAAGCATAAGAAGCATATCTGGATGCACATGCATCAGGGGCAAATTCACTAAATCATGAAGCGTCTAAAGCTAGTGCTAATTCGCCAGTGTGATGTCATTTCGCAACTTCACCAATTAACTTACAGTGTCCCTGGTGAAAAATAGCAAAGTAGATAGAAGTAGAAGTAGATAGACTAGCGCAACTTCGCACCCTTATGCCAGGCGAAGTTGTGCACTGATGAAGGGATGTAACTACGCTAATTCACTAAGATGCCCATTTCACTGAACGTTTTTTTTAGGGTGATAGTCTGAAAAATAGTGTAATTTTTTGGGGGGCTACCCTCTTTCACCCCCTACATTTCCTAACATATGGCAACTCAACTATACAGTGTGCACATGTTTAGGGCAATAGGACAACTTTATTTATTAAAGGTTTCCTGGGCTTGCGTAGTGTAATGTAGTGGCTGTAACATCATACTTTTAACTTTCCGCCATATGCATATTAGGCATCGCTAGCATAAATGCGCTTTGTCTGACGAAGTAACGGTAGCGCAACTTCGCTACTTTTCGCCTACCTGAATGCAAATTAGTGAATTATCAGCGGACTGGCGAAAATTTGCCTGGCGAAGTGTGGCGCTAGTGAATTTCTGCACTTTAGTGAATTTGCCCCATAGAGTGATACTGATGTAGGGACCCTTAGGGTTAAGTTCACATGGTTGGAAATCCTATGCTATGGTCAGCTAATTTTTGGAGCTATATTGGCTAAGAAAGGGGAAGTGAGTCCTTTGTTCCATGTGCCTCGGGCCTGTTTTGCAAGGAGTATAAAAAGCTGAGCTGCCATGTGCTCTGTCTCTTTCTTTCCATTTCCACTCCAATTTGAGAGGCCATTGGAGTGCTTGTGGTATGTGACCCCAAGACTGGTGAGCTCAACCATGGAGGATTTAAAGCTCAGAGGCCAGGGCCGGAACTAGGGGTAGGCAGAAGAGGCACTTGCCTAGAGCGCAAAGGAGGAGGGGCACCAGGCACATACCTCTTTTGCAGCCTTCCCCTAGCTCCAACCATTGTGTCTGTCATGATACAGGCCTGTAATAGCTAATAAAACAGGCCAGGGTCTAATGAAGTCTTAGCTAAATCAGACACATAACAGGCCTCTCTTCACTAAGGTCTGGAGTTAGCCATGTGTAACAGGATCACAACCTCTTATGCCCTTCTCCAAGCCCTGGCTGATAAGAGCCATAAAATAACAGCCCAAGGAGGGAGAACTTAAAGTTCACACAAAGGCTTCTCACAGGTGAAGGGAAGGTCACAAATAATACAACCAAAAACATATTCATCCTCACACAACCCAGACCTGTTGTACCAACAGTGTTAAAAGCTAGTGATGGGTTCAAAGTAATATTGGCTTTCAGATGAGTCCAAACATGACTAGGTTTGGTACTCTGTGTATCAGATGTGAATATCAGGGCAGGGACAGGTCACACAGTATTGATGTTTAGTATCTATTCAATCCAGGAGAGAATTCATAACCAATGAATATAATATCATATCTCTCCTATGTTCCTATAGGGAGTTATGATCATTGTATTCTTGGTCCAGTTGCTTCTCCCAGGAGGTCATAAAAACTCTGTGTCCTGCTAGGCCACGCCCCCTTACATTCCTGAGGGAGGGGGAGTGTGCAGTTACCTGATGCCCTGAAATCACTGATAAATAGTAAGCTCTTCTGACTAAGAGTTGGATTTACTTTGGAGGACCAATTGCGATTGGAAGTTATCCCGTTTGTTTCCCCTTGCCTCCAGGACCAGGAATTCTATATCTTGAAGCTAAGTATAGGTTTTCCATGTTTTCCCTTTTTATTTTATAACTGTTTGTATTATTGATTGTATGTCTCTTTTTGTAATTTCATTGTATTAACTGCGCTGTTATACCTTTTATAATATTAAAATTACAACTTAATAAGATTGTCTTTGGTGCTCTAAAAGAACCTAGCCTGAAAGAGAGTAACTGTGAGCCTTAACCCTCTGCATGCTGAATGGAAATGCTAGTCTGTATGTATGCTAGTTAACCATTTGAGTGCTGGTAGGAAGTGTGTGGTTGAATTACCCCCTTTACTACTAGAATACCTGGTTTCTCTCAACACCAGTGTGAAGTTGAGAGTGGTGGCAGCAAGTTGTGTGTGTTTGTGGGTGTTGGTTGGTGTTTGGGGTGCTGTTATGCTAGTCTAACCTGTGCGCAAGGTGGGTGAGAGACTGAGTGAGTGACCCCTGACAGCCACACCTGAAGTCACGTGCGGTTGGGAGTACCGTGTCCGTGACAGTGTCCTTCACCACTTGCAGCTCCCCTGGTCTCTTTGCATGTGCCTGCACTCTTCAGTGCATACGCCTTCGCACACATGTTTGTGCTTCAGCTCTTCAGTTCCCAGCAGCCGGAAGCAAGTCAAGAGGCAGTGAAGAGACTGTGACAGAAGCTGCCTGAGGATGGATGATTTTAAAGGGGGTTTGTAATGTGCTTGTACTTCGAATAGTGCTGGGAGCTGTGCCCTGAAGAATAAGCTTGGGAGTATTGTGTAAGAGAGGGTATTGAAATGCTCCAGTGTGTCCCCTGTATGTGAACAGGCATTGTTCGTTTGTCTGCTACATGGGAGCAACTACCTGGGTTCCCCAGAGCAGGGATGTTATTGAAGTGAAATTGTATATATGATGCTGGTTTTACTTTGGGCTAAAACTTAATATTATGTTTAAAAAATTTCCTCTCTATTGGAGAACCCTATAGATCTGCAATGGTCCCTGTCAATGCTTTAAATTAAATTAAAGGTGGGAGGGTCCTAACGAACCCTGCCGGAATAGCCAATCACAGCACAACTGTGGTGAGCTCTATTTTCACATGGTGAAAAATCTGCCCTGTAGTGCAGGGATCACCAAACTTATTTTTTTTTAACCTATGAGCCATATTCCAATGTAAATAAAAGTTGGAGAGGAACATAAGCAAGACCATTTATTATTTGGCAGTACATCTGGTTTTAATGCAACCAAAACTTGCCCCAAGCCAAGAATGCTTAAAATAAGTACATGCTTTGAGGCCACTGGGAGCAACATCCAAGGGGTTGGAGAGCAACATGTTGATCATGAGCCAAAGGTTAGGCACTACTGCTTTTAGTGACAGAAACAGCACTTACCAAATTTTATCCAGTTATTTGTCAGTGTACTAGCTCTTCAAAAGGAAGGGCAGGGCAGCACAAGAATTATAACTGGTAAAAATTGGTACAGTAGTTTCTAGCAGATCAATAAACATTTTAAAACACTTTTATAGTGAGGTAATATTGATATTTCTGTTAACATCAACTTCACTCAGCATTGATTTCACTCCAGGATACACCAACACTTTTGTTCACTTTTAAAATACAATTTGTACAAACAGGGTGTACATTATCAAATTTGACTTCAGACTCACAGACAAGGTTCTGATGGAATACAGCTGTAGAATTGATTGCTCCCAGTCAAGCATTTTTTCCTTTAGGGCCAGTTATTTTGAACAGCAGAGGTAATGCACATGTTGCATAGTTGTGATGACCCATGCTGACAAATGTTTGGATAGTGCGAGAATCCTCTGCCACTGGAATAAAGGAGTCACAGGAAATACCGTATGTGTCTAACTTAAGTAAAAAGTTAGTCTTTTTTTATTACGCTATGGCCTCCATTATAAAGAATTCTATTGCTGAAAATGTTCCAGGAATTTGACACTGAATTAAAGTAAAGAAGTCAAAGAGCATGGGAATCAACAATTAAATCCCAAATGCTGAATAGATGAATCCATTAAAAACCACTGGTAGGAATCCTATTAAATTAGAAGCATCCTGTTTAATGTAAGTACTCTTTATTACTATATGGCCTAAATGTATATTTACTCTTTCCATTAAATTTGCCTGTCTGTATTTACAATGGCATTGGTATCCTACTCCATTTTACCAAAACTTCCAGAGCTTTAAATGTCATGGGCTGGAGTCAACTGCATGAAAAAATGCCATGTTTTATATGATGGAAAATGAACTTGAATTTATGAAGAAACGTGGAGATAAATAGTAAATAAATAATGAAAAGCGCTCCCCCAAATTTGCAGCAGCTTTTCATTATGCGCATGCTCATGATATCACAATTTCATTATGCGCATGCGCTTGAGCTGCCATGTCGGCTCTCACCGGGAGGGTGTAGGGAGGAGTAGGCTAGTGCTGGCGGGGCATTTAAAAAAAAAACAAAAAAAAAAACTACTGTTATCCCCAACTGGAATGCAGGCTGTACCAGCCCACACCTTTGGTTGGGGGATAACATTTTTTGCCAATAGGTGCCCTATTTGCTATGCAATTGAATGTTGTCCCATTAAAGAGAAATATTAGTAGCATTAATCAGTGTTTCTGCCTATGCATACTGCAAAAACATTCTACTACAGTACAGGTGCTTTAGTAAACTACTGACTTTAAGTCTAAAGAATATGTTACCTTTGCAGAGCCAAAACAGTCACTTCCCAGCAGACAGTACTCCTGCCCTTAACAAAATTGTGAAATGTAACTCAGACGTTCATACTTAAATAATTTTGAATGCAGCAAAACTATTAATGACATCCAGATCTTGATTTCTGATGAATAATTGTCTATTCTCCAGAATCCATAGAAGTGGAAAATAGTGGACAACAGGACAGGAAGTTGAAAAGTTGAAAAACATATTTTATTTCCTTGTTGCTGCAAAAGGTTACGTGATTTCCCTTCCTGCCCCTGATTTGCATATGCAAATTAGGATTTGCATGTCGTTCGGCCAGGCCAAAGGATTAAGCCATATACTGCTGGAAAAGGCTAAATCCTGGCTGAATCATGAACTAAGTCCTGGATTCAGTGCATCCCTACTTGATGCATGAGACTAATCTATATACTGCAAGTTGACCTCTTGCGAATGAGATGTTCATTCATTGCTGCAACTGAAAAAATGACTCATTCCGCATGTTGAAGAAAAAAGGAGTTTTGGATGTCAAAAGTCTTTTTAACCTTAGCTCTCTGAATTACAGAACAGTATTTTTTGGAGTTGGCTATGGTAATATAAAGATTTCAATAGCAGTTAGGAAATGATAGATGCAAAAGCCCCAAGGAGATCTTTCTTCTTTACTCTGAGTCTTAGTGTTAGTCTGTATAGGCCAAAAGGGACAGCAGTCAGAACATTCACAGAAAAAAACATGTGACGACAGTCTGAAAACCTGCAGAGCTAAGAAACCCATTGAGTTTCTCATGGAACAATTAAAGATAAATTCTTGCTGTTTAGAATACCAGAGCACTGTGCCATCAGATTCAGTATCTTTCCCATTTCTAGTCATAGATAGGGATGGGCGAATTTATTCGCCGAATTCCCGCGATTCACAGCCGGTGAATAAATTCGCGAAACACCTGCAATAATTCGCCTGGCGAAAATTCGCCTGACAAAAAAAAAACAGAGACACGGGCCGAAAATGACACCACAAGAATCGGAAATAATTTTTCGCCAATCCGAGAATTTCGCTAGAAATTCGCAAATTTTTCACGAAGCAAAGACATTCATTTTAATGAATGTGCATAACGGTGCATAGTTCCAGTAGGCCAACATACACATTCCCCTGTGCAGCGCACAATGCTGCTGAATGTTCAAGGACAATATAGCTTTAATAATAACATAATCTACCCCCTCTAAATCATTGAACATTCAAAGGATGTGGCCACAAACGAAAATCTGATATATCTGATCCTGATATATCTGATATCACAACCAAACCAAAGACATATTACACTACTACACAGAATTTTAATAGAAGTGTTTACTGTTCAGGCAAGAAGAAACAGTGCTGTGCTATATTTACACAGTAGCAATCAGTTATGTGTTGAAGTATTGCTATAACAGCAGATAAGGAAGCTGAATTTCTAGTGGAATGTTTAGAGAAGCCGTTATCAGCTCATTTATGCTAAATACTCAATTGCTTCATTTGTTAGTTGTGATGGTGTTTCCTTATACATACTGTGTGAAAAGGCTTTTGTATTCATTCCCAGTGACCTCTTTTTGGCAACTATCAGGGGATTTTGTATTGGAAGCATAATGAATATATATGTAATTGCATTATAATGACGTGGTGGCATCTTATCCTTTGGCACAGATTTTTTTAAAATATGACATTACCACATATAAATGCCTTCTATTGATTCCTATGGGATTTTTAGAAATATTTCAAATGGTGACCTCATAATTTCACCCATGATAAAAAACTCTATTATTTATTTATGTAGCACAGACAAGATAAGCAGTGCTTTACTCTAGTTATACCTAACTAGTTTAACACACTTGAAACAGGTGGGTCTTTAAGGAGTGTTTGAAAGTTTGGAAAGAAGTCTGACATCTCGAGGAAGAAAGTTCCAGAGATAAGTCCGAGAGAAGTCTTGTAGATGAGAATGGGCAGAAGTGATGAGAGGAGAGAGAGACTAAGGTTGCATGAAGGAGTATATTTGGAGATCAGAGGGTGAATATAGGGAGGGTATTCATTGTTTAGGGCCTTGAATGTGAGTGTTAGTAATTTGAATCTGATGCTAAAGGAGATTGGGAGCGAGTGACGGGACATGCAGAAGGGAGCAGCTGACATTGGGTGGTGAGGTAGATGAAAAAGTCTAGAAGCTGCATTTAGAATAGACTGGCATTGTGACAGGTAGCTTGTTGGAATACCTGTGAGGAGTATTTTGTAGTAATCAAGGCAGGAGATGAGAAGATGTTGCACAGCTGAATATGACAAGATTTTGCTATTGTTTGGATGTTGCATTAAAAAGACAAATGAGAGTGTAGTATAACTCCTAGGCATTGTCCCTGTGTGGTGGAATGAAAGGTAGTGTTGTTTACTGGGAGTGATATATGAGGGACAGGGGAAGATCTTGGAGGAAATTTAATTCTGTTCTGCTATTGAAAGGTTCATTCTCAGGTGGCACTGTGACATGCAGAAGGAGACAGCTGAGAGACAATCTGTAACTTGGGAAAGGACAGGAGGAGAGAGGTCAGGAGTAGACAACTAGAGTTGGGTGCCAACCGAAGTCCAAACAACTGAATAAGTTTTCCTAGCAAGGTAGTATACAGTGAGAACAGCATGGGGCTTAGAACAGAGCCTTGAGGGTCGACATGGTGGTACACTGTATAAAAGGTTTAATATAGAGGAACTAATATATTATTCTTTATTTTACTATAGTAGTGTATAGCAATAAAATACATTTAATTGAACAGAATCAACTGAATAGTATATGGTCTTGGAACACAGAGAGAGATCTTAGAAAATGTATAAAAGAATCAAGAATCAAGCTATTAAACACCTTACTATATAATGTTTACATGTAAAGTGAAGCCTTCTGAAATCAGAAGGTATTTACTTGTTTCATTCCATAAACAAGAGGTTCTGGATACAAAGTTGGCCAAAGGTACATACTGTAAAGGAGAATTAAAACTCAAATTTTTGGTATTTCGGCATTGCTATGTGTATGGCATGAGACAAGTAAATACCCTCTGATTTCAGAAGGCTTCACTTTACATATAATTGCTTGTTAAGGGTTTTTTGGCTCCTTTCAGTCCTTCTCACACTAACCAGGTTCAGTTTTACTTTATATAATGTTTAGGCAGTAGTTTAGTCCAGTGATTTTCAACCTTGTGCCTCCAGCTGTTAAGAAACTACAAGTCCCACAATGCATTTGCCTGACTGTGGCTGTCAGACTCCTTCATTGCATTGTGGAACTTGTAGTTCCTTAACAGCTGGAGGCACAAGGTTGAAAATCACTGATTTAGTCATAAGACAATTTGCACATATCCCAGAGTGTCTTCTACACAATATTTAGTGAAGAAAGTAAAAATACCTAGTTAATACTATTAGAAGGCTACTTTACCATATCTTACCATAGCTTTAGCTTCATCAAGGCTCAGAAATGTAAAAGCACGCACTGCATTAAAATTGCATTTTGTGAGTGGAAAAAATGCAAGGGTTTCCAGAGATGAAAGAAGAAGGAGGTTATTAAGTGTGGGGCTGATTTTGGCCCATTCTGGCCCTACCTTTAGGATGATACCCAAGTGTTAGCCCCCAGTTTTAAAGTTTGGGATGCATAGACCATATTCCAAAACAAATGTACATGTTCCACTGAATGAATCATGTCAGGGTAGAGGTCTGATTAATAAAATATTTTGTGGATTTCATTCATTGACCCTGAGCAGCTTATTCTGGTGCTGTAAACTGTAAACAAAATGATATAACAATGAGCTTTGTTACATAAAAATCAACAAATTTTCTTGTTGAATAAGTCATTAAAGGGGGGAATGTAATTAAAAATCACAATTGTTATTTAAAATGCTGCTCACGTTGTGTAAATAAAGTTCATTTTGCTTGACTAATGTGATAAAATAGGATTTTGAATATTTCTTTTGGGTGACGGGTTAGTGTTAACACTGGCTCGGAAGTTTCGTTATAATGCTTTGCGACTGCAAGATTTTTATATACCCTGCGCATGATAAACATGCCCCCATGGTCACTAACATTTGCAAAGGTGTTTAGGAATGGTTTTTATGAAACATAACATTCACCAATTAAAATATTAGATCCTACTTTTTAACTATGGTGATTTTATTTTCACTTACATAGCTCTTACAGGTTACTCTGTATTTTGCCTTTGAATTTAAACAGCAGAAAGACAAAAAAATATACATTTTTAAAGCTAGAGTGTTGTTATACATTATAAATAGTGATGAACATTTGTGAAATGGGAGTTCTGAGAAAGAAAATTATTAAAGTTATAACGCAAGGGTATTAGGAAATGCATAAGTGACCTATGGGATGTCCCTAGATATAGTATAACCCTTTTTCAACATGAGGTTAATGAATTGGACTTTCACTAAACATTCTTTTTGCCTATTGTTTTACTCAAATCTTTTAATTTATTTATTTTGTAATTGCTTGAGGTAAACAAGGAAATAGAAACTGCTCCATTTTAGGTACTTGGTACTTGCAGTAGATAATTAGAATACCAGTGCATCCATAGTAAAAACAATAGGCAAAATGTAAATATATCAAAGAAACCATAATCATTGCACTGATGTTGAACAAGATGCTGTTTACTGAACTGGAGTTATATTGAATACATTTGCTTTATTATAACAAGTAAATGCTGGTATTTTGTAGTAGAATGGTTAAATAACCATTGCAATGGGAAAGAACTAAACATGTCAAATATGTTTACCAGTCATATACTATTTGACCAAGGTAGTTTATGCATTCAAAGATATGTAGTTCTCTAAAAAAGAGTAACCATGTCTATCTTGTCCTGTCCAATTGAGATTTTATGCTTTATTCATTTTACAAGAACAGGAAATGTCCATAACATTTGACTGTGATGCATGGCTTGTTGTGTGTCTGTGTGTGTAGATAATGACCCTGAATATTTCAGTCCCAGCTGAAGCTGGTGTAGAAGAATTGTCTTGGTGGAGCATGCATTATGAGTCAACCACTGAAATATTATTTTGGCAAATTTGCCAGTGTCAGCTCAAGAAGAAAAAATAACATTGCATATGTCATTTAAGAATTGCAAATTTATAATCAGAGTGTGTTCGGTATATACATATTGAAAAAAGCTTACCACTGTACACGGTGAGCCCGGGTGCACGCGACCCAGACCTTCAGCAAGGGGAGCAACCCAGAAAACTTGTAAAGAGGCTGGCACAAGCCTGGAACCCACGAATTAGTGAAGCCACAGTCGTGTTTCATGTCCAAAAGACATTATAACATTATACATTACAATCACACTATTTAAAAGAAAACTAGCCAATGGAAGACAAGTGGGCGGTACTGAAAATGTGTAATTTTTCCCCACTTGTCTTCCATAGGCTACTTTTCTTTTAAATAGTGTGATTGTAATGTATAATGTTATGCCTTAAGTGTCTTTAGGACACGAAATGCGTCCAGGCTTGTGCCAGCCTCTTTACAAGTTTTAGAGCTACCAATAGAACCCCGCTTGGATTTTAATGGGCCACAAAAACATGTGTTTCAATTAAATAGTATTAAATTCCCCAGGTAGAAAGGGACTAGTAAAGAAAAAAACATCAGCGATCTCAGTTGACAGTTGAACTAAAGAACAAATGTCTTTTTTAATGTCAAATTTTTATTATTAACATGTATTTGTAGAACGTTAACATATTGTGCAGAGCTTAAAAACCTTTATGATGATTTTATCAAACAGTCTAATCTAGATCAACCATTATCATCACCATTATTAAAGGGATGTTATCCTTTAAGTTAATCTCTAGTATGTTACAGACATATCATTATCATATCATAATTATTATTATTTGTTTTAATTATTTGTTTTATTCTTCTGACTATTTACAGCTTTCAGAAGGGGGTCACTGGCCCCATCTAAAAACAAATGTTTTGTAAGGCTACAAATGTATTGTTATTTTTACTTTGTATTGGTCATCTTTCTACTCATGTGATCTCTTACTTCTATTCCAGTCTCTTATTCAAATCAATGAATGGTTGCTAGGGTAATTTGGACCCTAGCTACCTTATTGTTAAAATAACAGGCTGGAGAGCTGTTGAATAAAAAAATAAATAACTTAAAAACACAAATGAAAAAACCCGAAAGCCAATTGCAGATTGTCTCAGAATAGTACTCGTTACATCATACTTAAAGGTTCAACATAATAACCAAAATAACATATTCATTAAATTGTGGTCTTCCTATTGTTTATAGCTTGAGTTAAAAAAAACAAATTCCGAACTATGAGATATTTGGTTTGATCGTGAAATTACTTCAAAACACCCATCAGAGGAAGGTTAGTGCTCTCCAGATTTATGCATATACTGTACCTGCAAAATATCCTAAACCCGGATCTACACACACACCTCACATCGCACATCACATAGAGTACTTTTGCGGTTTGCTAGTTTATAGTAAATTTTTCATATGAAATACAAGTAAAGTTTTATATGCAATGTTGCCTAATAATTCCCTTATAAAGGGAGGTTGTGTATGTCTTAAAAGTTGCAAAGATCATCATGAAAAGAAATCTCTGCTAAATCCTTGTGAAATGGCATAGTTGTAAAGGTTTCAGACTGAACTTCTCTGCATTCACTCCCTTCTAGAAAGCAACAGTATTACAGCTTTGAATCTGAACACCTTCATTGATATACGTTTACTCAAGTATATAGCTCAAAACACTTAACGTATTGCCTCCTTTTAAGAAAAAAGTTTTCCCAGAGCAAGCTATACATTATTTGACAAATTACTTTTAGGAAATGTTGTCCATGATGTCACAAATAACCAGTCTGGGATTTTATTATAGCTTTGTGTATGTCATGAGAAAATCTATTCATCTTGACCTCAAAGCAGAAATATAAACACAGTAAAAGAACTTACAATGCCAACCATAAATACACTTCCAGGTTGCATTTTTCATGCACTTCCTTTAAACCTTTGTGTTTAAACCCAGTTACCACATTTCCGAAACTATAAAATGAAGAGGAACATATAATAAAACACCCATATGGTAATATAGCTGGGATATTTTTTAAATACTCTAGGGCCCTACAAAACACATACATGTTTCTTTTACCGATGTATAAACATCCTGGTGTGAACACTGCCCATATAAAGCAGAAACAAATAATACAAAATCAGGAACTTTATGTTTTGGAATCAAGCAACTAAAGTTCCACCACAATTTAATACTGTATATCCATTGCATCCAGTCACTCCGCACCTTTGTTCAACAGCTATATGTATAACTAAGTAAAATCAAGCCTATTTATAAAGCTGTGTACTGATTTTAGTGGAATGACATTTGGGCAGCATAAATAAATTAATAAATAAATAAATATGTATTTATTTACAACTGCAAGTGATGTGAATCAGATGCAGTTTGCATTTATTGCTTTTGGAGTGGGGATCATTCCCAACACACAGATCCAAAATAACCTTTGCACTCAATTCATTGTCATAAAAAGAATCTACAACATCAACAAGAAAGGTTCATAATTCCTTTTTTAATTATGGGAGAAAAGAGAACAAAATAAATACATATTTGCAACTGAAAAGTGAAAAGTCAGAGTTAAACCATGTGTAATGCCACCAATGACCTTCAGAATCTCCTGGCAGAGTATGGGCTGTATCTCACTTAACCCTTCCATTCAGTGCAGATCTTTGCAGTACCTTACAGCATCTCTCTATATTTAAAGGGGCTTAACTTAATAAAACAGAAAATAATATATAGATATATTTCTTGAATAAAGTAATACAAAAAAAGGACAACAAAAATAAAAAAAATTGGATGTGGACAATTTGTTAGGCATATCTTTTGACTAAACTCACTGATCTACCTTGGGCCAGTTCTCCTTTTTTTTTAAATAAATGCACTGGTCCATGGTAGTTTCTTTCAGAGTGCCATAAACCTTGTTTAGATTTGTCCCAGGTATCCATTGCACATGTACATGTGCAGTATAGTGCTTCATTACACTGTGCAGTCCTGGGAGAATTATTAGAGAGCAGGAGCAGTCACCTGGTGTGCAAGATTACTAATTTTATTAATTGCCCCACGGTTTTGTTCTCCTTTAAAGGATAACCAAATACCCTTAAGAAAATCCCCTACCGACGACCCTAGGTAGTCCCCCTCCCTGCCCCCCCCCTCACATAGTTAGCCACCCCTGAAATTGCCCAATTGAGCAGTGGAGCTCACATATCAGTGCAGAGTAAGAGCAGTGGAGATCATGGGCACCATCTTATGGACCTCTGGTCTTCTTCTGTAAGTGAGTGTTGCATTGGCACATGGGCAGTTGAAGCAGTCTCCCAGTTCATGGCATCCACACATGCCCCAGTGCTGGAAATTACCGAATTACAGAGAACCTGAAGAAGACCAGAGATCTGGAAGATGGTGCCCATGAGTTCCGCTACTATTACTCTGCACTGATATGTGAGAAAACTCTTACTGTGTTACTGGAGTGGATAAATTATATTTAACCAATGAAGCCAATGAGAAACGTGCAGCTTTCACTGATACAAATAAATTATGCATCATTTGGGGTAGAAATTTTTTACTAAATAGTTAGAATGTTAAAATGTATAGCAGGTAAATGTGCAAGGCCCTATGCTAAGTATATTACATGTGCTGAGTATCTGTGGTACAGGAAACTAAACAATAGTAGTGCCAGACAGCTATAAGGTCACATATTTGGCTCTAGGGAAACAACTTCTGTCCATAGGTCCTCCTCACTACATGGCATGTTTTCTGTATGGTTGCTATTTCTAGCATTGCTATTTATGTAAAATAGTATTTTCTAATTACATGTAGCTAATTATTGATGTTATGAAGATTTTCCTGTTCGTAAAACACAGACGGTATTTTTTTTTATCACCACTTGCAAAATAAGTTAGGCAATTACAAAGATTCACTAGATAATGTAGGGAGAGACACAGAATAAAGCCAAATAATCACGTAATTTTCCAGTCTTTTCCTTTGACTTCAAAACAATGCGGAAAGAATTAAATGCGTAAGGGGCATTACAAAGCAGGTGCTGCTTTACATCTGGTTGTCATCAATTAAACATAAAAAATTATAGGCATTTATACGGAGTAGATACACGGTGGGTATAGTCTTGGCATCCATGAATCTGATTTTCCCTCTCTTACAACAGGTGCAGCTAAAACACAGTGTCCCTAGAGATAAAGAAAATGATGCAGATTGTACTGCCAAAAAGAGCAAGACATGAGCAAGAGAGCTGAATCTTAACATATGATTCAGTCCACACCCATCTTGTTCTGAGACCTGGCAAATGTAGCTAATGAAAATTGCAGCAAAAACAAACCAAATAATGGCAGAAAAAGTTCTAAAGTTTTACTAAGATGTGGGTCCTACAGCCTTACAGAGCCTGACTGGCATCCTACATGGCTAAAAAGTAACTTTAATTTACATAATATTAGAATCCCTGAAGTAAGTGTAACCCTTTCTTGGCTATAATTAACCAAACCAACTAGCATAGGTAGAGCATTGGTTACACGCGACTCTTTCACTCTCAGGTAGGGCTTTCGCTAAATGGAAAATCACGTGTGAGGTAGTTGAACTACAGCTCGATACTGCATATAGTGTGTAATAAAGGTTGTTGGACGCCAGGGGTTCTTTGTGCAAACAAATAGAACAGTTTATTTACAATAGCAGCACAGGGTATCATATACTCACAGACAGTGGTATTAAAGCAACAATGCTTAGCACAGGTACAGCGTAGCTTATGCCCTCAGGTAGGATATAAGGATGGGAGTTGTAGTTGCACCAACCAGGTTATCAATGCCCATGTGGTCCGGATCCCACCAGCAGGTTCAGGTGACTCAGGGTTAAATACTTTTCCTGCAGTCCCTATGTCTGAGGTCCCTTCACTTCAGGCAAGGTAGAGCCTGGGGGAGAGCTACTCCCTACTATCCTCCTTGATGGGGCTTGAGCTGCCCTTTCTCTCTTCCCTCTCTATCTCACCTCTCCTAGAGAGTGCTATTACAGGAATATCCTCACTCTGACTATTCCTCGTTCACGGGGCCCTGTTCCCCGACTTAATACTTGTAGTACCTCTAAAATACAACTTCTGGGGCCTTAACTCCAGGCTCAATGGATCTTGTGATATGGTAGCTGCTGCAGGCCAGAGAGAAAGTGCCCCTCCCTGCAAGTACTTTTAATACAGCACTGCAGGGGGTGGGTCACAACCTGTCACATTAATGCTACATTATAGCTACCTGGACTCTAGTCCAATAGAAAGCAGCTAGTGAAAGGGCAAGGGAAGAAGCCATAAGGACCATGGTACTTATGGGTCCCTACATAAGCATAGAGTTTTACCAGCGCAGAGCAACAGTACATTATATATATATATTATTTTTTAGTTAAGGTTACTGGACCTTTAACAACACACTCTAACAATTATATGAAGGGATGTCAATTAAAGGGGAACTAAACCCTAAAAAAGATAAATGAATATCAGCTGGCAGTGCTGTATTTTACTGAACTTACCAGCCAGGAGGTTTAACAGTAATGACCCACACCTTCAAAGCTGTGCACAGGAGCTAGACATCTTGAATTTTATTTTAAATCCTTTTGAGTGCCACTGAGTGCACATGCTCAGTGTGTTCTGGGTATCTGTTGAGAAACTAAGCTTAGGGGTTGTTGCATATCATCAAGCAGAAAATAAGGTGGCCTGACAATGATTTACGGGGCCAATTTTCAAATTCTGTTGCTAATTCCTAGTGCCATGTAATGAGAATGGTAATTCCTATATAATCAGGATTCTATCATGCATTAAAAAAACTATGTATACAGTGTATTGTATGTTGGCCCCTAAGCTCAGTAAATGACAGCAGCGCAATGCAGTGAATCGGCAAAAAAGAGGATGGGGAGCTACAGTACGTAGGGCATATTTGGAGATATGTCTTTACTGCTAAAGGGCTTTTTTTGACTTGGGCTGATACAGAAGCCCAAAACATCATATACAACATTTCTACCTACTTCTTTGATAAGAGTTAGTTCTCTGAAATATTTCCATTTGGGCACAATGAACACAACAAACATATCCCAATGAGATACTACTTGCAGTTAGTGATGGGCGAATTTATTTGTGGTGAATTCCCGCGTTTTGCCGCTGGCGAATAAATTCGTGAAACGCCAGTGAAAATTCTGACGCAACGAAAACAACGCAATGTGCGTCGAAGTTGACGCGTCGAAGTTGGCGTGACACGTGTCAAAAACGTGCCGCGACTCGTTTCGCGAATTTTTTCGGCGAAACGGGGTAGATTCGCCCATCACTACTTGCAGTGGCTGTGTGATATTGAGCCTCCTTTGGTACAAGATGGCTATTTGCTTAGTATGTAATCGCACACTTGCTTGGGTATAAATCAGCAGATATAGCTATACAGATATAGGTATTACATTCAGTGCCTATACAGATATAGGTATTACATTCAGTGACATTTGGTCAATACATACGCTTGTTATAAACATAAGCTTGTTATAAACAAGCCCCACCATATAATATTATATTATACAGTATAATACAAGTCAAAAGGAAAATAGCATTGCCTGTGCTCTCTGCTAAACAAAAAATAATTTATAATAAGATGGTTACCAGCAGTTAATTTACTCCAGTCCTTTTCCAGGCAAAAAAGAAAGCCTGATAAAGTGAGAGTTTCTGGTCTAAATTTGTCTTAAGCTTTCCTATAGGAAAAAAACACGACACCCAACATCAACTTGCAGGTTTCAGTAACTGATAGACAAGTGCAGGGACTGATTATTATAGAGGAATAGGAATCTAGATTTAACATTTTCCATTACTATGACACAATTAGAATGCACTGTTCCAAAATTAAGAGAACTGCCAGGATGTGAGTGCCAAGGAAAACTTCAATCCAGTAATCCAAGAATACATCCTTAATAAACCTGCTTTGCAATAAAATAAACACTACAAAAATGATTCATTATTTGAAGAACAAAGTGGTACACTTCCTTCAAATGATTCTTTTAATTATTCATTAAGTGCCACATATTTTGTGCAAATTTAAGATCAAAGTGTAAAAGATATGATGTTTATTTGTTGTGAAAACATCTTAAAAATACTTTTTCTAAAGTCTACAGAATGTTCTTTGGAAAGGCGAGTGTCCTTCCTGCCTGCAGTCGATTAAGGACATCAGCTGATTTACTGTATATTCAAAGTAGGAAATTAGGAAATCCTTCCTGCATCCGTTCCAGCAACAGGTTTAGGGGAAATATGGATCAATGTAGTTTAACAGGTAATATAGTTACCATAACAATATAAAAGGGGTAGTTGAGATTTACAAAACTCAGGGTCAGATATGCACAATATTGTTCTTGAGATCGCAGAGGGCTTTACAGCAGTTTGATATTTTTCCCACAGGTATTAAGATTTTCCTGACACATTTATTAAAACAGATCCATGTGTCAGTCTGGATATGTTTGGTTGCTTTTAGCTGTGCTATAACTAAATTCTAAACTGTTGAAGGAACAGTAACACCAAAAAATTTGTGTTTTAAAGTAAGGAAAATATCATGTAGTGTTGCCCTGCTTTGTTAAAACTGATCTGTTTATTCTACAGAGCTTATCTGCTGTGTAACTTGCGCCTTTTCTCCTTTGAATGGCTGCCCCCATCGCTACACAACAACTTATTTATATAAACAATAGTAGTGCTTCTGAAGCAAACGCTGCAGTTTTACCAGTGCAGGGCAACACTGCATTATATTTTTATTACTTTAAAACAATTACATTTTTAATGTTACTGGTCCTTTAACCCCCATGATGTTTAACAAATATTACATTAAAATTAATTCATTTTAATTTGATTTTAGTATATTTCAGAAAAGGTGTACAGAAAAGATTAAAAAAAAGAACCTGCGTGAAAGAAAACAAGCAAATGGTGGGTGTTTTTATGACAAGATACATACAACTAGAAAACAGGACCTTTGTTAAGAAATATAGGAACAAGCACAACTAACGGGAATGCCAATATCCAACAATATTTATGTTGCACAATATAAAAAGTGTTGTCAGGATTAGTGAATGGACCTAACTGCAAGAATACATAAAAAACAAAAAGTTACATCTTTATTGTGAAAAAAGTTTCTTTGAATAAACACTCTTCTCAAAATGCCTTAACAAAGGTTGGAGTCACAATAAATATTCCTATTAGTATTCCTAAAAGTCTTCCCTGTTATATTTCCTTTAGAAATAGACAAGTCTGTAAACTTAGTCTATTTTAGTTAAACAGAAGCAACATCCTCGTGTATTTCCTTGCCAGATGTATTATAATACCACTGATAATTCTAGAGAAGTTCCTCCTTGGCAGGAAATGGTCAGAACAATTGGCCTCTTTTCAAGGATCTGTAAACTTCTGTTTTCCCTGACATAACCTTGGAAATTTAGGGTGGCGGATGAGAAGGAAATCATCTAATGTATAATTTTCACACACTGTTTCTATTTTTTATATATCTGTTGCATTTGAACCATTTTCCTTTTATGGTTTTGTTAATAAATGCTCCATGGCTTTAGAATATGAGGATAGGCACTACTGGGGTTTCAGAATACATTTTATCACTTTTCTCAATGAGCCTTAGTTCAGATGTGTATGCAGCACATGCCTTTTTGCAACAGTTAGGTGCTGATTTACAAAGGGTTGACGTGAATATTCGAATGCAAAGTTTTGAAAAAAATAATATAAAAAAAAGATAACGAATAAAAAGTAACAACAGCAATAAAACTGTAGCTTCACTGAGCAATAGATTTTTGGCTGCCAGCCAGGGTTAGCGACCCCCATTTGAAAGCTGGAAATAGGCAGAAGGGAAAGGCAAATCATTTAAAAACTATAAAAAGTAAATGAAGATTAACTGAAAAATTGCTAGGACATTCTAAAACATACTAAAAGTTAGAGTAAAGGTGAACTGCCCCTTTAACTGTGAAATGGATATATATGGACAAAATGTTTAATTGTCACAAGTCATAACTAGAAATGAGATAATAATGAGCTAGTAAATAACTACAATTGTCTGTGTTTCTTACTTGTAAGTGTGATGTGTAATTTCAGATATGTAGACACATTTGGCCTGTGAAGGATATCATTGCATATGTAGGGGACTACTAAATTACCCTCCTAGTTTATTTAGCAGGCAGTCCCTAAGTGTTATGGACACCTAAGTGGGTCCTAAAATACAGTTAGGAGGGGGAGCTGTTTCCTATTCCTGCTCTAATCCATGCCCCTTGCTGTTACACATAGTGACCAGTAGATGGCACTATGTTAAAGTATAAAAGCACTGTAAGCCATGCTTTCAGTGTCCATCTTGTGCTGGCTCTAGCCTGAGCAGGCAGGCAGAGTATTCGAGTGGAACCTAAGCAGGTCAGGCTTAGTAAGGATAGGCTACTCACCGTTATAGGTCGCTCTAGGAGTGACAGATAGACAGGATTATTTAGCTGAGCAGTTTGAGGCTCCTACGAGGATTGTGAGTGGGATTAAGATCCCGGGTACTAATTGCCCAGAGTAGGGACTAAGTGTACAGACCTAGGATTGAAAGTGTCTCCTCAGGTTCCACTTAGGGAAAAGGCTGAAAGCTGGGTGTACCTCCTCTATGCTGCATTTATCTTGTCTCCCATGTGTGAAGGGGACAGTCTCTGACCAAAGGTGCTGTGAGTATTGCCTATCCACTGTTGATCCTGCTGTGCTATGTTACTGCTGTACACTCCAATGGTGATTGTATGTTCAATAAACGTGTTCTATAGTTAAGTTATAAGAACCACTGGCGCCCAATTATTTGCACCCTGAATATTGTTACAGTTGCACTACACCCTGCCTCCACCTCGCTGCGAGGGCTTACTCCCTAAGATTTAAGGTCTCATCCGGAGCAATATATTGGGAGTGAAGCCTATAGATAGAGACAGGTGCACTTGAGTTTACTATAGCGCTACACATACATTTTTATTATTATATGTCTTATTCCTGAGCAGGCCATAAAATGCTCTTCGGGAGAAAACGAAATACTTTTACAGTTGTTTGTGAGTGTATCATCATTAGTAAAAATGGAGATGAAAACAAGATACAGCTTATGGCACTTACACGACTTCCTTTCTCAGGAAGACACTGGCACCCTTGACTGCAGTCTCTTCCTCCACAGGGCCCTGTATATGACTTGCCACCCTAAAACAAAAATAAGACAATACTCTTATTAAACCAATTTTCATTTATAAAAAGATCAGAAATATCAAAACAAACATCAAATACGAAGGAAAAGCAGAGAAAGTGTGCCTTTAATGACAGCAGATAACTTTTGACTGCTATGGTAAATAAATTCCTTTTTAAAACCTCTCTGAGTAGACAGATAACCTGGACTATTTGCATTGAATTAAATTGTACTGTTCTTTATAATGAATCATATTTAGGAGCAGATTTACAAAATTCATATGAAGGATTCGAAGTTCGATCGAATTTTCAAAAAGATTAGAATTTTCGCATGTTTTTGAAGACCACTTCGACCAGTGAATTTTGAAAATTCGATTGAATTGAATGATTCGAATGATTCGAATAAAAATCTATTTGAATGTTCGACTATTCGACAGTCGAATTACTTCCACCTTAAAATTTTTATTCCACTGCCTAGTTCGCCAGATCAAAGCTACCGAATTGGCTTTCATTATTTTTGATTGAATGAAAAAATTCGATCAAATGGTTAAAATCGTGCGAATCGATCAAATATTTTCTATTCAATTGTTCGACCAATTGAACTGCGGTAAAAAGGATTTTACTTCCCCAACTATTCCTATGGTCAAATTCGAAAGTTTTTTTAACCCTAGAATTTCAACCCTTAGTGGCAAATTTACTAAATTCACATGAAGGATTGAATTTTCAAAAAGTTTCAAATTCGAATTTTCGAATGTTTTTTGAAACATAACTTTATTAATATAGCTGTACTAGGATGCGTGGAGGGTTATTTATTGTTGAATTTTTTGTAATAAATTTTAATGTACCCGCAATTCAAATGGGAGATTATTTATGAAAAAACATCTAAAATTCAATCAAACAAGAACCACCTGAAAATTTTAATCAAATTCAAATCGAGTTTTCCTCCAAAAAAACGTGATTGTCAAGAAGGCAATTAACATTATCAAATGGTTCAACAGACCTCTTCCATCGACTTCTATAGGAAGGTTTTAGGTGGTGAAGTATTGAATTAGAACTGTTTTCATGGTTGTGGTGTGATAAATCTCACATTTGAATTCAAATACGAGTTGGTGGTTTTAAATTCAAAATTGTGAGATTTGACCAAAAAAAACTATTTGAAAATTCAAATTTACTATTCGAACCTTAGAAAATCTGTCCCATAGTGTTGTAAAATTTGATAATACATGAGTTATAATCAGGAAGGCTAAACAAGTAAATAAATGTAAATTTACAGGGATTAAGTTCCACAGAAGGAAAGTGACCCCCAACCATGAAATCTATTATTCTATATGCTAGATGCTATATATTATGCTAAAAGGAGCTGGGAGTATTTATAAGGTTGTGGCAATAGAGTCTGTTAAACAAAAATAGTTATGACCTGTCCATTAATTATATATACAATTTTATTAGTTTCCCAAATGTTTCCAGAAAATATAATTAGGAAATTAAGATTAACAATGAGAAAAAAAATGTACACTTAAAACTCTGCAGTAACTCAATGTTTGTTTACTCCAGTATTTCAATGATGGACAGAATAACAAAAAGGAGTTATGGGGTGATTTATAAATCATCTTCCTTTTAACAAGCAGTTTGGAAATATTTTTTGGAAAATTACCATACAATACTGCTGTATAAAGGTAATGCCACTGGTCTCAACTCTCATGAATGTATAGTCTACCTGTATAAAGGAAATTTTGTGGCAGATTTATCAAGGGTCGAATTCAGGGGTTAAAACACCCTAGAATTCGACCGTTGAAATTTGGGCGAATTTAAATCCTTCAATTTCGAATATCGAATTTGAAGGATTTTACCGCAATTCGACTATTCGTACGATCGAATAAAAAGAATTTGATCGAAAGATTTTAACCATTTGATCGAATTTTTATAATTTGATCTAAAAAACTGGAACCTCCCATAGGGTCTTTCTAAGTTTTTTAGATCAAATTTAATAGCAATTTGGTAGGTTCAATCTGGCGAACTAGGCAATCGATTTTTTTAAAGGGCAAGTACTTCGACCATCGAATGGTCGAATGATCGAATAGATCGAATAGATTTTTATTCGAATCATTGGAATCGATCGAATTTTTGAAAGTTATTCGAAATTCGAATTTGAATCTTTTTGAAAATTTCAAAATCATTCATGTGATCTGCCACATAGGGTTATAGAAGAATGGCTAAAAAATTAAGGCCACAGTTGTATTGTACATTACGGAGATTCATCAAGGGTCAAATTTCGAAAACACACTCTCTCCTTCATTTTTAATGTACAGACAATTTGTGGGGTACAGGGATACATTGGGTATACCCTAGCTACTCACACCCTGACTGGAAACCTAGTGACACAAGTTCTATCCATAGTATGCTAGTCTAATTGAGTGCAACAAACACTGTGAATTCCAAAGAACTACCTTCCATACTAGGCTGTAGGTGCCTGCATGTTGTCAAGTTTGGGGCCCACACATTGTTCCTATCACAGAACTGTACATCACATCATAATACAGAATAATATATAGAGACTATCATGTACAGTAACTATCCTTAACAAGTACTGCCACAAAGCTGGTAATCATTTTTTTAGGCTTCAAATCCGAAAGAATTGTATGATCCGGATTCTTTCATTTTTATTTATTTTATGAAGTGTTTTCCCATACCAGATTTGTTTAGAGTAAATTTATTGATACATACTTTAGAAAAATTTTCGCCTAAATAACTAAAAGCATAAATCTTATTCATTCTGGGATTTTCTCATCCACATACATCTACTCAGCTTTTGCCACAGAGTCTGCATTTTGGTGCAAAGTACTATTTTTTTTTAACATGGAAAGAAATAAATCACTCATTATCTCAGCTGTAGTCCATTCTGCCCACACCCAGTAGCAGTTCTTTGTTTGTTCTCAAAACGTCTTTTGTTTCACAGAACATTGAAAGCATGCATAAAGTTATTTAAATCATGGGGAAATTTTCCGCAAGTGGACAACCTTGTATGAAACTATATTGGTGATAAATAACTCAGTTGATGTGGCTCTAAAATACAAATTCAAAAGTCTGGGATTGGTTAACAACCAAGACACCTTTGGGATTATATTGTCTTAAATTCATGTATGACCATTTATTTGTTTTATTTTTTTTTCTTGCTTCAGTGAGAATTAAATTGGGTTCCAATTTTACAGGAAGCTGCAGGAATTTTTGATTGTCCAAGTACAGCAACATTGAAGAAGTACAAGCACACCAAAATATACAGTAAATACATATAGTTTTAAGGAAAATATACATTAAAAACAAACACAAAAAATCATAGAACAAAATAGATCAGAATATGGGCCACCCACTGCTGTTTCCCATGTCAAACCCTTCTGTATTGCAGCTCCTAATATTTGGAATGCCATTCCTGCACCTTTCTGGAGAGAATCCTCCTTCAATGTTTTTAAAACAAAACTCAGAGACTACCTCTGGGAGCACCTGAACTGGGAACTGGCACTTATACAAAAGTTTCACCCACTGTAAATCACAGCACTTTAATACCCGTCTGAATTGTGTCTGTACTAGTGATGGGCGAATTTATTCGACAGGGGTGAATTCGCGGCGAATTCCCGCGATTCGCCGCTGGCGAATAAATTCGCAAAACGGCACAAAAAAATTTGCCGCCGAAAAATTAGCCAACAAAAATGAGTCGCGCGTCAAAAACGACGCGACGTGCGGCGGAAACGATGCGACGCGCGGCGGAAACGACGTGATGCGCCACGTTTGACGCGCCGCGTGTAAAAAACGACGCGCGACTCGTTTCGCGAATCTTTCGCCAATTCGCGAATTTCTCTGGAAATTCGTGAATTTTTCGGTGAAGCGAAACGCGGGAGTTTCGCCCATCACTAGTCCGTACGTTACCCTTCCATTTAGACTGTAAGCCCCACGGGGTAGGGTCCTCTATCCTTTTGCCTCCTTGACACTGTGTAATTATATTTTATATTTATGTGAATTGTACTTCTAATAATGCACTTATTGCAACTTATTAATGCAGTGAACCCTCGTTTGTTACAACTAATTTATTGTTGCTGTACAGTGCTTTGCCCTCAAGGAGCGCTATACAAATAAAAATATACATACATACACACACCCCAATCAGATATAGAAACTGCCCCATCATATACATTCCTTTCTGCCTCTTCTGTAGCATACAATACATCTGCTCTTGTGTCTGAGTATTTCATTGGGCTGATAACTGCAATACTGAGAACTAAGTGGTATTGTACACATGACCCATCTGCTCAGATGTAAATTTGCCAAACTCTTCTCAGTTTTCACACATCTGTTTCTGCTGCTTATGGTATAAATACACATTTAAGAAGTGACGTATAGATCTCTCTCTGATTAGTGATGGGCGAATCTCACCCGTTTCGCTTCGCCGAAAAATTCGCGAATTTCCAGCATTTAGTCTGAACTACTAAGAGAGGGAATCAGAAAATGTGCACTGATTAAATGGTCAAGTCAGTGGCACTTCCATTATACTTATATACTTTACTTAGCCCTAGGAGTGCATCCACAACCCCCTTTTTTGTATTTGAAATGTAGCCGGAAAGCTGTGGCTGAGCTTCATGTGGAGCACCCTCATACCCCCCCTTTTTATTAATGGTGGTCCTATGTTTTTAATTGCAACATCTGCAGGTAACACCTTTTACACTTATGTATATTTATAACACAGTTTGTCTTTCTTACTAATACTTTCTCATATTTACACTCTTATTTATATTCACATTTACACTTGCACGTAGTATACACATTGTTCTAAATGTGCACTTTTACACATAGCTTTACTTAGCCTTCAGTTTTTTCATTATTTCATTGTTTCTTTAAAAAATGGGCGTTGGTTTGGGCAATCTCTCTCTCTTAAAAGCCACTAGTTAGTGGCGGGGGAGGATTTAACCCTCAGACAAACCAAGGTTCAGGACACATCTACTTCAATGTTACTATGCAGAGGGGTACTAAACCTTTTTTACTATGACCAGGGGGACCACCGTATAGGGTTTACCTTGACGTGGTATGGTGGTTTATAAACTTTATGATCATAACTTTGTAACTAAAAACCCTTGTTTTTGTAAACATATGCACTTGTATTTAGACTGAATTACAGGGGATCAGGGAATGTGCACTGATTAAATGGCCAAGTCAGTAGCACTTCCATTATACTTATATACTTTACTTAGCCCTAGGAGTGCATCCACAACCCCCTGTTTTGTATTTAAAGTGTTAAAGGTGTCTGTAAACCTATGTCTACAAACAGTTTTACATCGCAATTACAGAAAATATCATAACCAGAACAAAACCAGAGCCATCAGAAAGCAATGTTCATTTTTAGGAATACAAAATAAAATCATTTGGTTGTGCATTTCTTGTGTAAGACCTTGGGTTGGGGCCTTCTCAGTACTCAGCATCAGCAAACAAATATTCTGATATGGGTGGGGAGAAAGAATCCAATTACTGTACATGTTAGAAAATATCCATGTCTATCTCACAAAACATTTGGAAGAAAGTATAGCAGACAAAATTAAAATAGGTTTCTTTTACATGCATCATATATATATATTTTTTTTTTTTAAATAACCTGTTATATGGTCATATTGGAACATCACAGAAACAGAAGACAAAAATGCTAATTTACAAGCAAGAAGGCAGAATGGAAAGAATTGAAGCAATAAGCCATTTTTATTGTACTGTGCACACTTCTCCCTGCATGTCTCTATGCTCTGTTTCAGAGATCAGAGATTTGCAGTGGACCCTATAAGGGTTGTGAAAATAAAAGCACTTATGCATTCTCCCTCCCCATCCTCTAAGATGCAAATCTTTGAGAAGTGCAAGTCAGAGATTGGTTATGAATGCAGGCCATTGGCAGATGGTAAAACAGGGCTGCCTGTCAGTATTATATTATACTAGATAAGGTGCGAGCACAGCTAGACCCCCTTACAGAACACCTCTCTGTGTGAGCACTATGGAGTGCACTCTTACACTGAGTCTTGGTAAATAACCCCTAAGATGTTTACCTACTGTATCTTCTTTACCTACTGTAAATTTATTCAAGTATTAATGACTACTCCATGGTGATTTTTTTGCTGTATTGCATGTTGAACAACATGAAGTCTCATAGCAGTGCTATGTACATAAAACATGTTGTGCTCAAGCTTCACTATTCTACAGACTATAATAGAATCAAAGCTATTAACTGTAAAAGAATTATATTTCCATCTTCATACTAAAGTACAAACACACCCTGTCTATTGTGTGTTACAGACAGCACTTAGCATGTCCTTGTTCTTGCTGAATTAACACTAGGCCATTTATATGTTAATAGTTTGATGAAAGCTTTGAATCATTGCCATGTTCCTTGTCTTCCTGAAGGTAATATACCCACAGGAAACAGACCCATTAAAAGTATCACATCTGGAAATAAAGTACAAAGGACTTATTAAATAATGACTAAGGAATGCAAGTCATTACTGTCACTATGAAGTACTGGGAATTTTTGCATTTCCAAAATGTAATACACTCTACAGGAAGAACATATAACTTAGTAGGTACCTGTAATTTGAGTATTTGATTCACTTTTAATAAAGAGATTCTAAACAAGATGGCCCTGTTTTAAGTTGAAATTGTGATTGTGCTTGTTTCTGGGAGGCTACTGTCCAAAACATGATGCTAAAATCTCAGTTCAGTGTTCTGCTTCAATCTAAACCATTTTTTATTTTTCTGCATATACAATGAAATAAAGAAACTGATTTAGGACCCACCTGATGCCCATCAACTAGAGATCAAATAGGATTTACTGGGGCTTAAAATAAATCCTTTACTTAACAGGACTAATAATGCGCCATCAATAAATTTAAGTACTTTATAAATATCATCTACAACAGCGAGACTCTCCTTTCTATTGTTATGTTAAGTCTGTCTTTAATGTGTTTAAAGGTTATTGGTGATAAAAGCATTTATACATCTCTGGAATTTCTATAGTATTGAGGAGCATGGCCTCAGAAACCCAGCTGATCAATGAAATATTATTTGCTTCATCCATTCTTACCAGGTATGCTTGCTCATGGAAAGGTTGTGATGCATGTAAAAATGAATTGAGGAGTTACGTATCATAAGAATCTCTTATAAGAATGAACAGTATTTGGTAAAAGCAGTTTGCTATACATAGCAGCAGGAGTAGTACTGGAACCTTGGCATATCATTTAAAGGGCAAATAAAGGCAAAAAAAAAATCCAATTTTTACTTTCTTTAATGAAAAAGAAATCTATCTCCAATATACATGAATTAAAAGAATGTGTACCGTTTTTATAAGAAACCTGACTGTATGCAGTTAAATTCTCCCTTCATTTACTGCTATGGATAGGAATTGTCAGACAATCCCTAACTGCTGTGCAGGGAAACAATCATACTTATGACCAGCAGGGGGGAGCCTTACTTCCCAGCCATGCAGAACTCCAGCAGCTTTGTTTCCCTTTAGAGAAGTCCGTGCAGAGATTTGAATTGAATGTTATTTTTGCCTTTACATCCCCTTTTACTGTTTCCAACTCCAGCAGCAGGGACAAAGATCATGGAGCCAGATTTAAACAGATAAACAGGGATTCTATTTGGAGGATTATTTTGCTGCAGCCACTGGTTCTACAGAATTAGAGAAAGTTTGTTATAAAAAATACAAACACTTTAAAATCCACATTAGATTACATGACAACACAGGACCCAGTGCAGTCTCTGTATATTCTGAGTATTAATCAGTCTTGCTGTATCGGCTTCTGGAAGATATTATTTGACTTGTGCTGTTTTGACGATCCCTAAGCAGCCCAGACCACACTGAGCATGTGCACAATCTTGGTCTTGCAAAGATGTATAACAAAGTTACAAGATGACAGCCCCCTGTGGCCAACTTTGAAAGCATAAATCTTTTGTGTGATTAGGCTTGTGGTGCAGTAAGTTCATGGTTATGTTTAGTATACAAAATACAAAATTTCTAGCCTTATTCTATTTCAGACTTTTCTTGTCCTTTAAATGAAAACACCTGTTGAATAAAAAGATCATTTTAAATTCATCTCTCACTGATCTTAATAGATTGTAACATCAACCACCTGCTGTACTTGATCAAGCTCTTCCCACATTAAAATGCACAAAATGGTTCATACTACTTAGTCTGCTTATACTCTCACGTTGTGTCAAGGAACAAAACATCTATAACTCACTCTGAACGTCTTTCTCGATTCTTATGCTTTTAACAATTTGGTAAGTTCCCTGTCTGCATTTAATTTAAGCCAAATTCTGTTCAAGTAACGCAAAACAGAAGTTAGCCATTTGAAATGTTAAAGATTATTTATGTATATTCATGGTTTTTAATTCTTAGAAAAAAGACATTCCACAGAAGACATTATGAAAGGATATAAATCCTCAATTTTTGGTTCCCTCTCCATCTCTCTTAAGAATTACAGTATGCATTGTATTGCCTAGCATTACTACAGCATTCATTTTATAACCTTATATAACCCATCATCTGTTCATTGATATCAATGCTTTTTATCTGTAAATTAAGCTGACCAGGCAACATTGTGACCTACAAAAATCAGATGCCATAAAAGTAATCAAAACACTGGAAAACAATAGAAGAACATTGTTAATATTTCAAATTTAAATGTCTTTAGATTATACTTTTTTTTGTAAAACTTTGATAGGATTTACTGTACCTCCTATCATTTACCCAAAATGTTATAGATTCCATATTTGTTATATGGACTACTACCTATGTACTGCAACAAAAATGATACTGACAAAAGTATTATAATACAACTCCTGAAGGCTTTCTAGCATATTCAAGTGATAGTCACATACGTAGGTGTGATTCAATTGTTCCATTAAATCAAATATTTCCCTTGACTATGCACATTTCAGCTACTTTGACTAAACCAGAGTCACCAAACTGCACCCTTACATGAAGCCCATGAAAATGCATGCCACTAGTAAAGTTTTCTTTAACTTTGTCACAAAACAAGGCCCTGAGCACTTCTTAATTTTGAAGATTAATAACTAGTGCTTGGGAGCTGTGTGACCTTTATTATGATGACGCATATCTCTTGGATTTATTGCTACTCTCTCACTTTCCACACCATGGAAACCCAGGACCCATGAAATTCAGAGTCTCAGAAGCTTTGTAAGAATTTGCAAGCAGTAGACAGGATCATTTTGTTCTACCATTTGTTTGCTTACATTTGTTCATTTAAACATTTTTGAGTGGCTTATTTAAATAGACTACAGAAAGATTTAATTTGATGAGAAAAACTTTATATAATTTAAATTATAAATGTATCCATACACATTAGTGGAGTTTTTCTTGTCAATTAATTCTTACTTTTATTGGAAGTGGGGCCACATAATTATTTCCAATTCATCTTCAAGCAAGAGGAGAGGCCATATCTATAGAAAGGCACTGGGCCAAAGGTGGTCTTGATCTGCATAATTTCCCCTAGTGTATTGATACTTTTGTACAGCCTAAGGGTTAACATCAGTGTTATTGTGTAGTTATTCCTCCCTTGCACTAGGTGACAGAATGGTGGTTCTGATCTCTCCAGGCCATCGCTTGTTGTAAATATGACCCCACACGGCCTCCTTTTTGTGGTCACAGGACTGTCTACTGAAACTTTCCAAAGCCTGGATAGAAGGTTGAGCAATTTGTGGAAAAATTGCAAAACGTCTTCATTGTATCCCTCTATGTACAGCCTGCACATGCTCTGTTCTGTTGTCAGTTACTGAGCTTAGGTACCAACTCAAAATATACTGAACACACAAAATATGTATGTCACAGTATAAGGCTGATTAGTAATTAATACAGATAATTACTACATGGCAGCACAGAAACCAGTGCAACTAGCATCAGAATTTAATATTTAGCCCTATAGTATCAGTTTATATGACAGGCCAACCTCATTTTCTGCTGGATAATTAATGACAACCCCTAAGTTTAGCTTCTCAACAGCTGCTCAGAGTCCACTGAGCATGTGAGTGTCGCAGAAACTTTCCAAGATGGTGACCCTCTGTGACAAGTTTGAAGTCCGGGATCATTGCTGCCATTGACAAGCTGAAACTTTAGGCTGGTGCAATACGTTCAGTATATAAAACATGGCAGTTTTAGCCATATTCATTTTTAGGGTTTAGTTCTCCTTTAAGTCAATTTAGAGGTCCAGTTTGCAGTCTTCCTGACATTCAAGTATTTTTGGAGAAAAGACTCAAATCGAGTTTGATTGAATTCTATTTATGGGTCTTTAAATTCGTCCGAGTTGATTTTAATAAATTTCAACTAGTAAAATTTCAAATTTCTGAGAGTTTATGGCAGCGAATTCACATGAATTCAAAATTTGACCATTGATACATGTGCATCCTTGTGTTAAACATAATGTCACTTTATGGGACTACGCAAATTCAATCATTTTCAAATTAATACTCAACCGAGGGTAAGAGTGTGTAGTGGGCTGTATTTGTAAGTAGAAATGTGAACATGTGAAAGTCAAAGCTGTGCTAAACCAACTTAATCACATGCTACTATTCCTGCAGCTTTTCTAACTCACGCTCCCCCACACAATGCTACAGGTTTTGATTAACCTTTCACATATTTTTCTTCTCAGGACACTGGGTTAATAAAGTTAAGGTTTAAAAGATCCCCAATGATTGCAAACACTATTATTCTGCAATTAACATTTGCTGCATTTTCCCATGAACTATAAGCACAGCAACATTCTTAAAATTACATACAATCAACTGATTTCTAGGAACAGAATATAAGTAATTGCCAGGTTTTTCTGGAAAATACCATGAAATTTGTGAATCCTTGCTAATACTGCCCTTTTGAATATTCTTTTTACAATGTATGCAAACTAATCAAAAGGCTATTATTTGAGAAAGTTGAGAACCATATTGTTTTAACTAGTTATTAAGTGCTGGGTTTAATCCCTGTGTCACTTCCTTGAGAATTTGGATGTCACCTTTATTCTCTACAACAAGCTTAGACTATAAGCTCAGCTGGGCAAAAATCACTGTATAAAGTACAGTATATGTAATGTTAGTCTCATTATATAAGGTCAGAAAGCTTAGTCAGGTCAAATGACTCCATAAACTCTACAACCCTTTTTGGTTTTGATGCACTCAAGAAACATGAGTGTCAATTTCATTAAGAAGTATATTTTAGTTTAAGAAACAACAGGCATTTGCAGAGATTTCCTACACAAGAACCATCTGGCCCATCTGTTTTAACCTATGTTTCTCCAGGCAATCCTCTAGACACCCACTGGGTTAGTAAGGACACTGGAATGGACTGAAAACATTTGTTTATGATAAAATGTCAGCAGCAAATGGGAATGACATGTCTATTGCTCTAAATTTTAATATTTAATCTTCCTTAGATAAATGTGCCCGTATCTATATTTATCTCTTCTAGGAATTTTACCTATATGCGCATGTTACCAAAATAAGTAAATTATCTTAACAGATGTAAGGAAATTAGCACACTTATTGCAGAACATTGCTATATTTCATGTTTTGCATATATTCACATACATGCTAACTCTAAATTATGCATGTAACATTGTGTTCTACTGTATTTAAACATTTTAACAAGAATAGTGTACAGACTGTATTGTTTTGTATTCAAATAACAACTTTGCTTTAAAGAAAAAGATTGTGCATATACTCACAGCCTGGGCATTTCCAGCAAAGAGAGTTACCAGTACAACAAGCAGCACACACCTAAACAATACAAGAAAGAACAAATTAAAGTATATTATACACATCCCAAATGTGCAACACTTTCCATATGCATCAGGCATGTCCCTGTTTCTTCTCATGTACTGACAAAAAGCATTTTGTCTCTAGGTAGAAGTTGTGAACAAGATGGTGGTGCCCAGGGCCACACAGTGACGACATTACTCTGTGCCAGGGAAAAATTTGAGAATAAAAGGATGCCCAGGACGCCAGTTCAATGACCAGTTATAGATCACAGTTACTGGTGTTCTTGACAAAGATCCTGTGCTGTCTGCCTTTGAACTTCTGCCTGAATTCAGACTACGCTTTCTCTTGGACTCTGGCTAATGTGGACTGGAATTTAACTTGGACTCCAAGCTTCAAGGCCCTGACACTAACTTTATTGGCTGATCGGTGTTCCTGATCAACATTCACCAGACACCATGTGAGACACCATATGCAATCACCATGACAGATAATATCTAGTATTGCCAGAGCCCCAAAAAGATATATAGGATAAGGATATATAAGATATTATAATTCATCCAGGAGTTCAATGAGTATATAAAGGCAAGAGGCCTAAGGACTCATATTTTACAGGGAGGTTAAATGATTTATTACAATGCACAAGTTTCAGTGAGTCATGTGACAGAAATAACATAATTGAGCATTGATCAGAACCAATTACATCATTTATAAGCATATTATTTACAGGATATTCATGGCTCCTGTGTATATTATTACAAATAGTATTATGGTGGTACTAAACAGATATTAACAAATGCATGCAAGATTGTCAATAGCCTCCTTTTAGTGTCCCTTGGCAATAAATAGGACTTGCACTAAAAATACTTTCTACCTATTATTTTATCACAAAAATTCGATGAATTTTTGAGCTATACATGGCATACAGGGAAACTGAAGCTACTCCATGTTTGATCCTTGAGAGGTAAAGTATATAATTAGAATACTAGTGTACAGATAACCCCCCATGGACTCCTGCATTGTCTTAATATCAATATAAAAGGACAAAAAATGTCTGACTTCTATTTCAGTTTCCTGTTTAGCTCAAGAAATCATAGTTTTGTGACTGAACAACAGGAAAAACACTCCAGTTGAACAAGGCAGTAGATTGTCCTTTTAACCCTACAAATGTACCTATATTTGATAACATATTGCTGCCAATACATTAAGAAACATACTGCATAGGTCCTTGACTAGATTAGTTAGATGTAAGAGTGATGGAAAGGAAACATTTTATATTTTCATATCATATATCACATCACATAAAAAGTTATAGTATACTTTTCTAGTTGACCTTATGAATATGTTTCACTCAAAGCCTACTACTATCTACTTCCTTATAGCTTCTATCTGTATATGACCAAATTTGGATGTAACCATATAGCTTGGGGTTATTAAAAAGAACTAGAAGTTATACTGTTGCTAGCATTACAACTGTATAGCTGTCATGTGGTCACTCCAGTTTTTTTATACAGCTATTTATTAAAAAAAATGTACTGTTATTAGTTTATGAATTCATTGTACAACGTTTAAATAACACTTTAGATTGTTTTGTTGCCCCTTTTATCCTGGTGGCTTTTGGGAAATAATAAAAAGTGTGTGTTTTTAATAAAAAATTCTTAACTACAGTATATTTTGCTTGTCTTTAAATGTACAAAATGTAATAATCACAAGCAAATGTCACACACCCCTCAATAACACTAAGCACTATCAAGGGAATGTAATATTGGTCACTAACGGAAAGATAGTTCGCAAAGCAAATAAATTTTAACAAAATTAACAGTTTTTCCTTGGTGAATACTTTATCCCTCACACGACAGCAGGATAGAGATTGAGAATTTTTTAGTTTGTGATAGTACTCAGTGTATGTAATAAAACTTCTTAATAAAGTTGTTTTACTCCAAAAGTGGCACTGTACATAGAATATGCACAGAGCACTTTCAGTGCCAGAGAGATCTAATTAAACATTATTAGGGCCTATGACACAAAAAAGTTGCCTGATCTTTTCACAGGGGACAGCAATGTCCATTGAAGGGAGCACCAGCAGGGACAATGGACAATCCTTTACTGGCAGCATTCAAAACATGGAGATCTTATGAAAATATAGCTTTTGAAAAAGTGGTTGGGAGCCATGAAATGCGTCACGTTTGTGGTACTGGGATATGTTGAGAAGATCTCCATGTTTTAAATGTTGCCAATCAAAGATTGTTTTTAATTAAATTGGCCCCTCTGGTGCTCCATGCAGTGGAAGTTGCTGTGATTGGATGATGCCTTCCAGGGCTTGGCAGTACATTTTAGCATGGCATGAAGCAAGGTCCAGGGAGTGCTCCTGTTTTGTTCTATGTGTTTCTTATAACAGTTGATTTAGGCAAAAAGTTGCACACGCACACCAGGCCTCTCCAAAAAATATATAACGGTGCATGGACTTAGGAGGACGGCACCTCCATGTTTAACAGGCATCAAAGAAAAATCCAGCACACGTATGATGCTTGAGGGATTGCTCCCGTGTTTAATTAACATTAAACACGGGAGCAATCCCTCAAGCATCATACGTGTGCTGGATTTTTCTTTGATGTCTTATAACAGTTGACCCAGAATGTTGTTAAACAGAGAATTAACATGGGTGTCCAGTGTGAATAAGCCCTATTGGGACCCAAACAAGATTAAAAGGTGCTTTATAATGAACACTTTGGCATCAGATTATGGGTGTATTTTAGGAATACCATAGTCCCCTACTTACCAAGTGACTGGATGGCATCGGAGCAGAAAATGGCTATACTCTTTGCTGCCTGTGGCACATCTGTTGGTGCTTTGAGTTCTTGTCATATTTGCAGCTCTGTTCTTTTTGGCATGCACAGTAAATAATCTGGGGAAGTTGCAGACAGCAATAAGCAAATGTTCTTCATAATGCCTTGTTTTCTATGAAAACATTTATACCAAAGCACGCACAAAACACCCAAAACAACAGCAAACTGGTTCATACTAAATAATACTCTGAAGAGGTAGGGACATAAGAAATTATGATCCTATTGCTAAAGCACTGCCTAACTTGGCACTATAAATAAATAAATGATGAAGATGATGCCACAGTTTCAAGAACAGCTGAGCTTATATGTACCGGTTTCGTTTCTGCTGCACCAGCATTCCAGCCAAAGTGCATTCCTACATAGGTCTTACTGGTCTACTAGTGAATACTTACCTTAATATTTAGCACAAGGCATCTTTATGCCATAGGTGGGTGGAAAATATCAATGAGTTAGGGAGGCTTAGATCCTAGAATGGATCATTTGTGATATATTCATACAGTATATAATACATGAGAGCCACAAATATCCAGTAAATTATATGGTGCTTAGTGATGTCATCAGTTATAATTGGTGTTTTGTGATGCAAAGACAGGCCATGCTGGCCAGACGCGTTAGGCAACCTGGCTGGCTAAGTCACTCCCTCTCCTCCATGCACATACACGGAAGAACACAACAGAAGAGGTATGTACCTAACACCTCCCCAACCTGGGTTACGTGCCTCTTCTACCTACTCCTAGGTCTGGCCCTGTAGTGATATAATTAATGTCACTTGACTCTACTCCCCGGCGGGCCCTGGTTGCCCATCCCCCAATGGATCACATGCCGGAGTTCTGCTAGCATGTGTGCTGTAAAATCTCCCTCCTGCCCAGTCACCCATGATAACCGTTATTGCCTCTCTGGCGGACCCCAAGAGGGTGTGGACCCTGGTGTGATTGCACTCCCAGCACCCCTGGTAGTTATGCCACTGCCCCCTGTTGTAAAATATGAGCATATTGGAGTTCTATGACCTATATAAATGTATGAGGCCCTGAGCATCATGCTTATACAGGGGAACATCATTTATTATAATACGCATGTTTAAAATAGGAATTTTACAATAGGTGGCATTATAACCCACTTATATTAGAATAAGCCTTTGAAAGAATTATGTAGCACACAGTATAGAGAAAGAAACTTCTGTGTACATTTGGCTCAATTTTCCAGCAACCAGCCCTGTTTGAGGACCCCAGGAGAGAGCATGCAGGTGGCAGATAGTCGGCAGGAGAGCCGCAGCACATAGATCACATACCGTAAACTGAGAGATTTCAATTTCCCGCCCTTTATATTTTCAATGGCTGATTGGGAGCACTGGGTCTCTTGCATGCCTGGTGGCTACTCTGCAGATTCCCCCTCCTCCCCAAATTGTCAGTGCCGAAAGAATATTCCAGTAAAAGCTTTTTTACTTGAGTTGATTTGGCTCCTTCTTACCCATTAACTTTCATTGCCTTAACAAACCCTTCTGATTTTTAACATCTAAAAATGTGATAATTACTTATATTCTAAAGTACGAGCTGAAGTTATTGTACAGAAAAATGTCTGTGTTTACGTTTCCTTGTGTTCAGTGGTATAATTTAAGAAATTGCCACTGTTATTATCTTGATATTTGTTCTGGTGGTATTATACCTGACATTTCCATTGCTATGAGTTTTGGGATATTATACATGAAATTGCTACTGGTCACCTTTAGATAGAACCAAGTATTTGGTTTGTATAAGTGTAACTGACATAGCAGTGATCAAGAAGTACTAGTATCATTTCAGCTCAGAACTCTAATTCTATGGGTTGAACCACATGCCAGCGCTGCATTTAGTAAACATGTGGAATATACATCCAGTATACAGTCAAACTGCATGTCAGGTAGGCAAGCAAATAGCGCAAAGTAAAGGATCTGTACAGTGTACACAAGGACAATATATTCTGCAGCATATAACCAGTTGGTGTGTAAAAACATTCTGATAATAAAATATGTACATAACACATTAAAACATAGCTTAATAGCAGTAATACATTTTCTGACACTAAGATGCAGACATGTATTTAAAATCACTGCCTTCTATCCCCAGCTAAGTCAGCTCTCAGGATTCAGGAACTCACCAGCTGAGCAGTGACCAAGTCCCTGTCTGTGTGCTCATTCCTGTTCAGTCGGGACTCAGGAGGGAGGTACAGCAGATCCCAGCAGTTCTTTCCAGAACTGAGTCTCCACTCTACTGCAAATGCTGCCTGTGTGCTCTGCCACTGCTACTTGGGTAGTGGGTGAGGAAGGCTCATTGAGGGTCCTCTGTGAGGAGGGTGGGGGGAGCAGTGGGTGGGGTGTCAGCACCAACAAAGTGTCTAAATGTGTCTATAGCTCAGTTCATTCTGATCCTGCTCTTGAAGAGAGGGAACTTTAAGGATATGATTCTTCCACCTCCCTTGCTGGCTCCCAGACAGTAAGCAAAAGAGAGACTGGAGCTGCACCCATTGAAGTATCCTAGGGCGAACGTGTGAGTGGCAGGGGACCATGAGACGGAGGATACTGTTTGGGCTGCTCCTATTGCTAGGGCTCGTCGGCACCAGTGATTCTGCGGTGAGTTCACTTATTTAACTTAAACTTGTCTCTTTGACACCCTATTGAAATGCTGAATGGTAAGGCAAGCCACTACACATCATCCACCACTGACTGTACAGATACACCATCAAGGGATAATCATAGCCCCCTTTCCATTAAGATGACAAATTTTTAGTCTATCTGGGGACAGGATTAAGAGCGGAGAGAAGCCATGTATAATACCCACAGAACTACTAGCAGAATGAACACATTTGCAATTTCATGTACATAACTCCCAGAACTCCGAGTATCAAATCCATATATAATACCCCACAAATCATAGCTGGATGAGCACAAAGGCAATTCCATGTACAGTATAATAACCCACCACTCATAGGAGGATGAGCACAGAGGAAATTCCACATACAAAACCCCAAAACTCATAAAAGGACAACACAATGGTGATCCCATGTATAAATAACCACAGAACTCATAGTAGGATTACACAGTGGCAATTTCATATATAATACCCCAGAAATCATAACAGTATGATTACAGAGGCAATTCCATGTAAAATGCCCCCAGACCTTATAGCAGGATGAACACAGTGATTAACTTCATGCACAGTATCCCCTGAACAGTGTAAGCTAAACACAGCCATTTTTCTGCACAATAACCTCAGCACATGCAGTACATTAGAATAAGTAAATATCACATTTGCATATGTTAAAAATCAGAATGGCTTATGAAGGAAAGGAAAGAGTTAATTGTGTCAGTATGTGGGAGAAACAGAGTTGAAGGGGCAAAATCAAATTGCTGCATGATAAATGGTAAGGGAAGCACCAAATAGATTGAGTAATAAAACTGGGCATTCTTACTGGCATATTCTTTCGGCAGTGACATTTCAGAGGTGGGGGGATCAGCAGAGTGGCCAATCACCAGGCCAAATTCCTCCAGAGCCGAGCATGAAATTCTTTCCCTCCCCCTCATCAACAGGACCCAATTTGTACATGTCAGAGGCCCAATGATCCCAATCAGCCACTGGAAATACCTTAATATGGGGAGGGAAATTCAAATCCCTCAGTTTACTGTATGTGATCTGTTTGCTGCAGCTCTTCTGCCAATTACCTGCTGCCTGCTTACTCTCTCCAACACCTCCCACCTGTATATATATATATATATATATCCAGTGCAATCCAGATTACATTGCTGCTCTGAAACTTTTTCATTATATGACAGGTGGAAATTTCTCCATGGTGACAAAAGTCTTTAAATTAAATTAGATGCTGGCTTGTCACCCACCTAGGCATGGCATGGCATAATAATAAAGTGCGCTATATAAATACATGTTATTCATAATAATAATAATAATAATAATAATAATAAAGTGCCTCATTCTTGAACTGTTTTCTCCATAAAGGTACCAGTATACTGTGAATAGTAGCGGTTCCTAGCCCAGATTACAAAATATCTAGCATTGTTTGCTTTGTAGTGTTGACACATTTTACAGATGTATAGTTGCTCGCAAGGAATTTATCCTGGATATACTGTATAACACTGAAGCATTTGAGCACATGTGGTACCATAGAAAGCTAAGAATATATAGCTTTCAGCAGCTACTCCTAAGAAACCACAGTTGATAACTGCAAGCACTCTATTTTATAAAGAATGTAATTGGGACAAATATTATCGTAGTAATATACAGTTAGCTGGAATATTCTCTTAAATATTATACGGAATGTCTCTTTAATGCAGGAGACTCCATGATCGTAGAGCATGTTGAATCACAAAATAATACATTTTTCCTGACATTGGTCCTTTTTTTTATTACGTGTGTCAAATCAGAGACATAGATAATATTTTGCTCTAATTCAGAATTCAGTAAATCAGGTGGTATTTTAGAGTTTTTAACAGTTAAAAGTCTTGCATATGTTGTAATAAAAGTGTCAAGAAGGTGGCCACATGAGATCTACAACTTTCTTAGTAAAAAAGAAAAAATTATGTTTAACACAATCCCAGTTCATTGAGATCTACATGTGCACTGTTATTGCCACCACCCTGATTACAACACTGGTGTCATTTGAAACCCCACATGTCATTGTTAGTGGGTAGGAGTTCTTCACATGGAAAAACAGTGATTGCAGATACCTTTCAGGTTTCACTGGATAATTCTGAAAATGGTCCAGGAAGAGCATAGATTTCCTAAGGGGTGCTAATAATTAAATTGGCAGAATATCTCTTTTTCAACATGAGCTAAATTAATAGAGCCTGTGGTAATCTTTTTGTTTGCCTTGCAAGGACCAAACATGGATAGATAGATTGAATTTCCCTGTTTGACCTGTTTAACCCAGAAAGTATCAAAAACTATTTTCTTAGTTAACAAGCAAAACATAAGTAAAACACAATCCCTGTTCATTGAACCACTAAATATTAAATCTCCCCTGATAAATAACGAACAGTACTGCATGGCAACTGGCCTATATTCACTAGATGTAACAGTTAATGGAAACATCTGAACAAGGGATGCACTACCACTTTAAAATATGTCTGCCTCCCTTTAAAATTATATATATTACACATGATTTTATTTCTAATATTAGAATGACAAGTAGTGAGGTAGATCACTATACTGTAGACAGCACCACTCATGAGTTTCTTTCCATAAAATGCCTTTATTGAGACATGGGCTATGACCCAGAAAACTGACTGGGGTAGATTAAAATCAAAGCCCTCCTCCCTGCTTCCTTAGACAGCCAGTAGCCATACTTGAATTGTGCAGGGTTGAGGACCACATCCTTATTTGTTTTTTTTTTTATTTTATTATAACAATCTTGTGTGAATGCTACAAATTTTGCATAACACAATTGGTGCCAACTCTATTCTGTCCTGACTATATCTTCCTCCAAAGAAGCATATTGTGATACACCCAGTGCTGAACTGTTATGCATTCAAAGAAATGAGTTTATTTCATGTACTGAGGATATGTACTAGGATGCAGGCTCTGATCAAGTGTGTTTTTTACATTTATTGCAAAAGTTTACAATTTGAGTCTGTAGCTGAACTGGGAAATGCCAGTTTATTTAACTCAGAGGGAAGATGATGTTCTTTCCAGCAATCTTATTTAATCACCAATGGTTCTGGCATATGAATCCAATGCCTGCCAGCAGTGTTGTAGGAAATAGTAGCATGTGTATAATATGAACAATAACCAGGCCCGGATTTATGGCAAGGCCATAAAGGTCTGGACCTAGGGCGAAGAGTCGGACCTGGTGACCTGTGAGTGCTGAGGGAGGAAATCCGGGCCCAGCTATAACAGTACATGGCTTATACATTATGGTCTTCACACCATGCATGGCTATGACTATATGAGAGACACACAGTCACAGAGAACAGAACCCTCCCCCTCACAAGGGGAAAATATGTCAACGTGAATACGTAATACACTATGCAGTTATGAGAACACTGACTTCTGTATATTTTTACTTTGTAAACAGAAGGTTTACACTTACATGCATTAAATGCCATAATTAAAACTTTTGCAAATTTCTCACGGAGCAAATCAATGAAGCATCATATGATTGCAAATAGTATTGTATAAACAATTAACTATTAACACTTGGGTTTTACTACAAATACATCATTGAAAACGTTCTTGCACACAGAGAATGCTGATGTCTCTGTAACACAGACAAAGCCCCCTTAGGGTAAGGACAGACAGGGAGATTCGGGGAGATTCTGTCGCCTGGCGTTTTTAGCAATCTCCCCGAATTTCCTTCTCCCTGTCTGCCACTAGTAAAAGGGACAAAGCGCCTGCGCCTGTGCACACGCTGCGCGGCGATTCCCGGAATCGCCCGAAGTTTCCTCACGAGGTATCTTCGGGCGATTCCGGAAATCGCCGCGCAGCGTGTGCACAGGCGCTGGTGCTTTGTCACTTATACTAAAGGCAGACAGAGAGAAGGAAATTCGGGGAGATTGTCGCCTGCTAAAAACGCCAGGCGACAGAATCTCCCCAAATCTCCCTGTCTGTCCCTACCCTTAAAGCTGGCCATAGACGTAAAGATCCAATGGTTATTGTGAGACCCAAATTTTCTCAAAATGATAGTTTAAATGTCCGATGTGTCCATCAACTACAAAGACCATTTCAGGCGATATTGCCAGCAAAACCTGCTTGGCCCTGCAAACATTGGTAGATTGCATGGGGATCGATAAAGATTTTCTAACCTGGCCGATCAATTTTCAGACCGATGTCGGACGAAAATATTGTAAGATGTACGATTGTTCGAATCCCACTAATTGCACAATAATTTGACAGATTGGTCGGACTTCGCTAAGATCGGCCGTTCAGCAGAGAAAGATCCTTGCGTCTATGGGGACATTAAGTGGCCTTGGTTTGCCATTTTGGCGCTAGCCCCATGTAACATTATGTTTAGTGGGAAAATGGGGATCCCTGCTCAAACCATTGCATTGGCAGAATCAGGAGTGGTATAACAACAATGTCATACAGGATGATTTGGGGCTGTTATGCGTGGTTTCTGCTCTGTTTTTCAGTTGTCAAATAGGAAACACTCTTAATCCATAATTGGAAAACTATTTGGTAGTGTGGTGTTTATACAAATGGCCTGCAGGTGTCACTGTGCACATTACTTGTACTATGCAGATACACAGTATTTTCGGTACAGCTTGAGAGTGATAGAGTTCAAGTTACTGCTGTTGTGTAATGGCTGCATGAACCTGCTAATAAAGCACTGTTATACCCTGCTCATCCTCAGCTACCAAAACACAACAAGTAGCTCACCTGCTTTGCTCACACATAAATATATATTATAAACAACAGACAGAGGCAGATTCAATAATGAACTTTTCTAGTAACAGAAAGCAAGCAATAGCCCAAACAGCCACACAAGATCTTCCAATGTCAATTTTTCAGAAATTTCACCTGTGCCACGTGCAAGTTTAGGGAGACAGCGGGAGCTTAGGGAGCTAAATGTGTGGCTCAAGTCTTGGTGTGGGAAGGAAGGGTTTGGGTTCCTAGAGCACTGGGCTGATTTTTCCTTGGGGTACAACCTATACAGTTGTGACGGATTGCACCTCAATGGATGGGGGTCCACTGTGTTAGGGGAAAGAATGGCCAAGAGGTTGGAGGAGTATTTAACTAAACAAGTGTGGGGTGGGTGACAAAGAATTATTAGTAAGGGGTCATGGGGGAAGTATTTACCAGCTAGGGAGGTCCCTCTGCTGCAAGGAAAACAGACTAATACTAACTTGACATATAATTCCCCTCAAAGTAATGTACATTTAAAAAGTAAAAGTAATAACCTCCACTATATGCTGGCACAAAGTTTGTCAGGTGAAATGGGAGAGTTAATTAAAGAATTAAATTCATGCTCTAAAAATTATGATATTATTGGTATCACTGAGACCTGGTGGGATGAAACATGTGACTGGATTGTGAATTTAAATGGTTACACCCTTTTTAGGAGGGACAGTTGGATTAAAAAGGGGGGAGGAGTGCAATTAATAAAGGAATGGATACTGGACTTCATAGCTAATAATAGTACTATGAGTTTGTGCCAGCATGGTTTTATGCCTAATAGAGCTTGCCATTCTAACTTAATTTTTATGAGAAGGTAAGCAGGCACCTTTATTCTGGGATGGCAGTAGATGTGATTTACTTAGACTTTGCTAAAGCATTCGATACAGTACCACACAGAAGGTTACTGGTTAAATTAAGGAATGTTGGCCTGGTATTTGTACCTGGATAGAGAAATGGCTAAATAAAAGAGTGGACCAGTGTTGTTAGTGGTTTACTGCAGGGCTCTGTACTGGGTCCCTTGCTTTTCAACTTGTTACTAATGACCTGGATGTGGGCATTGAAACTACAGTTAGAATAGCTATGGGCAAATATGGTTTGTGTGAAAGAGTGGAGGGGTGTGTGTGTATGCTGGGTTTTAATTTAGAGGGGTTGAACTTGATGGACTTTGTCTTTTTTCAACCCAATTTTAACTATGTACTGTAACTATGTAACATTGTCAGGTGGCAGAAGGGTTATTAAGGCATCAAATGTAAAGTAAGCAAAGGATAATCTTGTGATTCTATTTTGTGAGTACATTTTGGACTTTTGGAAATATTTTTTAGGTGTTGTTTCCTATTTTTATAGCTTTTTTCAGTTTTCCTAGCAATCCGATTAGCTTGGGCAGCAAGTCTATATTATATCACTATGGTTAATAATAATAATAATAATAATATTAGCCTATAAATTAAACATACACAGTATTCAGAAAAGTGAAATTAGAAGAAAAATATATTAATAGGTTGAGGACCGATACCTCCCCTCTGGCATTGCCTACATGACCCCAGTGGACCTTTCAAGTGTTCCCCGTTTTGGATAGGTTGTTGTGGATATACATCTACCGTATATCATGGTGCAATTTATTTAGGTACTAATTGCACAAAGAAAGATCAATCATAAAACTCTGAAGATGTCTGAAGGCTTCCATCTCCCAATTGCACATATTGTAAAGCTTAATGTGTTAAAGAGAACTCAATTCCATTGAGGCTATTTAGGCATATGTTTCTGATCAGGGTCATTTTTGTCCTTCTTAGCATGATGACAGAACGGCAAAAAAGTTTTATGAAAAACAGACTATCAGCATTGCAAAGATCTTGAGAACATTTTAGAATAGATTGTTACAGCTGTGTCACGGTCGGCACCCTAAACTCAGAACCAGTGTCAAGCACCCTGGTCTCGGCTCGTGCTTCTGCCTATAACAGCCGCCTTTCACCTCGGGAGGAGCCCTTGGCTAATCGGATGCCGCCAGGTCTTAAAACGAGAAGTGCAAGACAAAAGGTTCTGAGCAGGCAAAGGGGCACGACAGTGTCTTTTAAGGCCGATGGTCACAGTACAGATGGGAAAGGCAAATTCAAGGTCAAACTGGCAGGGTCGTGGCAGGCAGATAACTAGGATCGTCAGGCAGGCAGGGGTCAAAACCGGGAATCAATCAGAAGGATGAGGCAGAATCAGTAGTCAAAAACAGGCACAGGTCAGGATACAGATAATCAGAATAGTCAAAGGCCAGGCAGGGTCAAAACAGGAATCAGGAACAAACAGGAAGCTAAATAGCACAGATACAGGCACCAGGAACAAAACCTATCACGGGCAATGAGTTAAACAAAATAGCCCCTTTAAATATTTTAAACTTCGCGCCATTGCGCGCTGACGTCACAACGTCAGCGCGCATGCGCCTATAAATAGAGGAAGTGCGCGCCGCGCGCACACTAAGAAGAGGATGCCGGCAAGGATTGGTGCGGCGGGCGTCCCCGCCGATGGCGCGGCGGGCGTCCCCGCCGTGCCCCCACTAGACCACCAGGGTGAGTCCTCACAAGCTGTCTCTTTTGCTATATTACACTTTCCAATACTGAGTATTCTATGGAAAAGTAATCAATTGAGCTATATTATTTTAAACTCTGTGGATGTTATCAATAAGGGTGTTAAAATATGCCATGAATTTCATTTATGAAATAATTATTTATATAAGTCAAAAAGGCTGTTTTACAATCAAAATTATTTTTGGTTACATATGAAGATTAGTATGCACTGTGCATCAGGAAAACTTTGGACTTCAGCAGCTGTTGCTCAACTATAGCTTCCAATATTACCTAGTGTTAGTGGAGGTTGCTAATGTGTAATTCTTATTATTATTGTATGTATTCATATTATATATTATTTTAATTAATGTTGAACTGGAAACATCTGGACATATATTGAATTATGTTACAAATACTGATTTCCCCCTGGAGATTAGGCAAATCTTTCCTCATTTCCTTGATGGGAGGTATAACTATGAAGGCAGATACATAAAATGAATTAATGAAGCCATCTTATGTTACCTCCTGCTGATAACATCACAGGCATATATTAATGTCTATTAAGCCATAAAAATATTTACCCAAAGTACAGTAAATGCCTACATCCTACATAAAAATTAATTTCTCGACTAACTACTGACAATGGGAAAACAGATGCAGAAAGCAGCTGTAACTATTGGATTGGTAGTAGAATATCTATATTATATTTGGTTAGAATCTTTGGCTCCTAGGATTATACCACAGTTCAAGCTAACATTGACACTGCTATTATTCAAAACACAGCACAGAGAAACTGCTGAAATTGAAGAAAGGGTGTATCTAGAAAGGATACTTTTTAAAAGAAATCTAAATTTGGTGACCTCACAAACTTGATTCTTGTAAGGGCTAATTTATTTTGCATTAAGAAAACATATATTATATATATATATATATATATATATATATATATATATAATATATATAATATAACAGCCCCTCCTATTTAAGGTCTTGTACTTTGTCTTCCTCTGCAACATTCTGATGAAGTGCCAAAGAGAGGCATGAAACGCGTCAGGTGACATGATACAAGTATGGTAGATATAGTCAGCAACTTTTGATACCTGCTCTGTTTTAAATAATGCTTGGTAAATAAATTGTTTTTTTCATTTTTTCAACCCAGTTTTGGTTTTTTGAAAGCACCCATTTATCTCTACGTATTTTTGCGCAATAATTAAGGCTGGAAGCGGAGTCCAGCAAATGGGCAGCTCCAAAATGGGTTAAAGTGCAGCTTTGACTGGCATGTGATACTCTGTTGTAATGTTCCTCTGCAACATTGCCCACCGGGTAGAGCACATGCTAAAGAAAGCCTGGTCTTCTATTGGGTCTATACTACCTTGCTGTGCAGGGATAATGAAGACACTTATGCCTCATAGGCTGCATTATTATAAACACTCTCTGTTCAGTAGTTTATATGGCATTGGAGATATATTAGCTACAAATTGGTTTATACAGATGGAAGACTGAGCAGTTATATAATTGTACAATTTGCCTTTTCATTGTTATTCTGTTGAGGTTTCTGTGTTTAGCAAGAATATCAAGCAAGCAGTGCCCAAGTTGTTGTCAGCTACTCATCTGCCTAAAAGATCAGTGAAAATGTGAGATGCCCTTGTGGTAAAGTGTAAGGTTATACAGATATTTACTTTTACTCCTCGCTAATTTATCACACATTTACAGCTACATAACTCCCCCTTTGAGGAAAGGAGAGGTATTAGCTAACTGTGGGTGTGAAAATGATCCTCTTGCACACAAAATCTGGAGCTTATTTCCTAACATATCAAAGAAACACCTTTATGGGCCAGGGAGCACCACAAAAATAACCTTCATGTCTGTCTTCCCACAGTTTCTCCCAGGTGCCTGTTTATTTTTTCTTTCCTGAAATGTTGTGTTCTTCTTTGTAATACTACACCAAATGAATATAATTATAGAAGGAAATAGGTCCTAGAGATAAAAAAGTGTATTTTACATAAGGCATATATAAGCATATGTAAGGTTGCCACACATTTTTTTAGGGAGGCAGGGATGGATTGTGATGTCACAAGGGGTGGATGATGTAAAAGGATTGTGGCTATGCTGCAGCAGGGATCTACAAGGGGAAGATCTGGGTGGCAACCATAGGTATATATTGTTATTTCAGTTTAACCTCATAATCTGAACAACTTCTAGGAAGTAAACCAATGTTATATTAGTTGAAAGCATTAGTATTACTATTTGTGACACCATTGTTACCCCCCCCCACACACAGTTTCTACATCTCTATATACAGGTCTGGGATCCATTATCCAGAAACCTGTTATCTAGAAAGCTAGAAATTAAGGGAAGGCCATCTTAAAAATTACACACTTTTTCCATGTAATAAGAAGTACTTTGTACAGGCTAAGATGCAATTCTGTAAGCAGAATGTTTTAAATTATTTTTAAAAGACTAAAGGCATGGAGAGACAAATTGCAAAAAGATCTTTTATCGGGACAACCCCAGGTCCAGAGCATTCTGGATACCTGTAATACAAAGCAGATAGTGAATGCATTTCTCCATTTTGGCAAACTTTGAGAATAATATATATTTTAAAATTTTTACATTAATTTACGGTTACACCTTCAACGTGCAATGGTTAATTCTGTATTCCCTTTAACATGATAGCCACACATTGGCCATTAGTTGATGCATTACTAGTCTGCTAAAACGATTTACCTATACACAAATTAGTCTGAAACATCTGAAGTCATGTTCAGACCATACAAGTAAAATAAGGCACTAAAAGAGCAAAGGTCACCCAAAAGAAATAAACACATCCTCTCGTGAAGTCTCCAGAAATTTGTGGCCACAGCTAGGGATGGCGCGAACTTCCGGAAAATTGCGAACGGTTCGCGAACTGTTCGCGAACCCCATAGACTTCAATGGGAAGGCGAACTTTAACAGCTAAAAAAGACATTTCTGGCCAGAAAAATGATTTTAAAGTTGTTTAAAAGGTGCAACGACCTGGACAGTGGCATGCCAGAGGGGGATTAAGGGCAAAAATGTATCTGAAAAATCCATTGTTGACACAGCGCTGCGTTTTGTGCTGTAAAGGGAAAAAAGTCACTCAGGTGGTGGTTGTGGACACTGTAATATTATTGATATTTAGACAGAATGTGAACAAGCTCACACAGCTAGATGGCAGTTGTTTGAAGAACACACTGGGCAAAAAATGCCTACAGGGCAAATAATGGCTACAAGGTCAACGTATACACTACTACAGCGGTGGATACGGATTACGTAAAATATATTATGGCTGCTTGAAAAAAGTCACTCAGGTGCTTTTTCTGGAGAGGGTAATATTATGGATATTTAGACAGAATGTGAACAAGCTCACACAGCTAGATGGCAGTTGTTTGAAGAACAGTAGATTACTAGCCAGCAAACTTACTATCCACTGTCCCTGAAATCACTAACAGCTCTCTCCCTACACTATCTCTTCCAAGCACACACAGGCAGAATGAAAAAACGCTGCAGGGCTTCGGTTTTTATAGGGAAGGGGAGTGGTCCAGGGGGTGTGAGGGTGGTCCAGGAGGGAGAGCTTACTGATTGGCTGCCATGTATCTGGTGGTCTGGGGGAGAAATGGCAAAAAAAAAGCGCCAACTAAGGCGAACCCAAATTGGCGAACGTCGCGCGACGTTCGCAAACTTCCGGCGAGCGCGAACAGCCGATGTTCGCGCGAACAAGTTCGCCGGCGAACAGTTCGCGCCATCCCTAGCCACAGCATGGTTTCAGAAGGGATGCTGGATTCCTTAGTAATAAAATATGGGAAAGTAAACCAAACAATTTCCATTGGCATGACGTAAACTCTGACCTTCAGCATAATAAGAACAAAGAAAAGTTAAATGTGTTCACAAGGTGGTGGATTTCAAAACAGCAAATGTCAGAGGCTATTTGTGTCAAAACACGGTCAGATTCAGGGAGATTAATCGCCCTGTGAAAAATCTCCTCTTCTTCGGGGCAACATCTCCCTGATATGCCTTCCCCTGCCTTCCCTCCGACTAGAATGTAAATGGCTGGCGGGAAGGCACTCAATCACTTCAGTTTTTTAAGTCGTCTGTGGTGCAAAAAAATTGCTCCAATTGCCATCCTGATGGCAATTTACATTAGGGGTTTCTACTAGAAATAGTGTCCTGGGCAGCAACACTGATGTACATATATACTGTATGCAGGGTAGTGCAGCGTAGGTCATGGGCCTCATGCTTGGTAGCTTCGGATTTCTTTGTGAAGTGAGTACTGATACTTGAGCTTTTGGTGCATGCACAGTTGGAGACAGTTTTGTAGTAGTGGCAACTGGGCATGCACCCATAAGCTCTGTAAATTACTGAAGAGAAATAATAAAATCCAGTAGATACTAAAACTACTAAGATAGTGCACCTTTTTTTTCGGCAGCGAATTTTTGCTGCCGTTTCGCGAATTTATTCGCCAACGGCGAATCGCGGGAATTCGCCGCGAATTCGCTCCTGGCGAATAAATTCGCCCATCACTAATAGGTAAGTGTTGCTGCCCAGAACTCTTATCCTAGTAGAAAACACTGCAGGAAGGAAGCGGGAAGGAAGCGGGAAGGAAGCAGGTTGGGGGGGGGCAGTGGAGGGTGGTGAATGGGGCTTTTAACTGTAGGGGGTTTACATCACATTTAAAGAGGCAGTTGGCAAAATTGGAACTATGGTCAAAGTGATTATTCACCAATGGTCTGTAAGGTTAATAGGGACTTTCTGTTGGTATAGGTGGTATAGGTGCAATCATTATCACTGTTATCTTGCAGCACTGGAGTCCCAGTTTCGATTCCAGACAGGACACAATCTGAATGGTGTTTGTATGGTCTCCCTTTGGATTTTTTTGGTACTACATCTTGCTCCTACACTGAATAAAAACATACATGTAGGTTAATTGGCTTCTTATAAAACTAACCATAGTGTGTAGTGATCTTGGACCCTACTATGGCATACACTAACATGAATGTCATATCTTCGCTGTAAAAACATAGCAAAATAGGTTTGTGCAAATAAAGTATAATACTAAGGTATTCAATATAAAGGCTAGGGGGCCTTTGCTTAAAGTGGCCACAACGTATTTTATAACTAACCCATAGTCTGCAATGACCCTTTGATCTTTCCTTGCTTGGTCCTTCCAGTAAAAACACAGTAAGAAATAGACCACATAGAAAACCAAAAAGAGAACAGCTACAGTGCTGGCAGTCAGGTCATAACAATCTATGACAGGCAAGTGGTTGTTTGTGCTCATGACAAAGCCATAGCATCATTTAAACAGTTTTCTATATTGACTGTAACAATAACACAGTATATTGTACACAATGTTAGCTAAACTAGCATAAATCCAAACTGATGGCAAAACAACATTGAACTGTACCTGGAAAATCCCCAGGTGGCAAGTATTCACTATAATACAACTTACTTCTTTCAGGTGTGTGTCCCCTCCATGTGGGACATCACTGCACTGCACTGCACATTTGTATTGAGGTGGCCTGCTGGGTTGCCTAGGGTGCCTATATATATATATGTATATATATATATATATATATATATATATACATATACATATATATATATATACATATGTTTATATTTTTTGTATGTTATCTGCCGTTATGTAAAGATGTTGACATATTTAATGATTTTGGTGTGGTTGGCTGGAATTTCCTTTCTGAATTCCTAAAAGAAATAAAAGCCAAGAGGTATAAATTGCCCTTTGTCTTAAAGCAAGTTTGAGCAATCCCTTTGCAACTGAATTTTAACCTTAAGACTTTTCATGAGTACTAAGAAACCACTGCCTCAATTACATGAAATTTCAAAGTGAAAAGGAATCCAAAACGGAAGATTTGTAAACAAAGCATAAATCATTATTTTAAATCGAGAGCTTTGTCTGACTTTTTAAAGTGGCTACTTATGCAGTTTTAATTCATATGCGAGACATAATCCAAACAATGCATAAGAGTTTTCTCATCTGAAAGAAAACTGCTAATTCTAAGCCTTTAAATATGCATTAGATAATATACCACTAATGGTCACAAAGGAGCTCTGTGACCTAAAATTGATTTGTACAAAAGTTTAAAATATTTGTTATCTGTGCCTGCATATTTGTATTATAAAATTAGATATGAAATTGATTTAAATGTATTGCTTTCAGTTTTTAGCACAGGCTCATTTGTTACTTAAATTGGAGACAGTATTGTTAAGGTAGCCATATATTATTTCATTTGTCATTTGACAAGGTTTCCTGATTTTAGTCATCCACATGCAGGACCAAATCTGGCTGATCCTATTGTTGGCCTCTTGGACGAGGACCACATTAATGGAACAATGAAGTACTCTTCTGAAGGGATTCCTCTAACCACATCAATTTTCATCTAGATATCAGTTGGGCAGTAGTGATGAGCAATTTTTTCACCAGGCATAAATTTGCAGTGAAATTCCACACTTCATCATGTGAAAATTTGTTCACAAAACTGCAGCATAAACTCACCACAACACATTTTGCAGCTACACAAAAGTCTCCATTACAAAAAACTCCCATTTGGACAAAAAAGTCACCAATACAAAGAAAGGAGTTGAGACAAAAAAGTTGCCGGGAGAAAATTCTGCCAATTTTTTCAGTGAAGTGAAATGTCACAGATTTGCTCATCATTATTGGGCAGGCCCCCATACATGGGCCATTAAGTTGATGACTCAGTCCAAAAATAAGCCCCACCCATTATTAGAAACCACTCCCACTGTTACAATAAATATTGACCACCATCAGTTTCTGGTTTGCCCACTTTACAGCACAGTAATTTGACTATTTTCATTTTGTTGTTTTAATCTTCTGAACATCTTAATGTCCACTATGCAAATATTTAGCAAAGTATTTGGCCTGTAGGGACCCTAAAATGGCAATAGTGTATACATACATTCACAGCTGCCCACACAGCTTTTGCAAACATTACCCTGCCTGTGTATTTTGTGTCATAAGACCTCTTAATAGCACAAAGGTCCCAGAAAACCAAATATTTTTGAATCCAACATGGGTAGATATTTCTTTCTACTCCAAATTACAAATTGCAATGTCTCACTAAATTTAGGAATTCACCTTCGGCGCACAATGTCCCTACCTACACATTATTGGGCAGATTTTTCAAATTCACATGAAGGATACAAAATTTAATCGAATTTTCACAAAAATTCGAAATCAAATGTTTTTGAAGACCAATTCGACCTGTAAATTTTGAAAATTCGATCGAATAATTTGAATAAAAATCTATTCGAAAATTTGACTATTCGACAGTCGAATACTTCCCCTTCAAATTTTTATTTCTAGTTCGCCAGATTCAACCTACGGAAGTGGTTTTAGTGAATTTAGAGCAGGGGTCCCCAACCTTTTTTGCTCATGAGCCACATTTAAATTTAAAAAAGAGTTGGAGAGCAACACAAGCATGAAAAAGTCCATGGGGATGTCAAATAAGAGCTCTGATTGGCTTTTTGGTAACCCCTATATGGACTGGCAGCCTACAGGAGAAATGTTTGGCAGGACATCTGTTTTTTATGCAACCAAAACTTGCCTCTAAGCCAGTAATTCAAAAATAATCACCTGCTTTGAGGCCACTGGGAGCAACATCTTTGATCGAATGGTTAAAATCGGTTCGAACGATTTTATCATTCGATCGAATTCTCACTATTCGATCGTTCGACCAATCGAATATTGGTAAAATCCTTCGAATTTGAAAGATTTTAATTCCCATGGTCGAATTCGAGGGTTTTCTAACCCTCGAATTCGACCCTTAGTAAATCTGCCCCTATGTGTTGTAAGATCTCCTAATAATACGAAGATCCCAAAAAACCTTACTACCAAACTACAAAGCTCTGTAAAAAATTTAATGAACAATAATGCAAAAGATAAAAATGGCAATAAAATCACTAGGATCAAATACATTGTGTTCAAATCAATGAAACAACAAAATAACTGATCCAGCATGTAATTAGGGGTCAATATACTTGATCCAATAGTTATTGTGCAAAAATAAAATGCTTTTAGGTGAACAAGAGAAGACAAAATAGTAAAATTAATAAATAAAAAATGTTTTTAAAAGGGTATATTTTTTGATATATACAGTATTTTTGGCTCTAGTCCTTAAAAGGATTGTAAATGAACTTGAGACATGCAGAGACATGCAACTAAACTGGTTAGATGGGTGACAGACTTAAATTATGAGGGTAGACTGTCAAGGCTGGGGTAGCTTTCTGTGGGTTTTTTAGTTTGTGGGTTTAGTCATGGTTTTAATATGGAAGAGCAATGGGGCCAGCAAAAAAAAAATTCTGATGAATAATGACTTTTAAAACTCATAATTATGACTTTAAATCTCATAATTATGACTTTTAAACTCAT
>CM044434.1:104582705-104615259 GCA_024363595.1 Xenopus borealis
TTCCGGAAGTTCGCGAACATGTTCGCGAACTTTTTTTTGGCGGTTCGCGCCATCCCTAATGACAACAGATGATTGCTTTTAGTGTTCCACATGCACCTGGCTGAAAAAGCTAATCACTAATTGGTTGCTATGGGTTACTGCCCAGGTGCAAATTTGCCCAGTGTTTATAGATGAGCTCCTCTGCATTTAATTGTGTTAAGATGTGGTATCTCCCTCTTTATTACTTTATAATGCTTTGCTTCTTGAACATCTAAATCTGAGACTGAATTATGTAACACTATACAAAAACAAAAGCATATGGGTTGTTTAAACTATCATCTCCCATCCCATTTGCAAACTAGTTGACTTTAAAACTCTCCATACTCAAAGATATCCACTCGTCTGGTGACATCGGCAAAACTATAACAGTGACTTTTTAAGAATAGGCACCTATAGGTTGTATATCTATTTTGCACTAAACAGGACTACAGTATATTCCTATTGCTTACTGAGGCACAGGCTTCTCTCAAAGATCCTCATGTAATGTCTGTATAAACTCAAAGAGGCCCACTTATCGAGTAATAATGATAACACAGAGCACACTTTTACTTTATATCTAAATTGCTTTAAAGGTTCATCCCCTTGAGAATTGGAAAAATGGAAAAAAGTGAAAACAAAATTCTGGGTGCTAGCACGCTTTAGTTATAAATGAGTTTAGTGCTGGTTATTACCAGATGGTTTAGGGATTACAGAGAAAATACCATTCTCTTGAGTGATTTACAATTCACATGTGTATTTAATTGAAGAGCTTGATGGGGGGTACTTCAGATTCAACTGTTCTTCAGAATTAGGTAAAGATAACTTTGATCAAACAAAACTACATGGTTTATGCTCAAAGACTGCATGTTTTATAGATAATTAATCTCAGTAAAGATAGCAGGTCTATCATTGTCTTCAGGACTAAAGTACAAGTCAAACAAACCAACATGTATCATATACAGAAGGGAATAAACAGTGGGCTTGATAATGACCTTGAGGCGACACTTGATATCTTTTCTGCCACTGAAGAGGATGTTGTTGAGTTCATATTTATCATAAAAATAACAGTTAAATATCTTAAAAATTTATTAAAACAGATGTAGTTTTGAACTAAAAATATTTGTATTGCATAACAGTTGGTAAACAAATATTTTTTGACCTGAAAAGCAAATGTGTGGAGGGATCAGAGAGGCTCTCTACTTATTTAGGACTGGTTTAGATGGGTAGTCTAACAAACAAGGGAAAGTTGTGCTCGCCACTAATTTTTAAAACAATGTGGGATGACTTTGACATAGTTGTCCAGCTTATATATATTGCAATATATGGACAAACAATCACTGTTTTGTTTAAAGGGTAAGACATTTTTAGTAGCTGTATGCACAAAATATCTCAATGTCTTCAATATATTGATAATGGGTTGAGTGCAGAGGACCTCTTGTATTTGTCTTAGATGGGTAGTCCTATAGCATGCTACTTCTTTCCAAAAATTCAGCCATTAAATGTTTTGGTATGCAGATAATTTGCAGTGGATAATAATTTTAAGGATTGGAGCTAATTGCTTATCCACATCAAATTCTTCAAGTGTGCATTTAATTGTTTGCACGTTTCTGTGTTCTTCGGTGCATTTAAATGAAGATTTGAAACCTTCATTATAATTAGTGATGGGCGAATCTCCCGCGTTTCGCTTCGCCGACAAATTCGCGAATTTCCAGTCGCGTTTTCGACGCGTCGCGTCAAAAAAGACGCGCGACTCGTTTTTTGGGCGAATTTTTCGGCGGAGAAATTTTGCTGGCGTTTCGCGAATTTATTCGCCAGCGGCGAATCGCGGGATTCGCCACGAATTCGCCCCTGGCGAATAAATTCGCCCATCACTAATTATAATACACATTATTCAAAAGTATTTATAGTGGGAGTATGATCTGTAGCTATGTAAAATAGAATACGCCCAAAGTGCATTACTTGTATTCAATTAAAGATGGTTCAGTATTATCTGTGACCCACCCTTATGCCTTCTGATTATTTCCACTGATTACTATAACATACACAGCTTGTTTTATTTATACTTTTATTGCATTCATCTTAGCTTTTTTTCTTAAGATGTCTGTCTTTTATTTTCAGTCTGAATTAGAAATAGAAATGCACCACAGTATCTAGATTTTAACCCCACTCAGTGCCAAAAATGTATGCTATTTTAAATAATAGGAATTTTTAGTTTCACAGAAGCAGACCAATTGTATACACAAAGAGAACATGATGGCAATCTACAGTATGAAACAATCTCTGCTATTATTCTACTTGAAGGCATTCCAGTTGCATGATTCAGACCACAGAGAGGGAAATTTCTTTCTTAATAAATACTCTTTTTAAACCAATTAAAATATTATTATGTAACATCAGTGTAAATCTATTTGAATTAAACAAATAGATATAAATGTATTTAACTGGATGGAAACAGAACTCCTCAAATTAATTACTTTCTTATTGGAAATACTAATAGGCATGTACTGTATTTGCCTCTACCCAGTGGTAAAACTCTTAGATACATTATTTACCTCCTTTGATATGTCTAGACTGAAGGTCTTGAGACCTGCTGGGTTCATATCTCATTTTGAGATCCAACATTTGCATTGGCCCTAATTAGCTCATTACTGATGCAGTTGTGCTTATAAGTTTACAAACCCTGGAAGAATTTATGATTTTGTAACCATTTTTCAGAGAATATGAATGATAACACAAAAACTTTTCTTTCACTCATAGTTAGTGGTTGGCTGGAGTCATTTATTGTCAAACAACTGTGTTTACTCTTCATAATCTTAATCACTTCAAAAACCACCCAAATTACCCTGATCAAAAATGTACATACCACAGTTCTTAATACCGTGTCCCCTTTAACATCAATGACAGCTTGAAGTCTTTTGTGGTAGTTGTAGATGAGGCTCTTTATCTTCTCAGACAGTAAAGCTGCCCATTCTTCCTGGCAAAAAGCCTCCAGTTCCCATAAATTCTTGGGCTGTCTTGCATGAACTGAACTTTTGAGGTCTCCCCAGAGGGCTCAATGATATTGAGGTCAGGAGACTGAGATGGCCACTACAGAACCTTCACTTTATTTTGCTGTAGCCAATAACAGGTCGACTTGGCCTTGTAACGGTTGGCACCCTAAATTCAGAACCAATGCTAGGCACCCTGTTCTCGGCTCTTGCTTCCGCCTATAGCAGCCCACTAATCGGATGCCGCCAGGTCTTATTAAGATAGGTGCAAAGCGATGGGTTCTGAACAAGCTAAGGGGCACAACTGTAAGTCTGTTTGGTCAGAAGGTTGCGGTAAGAGGCATAGACAGAATTTGTAGTCAGATCAGGCTGGGTCAGGGCAGGCGGAGTACAAATGAAGTCAGGCAGTCATGGGTCAAACCAGGAGATCAATCAGAGGGTTAAGCAGAATTGGATTCAGTAATCAGGCAAGGGGTCAGGATACAGAATGTCAGAATCATCAAAAAGCCAGGCAGGGGTCACAACAGGAATCAGAAATAAAGAAATGCTCAGAAGCACCAGAAACAAACTCCTATAACGGGCAGTGAAAAAGTACAGAATACCCCTTTAAATACTTTAGCATTTGGCATTCATTTTGCCATCAATTCTGACCAAATTTCCTGTGCCTTTGAAGCTCACACATCCCCAAAACATCAGCGATCCACCACCATGTATTACAGTAGGAATGGTGTACCTTTCATCATAGGCCTTGTTGACGCCTCTCCAAATGTAGTGTTTATGGTTGTGGCCAAAAAAGTTAAATTTTAGTCTCATTGCTCAAAATTACTTTGTGGTAGAAGGTTTGAGATTGTCTCTGTGTGGTTTGGCATATTGTAAGTGAGTTTCTTTGTGGCTCTTGCATAGCTTTCTTTTGGCAACTCGACCATGCAGCCCATCTTTCTTCAAGTGCCTCCTTATTGTGCGTCTTGAAACAGCCACACCACATTTTTTCAGAGTCCTGTATTTCCCCTGAAGTAATTTGTGTGTTTTTCCTTATATACCGAACTATTTTTCTGGCAGTTGTGGCTGAAATTTTAGTTTTATTTGGTATGCTTTCAACAGAACCCCTAATTTTCCACTTGTTTATAGAGATTACACTGCTGATTGGCATTCTCAATTTCTTTTATATTTTCTTATATCCCTTTCCTGTTTTATAGAGTTCAACTACCTTTTCCCGCAGATCCTTTGACAATTAAAAAGAGTAAACACATTTGTTTGACAATAAATGGCTTCAGCCAACCACTAACTATTAGTGAAGGAAAAGTTTTTATGTTTTCATGCATATTCCCTGAAAAATGGTTAAGAAATCATAAAAAAGTATGTAAACTTATGAGCACCAATATATATGTATCATAATAACAGTTCCTTTTAATACCCACAATTTTTAATGACAAGTAAAATAAAAAAGTATTTTCATATTCACAGTTTGGTTGCCAGTAGTAAAATGCAATATATTATGTTTGGGTTTCTTTAGTTATAAATTATTTGCTCAACAGTTCATGGTTGATGGATTAAAGACAGTTTTCCATGCCAAATTTAACATATGCATGAATATTTTTTTTTTTTTGTTTAAAAGATAATTGTGTATTGATAATACTGATATAAGAGTACCATTCATTAGCTTGGAATCTGGCTGCTTTAAATTTAATTGCATGTTGACCTTTATCTAGAATATTCACACACGGCCATTTTATGAGTATGGATGAAGCGCCTTTAATTCTGCTTAGTAAAGGACCCCATTGTTCAGCTGAATACCAGAACCTTCCAGAACAATTCTTTAGATCACAAGTTTCAATTATGTGAAAAAAAAGGAAAACACTGAACAAAGATACCTTGTATAATTCATAAAAATATCTACTGCATTAAAAAGTATACAAATATATACACATTTTACCATTCATAATTTGGAATTTCCAGTTATTTCTGACTCGCGAGTCAATTTGGAGCGATTCCACAAATCGCGCCGCTGCGTGTGAATAGGCGCAGGCGTTTTCAAGTAACGCCGGTGCGCCCCAGGACCTGGCTATTCGGGGAGGTTTGGGGGCTACAAGTCGCGGCTACAAGTCGCCAAGCGACAAAATGCCCCCGAATCTCCCCGTCTGCTCTAGCCCTTAATGACAGTAGGCACCATTTACTGGCACTTGTTTAAAAGAAAAACATGCTACTGGCTGCTGTTGGTTGCTGCATTTTGGCTAACGTAGTGTCTTTTATTAGATATGAGAGGTTGTCTTGTTTTTTATACTTGAAGAATAGCAGAATCATATAACTCGGGCTTTGTGTTTAAGCAACAATCTTGTCACAACAGTGTTGTATGTTGTCTGTAGCCATGTATGCCTTAATTTAAAAAAATAACCCCGCTGCTTTAACTACATTGCTTCATTGTGCCAAGGTCTAATAAGCAGTGGATTCTTTTTATTTATTGGAGATTGTATACAGGTATTGGACCCCTTATCTGGAAACACATTATCCAGAAAGCTTTGAATTATGGAATGGCCGTCTCCCATAGACACCATTATAATCAAATAATCCAAATTTTTTAAAATAATTTCCATTTTCTGTGTAATAATAAAACAGTAGCTTGTACTTGATCCCAACTAAGATATAATTAATTCTTTTTGGAAGCAAAACTGGCCCATTGGGTTTATTTAATATTTACATGATTTTCTGGTAGACTTAAGGTATGAAGATCCAAATTACGGAAAGATCTGTTATCTGGCAAACCTCAGGTCCCGATCATTCTGGATAACAGGTCCCAGACCTGTATACTGTATACAAAAAGCAGATTTACAGACATATAAAATATATTATAAAGGAATAATTTTTTAATCTGTTGTATCTGATGACTTTCTTTTGTACTCTCTGAGTACTTGTAACATATGTAATAAACCTTTGCAGGAAAGCTAGGTTTGTGCAGATTTCCTGTCTAGCCACAGAGGATGGACAGTCCTGTTTCCTTCTATTCTGTTTTCTTGGGATCAGGAACTCAAATTAGTTTTCTAGGTAAACTGCCTTAATAAAAGAGAATTCTCAGCTCAGTTGTAATACAGCACAGAGTTTGCACAACCATAATTATCAGATCTACTCTACCAACAATTTGGAATGACATGCTTCTGGGACAAGGATTGAAAACAAAAAATATATAAAATATGTGACTTATCATCTTACCTTAATTATGCTAATAGTAATGTGAAAAGCAAGCCACGTGGTATCAATATCAGTTTCTAATTTTTTTTTGCTTTACTTGTTTTATTTTTATATCTGAAGTACAGCCTGTAATGCTATTATATTATTTTGCTTTTAATGTACCTACAAGGGCAAAATGGATTTGCGTTTATATATTAAATATATTTTTCACCATTATGTGGTGCTACTCAGAGTATACTGTATGTAGAACAACTTGGTCTAATTTGATCTAAATGTGAATACAATGTGTCACCAAGAGGCAGGTAAATCAAAGGTCGAGTTATAGAGTTATTCAAATTGTTATTAATAATCAGATAAGTTCAAAGTCTAATAACTAAATGTGGTGGGACAAACCATCTGACTGTACACTCAGGGGCAGATTTATTAGGGGTCAAATTTCGAAGTTCAAAAAAGTCAAAATTCGATCGTCAAATTTTTTAAAGTGTTTTTTTCTTTCAAATAGGTCAGTTTCTGATCAAATAAAAATAGTTCTAATACTTTGAATACATCTTCAGATACGAACAATTTTGCCCAAATAAATTTGATTTTCAGAAATTTCCAAAAAAAACAAGCAAAAAATAGCATTTTTAAAGAGACAGTACTTCAATTTTCGAATGTCTAAATTTTAAAATTCAATTCGAATTTTTTACAATTCACATCGAATTTTGGCCTAATCGGTAGTCTAAGTACCCAAAAATGACTTTGACATTCAAATTTTTTAATTCAAATTTTCACTTCGACCCTCAGTAGATCTGTTCCTCAGTATAGAAAATTGCTATGGTAGGCAGGTTAGCATAGGATTAGAAGAGACAGGGACACCTTGTCTTAAAGGAACAGTTCAGTGTAAAAATAAAAAGATAGGCTGTGAAAAATTAAAAATGTTTCTAATTTAATTAGTTACCCAAAAATGTAATCTATCAAGGCTGGAGTGATTGAATATCTAACATAACAAAACACAACTTCCTGCTTTTCAGCTCTCTAACTCTGAGGTAGTCAGCATGCAGCTCAGATTCAAAAGCAAACAGTTATGACCCTTGTGGCCTCCCCTCAAGTCACTGATTGGTTACTGCATGGTAAACCAAGAGAGCTGTAAAGCAGGAAATAGTGTTCTGTTCTATTAGATATCCAGTCAGTCCTAATCCTTTATAGATTACATTTTTGGCTAACAAACTATATTAGAAACATTTTTATTTACTTGCCCAGTTTTTATTTTGATACTGAACAATTCCTTTAAAGCAAAAAACATTGTTTTATTCTAGCAAACTCTTCCCAAAACAAAGGTTATGGGAACCTAGTTGAACAGTGTTTCAGCAACAAATATTCAATACATTTACCAAACTATGTCCGGATAATTGAAGTCACCCATAATAACTTGACCTAGTTGTGAAAAGTAAAAGTAGCTGGGCTTCATAATCGTCACTTATACAAGGTGGTTTGTAGCATAAACCAATTAAATTTTTCTTTGTAACCTTATGCCCAGTTGAAATCTCTACCCAGAGGGATTCCAAACCCTCACCAGTGCCCATAATGGTTATTTCTTTAGTGCATGGCTTTAATTCAGGCTTTACACACTCCTCCCCCCTTTCTAATCCCTCTGCCCCTCCTAAAAAGGGTGTAACCATTTAAAGTCACAGTCCAGTCACATGTTTCATCCCACCAAGTATCAGTGATACCAATTTTATCATAATTTTCAGAGCATGCAATTAATTCTAGGTCTCCCATTTTACCTGACAAACTTCATGCATTTGCCAGCATACAGCAGAGGTTACTACTTTTACTTTTTAAATGTACATCACTTTGAGGGGAATTATAAGTTAAGTTAATATTAGTCTGTTTTCCTTGTAACAGAGTGACCGCCTTAGCTGGTAAACTGTATGCCCCCCTCACTCCTCCCCCATGACCCCTTACTAATCCCACTACCCCATCTACCCTAGCTTCCCCATAATTCTTTCTCTCACCCACCCCCCACTTGCCTAGTTTAAACACTCCTCCAACCTCTTGACCATTCTTTCCCCTAGCACAGTGGACCCCCTTACATTGAGGTGCAATCAGTCCCGTATAGGTTGTAAGGAAAATTCAGCCCAGTGCTCTAGGAACCCAAACCCTTCCTTCCTACACCAAGACTTGAGCCACGCATTTAACTCCCTAAGCTCCAGCTGTCTCCCTAAACTTGTACATGGCACAGGTAACATTTCAGAAAAAATGACATTGGAAGACCTTCCCTTAATCTTAGAGCCTAATATTGACACATAACCAGCAGATGATAAATGACAAATGCAAGCATGAGTTTATTGTGCATTATTTATTTATTATTTGCTTTGGTAGGTATATTGTTCATTTACCTAGATGTTTTGCATAGTTATATATTATGCATTTAAAATACAGTATGTAAACAGGTAATAACACATAAACAAGTCTTCTCTATTCCAACTGCAGTTAAAGGCTCAGTGTGCATTCAGATAGTTTTCATTTTTCTCATGCTGGTGGTCTGATTTGTTTTTACTTTTGGTCACACATCTATTTATCTTTTTTCCAGATGCAAGCAAACTTCAGCCAAAATGTGTCAAGCAGCAATTTATAGATTTTTGGCTTTGGCCGAAAAATGCAAGAATATATATTGAGAGCGCTTTACAAATATCTACTTTATATTAACATGAATTGTAACTTGTTATTTGTAAATGCTAAATGTTTCTTATATGTAGCTCTTTTTGCAGACCCCCCCAAGTATTATTATTTTTTAATGCTGCATGAAAATGGCTTCTGGCTTCTGAAATACTGTAGGTATTGGAATTGGTATCAAAACTCTTTTCCTAGACACTGGCCTCCAGTACTCTGTATGATCATTGTAGCAGAGCCATATTACTACCAGGTCCCCTTCTGAACTAAAGGAATTATATTGTGTGAAAACCCCTAAGTAAAAACAATGTTGTTGGGGAGGGGACTACAGGGACAATATAATGGTTCATACTAAGCAGTTTTGATTGCCCTTGGATAATGGCAGATGAACCAATCCACGGCACCCTGTTTGTGTATAGACAGAAATGAAATGTCACTTCACACATGAGGCAGAATCTAACTAGAAGATATCTACAAATTTTCTGGTTGGATTTTTACAGAAAATCTCATGCACCCAATATCCAAGTTCGGAGCAACATTTTTTGGGGTAAATTTTTTTACTTAAATTTTGGCTAAATTAGCTAATATATTTTCTTCTGGATTAATAGTAGAGGACCTGGCGTCTAACCATTTATATTGTTCAAGTTACAAGTTATTTGTGAGTAGCCTACATCAAATGCCACAAAAGGTAAAGGACAGGGAACATTTTAAAGCCATAAAGTGTTCCCCAGGAAAACAGAATAGAATGTTTAGGTATCTCTTATTCTCTGCTTTAAAAACTTCCTTTAATCACTGAAACTTAAATATATATTTGTCCAATATTTGTCCAATACCTGGAAGTCTGGGAGAAATGTCAACAAACCCTATGACATGATTGTGATAATAAAGGAGAATCCAGGATTGCTTCACATCACTCTGTTGACATGGGCTTTGCTGACATCACCTGAAAGAGTTAATAAAGCACTGGTAACTCCCTACTACCTAGACTATGCAATGTTGGTTAAAGGACAACTATACCATAAAAATTAATTTTGCTAAAAATTCCATATTTTATACACTGCATTTATTGCACCAGAGTAAAGTATCAGTTTCTCCATAGCAGCAATGATAAAGAACATCAATCTTGTTACAGGGGGTCACCATTTTTAAAGTACCTGTAATACTCACATGCTCAGTGAGCTCTGAGCAACTGTTCGAGAAGCTAAGATTAGGGGTCATTGTAAATTATCAAGGAGAAAATAAGGGTTGGTCTGTAATATAAGCAGATGCTACATATACTGCAACATTTGTATACAGTATTATGTGTACTGGATATAGTGAGTGGGTCCCTAAGCTGTAGTAAGTATAAAGTATATAGTAAGTGGGTCCCTAAGTGACAGCAGCACAGAGCATGTGCAGTGAATCAGCAGAAAAGAAGATGGGGAGCTAACAGGGCACTTTTGGAGGTGCAGAGCTTCCCTGCTAAAAGGCTGTGGTTGCCTTGGGCTGGTACAGAAACCCTAAACATAATGTGCATTTCTAGTGTACTTCTTTAGTTAAGCATTAGTTTTCCTCTAAGCCCCCAGTGAACAAAAAGGACATTATAAATTGAGAAAGAGATTATCTAGAAAAGGTAGACTGAGGGGCCCATTTACCAGCAATCAAATTAAGATTTTTCTCATGAATCTTGAAAAATGTCTATATATTCTAAAAATCTCTTCAAGAAACATCTCTAGGGCAAAACTTTGCCAAGTAAAAGTTGTCAATCTGCTATAGAAGTCAGGGGGTGCTGCACTGATCTTATTGGGTTATTGGAGTGTTGGAGTTTTTCAGATTTTTTTTTGTACCCATTTTCCGACAAACTAAAATTTGTAGAGGTTTTAGACCTATTCGTATTTTTTTTGTATTGTTTAGTGTTTCTTTTCATTTGTACTTTTATAATTAGAACTTTTGTAATGTAATGCATTTGTGAGTTTAGTTAGGGTTTCAAAAACCTCTAAAACAGGGGTATCCAAACTATTTGCAACAAGGGCCAGATTTGGTGAGGTGAAAATGTGTGGGGGGGGCGATCATTCAGCCCAACATTCTTTGAACTATTAACTGTTAGGAGATGGACGTGTACACAGCAAGTCTTTAATTCACTGTACTAACAGGTCAGCATGTCTATTGCAGCTTCAGTTCTAAACCAACCGCGAGAGTGGTTTGTCACTACGTGCCAGTACGTGTCTGTTATTAGCACTGTTAGCACACAAGCAGCATTATAGACAAAGTGGCAGATCATTTCACTAATGTGCCCAAATATTAATGCTACTGCTACATGATTCCTGATCCCCCTTTGCTGGCAGGCTGCTTTATTATTAATTTCATAATGGAGGCTGGGGGCTGGTGTAAATTTGAAAATGGGCTGCAATTGGCTGCACGCCAGACTTTGGACATGCCTGCTCTAAAACCACTAAAATCAGACCTTTAATAAATAAACACCCATGGCTTGTGGTAAGTATAACATTTCTCTGTTGGTTGACTTCCTCTGTGCCTTCTCATTCACCTGTCACCACTTTAGTACATTGTACAGAGGAAGTTGCTAGAGGGCCTAGCTCAATGGTCAGTTAGGGTGAAATTTGAGGAAAATGTGTATATGTTCGAATGTGTATGTGCTCTCTTAAAGGGATACTGTCATGGAAAAAAATGTTTTTTTCAAAATGCATCAATTAATAGTGCTGCTCCAGCAGAATTCTGCATTGTAATCTATTTCTCAAAAGAGCAAACACATTTTTTTATATTTAATTTTGAAATGTGACATGGGGCTAGACATATTGTCAATTTCCCATCTGCCCCAAGTCATGTGACTCATGTGCTCTGATAAACTTTAATCACTCTTTACTGTTGAACTGCAAGTTGGAGTGATATCACCCCCTCCCTTTTCCCCTTAAACAGCCTAAAAACAGAACAATGGGAAGGTAACCAGATAGCACAAGATAACAGTTGCCTGGTAGATCTAAGAACAGCACTCAATAGCATAAACCCATGTCCCACTGCGTTCCATTCAGTTACATCGAGAAGGAAAAACAACAGCCTGGCACAAGTCCCATGACCAGGGGCAGCTGGAAATTGACAAAATGTCTATCCCCATGTCAGATTTCAAAACTGAATATAAAAAAGCCTGTTTGCTCTTTTGAGAAATGGATTTCAGTGCAGAAGTCTGCTGGAGTAGCACTATTAACTGATGCATTTTGAAAAAACATGTTTTCCCATGACAGGATCCTTTGGAAGCCCAGATGAAACTGATGTGACGTTGATGATCATTTGGATGATTATTTATTGTTGAATGGCTGACACAGCAGTTTTATACATCTGTAAACTTGTACAGATACGGGATCAGGTGTACACAAATCCTTTATCAAGAAAGCTCTGAATTATGGAATGACTGTCTCTCATAGACTACATTTTATACAATTATTAAAAACTTTCAAAAACAGTACATTGTACTTGATCCAAACTAAGATATAATGAATCCTTGTTGGATGTAAAACCGTTCTATTGGGTTTATATAATGTTTGTACATGTACATCAATTTCTAGTAGATTTGAAGATCCAAATTAAGGAGAGATCTTTTATCTGGAAAACCCCAGGTCCCGGGCATACTGGGTAATAGGTCCCATACCTGTACTTGGAAAGAGAGTTGACCTGGATAAATGTTTTAATTTACAGGGGACCTTAAAACAAAATGTTACAATAGAAGTGTAATGCCCCTCTTCTGTGAGATACTTGAGCATTTAGCATACATAACATGCAGAGAGACTTAAAAAAGGAAAAATGAATGACATTAGAATTAGACAAAAATATTTCATAATCTTGGATCTAGCCTTTTTTGTTTACCACAGATACAGAATCTCCACTTTCACATTATACCTTCCATAACACTGGCTCCTGTTACTAACAGGCCTATAAACATGTCACTAGTGATGGATGGGCAAATCGGCGGCTTTTCGCAAAACGCCACCGCATCTCATTTTGGACGTGTGTTCAAAATGAGTCACCGGCGAATTTTCACCAGGTGAAATTTTGCTGGCGTCTTGCAAATTTATTCACCGCAGGCGAATAAATTCGCCCATCACTACATGTCACAGCATAGACATTGCTATAGCCCATTGAGCTTATGTAACAAAGTATGTAAGCATGTTTGATATTTCACATTATCAGTTAAAAACACATATATTTAACATCACAAATTATACTGCACATTACCCACAGCACTTTCACTGGTAAAACACAATTTTTAACTATAATGCAAATGTGTGTAGAATGAAAAGACTATAGTATTTGTATTAATTGCGTTCTCAAGGTTGTGTTTGATGTTGACTTTGGCTCTTGCTATACAGAAATTACTACTTTTCTTTAATTGATTTCATATGATGGAAACAAATAATGGCCACCATATTTCCATTGTGATGCATTCATTGTAAGTGAAATGGATATAATCATTTCCTGATTTGTTTTCCTTCAAAAAACAGTTATTTAAAGTATACAGCTTTGCTTCAAATTTTATTTTCCTATTTGGAAATAACAATGCAGTTTCTTCTGCCCAAACAGACAGATAGAAAAACAAAATAAAACAACTACAACAAAATCAGTCTCTGTTAACTTACTGGCCCACATAATTCTCTTTATGAACTGTAGTGTGTGATACATTAACCCTTATTAAGCAAATATTTTATTTAAGTATGTGTGTATATGTGCCTGTACAAATCTACCAACTGACAGAGCCCTTTAAAATGGTAATGAACATAAAGAAAGCTGGTTCAAAATTACATTTTCTGTCATTATACAAAAGACAGCGTTAGGAAGAGACATACTTTATAATTTTACATTATTTGATGTACCATGGAGAGTACTCCATGATCAACACTACTGATCAACACTACTGGAAGTGATAATTGGAATTTAATTGAGCAGTTGTGGACCAGACTTGTACAGGAATCCCTATGCATCAAGCAAATCATTTCTAGTCTAATCATTTGCCTTTCTGTATTTGGCATCTGTGTAAAATAGACATAGCTGTTCATGCAGGGAGAGTAACAGAAGATAACAACAGATAGACAAGTGCAAGATAGCCGACATACAGTGTAAAATGATACAAACAAGAAACAGAGGGATTGCACATGTACAGTGAATCATGTGCATTAATGTTTATTGTGATTATTTTTTTGGCACATAAGACATTAATAGTAATTGGTTTCATTCTGCATTAGAATGCTTCTACTTTCTGATAATATGGCTCTTTCTAGGATAGCAGCCAGGACTGAACTATTAAATAACTTCCACATTACTGAGATTGTGCTAGAAATTCTTCAGATAAGCACAAACTGCCTTCCTTATTTGGTTGGGATGCTGGCAGTTTCGGAAGATGTAATGTTTGACCAAATCAGGTATATTCAAAAGAAATGAATATTAATACTAAGAGAAACAGAAGGCACAGATAATAAAAAAAAATGGTCTTACTGGAAAAATACATCCGCAACAGTTTATTATTTGGAATGCATAGTGTCCAGGTAGATATCAGCTGTTAACCAAGGCCAAATACAGATAAGTTACAGAGTACTAGTATAATTATAGAATACTGGAACCTTTGGGGGTTGATTTATTAATGTTTAAACTCTGGATTTGGGCAGTATAAAGTATGCTCACATTTCCTTGCATATATTGTAATATTAAGATCTCTCTTGTGTTTTCCCACTTCATATAGTTTGACCAGGAGTACAAACATTATAAATTAGTGATTTCATGTAAAAATTAAGTATTTTTTCTGGTTCACTGTTTTTTTTTATTTAAAAAAGTATTCACAATTGTATTGAAGGCCTTCTCCAACAATATTTCCTGTCTCTCTGCGTACACTTAACAGTTACACACATAATACCTAAAATGAAAACTTTTTAAATATACAGTTTAAAATAAACATATATGTGTTCTGGCAAGGGGAGGATAAAGCTGTTGTTCCAAAGCATACGACGAGAACACAATCTCATGTATAATATTTTTGTTTCTTTCTCTAACAGGCCTGTAATGGATGTGGAACTAGCAAATGTGACTGCAGTGGAGTAAAGGGACAAAAAGTAAGTTTCTTGATAAAACTTCACAAGGTGCAACATATTCTGTTCAAATATTGCTTAATCTCTACATCATTGCATAGTCCTGACAGAAGGGCAATGTAGAAAAAACAGAGGACATTCAATTATACAGCAAAAACCTCAGTTTAAAATTTTCAAGGGGCCTGAAAAAATAAATTAGGAAAATTTAAAATCCACATCAGCATGATATACAGTAGATACAGTATAAATATATCATTACTACTAATAATGTCAGTGATTTCTGACTAACAGGTGCCACCACCTTCGCAATTTGCAAATCTTTTCATGCATCATGCTTTATCTGCGTCATGGCAGACTTTCAGGAATTTTGAAAAATGAAGAGTTTTGGCAAAAGTAAACCTAAGATTGTTTAGTACCCTGGGATGAATACTTTAAAATGTTCTAATCTCTTTTGAATTTCCTCCTGAGTCACCCATGCATCAGTCCTTATATTATAAGAATTCAATACCGGGCCGGGTGCCCCAAGCAAACACATTTATTCGTTAACAGCTATGCGTCAATGTGCTTTTAATTCCTCTGCAGATCGACTGGGAAGGTATGTGCCTAGTGCCCCCCCAAAGCTGGATAATATAGGCATATATGCCTCTTCTCCCTACCACTAGTTCCGACCCTGTTAGAATTGGGTTTTTTAAATCAGTTGAATAGACAAATGTAAATCAGAATCTTTGCCTTTTCCCTGTTCTCATCAACCAATTGACCTGCCTCTGATAATAATGGTCCCACCCCATCTTGCTTTATTGTTTTTACTATTTAAAGAATAATCTTGGATTTATTTCACTGCAATACCATTTCCATTTATTTAGCCTGTCATTGTACCTGATAAACATTCTAGCTGTCCCTGCTAACTAAAATAAGACCCATGTGGTGACTCTATATTCTAGGCTACATGGCACAGTATAGTGCTGTTTCACAGTGCCTATCTTAACATATTGTTTATAATTTATTTAAAAAGTTTATTCACTTTTAAATCAACTTTTAGGGGAAAATTTACTATTATTCTCCATAATTAGCTCGACCAAATTCGATATTCGATTAGCATTCAATCGCCGAACGCTAAACAAATAGTTTTAGGCTACCTTTTATTCGATATTCGATCATTCGATGATCGAATACAAATTTATTCGATCAGTTGAATAAATCATTCGATAATTCAAATCATTCGTACGATTCGAACGATCGAAGACTTTGATCGTTCGAATCCTATTCGATCAGGACTTAGCCTCAGAAGCCTATGGGAGTGCTCCCATAGGCTTCTATTGCAATTCGGTAGGTCCAATCTGGTGAACTAGGCAATTGAATAAACTTTCAAATTTAAATCCTTCGCTGATCGAATGATCAAAGGATCGAATATTCGTTCATTCGAATCTATTCCAATGTATTCGATCATTCGACCATTCGCTATTCGATGATCGAATATGACAAAATTTGCATATTCAACCAAACAAATAAATCCTACGACCGAACTTCGATCTATTCATGTGAATTTAGTACATTGGCCCCTTAGTATGATGCAGAGAGTGCTATTCTGAGACAATTTGCATTAGGTTTTTGATTTTTTTTATATATTGTGTTTGAGTTATTTAGATTTATACATATACAGCAACTCTCCAGTTTGCAATTTCGGTCATATGATTGCTAGGGTCTAAATAGCCCTAATAGTCATGCATTGATTTGAATAAAAGACTGGAATATGACTAGGAGAAGTCCTGAGCATAGGATTTTAGGAAAGCTGGAAAGAGAAAAAAGAGCAAGGCCAATAACTATAAAAATAACTATAAAATATAAACAATGAAGACCAGTTGCAAAATTGCTAAGAACTAGGAATTCTATAACATCCTAAAAGTGAAATACCCCTTTACTCCTACTGCATTTTACCATGATAACTTATTGAGTGTTTCTGCAGACTTGAACTCTCTTAACTTTTCAGGTTCTTTCCTAAAATGTACCTGCTATCTCAAAGCCTGTTAGCAGCTGGATTTGATGGATTGTGGTATAGAACCCTTGAGCTGTTGCACTTTATTTCTAGATGCGATCCTGTGATGCAATATACCAAATCAATTTTTTTTATAATTTTCTATGAAACTGTTCCCAATGCTACCAAAAGCTCCTGAATGTGACACTGAGGCCAAAAACATTGACAATGAGACAAAAAAAGACTTCATTTAGGTCATTATCAGATCCTACCAAGGGGCAGATTTACTAAAGGGCGGAATGGCTAACGCTGGTGACGATTCACCATTGTTACCACTCACAAGGATGTTGCTGACTTACTAAAAGGGCCAGATGTCAATTTGCTAGTGAAAGAGATAGATGCTAGAGGTGATTCCCACTTTATCACCAAAATGCAGATTTTACTGAACGTTACCTCTATCGCCAGACTTGCGTTCGCCAGGTCAGACCAGGCAAAGTGCAATGGACTGCATAGATCTTCCTCTATCTTCTTTCCCGTATATCATATTTTGAGATTGAAAAATGCATCAAAGTTCAAAAATGCTGGTGTTGTGCAACAATGGGTGCGAAGTGGAAGCTGTTGAAGATTCGCTGGTTAGAAAATTGGTTGTCGGCCAGGACGAAACTTTGCATTTTGGTAAATTAGTGTTGTCCGAGTGAAGTGTTGCAATGGGTGCGAAGCGGACACTGTCGAATTTTCGCTGGTTAGAAAATGGGAAAGTGTGAGAGTACTTTTGGTATGAGGCTTGCTGCAGTGGCAGACTTGCATGGTCTACCTATAGGGATGGCGCGAACCCCATAGACTTCAATAGGAAGGCGAACTTTAAAAGCTAAAAAAGACATTTCTGGCCAGAAAAATTATTTTAAAGTTGTTTAAAGGGTGCAACGACCTGGACAGTGGCATGCCAGAGGGGCATCAAGGGCAAAAATGTATCTGAAAAATCCATTGTTGACACAGCGCTGCGTTTTGTGCTGTAAAGGGAAAAAAGTCACTCAGGTGGTGGTTGTGGACACTGTAATATTATGGATATTTAGACAGACTGTGAACAAGCTCACACAGCTAGATGGCAGTTGTTTGAAGAACACACTGGGCAAAAAATGCCTACAGGGCAAATAATGGCTACAAGGTCAACGTATACACTACTACAGCGGTGGATACGGATTACGTAAAATATATTATGGCTGCTTGAAAAAAAGTCACTCAGGTGCTTTTTCTGGAGAGGGTAATATTATGGATATTTAGACAGAATGTGAACAAGCTCACACAGCTAGATGGCAGTTGTTTGAAGAACAGTAGATTACTAGCCAGCAAACTTACTATCCACTGTCCCCCACTGTCCCTGAAATCACTAACAGCTCTCTCCCTACACTATCTCTTCCAAGCACACACAGACAGAATGAAAAAACGCTGCAGGGCTTCGGTTTTTATAGGGAAGGGGAGTGGTCCAGGGGGTGTGGGGGTGGTCCAGGAGGGAGAGCTGCCATGTATCTGCTGGTCTGGGGGAGAAATGGCAAAAAAAAGCGCCAACTAAGGCGAACCCAAATTGGCGAACGTCGCGCGACGTTCACGAACTTCCGGCGAGCGCGAACAGCCGATGTTCGCGCGAACAAGTTCGTCGGCGAACATTTCGCGCCATCCCTATCTACCTATAGCTGCAACAAGACAAATGTAATTATTTTACACCAGTACAATTAATCTCAGATATGTTATTCATTGATACTAATACTCATTTACAGCCAGCTATTTAAAAGGAAAAGATAATTATGTACCGGCTATATCTGACATTTCTCCAAGTTAGATTTTGAGGAACATTTGAGGATATCTTTTGAGTGTCAGGGACACTGCACATACTCAGTGTGGCCTGAACTTCTATTGCTAAGCTAAGCTTAGAAATTGCCAGAAATCACCAAAACAGAAGCAGAAAGTTATATTACAACTGCCAAAGAGATGTTGATGTGAAACTGCTGATTTGCACACCTCTCAACAATTTCCAAAAATAGAGCAATATATCTACCCATCCTCCCACTCCGAGATCGAAACTACCCACACTCCTGAACATTGTCCTTCTCTCCTATACATGATCATAAAATACAAAGCAATGAGAGGTTAATAGCTGAATCACTTCCTCTCTGGGGCTCTTTAGTGGTGATCAGCAAACAAAAACATGTATATTGGGCTTAATGGTGCATGCTCATGCTGAAAAACCAGGGCAAAGACATAAACTGCCAGATTTGGAGGCCACAAATCCCACTATGCTATTCTATACTTTGTACAGGGAAGCAAAGTTTCAATTTTTAGCTAAATTATGTGAAAATAATCCCACTATGCTACTTTATACTTTGTGACAAAGGCAAATTACTGACTATACTGTATCAAAATCTGATCAGCTACATGGTTCAGTTTGCAGTTATATTTGTATATGTATTTGTAACAGGGGCAGGATGTTTTAATTAGTTTTAAATTATTTACTTTTACTGTACATCATATTTCTTCTCCAAACAATTTCAGCTGATGCTCATATCAAATACTAGTTTGTTTTTTCAGTAGAATTTATGTCCAGTGTTTAAAAATAATGTTGCATGGATCCTTGGCATTGCTCCCTTTTTTCTTTTGCAAGCCTAAAAAGAAAAACATTTTCTGCAGCTGTGTGTGCTTTCAATGAGTCTCCCAGGATTTTTTTATTCTTACAATAAGATATTCTGTTGGAACAAATGGCCGGAAATTATTTATCTTTCCTTGGGAAAATACTCTTTTAAAAAAAGTAAAAAGATTTCATGAATTTTATGTAAGAATACCCAGGAAACTTCGAGAGCTGCCTTTGGAAATCTTTGTTTTGGGAAACAGTTTTTATTTCTACTTCATATTTTAATTGGTTTTGTGATTATGGGGGAAAACTCTGTTGTACAAATGGAGCATTTGAAACATTTAGAACATTATCATCTGTCTATTCATTCTTTCTTCCCAAAATATCCAGAAGTAGTCTGGAGTGGGGCTAAAATAACATTCAAGCTCCGTAACATTCAGTTGTCCCTATTAATAAATGGCGCCGATTAGTAGGCCTCCAAAGGGTGTAGCCAATTCAAAAGCTGTCAGGGTTTAGGGATGATTCTAAGGGGGTTATTTAAAAAAAAGTTGAATTTCGGTTATGTGAATTTTTTTTTAACTCTAATAAATTTGAATGTACTCCTAACTTAAATGGGAGACTATTTATGAAAAAACTCGAACATCCAACATTTAATTGAATAGGAACAACCCAAAAATCTGAATCAAATTCAAGCATTCCTCTTAAAAAAAACTTGAATGTCAGGAAAGCGATTAACATCTTCAAATGGTTGAATGGACCTCTGCTGTTGATTTCTACATGAACCCGAGAGGTTTTAAGTGGCAAAGTATTGAAATAGAACTGTTTCCAGGGTTGAGTTACGTCTAACTAGCTGTGTTGTTGTTATCATGGACTTTACAGGGATACTGTCATGGGAAAACATGTTTTTTTCAAAACGCATCAGTTAATTGTGCTGCTCCAGTAAACCTCTGCACTGAAATCCATTTAACAAAAAAGCAAACAGATTTTTGAAATCTGACATGGGGCTAGACATTTTGTCAATTTCCCAGCTGCCCCAGTCATGTGACTTGTGCCAGCACTTTAGGAGGGAACTGCTTTCTGGCAGGCTTTTGTTTTTCCTTCTCAATGTAACTGAATAGTACGCAGTGGGACATGGGTTTTTACTATTGAGTGCTGTTCTTAGATCTACCGGGCAGCTGTTATCTTGTGTTAAGGAGCTGTTATCTGGTTACCTTCTCATTGTTCTTTTGTTAGGCTGCTGGGTGGGGGAAAGGGAGGGGTGATATCACTCCAACTTGCAGTACTGCAGTAAAGAGTGAAGTTTATCAGAACACAAGTCACATGACTTTGGGCAGCTTGGAAATTGACAATATGTCTAGCCCCATTTCAGATTTCAAAATGAAATATAAAAGAAACAGTTTATTCTTTTGAGAAATGGATTTCAATGCAGAATTCTGCTGGAGTAGCACTATAAACTGATGCATTAAAAAAAAAAAAAATCCTATGATAGTATCCCTTTAAGCTCAAATACGGAGCTCCCTTCTTATGACTCCACTCTTACTTACTAGTGATTCAAGCACCTTGAAAAATATACCAACACTATAAATATTTATGTAAATGTTGCCCATATATAACACCACCCTATTTATAATGAAAACATTGGCCTGTGTTTTAATTATCCATGATATCAAGGGAGGAAATTAACTTAGTGATAACTGTACAATGGTGAACTCTAATATATAAAAGAGATGTTTTAAAGTAAAGCAAATAACAGAAATGCATTTCAGGAAATGAGCACTGAAATCAAAATTCTGTTTTGAGGGAAGTCCAGGAAACATATTCGTAAAAAGAAAACAAAAAGGCTGGATAATGTGCAATTTCTCTTTATAAATCAGTGTCAGTGGGAATGTTGATTTTCAAAGAATCACATATGTTTCTAGTGATAGAATCATGAAACGGATTTAAACTGGCAAAATTCCAAAACAGTGGAATTCCATGTATGATAATAGGGGGAAATAATCCTAACAGCTGGTGGGTTGAGATCATGCAATTAATTCTTCATCTTTGCACACCAGCTGCATCTAATCCCCAACAGATTTCATGTTTTGGTTTCCCACTTCAAATCAATACCAGTTGGAGAACTGATTTATTGATATATGCTGAGGGGGTAAATTGTCAAATGATCTTGACAATATTCTTTTTAAAGCCCGGACTCACCTGTAAACATCACCTACCTGAATGTGAGTTTTGTGATATTACACTCTGAACCTTCTTATACAGTGTATTAAAACACTTTAAAATCTATCAGCCCTTCAGTTCATTCTTTAAATAAACAATGTATTAACTGTTTTAACAATAATAGCAGATGTAAGGAAATTAACACTGTGACTAACACTATAGGAATAACAAGCCATAAAGTAAAAATGACAAGACACAAGACAAATGTTACGGAAGACAAATGACTAGAAATGTATATTTAAGAAAATATAGCATGAAGGTCATCTAAGGTTACTAAAATAATATAGTCTAGTTATTCCTGCCTTACTGACTGGTTTGGGAAATTGAATGAGACTGAACAACATGAATGATGGACAACATCTAATTTGAAGGAGTAGAACCCTTATAATTATTTAAAGCCTCCCCCCACCAGGCACAGAGAGAAATTGTAGAGCACCCCATTTGGGGTTCAACAGTACTCATACATGTTAGGATAGTTCACTGAAGACAAATATGCATTCGCCACCTTCAACTAAAGGAAGAATTATTGCAAAAGAGCATAATTTGACTTTACTTCTAACTCATAAGTTCACTGTGAGGAGGAAGGTCATTGCATGTTTCCCTCCACACCAAAAATGATGTAGTGGAACAGAAGTCCATCATATCTTAAATTGGGTGCCCTCCAAAGGGTGGAAGATTAAGGGAGAGGAAAAACAAAGGTTGAACATGGTGCTGAGACATGCTGCTGCATAAGACTACATCAGTAATCATAGGAAGCTCTTTGTTGGTACTTGTAATTTTTGTTTAGTAGCACATTTCATTTGTCCCTATTGATGGATTATGGCATTTACTTTTCCTGTATTCTGCCTCCTTCCTGTCTGCCAAGGCTGAACTACAATGTAAACAGGCTTTCCAGCTTATTGGTGCCTTGTATTATTGCTGACTACAGTTGTATGTGGAAGCTGGACAAATACAGATAGACAAGTATGTTGGAATCTGGCCCAATTCCTATAAAATCTAAAAAAAAAATACCAGCATTACATTAGTCAAAGTAATCTTCCAGTTTAAGGACAATAGCTAAACTATATATAAAGCGGGGTAAAAAAAAGACATACCGTATAAATACATTGCATGTTGCTGCCTGACCGCCATATATCACCACATAAAAACATATATATTGATAGAGCTGTTCATCGATTTTAGGCATATGCAATGAGTATTGTATGTTGTAAAATTGTTCCAAAACAAGCTTGAATACCATTATAAAAATGGTGTTCACCATAACCATTTTTATTTTCAAGATTTCCTTTTTCTCTTTAATAATAAAACAGTATTTTGTACTTGATCCTAACTAAGATATAAATAATTCTTACTGGATGCAAAACCAGTAAGGTTTATTTAATTGAGGGGATTAAAAAAAATAAAAAGTAAAACAGTGGATGGCTTCTGGACTGTTTGTTCATGAAGACATATAATAGCAAAATTGACCTATGCAATCTGGCTTCTGTGTGGTTTCACAGTGAATGGGTACATTACATAGGGCTTTTTTTTTATTAAAGCGTGCAATATTCAGGAGTTTTCAGCAAAACAATTAGATAATGGTCTAAAAGTTGTTACAGTGTGGGATCTGTGTACAATGTATGTGTTAGCCTGTCTCTTGCTAATCATGTTGGTTTCTCTGCTTTGCTAATCTCCAAGGCCTACCTGCTCAGAAGCCATGTTCCAATATCTTGCACTGATGAAATGTAACAAGATCGATACAGGCTGTCAGCAAGTTTGGATATGGCTCTGAGCTATTATGCTGTATCTGTGCTATACAGTAAAACCAGCGGTTCTGGATACATAGTTGGCCACAGGAGCGATTTGCATGTCTCTGCACATAATGCCTTATGTGAGGGTTGAATTCAAATTTTACACTGCATATCATGCATTGTGATAGGGTTTTTGGCTCCTTCTAGCCCACCTCACCGTAACCAGGTTGGTTTCTCTACTTCATTTATTGTGGATCAAACTGTAAACCAGACAAACTGATGTAAAGCATTGCAGCAATTTGGAATGGTAACGTGCACCCTCTTGTGGTGAAATACAAATATGTTTCATAGATGACAAGAAAAGATAATATTGTAAGGTAAAATAAAAAGCAATTCATAATCAATGTATCTTATTACAAAAATAAACAAAGGAGCTTATTTACTTTCCAGATAGTTGGTTGGTTTTCTATTGTAAAAAAGGTAAAAAAAGCCCTAGAATTGAGTTTATTTTAAAATTGTATATAGTATGTACTATATGCCGATCTGGTCATGACCTCTGTTTTACACAAAACTTCTATTTTAGTGTGCACTCTGTAGATCAATGACTCCGTTTAAGTAGACAAGTGAGTGTGCACAGCCATGGTATTGGCTATGCATGCACTCTTCCCACCTGTATTGGTTCCCAAGTGGTCTATATTTTTTTTATTTTTGTGCACTTTAAATGGCAATGAGTTATGTGCATTTTTGTTAACACGTCTGTTCTGGAATGTACTAGTCTAGGAATGTACATGTTAATTCCTTTCCTAATTTTAACTATAAACTATGGATCGTAGAAGATTATTCCTTTCAAGTCTCCCATTGGAGTTCATATTGTCAACGGCATTGTCTTCATGCTATCCTATCCCTATCAACCAGAACTCTACCTCCTTGATTGAAGAAAATCCCTTACCGCAGTTCACCGTGCTGGAGCATCTTCCTCAGGAACAAGCATCAGCATCTCCCCCTTCTACAGTCATTGCTTCATTGTCGCTCCACTCCTCTAAGTCGCCTATCTCCCAGCTGGTTCCTACCCCTGGACCAGCCAACCCTCAGCAACTGGGTCTTCAGCGGTCTCCACTGCCTTCTGCTCCTGAGGGGTTTCCCCAGCAGCTTCCACTGCCTACAGCTCCAAATGGGCTTCCCCAGCAGTCTCCACGACCTACTGTTCCAGAGGGACCTTCCCTGCAGCCTTTGCAGCCAACAGCTCCAGTGGACTTTCCCCAACAGTATCCGCTGTCTATAGTCTCCAAGGAGTCTTTTCTACTGCATCTGCTGCCTACCTCCTCTATTGTTTATGTTCCTGCCTGATACCCTATGTTTGTCTCTTGTTTTATTGGTTCTCCCATTACCCATTGTTCCAAGTCCCCCCAAAGTCCCAGTCTTAGTGGTCCTGAGGCCCCCCATGAGGAGGGGGGTACTGTCAGGATCGTGCCACCTGGAGTCTTACAGTCCTTCCATGCTGTCCTCGCTCCCACGTGGGTAGTGGGCTGCCACGAAGCCCAAGGCGCACTGACGTCACGTGCCTGTGCCGTTTTGGTGCCAAATTCAAACTATTTAAAGGCGCCTTGGACACCATTATGGCGCCCAATTATAGGAATTTGTTTCTATGTTCCTGGTGCTCTATATTATTGCTTCTTTGATTTCGGACCCCTGCCAGGACCTTGTTATTGTACTTTTGCTGCCTGCCTATAAACCTTTGCCTAGACTTTGACCCTAATTCTCCTAAGCTACCTCCCTAGGGTGCCGATAGGCCTCTCCTCACAACATCATCATCATATCATGATAAAATACTTAAGAATTATAAATAAATAGATGAAAGATAAATTTTAACTACAGTTGTCGCTTTCCACAGGGTGAGAGAGGTCTGCCCGGTTTATCTGGATTAATGGGCTTTCCTGGACTCCAAGGACCAGAAGGGCCACAGGGACCAATGGGTCAGAAGGTAATTAACAATGGGTCAGAAGGTAATTAACATAAACACTGTGGCCTCTGAAATACTGTAATTTATTGTTCTTTATTTAAACCTTTTTCAGGGTGACACAGGAGAACCAGGTCTTCCCGGCACAAAAGGAACCAGAGTAAGTTATTTTTGGTTTTTCCTTTTCCAGGATATTAATTATTGTGTTTTTCCTTGTTGTTTATTTGACAAAAGCAACCTCACCCATTTGTAAGCAATTTTCCTAGTGGCAGAGGGTTCAAATATGAAAGTTATTTGACTCACCACCATCCAATCCGTGCACCGGTGTCCAATTTGTGCCTCGTTAATTGCTGGCTAGGCTCAGCAGCCCAGTACAGGACTGTTCACGGCCCGGCTCTGGGCCTCGGCCTGGCAGTTGGGGACCCCTGCTTTAAGAAAAGGAATAGGCTTAACAAACTAATAGAGGGTTGTCAAAAAAAGAATGATTTGAAACCTGCAGCGCTAATCTAAGACGCTGTTATGTAAAGAAATGCAACTACTTTAAAATGTATACTTTGGATCTGTCATATCTGCATTGTGTCACAAATTAATAACTAAAGTCTGCCAATCAATCAGCCAGGAGTTAATAGTTGCTTATGTTACCATATCTGCTAAGCCTGCTAAATTTAAATTGTAGTGTGAAGAAACAACTGATTATATGAAACGATAGATGGTATTCAGGCCTGGACTGGCAAATCTATGGGTTCTGACAAATTCCAAAGGGTTTGCTGTAAGATGCCATAGAAAGTCACTGGTTGGTAGGGGTTGTTTGGGTCTCATTGTACTTGAAATGCCAGGGCCTATTTGGACTCCCAGTCCAGACATGATTATATTGCATATAACATAACATTATTGAGTGGTGCTTTTAATTCTCAATGGGTGGCACTAGATCACTGTGGCCACAAACCTGTTGGGCAACAGTGTGTCTTGTTTTATTGCCATCAATCTGATTGCAAAAAATTCATTAGGTTTCAATTTCTGACACTCTACACAATATTTTTCATAAACTGCACACATGATGCTTCCTTATTTTAACTATAAACTATGGCCCTTGAAAATGTGAAAGATTAACCTAAAACACTGGATGACTGCAGAAAAGGTTAAAGGCTGCTACCTTGACACTGTCCACGACAAGTTTACTGCATTTTCAATTTGTCACTGAATGCAATTAGATTGCAGATTTTTTTCATGTATTTTATTTGGCAATTTTGGACTCGTTCTTTTTTGTTTAATTTCAGGGTCCACCTGGTTCTCATGGATTTCCAGGAAATCCAGGTCTTCCTGTAAGTATAATAAATAAAATGTATTCTGCATTGTGCTTGTTGACTATATTTTGTAATATACCTTTTTTCTCTTTCAGGGTATACCTGGGCAGGATGGCCCTCCAGGTCCATCTGGGATTCCAGGGTGTAATGGCACAAAGGTAGAAAATGGTTTAGTTAAATATGACCTGTAACATAGGGTTACATAGTGATCACTTGTTGGGGAAACAGATATTTTGCCATTGCATCAAGAGTTTATCTTGCAAATATGTTGCCTGCCCCTATATATCAAATATATTAGTATTTGAATTCCTTTTGATAAAGAACTACAGCTTGATTTATTCTCAGCCTATAACAGCAGTTTAAATGTGGTTGAAAGGCTAGAGATGCAGTCTCAGCTGATTTGCAATGTTTATCTTAGGGTGAAAGCGGACCAGCTGGACCACCTGGGCTTCCTGGAATAATTGGGTATCCTGTAAGTACTACTTTTAAGCTCTTCAATTGTTATCTGTAAAATTATGCTATTCATATTATATTGTCAGCAGATTAATTGGGTTCTAATCACACCAGAAACGGTATAAAATGGTTGTGTTATATCTCAATAGCAGAAAAGACACTGAACGTAATGTTTTCTACATTAGAACAATGGTTTACACCCCAAGGCAGATAAAGGGGCAGATGAAGAGTGTATATTACTTAACTTTAATACTTAACTGTGCTTGAGTAATTTACTGTCTGTCAAAACACAACTGTTTTTTTCTTTTTCTTTTACGCTAACAAATAACAGCAAATTAATCAGTTAGCTGGTTTCCCTGCCACTGCTGTGCAAAATATGGTTTCCTTCAGTGGCTTATATGACCTCTCTCTTCATGGTTATTGTTGCATTGTTATGCAATGACTTTAGACTTCCTAAAGGAATAAGAATTAATATAATAAATGTCACAATGCTTGAAGTAAGTCAAGTAGTCCATAACCAACAATTAGATTTAAAAAAGTTAATAAGAAAGAAATGTAAGAATAACAAGTCATAGGTATCAGACACTTGTTTTAGAACCTATTAATACTACAGGTGTTGTAAAGCAAAAATCAGGAAGACATAAATAGAAAATTAGGAACTTAAAGCATGCCAAGCTAAGATTAAAAACTCCAAAGTATATCAATAATAAAATTAGAGTGTGGTGCCATTAAAATTGGAAATATATTGGTTATGAGGGAAGCTAAAAAAAACTGATGTGCATATTCAGTTCTTTTTCTCAATGTGCACAAAAGAGGATTCATTTACTGTATAAACTCTGTAAAGCTACTCATAGCTTAGTCAGTTTTTCCATTTAACGTGACTACATCCATTCAGATTAGAAGAATGGAAGAGGTTGCATATTAAGATTCAGAAATGTTGTTTTACAATGAGGACCTTCCTTCCTGAATCTGATATAGTGGTAGATACATTAGATAGTTTCAAGAAAGAATTGGATCAGAAAATGCATGATGATTTGGTGCCATGGACTACTATACCTGAACTTTGGAACTTTTATTCCATGCCTTAGTTGTTAAAGGCTTAGCTGATGTAAAAATCTATAAAATATATTTGGCAGTAGAATTGGCAACATGGTTCCTATGACACCAAGGTTAGCACCTTTAGCTAGCCCCTGGATCTAAAAAGAAATTACATGATTGTATTCAGTAAAACAAAGACCTATTAAACATTGCAGCCAGATGTCTGGGTCTCACTCCAATGTCATGGCACATATTTTGGTTTTTCATATATACAATACACTGTCATTTGGACTGAGCTGCCTGAATTACTTCTGTGTAACTAAAAGGCTACTGCCAAATGTGATATATTTTATATTGTTAACTCTATTGACTGCTGTGTTTTTGTTTTTTTAGGGATCACCTGGGCAACCAGGACCAAAAGTAAGTTCCCAGTTATCAACAGGTATTTTTTAGATATGTACTTTTAAATGTGTACTATTATTCAAGCATCAGAAAAAAAATCATTTATTATACCGTTATTGCATTAGACCAGTATTAGACAATCCCCAGCAGAACATACAGTAGCGTTACAGTATAGTCATAAAGTCTGTTCCAGATTACAAATTGTCTTACACTTCTAATGGGGGAATATTATATGTTTCATTAGGGAAAAAAACTTTTGAAAAGACCATTGTCAATGTTAGAGACCATGTTTGTGTCCTTTTTGACTGATTATGAACCTCAATGACTTCCTTGCAAAGCTTGCGACCAAATGGCTTTTGTGGACATTCGCACTGTATGTAATAACATTTCGCAATCGCAAAGTGTATTTTGCAACAAAATATTTAATAATACTCCAGAGAAGGTGATAATGCTAAACTTTGCTTAGCTATGTAATTTTGCCAGTGAATAATTTTACATTGCAAGTAGTGCTAAAATGTGCAAAAACGCCATCACTTGCAATTTTTAATTACATTCCCCCTTGTTATCTGGCTCTGACTCTTCCTGTCTGACTTGTCTTCACCAGCTCCTTCTCTACAGTTAACTTTTGGCTCCCTTTCATACCCCTATGGGAGTCTCTGGATACTTTTGTGGTAAGACCTGGTGACACCTTATTAGCGGAGGGTCAGGTCAAAAGCCACAACTGGCTATTATAGGTGCAAAAGAACATGGATAGACCAGACTCAATTTGCTTCCCTTTGGTTTGGTTATACCCTACTTTTTGTCAACATAATTTCTCATGAAATAACCATCCAAAAGTCAATAAATCACAAAGCTCAGAACTAACTTCTAAGGTAATTGATTACTTTTCTCTGACTGCCTGCTTATTAAAGAAAATAAAGTGATTTGTGAAACTATTTTCCTTTCTAGGGAGAACCTGGAGATATTACTGGAATTGATGTATCAATGGTAAAAGGAGAAAAGGGGTTTCCTGGAATTAACGGATTGCCGGTAAATTATCTCTTTGTTCCCATACCATACAGACAGAAGGCTGCTATGTAAAATATGCTACAGTACCTTAAGCTGTTTCTAAATTTTTCTACAGGGTACACCTGGATTGCCAGGGACACCAGGAGTTATGGGACCAATTGGGCCACCAGGCCTTGCAGTAAGTGACCTTTTTATCAAAATAATAATTAAAGGAGGATTAAATCCTGAAGGACAATATAGCCCCAAATGCTTTATGTATACTCTGTACCAGCCTAGAGGTTCAGCAGCCATGTAACAGTAATGATCCATGTCATCCATCTCATCCATGTCATCAAGATCAAAGCTTTTGATCTTGTTAGCTGTCATTTGAGTGCCATTGATGCTGCACACACTAGTTGTGCTCTGTGTTGTTATTGAGAAGGGCAAATATAATATAATCAAAACATACATAGTAATTTAGTAACTTACAGTAGGTTGAAAGAAGACACACATCCATCAAGTTCAACCTTTTAAGTCTATAAATAACCTGCCTAACTGCTAGTTGATCCAGAGGAAAGAAAAGCCCCCATCTGAAACCTCTCCAATTTGCCTTCCTTCCTGACTCCAAGATGGCAATTGGACCAGTCCCTGGATCAACTTGTACTATGAGCTATCTTTCATAATCATGTATTCCCTCCCTTGCTGAAAAGCCATCCAACCCCTTCTTAAAGCTATCTAATGTATCAGCCTGTACAACTGATTCAGGGAGAAAATTCCACATTTCACAGCTCTCACTGTAAAAAAATCCCTTCCAAATATTTATACAGAACTTCCTTTCTTCTAATCAGAATGGGTTGACCTTGTGTCAGCTGGAAAGACCTACTGGTAAATAAAGCATTAGAGTGATTAATTTATGATCTCCTTATATTTATACATAGTTTTCATATCACCCCTTAAGTGCCTCTTTCTGAAGGGTAAGGAACGGCAACTTGGCCAGCCTTTCTTCATAGCTGACATTTTCCATAACTTTTACCAGCTTAGTTGCCCTTCTCTCCACCCTATAATTCTATAATGTCATGTTTGAGCCCTGGGAACAAAAACAGTACAGCATTTTCTAGAAGGGGCCTTACCAGCACTCTGAACAGGGAAGAATAACCCCCTTCTCCCATGAATCTGTGCCCCTTCTAAAACAGCTCAACAACTTATTTGTACTTGATGCTGCTCACAGCATTGCTTGCTACATCCAAGCTTATCTGCAAGGACTCCAAGGTCCTTTTCCATTGCCATAAAAGACAAAGCCATAATAACATTCACTAGGACAAACTTTTTAATGTGATCCCTTCACAAGCCTTCAAATAATTTGCCCACCACAGATGTCAAACTTACTGGCCTATAATTGCCAAGCTGAGATCGTAATCTCTTTTTAAATATTGGAATGACATCAGCATACCTCCAATCCATAGGTACCATATCAGATGAATGTGAATCTGAGAAAATCAGAAATAGAGGCCAGTCTAAAAATTAACTAAGTTGCCTTAGAACCCGAGGCCAGCAGTCATGCCAATTGCTCTCATTCTCTATATAGGTAAAGAGATGTTTTTTTTTTTTGAAAAAGGAAGTAGTAATGTGAAAGCCAGGAGGAGGTTAGCACATATTCACTCAGAAAAATAAAACAAACCTTTATATTTATTTTGGCAAACTCACTATACTTTGCAATATCTCAAAACCAAGAAATATATTTCCATTGTTCTAATCTTGCAATTTAGCCTAAACATACAGTATAAATGTACAATTTCTTTCAGGGACCTCCAGGTTCACCTGGTGCCCCAGGACAAAAGGTAAGTACTTTTAAAATGTTTATATAAAACATGCCAGTTAAATACACATTTTTAATTTTTAAGAACTGTTATTCTGTTCCATTAAAATGTGCTAAAAATTTCATTAAGTCAATCCTAATGTTTATGGAGATATTTCAATGACTCATCCTCCATGTTTACCTTGTATTAACTTTGTATTAACTTTATATTAACTGTATTAACTTTCCCTGATTCATCATTTCACTTTGTATGTGTTTCCCCCTTTTCCTTGACTTCCTCTAAATATACCATTCTCTATTTTATATTTTGTTCCTACTGTCTCTTTGCAGCTCTGTCACTCTGCCACTCCTACATTCTTTCTTCTATGCCTCTTTATTTCCTGTCTGGATTAAAGAGAATGTTCTCATTTAAAGGTTTATGCAGTGTTTGTAGACCTCAAATGTAGACATAAATGCTGCAAGCTTGAAATTCAATTTAGAAAAGTGTATTACATTATTATAGTCTTTTCTTTGCTATATATCTTTCCTGTATTCTGTTTCTGCTAAAGCAAATAAATATATTAAACATAGCAAGGCATAACTTAACTACATGAAGGGGCAGATTTATTAAGAGTCTAACTGAAAATTTGAACTCAAAATTTTGTTTATGGTCAAAACTCTCAAATTCGACTAAGGAGCTATCCAAATTCAATTACAGTTTTAAAAAAAAATGTAATTAAAATTTGACTATTTGCCTCCTAAAACCTGCAAATTTACTGTTTAAGTCAATGGGAGAGTTCCAGAGATCAGTTTGGAGATGTTTGCAGCCTTTTCAGGTCGTTTGTATTCATCCAAGTTAAAAAACAATTATAAAATTTTGGTAAATCGAATTTATTGGAGTTTAAAAAAAACCAAAAAAAAAACCTTACATGAATTCGATATTTGATTCTTTATGAATGTGCCTTTAGGTGTTATTTAGTAAAATTGTGTATATATATAATATATAATGTGTTCAATTGTAGATGTATGGGAGGTGTCTTAATTGCTTTACTACAATTCCTTGCAAATTTGCAGCTGTACATCCTTACATCTTCAGATCTATTTTTTCTTACCTTAAGGGCCCTTACACACGGGCGTTTTGGACCTGCGCTCCCCTGCGTTGCGTTTG
>CM044434.1:104624687-104652063 GCA_024363595.1 Xenopus borealis
TATATATATATATATATATATATATATGCAAAGTTTCATAGAATTGTTTTCTTTTACTAGGCAAAAACATTTTTTGGGGTTAACATTCCCTTTAAGGAGGTGAAACATATTTTTACATAGCTAAGCAATACCTTAGTCAGCCAGCAACCTATAAGGTTGGCCTGTAGGAAAATTCCTCTTCAGGAATCTATGAAAGGCCGTGTCTGAGCTGGGCACTTTCTCTTTGGCCTGAAAAGATCTGATGACAAGTGGAGTAGGCCTCTAGTGCAAGGATCACCTCAGAGGTGAGATATAGGTTTCTAGCTAACAAGAGCAGACATTGGCCCCAACAAGGAGGTTGTGTGTGGGGCTAGAACCCCGGGCAATTGTGCATCAGTTGGGGAATATAACATTAAGTTGTACAGTAGGTTGCAAAGGGACCTATGGGCTGTAATGAGATAGCAAGTTTGTGCACTGTATTTACTGTACTATGTCCTTCCCTGTGTAAAGCTGCTAAAATAAAATCTGGTCAAATTGTATTCATGTGTGAGAATAGTAAATGTGTATTCCATACCTGTAGGAGTGGGTCAGTTCTGGGTACCCCAGTTTCAAACTGGTCAAAATTTCTCATTTCTTTTCTATTTTAATTGTATTACTATTTTTGTGTATTTTATATTATACTTATTAATGTAATATAATACAAATGTTAAACTGAAGTAAATATACATCGGTGCATATCACTAACTCTTGCAGATAATGCTGCAAGTTACTTTTCTGGATTTCTTTTCTTGTTAGGGAGAAAAGGGTGAAACGGGACCACAGGGGCCTCCAGGAATTGTAAGTAAAAAAATATTTCTGAATAATTCAATTCATATTTAGAGACTAGAAGAAAATCTAAAGTGGATCTCAAGCCAAAAACGGTTTGTTTTATGAAAGAAAATGCTATTCTAAACACCCTTTCAATTCACATAAATTAAATATTTTAATAAAATTAATTAAAAAGTTTGACTGGTGATCTCTTAAATATGCTCTGTAATGCATTGTTTGTAAGTAATTCATTATACTTAGGGGCAGATTTATCAAGGGATAAAAACCCTCAAATTCGACCCTTGAAGTTTTCCCAAAGTAAAATCCAACGGAATAGAATATCAAATTAGTAGGATTTTACCGCTATTTGATCTATCGAACGATTGAATATCGATCATACGATTTCAATTTTTAAAAAAAATCAGATGATTTCTATTCGATAAAAAAAAACGTAGAAAAAGCCTATGGGAGCTTCCCATAGGCAAATATAGCAACTCGGTAGGTTTAATCTGGCGAAGTAAGCAATCGACTAAATTTTTAAAGGCAAGTACTTCGACCATCGAATGGTCGAACAGTTTTCTTATGCGAATTGTATGATTCCCCCTCAGTTTGCTTGCACCGTAGCATTTTCCGGAATGCATTTATATATGCATATCCAGCCATGCCTGATGACCTTGCTCAGAAGTTTTTTTTTGTAATGTAACTTTATTAGCAAGTGTGTGTAATCCTACTCACTCCTACATGTAATCCTACTCAATCCTACATGTAATCCCACTCACGATATGCATAATCCCACTCACTCATGTGCTCATACTTGTAATCCCATTCATGGATTAATTTTTTTATGGGGGGTTATATGTCCTTTAAACAATACAAAAACTATAAAATCCATTTAAGATTACATGGTAAAACAGGTCCCAGTGCAGTCTGCATATTTTGATTATTAATCAGTTTTACTGTATCAGCTTCTGGCAGATATTATTTGACTTGTGCTGTTTTGATCATTTATGACAATACCTAAATTTAGCCCAGACCACACTGAGCATGAGCACAGTCTTGGTCTTGCAAAGATGTGTAACAAAGTTAAAAGATGACAGCCACCCGAGGCAAACTTTGAAAGCATAAATCATTTGTTTTATTAGGCTTTGTGGTGCAGTAAGTTCCTGTTTATGTTCAATATACAAAGTACAGCATTTCTAGCCATATTAAATTCTAGACTTGTCCTTTAAGGTGAAGACACATGGATCTACTAGCAGCACAAAGCACCAGAAAATACTCTGCCATAGACAATGCTGAGAATTGGCTCTGCTAAAACACATGTAGAGACAGTTATCAGTAAATTATCAGCAGTCTATTTTTGTAGCTATGACAAGTAGCTGCTACTAGTAGTGCAGTGTGTCGATTATTATTATTATTATGCATATAGGTCATTACGGATGACGATACAGCAGTATGTGAAAAAGGAGATCGTGGACTACCTGGGTTTCCTGGGCAGAAAGGAGAAAGGGGTCTTAAAGGTAACTACATTCAAGCTACTTTGAAATTATTTTGATCTGTTATAAGTAAGTATAAATAACCATGGAATGCACACCTAAAACAGATTTGAAGATCAACCTAAAAAAGATCCATAGACAACCCTTATTATAGAGGTTCATTTACTTACATCTAATTGTGATTTTTTTTCACAAATCATGAAAAATTTGTGGTTTTTCTATATTCAGCAAGTAAAAGTTGTCAAGGTGCTGTAGAAGCCAATGGAAGCTGTGCTGATGATCCTATAAATATTTGTTCTTATGGAATGCACCTTGTTTTACTGAAAAAGTACATTGCTTTTCTATTTCTTCATTATCTTTTCATAATTTTATTTTAGGTGCTCAGGGAGTGCCAGGCATACCAGGATCCCCAGGTAAAAATGTTACCATACAGCAATAATATTAGATACAATTTTTCCATGTATAAAGGCTTAGAATATTAATTTAACAGCAAAGCTTTAAACATGAAGCAATATACATTCATACTTAAAGGAATTGTTCAGTATAAAAATAGAAAATGGGTAAATAGATAGATAGGCTGTGCAAAATAAAAAAAATACTTCTAAATTAAATAGTTAAGCAAATATGTAATGTATAAAGGCTGGAGTGACTGGATGTCTAACATAATAGCCAGAACACTACTTCCTGCTTTTCAGCTCTCCAAATGTTGCTTTTGAATCTGAGCTGAATGCTGAGGATCAATGGGAAACTCATTGACCAGTTATGTCCCATGTGGCCCCCCTTCAAATCACTGACTCAGAGTTACAGAGCTGAAAATCAGGAAGTTGGATTCTGTTTATTCTGTTAGACATCCAGTCACTCCAGCCTTTATACATAAAATTTTTGCCTAACTTACTATATTAGAAACATTTTTTATGTTGCACAGTCTATCTACTTACCCAGTTTTTATTTTTACACTTTAACTTGTGAAACATTTTTTTTTTTAGGCAAAATATTTCTGTTGAGAGGGAGAGTATGGGGCAGATTTACTGAAGGGCAAAGTGACTGATGCTGGCGACGAATCGCCAGTGTTACCGATTGCCAGGACTTTGCCGATTCACTAACGCAGGGGTCAATTCGCTAGCGAAAGAGATAGACACTAGCGACTGTATCGCTAGGCGACTTTTCGCTCTGGTGAATGGAGGTTACTCCGCTAATTCACTAAAATGCGGATTTTAATTAAAGTTACCTCTTTCGCCAGACTTGCCTTCACCAGCTCAGACCAAGTGAAGTGCAATGGAGTACACAATCTTCAGTTACTTACGTCATATTCCAAGTGGAAAAAGCATCCGTCAGCCAGGCCGAAACTTTTACTTGGCGAAGTGTTTTGATGGGTGCAAAGTGGTCACAGCAATGCACCCATCCAGCCTGCCCTGATAATTTGCATGCAGTATGGTGAATAGATGCAAGGGATACAGGGAATTGACTGCCTAGATCTGCTGCTAATGGCAGGAATTTGTACATAGACATATCTTACTTACACCTTGTGAATTGGGCGCTAATGTCATTATTGACTACATACACATTGCCACTATACTGTACTGCCTAAGCAATGTAATCACAGTTTATGGAAATTTAAGCTTCCATTTTCATTCACCACACTTAAATAATGAGATAGCAACTAGCAATAATGGTGGAATTATGGGCGATTTGCATTCAATTTTTTTTTTTTGCAAATATACTGTATAGTACATTTGTATTTGTCACTCAATTGTCTGGTATATAATATATTACTGTGCACAAACATGAAGAGTCTGCAGACTTCTGTTTACCCTTTGGCTGCTGCAGGGATACATTTTCTGTGCAACTATCTTGAGAAAACCTATAGCAAAAAATAGAGTCATTAAAGGAGAACAAAAGATTATCAGCCTAGTTGGTAAAATACCATCCAAGGCTGGGCTGGTATTACAAATTCACCTGCAATGTACTTGCCAGTAAAGTACTAAAAAGCACAATCAATCTTAAATGGGCCTTAAAATACAAATGTTTACATTATACCAAAAGTTTATCAAAAGGTTAACAACCACTTTAAAGGAGAAGTAAAAGTCTTTTAACTTGGGGGTGCCATGTTCTTACCTGAAACCACAGGCCTATTAGGAGAAAATTGCACCGGTCTGGGGATTCTTCCAGCAAGCACCACAAGGCTATTGTCTTTTGACTTCTATCTTCAAATTTCCTGGGGCAGACGCATGCTCAGTAGAACGAAATAGCCGATGACTTTTTAATTAAAGTTCGGCTTCTCCATATAATGTGAACTTAAAAATTGTAACAAATGATATGGTAGAAAACTACAGGGCATGAAATTAAGCTTTTTGATTAACAAAAACCGCACATCTTTTTCACAGCTTCTAAATTTTGAATTAAAGAAAAAACAAAACAGGCAGTGCACTGTATATAAAGTATGCATGCATCTTATGCAGAGTTATCAAGTATAGGTCATTTAATTTCATTTTCTTTTTTCTAAAGTTTAATATCTAAATATTTTTTATTATTGTTTTCATGCTTCAAAGGTAAAAGGTAACTTTTTTGTAAATATTTATACACAAACAAATGATCAGTGAACTGGATAAGTAATCCATTGTACAAAAATCATCTAAATGTGTAAATAAAAAGTTAGATCAATTTGTCATGCACATACAGTCACGGTCTGGGACGATGGGACACCAGAAAGAAACCTAGTGGGCCCCCATCTATTGAGTCTACCACCAGCTCAGATCCATACCCTGGGCCTCTTCTTCTTTTTCTGCCTCGACCGGCTGGTCATGGCATAAATACAGTATAGTGCGTATATACACGATGGGGCGGAGGGGACCCTGAGGAAGCAGCTCCGGTGGGCCCTGGGCCTGAGTCCGGCCCTGTGTACATACAAAGCCACATAAAAGTAATCTGTTCCTCTACTGTATGTCTGTACTGAGCATTCATTACCACAAGTTCAAACCCATCTCCCCCTGTATTAGTAGTATTTACTTGTAACTTCATACTATTATCAAATGCATTTTGCCCCAATTACCCTTAACTGCCTCCTAGCAATCTCCAACTGGATGAACCAGCGCCACCTCAAACTCAACCTAACAAAAACTGAATCATTTTTCCACCTAAGCCTGGCCCTACTCCCCTATCTCTATTGATGGCATGCTCATTGACCCAGTCAACTCAGCACGCTGTCTGGGGTAAATCTTTGACTCCTCTCTCTCCTTCTCTGATCATATTAACACCACTATCAAAACATGACACTTTTTCTTACATAACATTGCCAAAATCCGTCCCTTCCTTTCACCTGATGCAGCCAAGACATTCATGCATGCTCTCATCCTATCCCGCCTAGATTACTGTAACCTTCTACTAACTGGCCTCCCTAACTCCCATCTCTCCCTGCTACAGTCTGTATTACAATCTGCTGCCAGAATTATCCTCCTCTCATCCAAAAGGGTACAGGCCCCTCCCCTGTTGAAGTCATTATCATGGCTTCCTATAAAAAAAGAATAACTTATAAACTTCTCCTTGTAGCCTTTAAAGCCCTTCATTCCTTTACACCTAACTACATCTCATCTCTTGTTTCTCTATATGTTCCTGGCCGAAACCTCCGCTCCTTTCAGAGTTTCCGCTTGGTTGTACCCCCCACTTCTACTGCTGTTTCCCGTGTCAAACCCTTCTCTCTTGCAGCTCCTTATATTTGAAATGCCATTCCTGCATCTCTCCAGAGAGAATCCTCCCTCAATGTTTTTAAAACAAAACTCAGAGACTACCTCTGGGAGCACCTGGATAACACCTGAACTGGGAACTGGCACATATACAACAGTTTCACCCACTGTAAAAGCACTTTATTACCCCTCCAAATTGTGTCCGTAAGTTACCCTCCCATTTAGACTGTAAGCTCCACGGGGCAGGGTCCTCCATCCTTTTGTCTCCTCGACACTGTGTAATTATATTTTATATTTATGTAAACTGTATTTATAATAATACACTTATTGGTACTTATTAATGCAGTGATTCCTTGTTTGTTACTACTAATTTATTGTTGCTGTACAGTGCTTTGCCCTCAAGGAGCGCTATACAAATAAAAGTATACATACATACATACGTACAATTGGTAGACTGGTCACAGGCTATGCATACGTATTTGATCATAGGTAAACTTTCTTTCATTTAATTCTTTTATAGGGCTTCCTGTTCCTGGATCTACTGGGCTACCAGGTTTTCCTGGTGACAGAGGTGAAAAGGGAGAACATGGATTGCCAGGGCTAGCTCTTCAAGGACCAAAAGGCAAAGATGGGTTTCCTGGTCCTCCTGGATTACCTGGTCCACCAGGTGTAATAGGTAAGTAAGAAAACATTTATTATATACATATGTAACAGGGCCTCTTGTGGCTAGTTAGCGCCTGTCACTAAGATGTTCATATGTTAGGCCTTTGTTACCACAAAAATATTCTTTCACAATACGTGCAATGAACTCAAACACTTTTATTGCTTTACAGCCTCTTGCAGGGAAACACCTAACAATTCAGACTGGGGCTGTGATTGCCGACAACGATTCTAATAACACAATGCTTGTTACTCACACAATGCAGCATTCACCCCTCTGAAGCACTTGTCATGAAGTATACACTAACAGGAGTGTCATTAACTGTACATGTGCCCATGGGCATGCCAGGGGCTGCTGCCGCTTCTCACGTAGGCTCTTCACTAACCTACTCCTGAACACTTACTTCCCTTTCTCTGGTGCACAATCACCACAGGGCACTAGTCCAACTGGTTACTTGTGGTTGGGACAACAGGCTGTCCGTGCTCTTCCACTTTTGAAGTGAATTCACTTGCCACTAGCTAGCCCTAACTGTACCAACTTCCACAAGTGTCCGGCCACTTTGGTCTGGTGCTGCTTTAGGTTTGCCAACTGTTGGGGTTTCACCCTGACAGCCTAGTATTTGGAAGGTCTGTCTGGATTTCCAAATTAGAAAATAATGGCATGATCAGTTCCTTGCCCAATATCAATGGCTCTGCCCTGCCCCCAACATCATCCGTTTCCTCCCCTGCCCATTTTCTGGCACCAGAAAAGGTGATAACCCTATTCTAGATGTTACAGGCCAAAAGAGGACATGCCCCAGCAAGGCACTCTCTTATATAGGCTCACAGATGGACTTGGTGCCATCTGCATAGCTTAACTATTCACATTATGAGAATAAATTCTTTATATTAACCCCTTTACATGTGTGTGTATATATGTATGCCATGTGCTACTGAGCTCAACCCCCCACCCATAAAGCAGAATGAGGATATGGTATATATGGCAATTTTCAATCATTCTTTCCAAAGTATCAAGAAAATTTTCAGTCACTAAAGTGCTGATGAATGGGGAAAATATTGGACTATTGGTAATCCTTTAAATTGCTCATTTCAATATTTGATAAATCTGTGCCCAAGTACATTACAATTACTAGTTTATCTGATCTAGTTAGAGCAAAAGGTTGGTAATTAAAGTTTACAACAATAGGGGTGCTATAAGAATTGAAGATCCATTATGTCCATATATATATATATATATATATATATATATATATATATATATATATATATATATATATATATATACCTATACTTCAGTGGAATCTTCTTGCATTTTCTTTGAGTGCTGTTCTAATATTTATTTATTACTCACAGAACATATAGCCAAGAACAGGTTTAAAAACAGAAAAAAGAGACAGTGCATTAATCTCTACAGCGCTACGAAATAAGTTGGCGCTATAGAAATACATGTTAATAATGTTAATAATACAATACCACTAATCTGGCTGTATTTTATCTGCCTGGTCATTGAAGTATATGTTATTATAACCTATAAGTATTGTTTTCACAGATACAAGCCTAGAATGTGTAAATGGGCAGCCAGGAGACCCTGGATTACCTGGAAATCCTGGACAAAATGGATTCCAAGGGGAGAGAGGGCAAAAAGGTATAATGTTCTGGTAAAGCAGAGTCTCATAACCAGAACCTTGATCTAGTTATCTTTTATTTATGGAGGTAGACCAGTTTTGCCATTGTTTAATGATAACTCTATGTACATGTGCAGTGAATGTTTTTTCTATAAATATACATCTCAGTTACCTTGGGGATGTAATGATATATGCACAATGACCCCCTCTACTAAAAGGGATATTGCATATGTTAATGTTTGTAAAGAACAAATCCATTCCATATATAAAACAATACAGTAGCAACAAGCTTTATATAAGTAGAGCTACATAATAAAACACTCACCACTATATGTTTGGTGGTGGTACAAGTAGTGAATGTTATCTGGAAACCCATTATCCAGAAAGCTCTGAAATACAGGAATGCAATGTTCTGTAGAGTGTAATTTAAGCAAACAAGTTTTATTGTAGTAGCAATTTCATTTTTCTCTGCAATAAAAACAGCGCTAAAACCATAGTGGTAAAGTACATTAATCTAAATCATGGAATTTCTAATCGAAAAACACAACATTTCAAATAACAGATACCATGCCTGTTATAAGTTATATTTGTGTTATTACAACGTTGTTGTGTGCTTCACATTTTGTTAGTTTCACAGGTGTCAACAAGCAAATATTAATCTAGAAAAAAATATGATTCATATTAATTTGAATATAATTTGCTTTACCCTGCAGTTGTAAAAAAAAACATGGATGTAATTCATGATTTAATTTATATTTTAGTGAGTAGTAAAAAACAGATGCTGTGTGACAGTCAGGGAAGTGTTGTAAATGAGGAATTAGCATAGTCAACATTTGCATGTTAAATTGCATAGTATTCATATGATTTCGAAGTCTGCAATTTTTCTTAACTATGTTTTAGGTGATAAAGGTGACACATGTCCTTCATGCGATTTAGTTCCACAAGGACTTCCTGGACCATCAGGTCCTCAAGGACCTCCTGGAGATAAAGGTGAGTACATATGACAGAAAAGGGAAAATTTATCATACTTACCTTGATTTTCCTTTCCTCAACACCACCAGAAGAACACTCCCCAAAGCTTTAAAAGCTCAACCCCTACCTCCAATCCTGTGTTTAGCTTCAAGAAACTACCAAAAAGGGGGTGGGAAACTATGAAATAGAGTGTCTAGGAAAGGAGCATCATGGTAAGTATGATACAATTTTCCCTTTAAACTGGACATTCCATGTCATACACACAGGAATATCCCCAGATGGGAGGGTAATAAGTCCACAAAAGGAAATTGGATCCAAGAAACTAATCTATTCCAGATAAATCCTAAGGAGAATGAAACCTCCAATAGTGAACATTGAGAAAACACCTTCTTAAACCTGTGGACTCTATCTGCAGAGGAAAAATGGACTGCACAAGAAGTGGAGTGAGATAGCTACAGTATACTCCATAGAAAGAGGAGAGTAACAACGAGTATCCACTTCCCTCTTCCACTACTTACCAGCACAGCTGTATCAACTGTGAGGCCATCAGAACAGCATTATTGTTAATAGCTCAAGAAGTGGGGCACTTGTAAAATATGGCTTACTAGAGGAAAGAAACAAAACATTGTTAGCATTCTGATGTCCGTGCGCTAGTTTGCAGGTTGCCGATAATTACGATTTCTGAAAAGAGATCATACTAAATAAAGAGAAAAGCAGGAGCAACAAGCTTGATCGGTCCCGAACCGGACACAAGTTTTAAGCTAACACACACCATACCGATACTACATCTGATATTCGAACTACGAAAGAAATCACATTGAGACCGCTACCTTTCCAATAAGCCAAAAACAGCTATAAAAAGTGTGAGTACCCATACACCCACTCCTAAAGCTAATACCATCAGACGTTACTACTCCATATAGTGCATCATTTTCTTTCAGAAATCGTAATTATCGGCAACCTGCAAACTAGCGCACGGACATCTGAATTTTTCAATTGACCAATCAAGGATACGTGGATCCTTACATCGTTTGTGCAGCTTAACATCTGAGAGACTGAGCGCAAATCAAATTGTTCTTTTTGTTTAAATTGTTAGCATTCTACCTGCACAAAATCTATATTAAAAATTGTAGATACCTATGCAAAATCAAGTATAGATTATTTTCACTTAGACACAAAAAATTACAGAGCACGTAAGAATTCTGCCATTATCCTTGGACTATAGACCCAAGCATCATGCAAGAAACAACCCACTAGCTTAGAAAGTGATATCAGTCACAGTACCACCATGCCTACCTGATCCAGGAGACACATTGCCTCCTACAAATGAGGTTGGAAAATGATCTCAAGGACCAAAAACACCCGGTCCGTAGGATGCTTTTCCTGCATGCTCTAATGCTTTCTCAAGGCTAAACAAGAGAACTTGCTTCCAATGGGAGCAGAAGGACAAAAAATTGGGAGTGGGAATGAGTTTTTAAAGCTTTGGGGTGAGTCCTTTTGATGGGAGTACAGGGGCCGGGCTATCCCGTGTGTATGGAGTGTCCAGGGATAAAATGTGTGCCTTTACATATAGGTTTTATGATTTGTAATACTTAAAGGGATACTGCCCCATGAAAATAATAATTATAATAACATTGTCTTTACATCTTATTTATAATTTTGCCATAAATGTATTTTCCTGTTGTTTTTACCTGTGCAGCGGTAGTCTGTTAGCATTAGAAACTCTAATTGACAGTTTAGGAAAGGACAGTCAGGTTGGCAAAACAGTCAATTTAGGAACTTCAAGTAACAATTCATTACAATTGCAGAACTATCAGCAAAACAATTAACATGACCTATAGGCATTTTTTTTATGTAAATGAATTTTTTCAAAAGAATATTTTTAGTGTCAGTATCACTTTAACCACTTAAAATATTAAAATTTCCTTTGAAGCACAGCCATATTCACTGTGGCTAGGACAAGCAAGACAAAACAATGATTTTAAATATACTGTACAAAGGGAATGTGAAATATTTTTAATCCCCCTTTTAAGAACTGAACAAAACAGACTGTGCTTATTGGTTTGGATATTTATTGTGCTTATTGGTTTTGATGATTATTATAATCAGGTTAAGGCTGAATGTGACCACCACAATAAATGACCAGAGCACTGTAAAGCAGCAGAATTTAGAAACATAGTTTAGGTGTTTTTTGTTTGATCCCATGATACCTTGCAATGATTGTTACAATATTTTGTAATTTGCAATGTGTTTAAATGTTTTGTTGTTATAAGGTGCTCCTGGTGTACCAGGAATCAAAGGAGATAGAGGTCAACCAGGCTATGATGGGTTACCAGGCGTGCCGGTGAGTCATTTCTTTAACTATAGAAGTAGTATAGTTTCTCATCATGGTCACTAATACCATGATTAACTTTGCATTTTCAAAAACCACTCATGATAAGTTGGTGAATTATTTATCCATCACTAAATATATGTGAACAACAATGACTTTGGGACTGACACTACTTCCTGAATAAGCAGGGGATTTTGTCCTTGAGAAGCTGGAAATATTCACTAATTTAACTTGTCAGTTTTTCACTTTTTTATGCATTTGGTAGTAGTGATTGTGGTCTAATTAGAAGAATGTCATAGGGATTTGTTATTGGGAATATTATCTTATTATAAATCTACAATAATTCATGACAAGACATCATGTCATGATGTTTAAATACCAGGGGCAGATTTACTAATGGTCAAATGTTAGAAGCAAAAAAAGTCGAAACTCCACCTTCAAATTTTTTTAAAGGGCTTTTTCAATCCAAAATGGACAGATTTCAATCGAATAAAAAAAAATGGTTTGAATCGTTCGTTCGATCGATTCTCCACAAAATCCTTTGAATTCTTGGAACTTATAAATTTTTTCAGGATAGGTTCTATGAGGTCCCCCATAGGCTAAAATGGCAATTCTGCAGCTTTAAGGTGGCAAAGTGTTTAAGTCGAAGGATTTTAAAAGGCCAGTACTTCGAAAATTTGACTTTTTTGAATATTTACATTTTTTAAATTTCCGATCAAATTTTTGACTTTTCGATAGTCGAAGTAGCCCAAAATTACTTTGAAATTCTAATTTTAAAAATTTAAATTTTATTCGAATTTTCACTTTAGGGGCACATTTAGTACTAATGGTTGAAGTGAAAATTCAAATAAAATTTGAATTTCAAAGTAATTTTGGGCTACTTTGACTATTGAATAGTCAAATTTAAAAAATGCAAATTTTTTATATTTTGAAGTACTTTTAAAGTTTTTTAAAGGGCTTTTTCAATCCAAAATGGACAGATTTCAATTGAATAAAAAAAATGGTTTGAATCGTTCGTTCGATCGAATCAAACGATTCTCCACAAAATCCTTTGAATTCTTGGAACTTATAAATTTTTTCAGGATCGGTTCTATGAGGTCCCCCATAGGCTAAAATGGCAATTCTGCAGCTTTAAGGTGGCAAAGTGTTTAAGTCGAAGGATTTTAAAAGGCCAGTACTTCGAAAATTTGACTTTTTTGAATATTTACATTTTTTCAATTTCCGATCGAATTTTTGACTTTTCAATAGTCGAAGTAGTCCAAAATTACTTTGAAATTCTAATTTTAAAAATTAAAATTTTATTCGAATTTTCACTTTAGGGGCACATTTAGTACTAATGGTTGAAGTGAAAATTCAAATAAAATTTGAATTTCGAAGTAATTTTGGGCTACTTTGACTATTGAATAGTCAAATTTAAAAAATGCACATTTTTTTAATTTTGAAGTACTTTTAAAAATCCTTCGACTTCAACAATTGTCATTTTCGCCTCATAGAACCTGCCTCAAAAATTTTCTAAGTTCCAAGAACTCGAAGGATTTTTATTCAATCAAGAATGGACCTATTCGAACGATATAGGTCAATTTGAGATCAAAAAAGCCCTTTAAAAATACTTTGAAGGTCAAATTTCGAAGTTTGTTCACTTAAAAAATTTGTAAATTTGGCCCTTAGTAAATCTGCCTCTAGGAATTAAGAGCTGATTTTAAGTACTGAATTGAAAATTGGTTGATTGTTGCAATAAATTTCCAATATGGGTAGTATATTTTAATAGGGTAGCTTTGAAAATATATCTAACTTCTGTATAGCATATTTGTAGTAATGTGTTTCTTTCGTAAGATAAATAACTCTAAATCTACCAAGGAAAAGTTGTCACCACATAGTATATTGACCTCTAATGTTACAATACAATCAAATCAATCAAGAAAACACTTTAAATGTCTCCCAGAAATCGTTTGTAAATGATGCACAGTAAAAAATAACGAAGTGTTTATGCTGAGAGTGGTTTAACAGAAATCTAAAATGTTTACAATGTAACCAAGAATAACAGTGAGTTTATGGGGTATTTATTTATATTTTAACACATATGAAAAATTACCATGGGTTTACTTTATTTTTTTTCAGGGACCTCAAGGTAGTCCAGGTTTAATGGGAAGCCCTGGTACAAAAGGAGAACCTGGGGAGGTATACTTTGAGCCAAGGCTAAAAGGGGATAAAGGAGATGTAGGAATACCTGGACAGCCTGGAGCACCTGGAAAAGAGGGAAGACCAGGCAGTGATGGGCAACAAGGACTGCCTGGTCCAAAAGGTGTATCAGTAAGTTTGCATAAACAACTATACCCAAGAACTTGAACTGAACTGCTGTGTTTTTGACATCAGTAGCTTTGTAAATTGGACAGTTGTTGATATACTATGCACAACAATAAACCAGTAAAGTATTTTTTTTTCATTCTTTTCATTTGGTAGTATTTTGTACCTCAAAAATTTGACATGCAGGTGTTGAAATATGTAAAACAACAACAACTTTTAAAAATTGTATTTAGTGAACAACTTCTAAACTTTAAATGAACAATCATAATGAAAACATTATCTTTCATATTTACACTATGTATAATCTCAAACATAGATATCACACTCCCTTTAGATATTTAAACTTATTGAGTGTACAATTTAGCTTCAGCACTACAAAATATGTTGGCACCATATAAATACATGTTAATAATAGCTAATTTTGAAGGCTTGGGGATCATAAAATTACTCTCTTAAATAGCATCAAATAACCAAATGCACTATTGCTTATTTTTAGGCAACAATAGGTGCAAAAGGTGAACAAGGACCTCCTGGTGACAGAGGATCTCCTGGAAACCCTGGAGAACGTGGATTTCCAGGACTGGCTGGCATAGGGCCTTCTGGACCACCTGGTGAAAAAGGAGAACCTGGTGTTCCTGGATTTGTAGGCATACCTGGTGCACCTGGTAAGAAAAAGATTTGGATTCCTATATAACAATTTATAGACAGTTAGCTAGTTTGGCATTCTCAGCTGGTTCCTCTGGAAGAAAAGAGCTTAAACTGTGTTGGTTATATGCTATTCATCACTGAAAAAATTAATCAATTACATTAAGCGATTTTCAACAACCCCTCAGGTTTGTATAACAGTTGCTTAATCATGCATTGACTGCCAATCAATAGTGAAAATTTTGTATACATTTATAGATTTTTTAACATGTAAATATTTCATGTGTTTTCTGCAGGTGCTAAAGGTGAACCTGGAAAAGCTATTATTAAAACTGGGCCACCAGGACCAATGGGAAGTGCTGGAGTTCCTGGCCTTCCAGGAGATCAAGGTACTTTAGAATAAACTTATGTTGGCAGGGTCAGTGTAGGAAAATATGACCATGTAGTGTGTGTCATTCATTTATCATTCATCTAACAGGTGAAAAAGGATCTTCAGGACCTCCTGGTAGACCAGGACCCCAGGGGGAGAAAGGCGAAGTTGGCTTAACTGGTGTAGGACATCCCGGGCCTCCTGGCGAAAAAGGTAGATTTAATATAATTTACACTACAAACCAAATAGCTTATAGTAAAATCCCATGCATAATATCAACTTGGTTTTAAAATTAATTTTCTGTCTTTATGTAAACCTTTTATTCCCCCCCCAAAAAATTTATTTTGTAGGGCTTTTACATCAAATAAAAGGTGAATTTCCACCATTTCCATCTTGTTTTTGATGAAAAGTTTGTCAAAGTAAACCCAGAATAGGAACTGGTGTTGACTTTCCATAAGTTTGGGTTGAACCAGAATGGGGATTTTTTTCACAGTGCGGTTGTCTGCAAATGTGTGTTTATTTTGGAGTGATAAAACAACTTCTACTTTTGAGTGCTATCCTTTTGAAATCTAAAATCATGTAGCTTTCACAAGCTAGCTATAAGTACATATTGCTTTACTGTAGCAATTGTATACATTTATTTTAGAATCAGTTTCTAGAAACTAATTTTGAGAAATATGTGTAGACATGCTGCATTTAACTGGCTAAGAAAAAACAATCCATTTTGAAGCAATATAATTTTTTTAGTATTAATGGTTCTTTTAAAAAAATATTTTCCTGTTCCCAAACAATAATAATAATTGTTTAACTGACAAATATACATTTTAAACCTTATATTGGAAATAATGAAGCCAAAGGCAAATTGCATCATTTGTGTGTTGTCTTTATTTTTATCATCTATCATTGCATAGGTTTTCAAGGAATGCCAGGCACACCTGGTCAAGCTGGTTTTCCTGGTCCACAGGGACTTGATGGATTACCAGGTTTAAGAGGGGAACCTGGACAAAAAGTAAGCAGAATATTTCATGACCATATTTTTAGGATTTTCTGTAGCTAAACAGTGTTACATATTTTCAAATGCAACAAGTTATTAAAAAAAATCTATGCATATAAAAGAAAACATACTTGCTGTCTCACTTTCTGTTACTGATCACCTGATTTACTGGCTTGCTTATTTGTATCCAGATTTGACTTTCTGTTTGTATATGTACTTGCAGGTGTTTCGGTATAATCTTTTGGTCTATACTCTTTAGGTTTTACCATTAATACTGTATCAAAGATTATGGAATAGGTTAGAAAGCACTTGAGTTACATGCAGTGCTGGTCACATCAATCACATTTTTGTTTTTTTTTATATATTATATATAAATATATTTTTTTTTTTTCTTTATAGTTCCTTTATTTTATTTACTCAGGGTGAACCAGGTTTGGGTCTTCCAGGCCCAAAAGGACTGCAAGGACCCCCTGGGCCTGCTGGAATTCCTGGAGAGAAAGGAAATCATGGAGCACCAGGTGTGCCAGGAGAACAGGGATTTTCAGGTGTTCCAGGCCATCCTGGGAGCAAAGGTAAAATGGGATGGCACATTCCTAAATAAACAAAAATATAACAAATTTTTCTTTTACAGAATCCACATTCAGGTTCAGGTTTTTATACAAAATATGAATATCAGTTTTAGGCCATACTGACCATAGACTGCTTTATGGAAATAGGCCTAGTCAACATTTTAAGCCACAGCTTATTCTCCTAACATCGGTACTATTATATTATATTTAGAGATTTGTGGCAATTGTTGACAATAGTCCAAGGAAGACAACTTATAGTTGGATTTTTCCTTTGAGTTGAGTCCAGTGGATGTTACCTTATATTGCATGCAAATATGTTATTCACTTGTATAGCTTTAAATTTAATGATTGAACCACCAAGTTACAAGGCATTTCAATAACTTTTAACTTATATACTTATATTTAATATAAATATATATATGCTAATACATTGTGTTTTATAAAACAAGGTGAGCCTGGTATTGTGGGCATTCCAGGAATTCAAGGACCTCCAGGTGTACCTGGAATTGGACCTAAGGGGCAACAAGGACTTTTGGGACCACAAGGTTCTCCAGGATATCCAGGTAGAAAGTTATTGGATTACGTTAAACATATTTGCTTTTTTTCTAGTTCGAGTTTAGCAAGAGCTTTTAAGGTCACTTCATGTTTCCAGTACTGTCCTTTCACTCAGTGTCCCATCTCCTTTCAAACTCTAAAGATGAATAAAGCAGGAGAACCTTATATAACATGTTTCACCCAGTAGTTAGCAAATAACAGAATCATTACAGGACTCACTTCTTCAGCTATACAATATCACTATAATACATATATACATTTCAATTCAAATTATAGAATTAAATTTGTATTTTCCAGTATGGATTCAAACTTGCATTTGTTTGCAATTACAGGGCTTCCAGGAGTTAAAGGAGAACGTGGATATGCTGGTTTCCCAGGATTAGATATGCCAGGACCAAAGGGAGACAAAGGAAATGCAGGATTACCAGGTACAACAGGTGTATCAGGAATTCCAGGCCAGCCAGGTGGACCAGGGAAAGAGGGCCTTCCAGGTTTTCCAGGTAAAGCAGTAATAAATAAAGTAAATTATTTTATATGAATGTGGTCATTGAATTCAAAATTCTGCTGTGCTCCTTCTACTGCTTCTTTGTAGTGGAAAAGCTGTATCACTGGAATCCCACATGATATTAAACTGCCACTTCTGACATATTCTGACTCACACATTCCTTTACATCTAAAGAGAATAGGAGTAATAAATACAACATTAAAATGTGTTATTGTAAATGTAGCAAACCTTCACTTCAGAAGTAAATCCCACTTGTGGCAAACTTTTCAAAACCTTAAATGACGCCATTGCACATGTAAGGCACCTAAAATGCACTATATAATTGTCTTTGTTTACTGCATACTCCTCAACACAACCACAGTGCTGTATCCATGATAAATGCACGTGTAAAAATATTTTAATATTATTGTGACTCAGATATAGTTAACACACCATTAGAATTTAAAACTTTGGCAGACAAGGGACAAATAAGAATCTATTCCATACATTGAGAAGAGGCTCTACTACTAATGTGTGCTAGTAGAGGCTACAAGAGACAGCAGTCTATTGTTAATAGGATGAGGATGCTACAAATAATGGTTCCCACTTGCAACCAAAATATATTTCAGACTGTTTCAGTTCTGTCTGTGAAGTTTTTAGCCTTTCCCCAAACCTTCCTATTTGATTGGAGAGGTTTCAGATCCATATTTTCAGACTGTTATTTATGCACCACTATAGACTTAATTAATGCTAGCAGCACTGGTGGCAATATCATTTTCTTCAATCGTTTACACACCTATGAACTCTTTTTTAATTTCTGGGATTACATTGGCATGGAAGTGAAAGTTATCTAAGGTTTAAAATGTTTAGTTTAAAATAATACATTTTAACTCTGCTGGATTATTTGGTTCATTTACAATATTGATTGTTTTCAATTAGTTGCTATAAAAGCTGCTAAAATATATAAAACTGTGCTGCATTCTTTAATAGGACCAAAGGGAGAAATGGGTGTCATGGGAACACCAGGAAACATTGGACCACCAGGAGCCCCAGGCAGTCCGGGAGCATTAGGTGAAAAAGGTAAATAGTGTAAATGTCAGAATAAATACAAATACACTAGCTTCCCATGCTTTGGTAGCTTATTTATTTAATGGCACTATAAGTGTTATTCAATATGTTTTTGGGTAAAGCAAATAAGAAATAAATGCATAAAGAAATTTCAGCTGCAATGCTTACTCTTGCTTCTATGCCATTATTGACAGCATTCTGTACTGGTGAATTTGATCAGCAGCAAATCAAATTTCCATTTGTCCATCAGTACTTTATGCAGAATGCAGAAGTGATGGCTGACTAGTGCAATTGATTTTGTAATGATTGAGCAGCAATCTGAAACTAGAATCTGAATCTAGCCTGAGAGAGAGACTATAATATTTGGGATTGTAAAGAAAATAGTCCATGATCTAGACTTGTATGGTAAATCCAGTCCTGGGGTCTATGTATGTGGATAAATAACATCATTCATAACAGCCCAGAATAGTGAAATGGTGTTTAGGGACTGGGTGTAAAATCACTCGGGATGCGGTCATAACAGACCAGAATGAAGAAATGGTCTAATTAGTGACCAGGTAAGAAATCATGCTATGATTAGGGTTATACATACAACTGTAAAACAAAATATTAACAAACATGAGAATTTGTAGAATGTTTGCTACAATTATCTGTCTTGCCTTCTAGAACATCTGATGTTGTCAGTATTAGGAACTAATCTTTAATAGTCTTGCACCCTAATAACATAATTGTTGCTTTTTGAATAAAATATTTTAAAAACTGTGTAGTATCCTGATAAATGCTTATTCTGCCATCTTTTAAGGTGACCCTGGTCCTGTTGGGCCTCCTGGCACAGCTGGATATCCTGGGACCAAAGGAGAAAAGGGTGAAGCAGGATTGCGTGGTGTACCTGGAAAAATAGCAGAAACTGACATGGAGTCTATGAAGGGAAGCAAGGGAGATCAAGGAGAAAGAGGTATGGTATTTCCTACGATTAAAGTGTCTTTGCTATGTGAAAGTCTGTTAGCATTGTGTGCTGGGATTTATTTACTTGCCTGCCAGTAAGGTTAATTGGCCATTTTCTTGACTATTTTAGGATGAACAGTATCATTGGCCCAGATTTTTGCCATAATAGAGTTTAAACTAACATCACCGTTTTTGACATAATTTCAGGTTGAAACACCTTTGCATTAGAAAGTTAGAAAATAGAAACAAAGATCTGATTGATTGCCAAAGGTGAAAATAGCACCCATGTCAGTAAATAAGCCTACATATTGTTTTGCAACATTATCCAACATGGGTATTTAATTATGGCCACATAATATCAGTAAATTATACTTTTACTCATTGCTTAAAAGAACAGTTCAGTATAAAAATAAAAACTGGATAAATAGGCTGTGCAAAATAAAAAATGTTTCTAATATAGTTAGTTAGCCAAAAGTGTAATCTATAAAGGCTGGAGTGACTGGATGTGTAACACATCTTTTTTAGCTCTCTAACTCCAGGTTAATGAAAGACTTTAAGGGGGGGCACATGGGACATAACTGTTCAGTGAGTTTGCAATTGATACTTAGCATTCAGCTCAGATGCAAAATCAAACAGTTATGACCCATGTGGCCTCCCCCCTCAAGTCATTGATTGATTACTACCTGCGGGGCCACTCCTGCCATGAGGCAAGGTTAGAACTCTGCTAGTGTAGACAGTGCTATTGCGCTCATTGCATTAGCGATGCTCCCCCCCTTTGACCCACTCTGGAGCAGGAGAGGGGAGGCATCTGGGCTGCTGACTCGGGCGTCAGCACCAAAGTCAACAGATAGCAACACTCCCATCTTGTAAAGATAAAGCCGCCTATATCAGCAGCACCCCCAGGGTCAGCCCTGACTGTCTGGTAACCAATCAGTGGAAACCAAGAGAGCTGCAAAGCAGGAAGTAGTGCTCCGGTTATTATATTACACATCCAGTCACTCCAGCCTTTTGATTACACATTACATTTTTGCCTAACTATAATGAACACAATTTTTATCCTGTACAACCTACAGATGCAGTCACTTGGATTTGTAAGTTAAATGCGTCGTGACTCAGGGCTAATTGAAGAAACTGTGTTATCCAAAGTTATCTTAACTCATTTAAAGGGGTGGTTCACCTTCAAGTTAACTTTTAGTATATTGTAGAAGGGCCAATTCTAAGAAACTTTTCAATTGGTCTTCATTATTTATTTTTCATAGTTTTTTAATTATTTGCAATTTTCTTCTGTTTCTTTGCAGCTTTCAAATGGGGGTCACTGACACCATCTAAAAACAAATGCTCTGTAAGGCTACAAATGTATTGTTATTGCCACTTTTTATTACTTATCATTCTATTCAGTCCATCTCCTATTCATATTCTAGTCTCTTATTCAGATCAATGCAGGGTTGCTAGGGTAATTTCTACCCTAGAAACCAAATTGCTGACACTGCAAATTAGAGAGTTGCTGAATCAAAAGCTAAATAACTCAAAAACCACAAACAATAAAAAATGAAAACCAAATGCAAATTGTCTCAGTATATCACTCTCTACATTATACTAAAATTTAACTCAAAGGTGAACAACCCCTTTAAAGGGGTGGTTCACCTTCAAGTTAACTTTTAGTATATTGTAGAAGGGCCAATTCTAAGAAACTTTTCAATTGATCTTCATTATTTATTTTTCGTAGTTTTTTAATGATTTGCAATTTTCTTCTGTTTCTTTGCAGCTTTCAAATGGGGGTCACTGACACCATCTAAAAACAAATGCTCTGTAAGGCTACACATGTATTGTAATTGCTACTTTTTATTACTTATCATTCTATTCAGTGCATCTCCTATTCATATTCCAGTCTCTTATTCAAATCAATGCAGGGTTGCTAGTGTAATTTGTACCCTAGAAACCAAATTGCTGACACTGCAAACTAGAGAGCTGCTGAATAAAAAGATAAATAACTAAAAAACCACAAACAATAAAAAATGAAAACCAATTGCAAATTGTCTCAGAATATCACTCTCTACATTATACTAAAAGTTAATTTAAAGGTGAACAACCCCTTTAATGCATTTAACCTTTTCATTAGCATACCAAAGCACCATTGTTTTCAATGGTGAACTCTTTAATTGGATGGGATGCTGTGACACAATATTCTGTGCTAAGTGGGATAAATGGGATAGATGAGTTAAGTCACGACACATTTAACACACAAATCCAAGTGACTGCATCTGTATTTACTGTATGTACCCAGTTTTTATTTTTATACTAAACAATTCCTTTAAACTTACAGATGAAGCCGCTTTGGATTGTGTGTTTGACACAGAATAACTAAACTCAGACTTCACACTTGTCACACTTAACACAGAAAATTGCGTTCACCATTGTGAAGAATGGTGCTTTGGTATGGTAATGAAAAGTTTAAATGCATTAAATGAGTTAAGATAACTTTAGATAACACAGTTTCTTCAATACGCTCTGAGTCATGATGCATTTAACACACAAATCCAAGTGGCTGCATCTGTACACCTGTTAATTATTTTTTTTTTGTTTTCCTATGGGAAAAACATTAAACAAAGCACCAGACAACACCAAGAGGCCCATTTATCAAAGGTCGAATTTCGAACTCATGTGAGTTTTCTTTAACTCTAATAAATTTGAATATTCTGGAAATTCGATTGGGTGATTATTTTCTCCAAAAGAAACTCAAATGTCAGGAAGGTTAATAACGTCTTCAAATTCGTCACTAGACCTCTCCCACTGACTTATACATGAACTCAGCAGGTTTAAGGTGCCGAATAGTCGAATTTGAATTATTCAAAGGGTAGAAGTTTGATCATATTTAAAATTTGAATTTGAATTAACATTCAAATCTAGTATGGATAATTCACAATCGAATTTGAGAGTTTTTACCAAAAATCATTTCTACTAAAAATGTACTATTCGACCCATAATAAATTTGATCCCTAAATGTGCTAGTTATCCTAATTCAAAAGATATTGGGGACAATATACTGTATGCATTAATTGCAGGTGAGATTGGCATCTCAGGAGAAAAAGGATCTATAGGGGAATCTGGCAGCCCGGGAATGCCTGGAAAAGATGGTCTGAGAGGAGTACCAGGAGAGACAGGTAAAAATATGTTGTGTCTTTCAAAATATACAAAATAAATACTAATAACATTAAAGTAGCCAGACTAACATAACTGGTTTTATCTCTCCATGAATATTTTATAGGACCTAAAGGAGAAAAGGGTACACAAGGAATACAAGGAACCCCAGGATTTCCAGGACAAAAGGGGGCTATGGGAGGGATGGGTTTGCCAGGTAATTCTTCTGAATACTTGTTTGCCTGTATAAAATTGACATAAACAAGAAGCATACAATGAAAAATATTTTTAAAAAGGTATTTGATAAATAGTACAACAAAGAGGCAGTAGTATTACTTGTGGTTCCTAATTGCCCCTGCAAAAATATTTTGGGGACCCTGCCTTACCACACTACTTGCTCATCTTTCCTTGGAGGGGCTATAAAGTTCTTTCTGGGCAAGCACTTTAGGGAGAGTGACTGAAGTTTATCAGAGCACAAGTCACATGACTTGGGGCACCTGGGAAATTGACAATATGTCTAGCCCCATGTCATATATCAAAATGAAAAATAAAAAAAATCTGTTAGCTCTTTTGAGAAATGGATTTTAGTGCAGAATTCTGCTGGAGTAGCACTATTAACTGATGTATTTTGAAAAAAAAAATTACAGTATCCCTTTAAATAATTTTTTGTGGTTTACAGTAACTATCCTAATACACAATTCCTAGTGCTAACTAGTTACATTTGAAGAAATTAAAAAAAAAATAAGAAGGTAATAAATCGATCCCTTATTGTCAGCTTAGTTTAAACCACCTGACTGAAGTATTCAAACTGAGCAGATAAACATCAGACACTTCCTGCATCAGTCAGTTAAACTTGTGGTGGCCACCAGGTAGAACAGTAGTGGGCTTTCCAGTTTCAAAATTCCACTTATAATCAAACAAAAGAGACAGCACTGCTGCAATCCCTGTTCATATCAATTTACAGTAGCAATGCGTGCCTGTATGGTTGTTTTCATATTGAGCCCTGTTAACTTTTAATATGGATATGTTTTAAATACAGAGACATTGAGTTGAATGTAGAGAGTAAATCTTTATTGACTGACATATCTTCACATTTTAATTAAATGTTTATATGTAAGTTCATTGCAGTAAACTTAGTATATATACCAATATTTATTATTAATTTCCTTACCTAATATTCTGTATTTTTCTAGGGCCTACTGGAGAAAAGGGTCAACATGGGCTTACAGGATCACCAGGAAGCCCTGGCTTGGAAGGAATAAAGGGAGAAAAAGGAGTAAAGGGTGAAGTGGGTCTTCCAGGTATTGGCATTCCAGGGGTGCCTGGAGTTAAGGTAAATGAACATCCTATCACCCATCCAGTTTAAGATCACCCTTTATACACAATAATATGATAAGATTCTGATATAACAGTGATACAGATGTGTACAGGCAGTATAACTGCTTAACTGAGCAGTGGTATACACTACTGGAGTTGTATATAAAGACTGTAGACAGAAGTTAAAGAGGTGTATACACATACCCATTAGTCTCCAGTGCAGTACAGAGTGCAGTGTCCAGCCATGTCAGGAAAACTTTGCAGACTGGGTCTGCAACTGCACCCTAATTTGTGTATCTGAATGAGGGGCATGCCTAAATGTCTCCCCCTTGCCCATCCCTCAAAAGTAAAATACAGGTATGTGACTTGTTATCCAGAATGCTCAGGACCTGGGGTTTTCCCGGACAACCGATCTTTCCATAATTTTATCACCTACATGAAAGTGATTCAGGAATGCTCAGTAGCTTTCAATCCAAAGTTAATAGAGGGGCAACATTTCAAATTGTGCCAAGTACTTTTAGTCTAAAATGAACACTTTGATAACTGAATTGATCAATAACACTGAATTTATGTTTAATAGGGGGATGCTGGAAGAGATGGCCCTCATGGGTTACCTGGGGAAAGGGGTGAAAAAGGTGATGCTGGTATTCCAGGAATGCCAGGATCTCAAGGTTCCAAAGGTGCAACAGGCCAAGTAGGCATCCCAGGTAAATACTGTAGCTATTCATCAAACTTATTAATATACCAATATCAAGGTAACTAATAATAAATATTTTGCAACTGCATGGTTTAGGTAACCCAGGACTTCCAGGAGAAAAGGGTGCCAAAGGGACCTCTGGGTTGGTGGGCACTCCAGGCCTAAAAGGACAATCAGGTAAGGCAATAATTATATACATATGCCCACTAAAGGATTGTTTTTAATGGTAAGGGGCAAATATGTTTATGCAATAATGTAATAGTCTTCATGTACATTTTACTTCTATTCACAAATACATGAGATTGTGATATTTTTAATTTTGTGTATGTATGTATATATATATATATATATATATATATATATATATATATATATATATATATTGAATTTCTGTACATTAGGTGATCCAGGCATTCAAGGTCCTCCTGGCCATTCTGGAGAGAAAGGTGAACCTGGTTATGATGGAATTCCAGGCTCACCAGGTGAAAAGGGAGAGCCAGGTACGTCATTGCAAAGAACATGTCTTGAAGATATTAATGGGGTTAGAGTGGTCTAATTTTGATACCTAGGGATCTTGGTGCTGCAGGGGAATTTAACAGGGTGGAATAATTGAAACATACAAATTAAGTAATTACATTGCTGTTAAATTTGTAATACTACCAGCCCTTATATATATATATATATATATATATATAAATATAAGCAGGAATCGTTTTATATTTATGAAACAGTTTGTGAAGGACAGATCCCATTGACTTCTACATGACCTTAGTAGCTTTTAGATGCAAAGTTTTATAATTGAGTTTTTTTGTGCTTTTTTGGTTAATAAATAAAAAAATCATGTTTTATTGTCATTATTTAAAGGTGTGGTTTTTAGTGAGAAAAGTTTGATTCATGGGAAAAAGATAGATAGGAACATTGATAAATCAGCCCCCAAAATGTAAACATTTTTAACAGAAACCTATTCCAACTTTTGGAAATTTAATATAATTATTTTGTTTATGATTTAGGCATCTCTGGTAGGGGACTTCCAGGATTTCCAGGAGAACAGGGAGAAAAAGGTGCACATTTTCACTTAAAATTAAATCACAACAAAATTGTATTATTCTTGCATTCAACCTTTTCCTTCCTTTTATCTTTGTAGAAACCCAGCCAGCATGTGATTCTGATTTAAACTTGTTCATTCACTTAGGCTTCATTCACTAATTGTTATGGATTCAACAATTCTTCCTCAGGTGTATAGTATAGTATAATCTACACTATACTATAGGATTGATGAATCTGAAACATGCAGTGCCACATTTCTCACATCTCATAAGTATACATTTATAATGAAGTGGTGTGCTAAACAAGGCTTCTAAATTCTCCGACAGCTCTTTATTTCTGATTTGTAATTGTGTACCAAGCCTATCTTATGCTGTTGTTCATGGAAATCTTGGTCTCATTAATCAATTACAATGTAAATGTGGGCCTGGTAGGTCTTTGATTCTTGGAGATCCTACTGTTGCATCAACAACACTTAAGAGCATATTTATCACAATACAGAAAAATATATTTGAAAAATATTGTTATAAATGCAAAAATAATATATGCAGAAATTATTTGTGAAGTCACATGTGCTTTACAGATGAAGCCACTTTGGATTGTGTGTTTGACATAGAATAACTAAACACAGATTTCTCACTTGTCCCACTTAACACAGAAAATTGTGTCACAGCATCCCATCCAATTAAAGAGTTCACCATTGAAAACAATGGTGCTTTGGTATGCTAATGAAAAAGGTTAAATGCATTAAATGAGTTAAGATGACTTTAGATAACACAGTTTCTTCAATTAAGCCTGAGACATGACGCATTTAACACACAAATCCAATGGCTGCATCTGTATGTTTGGAAGAACAAAGCAATGCTTCCATTATAAGTGCAAAACCCTTAAAAGTATGTTGCCACCCCCAGAAAATCATCATTATTTACTACAAAAATTTGAAATCTTATCTCCAACATGTCCATATATACACAACCAGAAGACTTCTGTAACATTAAATGCCCAACATGCATAGGATTACCAAAGTTCAAAACATGTATAAATCCAAATATTGAAAAGTGAGTATTATATAATTTATACTACAAAAACAATCATAGTCATTTTCTACATTTGCCAAAATATCCAGTGAGTTGACCCAGTAACCTATATATGTTTGAAAATATATAGTCACAACTAATGTTTGGTGCTATAGGTTCCAAAGGTGATATTGGTTTCCCCGGTGCACCTGGAATTCCTGGTGTCCCAGGTATAAAAGGTGATCAAGGATTACCTGGTATTCAGGGCCCTCAAGGGACACCTGGGTTCCCTGGACCTCCTGGAGTACCAATGGAAGGACCCAAAGGTGACAGAGGACAGCCAGGCCAAGCAGGATTTCAAGGTACGGGTATTCTTTACTGTTGTTTTTTATTGTCGTGATTGGATGCCAATAACATAAAAATACAAATGTATGTAATATTACTCTATATGGTTATATAACTTAGATACTATGACCATAGCAAAAATTATTTCATCAATCATATTGATCTGGCAAAGCTATACAGGTTCTCAAGTAGTTCCAATGCATTCCAGATCATGCATGCCATATGCCGTATTGACAATGTGCAACTAGTATATTTAACTTTTTTTTGACTACCTCTAACTAGGGATGGCGCGAACTGTTCGCCGGCGAACTTGTTCGCGCGAACATCGTCTGTTCGC
>CM044434.1:104654471-104756056 GCA_024363595.1 Xenopus borealis
GGGTTCGCGACGTTCGCGAACCGTTCGCATTTTTTGCCGCAAGTTCGCGAATATGTTTGCGAACTTTTTTTCCGACGTTCGCGCCATCCCTACCTCTAACTGTACTATAACTTCTAACAGAAATATATTTTAATATCTTTTTAAAGGTTCTCCAGGCCCTGTAGGACTTCCAGGAATTCCTGGACAGGATGGTATAAAAGGTGAAAAAGGAGAAAGAGGATGGCCTGGAGTACCTGGTTTTCAAGGGTTTAAAGGGGAGCTTGGAATTCAAGGACCACAAGTAAGCATTTTGCTGATATATTTATATTGTATATTTTGCTATACAATAGAGCCATATACATATATTTCTTGTATACTACACGTCTAAAATATTTCTAGGGAGATGCAGGTCTTCCAGGAATAACTGGTCAAAAGGGAGATGCAGGACCTCCAGGACTTCCAGGTTTTCCAGGTAATATGTTTCAATTGATTTCTACTGGTCTTGTAACAATATAGAGAACTCTTTTAAAATTTCCCCACAGCCATTCTACTGCCACACTGTGGCACCCCTGATCCCCTCTATTTACTCCCTTTCCCATTCCTGGGTACCATCAGGGCCCTAGCAGGGGGTCTCAGGTTGATTTTGTAGAGAGAACTGATGCAATCTTTTAAAATAAAAGAAAGTTAACATTGGACAAGATCAGGCAAAATGACCCACAGCCATGTGTGGTCAGGCAACTTTCTTTGGAATTTACTGCCTGTGGTTAGGTTCTCTCCTCACTAAGCCTTTACATGTAAGCAGCCTATGCCTTATTTAATGGAACCCTAAAAGATATTTAGCAGGATTTTATTTTTTGGTCCTTTTATAGGTATGGTGGTAGCAAAACCTAGAATATACTGTTCCAGCTTGTTGTTGGATTACTGTGCTGGGCCATGGAGCTTGCTGCAGCCAATAATTTTTCTTAATCTTTGATCATAGCATGCATACCTTAATAACAGCATCTCAAAACTGTTGCTGTCTCAGGATTGTTGTTTGTACTGTACATCAGTACTACACTTGGATACATATATAATCTGCTTTCTTTTTTGCAACTCTGTTATTTTAGCATGCTTACCTTTTGAAAGCACTTAAAATCTGAGGCCAAATGGTTATTTCATAGTATGGAACTATACATCCTTTGCAGTGCTACAGCTGTTGGCATAATAACATTGAATTACTGATGGCACTGCATGTGGTACAGTGTGGTTGCTTCTGTAGATAAATCATTTGTGCACTGTGGCAACCCATTTTATAGTCTAAATCAGTGATCCCCAACCAGTAGCTCGCGAGCAACATGTTGCTCTAAAGCCCCTTGAATGTTGCTCCCAGTGGCCTCAAAGCAGGTGCTTATTTTTAAATAACTGGCTTAGAGGCAAGTTTTGGTTGCATAAAAAACAGATGTCCTGCCAAACATTCTCTCCTGTAGGCTGCCAGTCCATATAGGGGCTTCCAAAAAGGCAATCAGAGCTCTTATTTGACATCCCCATGGACTTTTTCATGCTTGTGTTGCGCTCCGACTCTTTTTTAAATTTAAATGTGGCTCACGAGCAAAAAAGGTTGGGGACCCCTGGTCTAAATCCTTCTTTCATCTTATACCACCTTACATTAAATCCCTTGATTTTGCTGAAAACTCCTCTGTTTTATGAGTTTATGTAGATTGTTTTGGTGTTTTATTTGTGTTATAGCTTATTTATTTTCTTATTTTGCTTAGGTTTGAAAGGTGCTATAGGTATATCTGGAGAAAAAGGTGATCCTGGTGACAGAGGCGTACCTGGACTTAGAGGTATTATTTCACTAAAGTACAAACCAAAACATATTCTATGTTATATATGCTTATGCATGTCTATTAACATAGTAATTTAGTAAGTTAGGTTGAAAAAAGACACACATCCATCAAGTGGAACCTTTCATGTCTAAAACCTGCCTAACATTAGTTGATCAAGAGGAAGGCAAAAAAAGCCCCTTCTGAAGTGTCTCCAATTTGTCTTAGAGAGGAAAAAAAATTCTGAGATTGCAAAAAGACCAGTCCCCGGATCAACTATGAGCTATCTTCCATAACCCTTTATTCCTTCACTTGCTAAAAGGCCCTTCTAAAGTAAGCCAGTAGGAATGATTTGTGACAAATGCACAGTTCTCACTGCAAAAAAACACTTCAGGACAGTTTGAGGGAACCTCCTTTCTTCTAATCAGAATCGGTGCACACAATACTGATAAATAAATTAATAGAGGGTTTATTATTTGATCCCCTTATATATTTATACTTAGTTATATCCCACCTTAAGCGCCTCTTCTCCAGGGTAAAACCCAACAGGCCAGCCTTTCCTCATAGCTGAGACTTTGCATACTTTTTACCAGCTCAGTTGCCCTTCTCTGGACTTTCTCCAATTCAATATTTTGAGCAATGGAGACCTCACATGTACAGCATATTGTAGACAGGGCCTTTCCAAGACCTTATTTACCCTTGATGCATTGTTTGCTAAAGCAAAGTTTATTATCTAGAAGGACGACATCTTCCTTCTCCATTGTCAATTTGCCAACTGCACCCCCATTAATGGCATAGGTAGCTTGCATATTTTTTAGGTGCACGAGTTTACATTTATCAACTTTGAATCTCATCTCAAAATCCAAATAGATCATATCAACTGCTCCCCCACTGTCCAGCATCTTACTTCCCTCATCATAAAAAACAATCAAATATATCTGACATGACCTATCCTTCATAAATCCATGGTGATATCTGCTTATAATGCCATTCACCATGGCATACTTTTGAATGTGATCCCTTAATAATCCTTAAAATAATTTACCCACCAGGATTTAGTTTTGATTTAAATACAGACCCAATCTCAGTCAGTTCAACCTTTTCTTAAATATGCCTATTTGATTAACCAGTATATTAAAGCAATAAAAATAAATATTTCTTTTCTTTTTCAGGTGATTTTGGTCCTCCTGGACCTGCTGGTACACACACGGTCACTAAAGGAGAACCCGGAGACCCAGGACCGCAAGGTCCTTCTGGTCCTAGAGGAATTCAGGGATTGCCCGGTCCAAAAGGGGAAAAAGGTTGGATTATAATTGCTTCGAGCACATTACTTTTTAAAAATTAATTTTACCATAATACAAACATTTGTTCTGTTCCTTACTTTTTCAGGTGTGTCTGGTGTTTCTGGGCTGCCTGGACCAAGTGGTACACCAGGAACACATGGTACCCCAGGTCAAAAAGGAGAGACTGGTCCAAGTGGTCCAGAAGGTTAGTGGATGTTTTAAAAAAAAAAAAAACCATGGGCCAGTGCATTGTGCATCTCTAGATAAAGTTTGCTTTCAAGATATTGTATATGGACCTCCATATGCTATCCATCTGTTGGGCCTCTGGGTCTCAAAAAGAGTATCAGATCACCCCACATGTAGTATTTATGGTGAAAACTGGTAAGATGTGTTAGACCAATGTTACCTTCATTAAAGACTGACCATTACATTTCGTTTATCTAGCTATCAATGTAAATACCTATAAGACAAATTAAAGACTATAATTATTTTTTTGCCTGTGGCTTTGATTTAAGGTCCAAGAGGTTACCCTGGCCTCCCAGGCAGTGATGGCTTACCTGGACCTATAGGCTTGCCTGGACTACCTTCTATGGCTCATGGTTTTCTTATTACAAGGCACAGTCAGACAAGTGAAATACCACCATGTCCTTTTGGAACAACTGCTGTTTATAATGGATATTCACTGCTCTATGTGCAAGGCAACGAAAGAGCACATGGTCAAGACTTGGGTAAGATATGCATTTTAGGTCTACAATGTTCCTTTACAATACAACCAAAGTGTGCTTTTTTCTGTAATATCCTTGGGGTCATAATCATGCATCACTATATCGAACAAATACAACTTTCTATATTCTAAATTAATATAGACCTTAAAAGTACTGATAAACTGCAGTAAATTAATATGTATATGGGTGAACAGAAGAACACGTTGTGCTTCCTCAAAAATTATGGGGTCTACTTATTACATATGAATTTTTTCTGGTCTAATTTTTAAAGGGAAAAAGTCAAATTTTTAGAGAAAAGATCATATTTTTCAATATTTACTATGCTCTGAAGGCAGCTGCTAAAATCAGAGACTACTTTGGCCAAAAGCTGTCAGAATCATGTAGAAGTCAATGAAAGATGGCCCCTTTACCAATGGAAATCCCAATTTTATCGGATCATGGACAAACACGAAAGAGTGAAAATACATATTATATGATTTTATTTAGACTTTTTTCCTGAAGGTTTAAAAATAGGTTTTTGGCATTCGGACTTTAATAACTAACCCCTAAGTATGAGTGCTTTTGTTAATGGACAGCCCTAAAATTGTCTCTGTGTTTTTATTTGTTTTGTTTTTTAGGGGCTGCTGGGAGTTGTCTTCGTAAATTTAGCACAATGCCTTTTCTCTTCTGCAATATAAATAATGTCTGCAACTTTGCTTCAAGGAATGACTATTCCTATTGGCTTTCAACTCCAGAACCAATGCCAATGAGCATGGCTCCAATCACAGGGGACAGTATTAAATCTTTCATCAGCAGGTGAGCAGACAGCTGCATTAAATATGCATTGTGGACTCCATTGCACTAGTGATGAGCGAATTTAATCTCCAGGCATAGATTCGAGGCAAAATTCCTCACTTAGCCAGCTGCAATTTTTTTGCAAAACTGATGCAAAAATTAGCTGCACAAAATTTCCACAACAAAATTGTCAGGGAGACAAAAAGCTTTCATTGACATACGAAAAAACGCCCCTTGACATTAATGCATTTGGACAAAAAACTTGCCAAAGACAAAGACAAAATTGCTGCTGAGGCAAAAAAAGTTGCCATAAGGAAAAAAATGCCCATTTACTTTAATGGGCAAGTCAAGCCGTAAATACAAAATTGCTTAATAAAAGAAAACATTATTCTAAGCAACTTTGCAATATACATTCATCCCAAATTTCTATGGTTTTAAAGTTATGTGTCTATGTATTGCTATTGGAATGACAACTGGGAGTTAAGCCAATGCTGATTTCAATATCAATTATTTTTACAAATAAATTTAAAATCACTGACATTTTTTATTAATTTATATTGGTACATTGCTTAGAACGATGTTTTCTTATATTAGACAATTTTTTTACTTTGGGGTTGACTTGCCCTGGAGTGAGAAAAAATTGTCAAGCACATTGACTTAATTTGTTTTGCAAATTTTTTCGCTGTTTTCAAATATTTTCGCTCATCACTACTATGCTCTTTAATTTTTTTTTTTAGCTGCTGAGAAGGAAAGGTTCATTAATAAACTGGCATGGATTAACAAAGAGAATCAGTTGTTAGAGTGTAATATTCATAAGAATACATTCACTTACAAAGAGATGGTTTATGATATAAATTTCTCTTGTAAGTTTCCTAGAAACATTTTCATTAAAAAAAATCCATGTTTTTCTGTCAAAACACCTGAAAGGAAGCATTATACTGTATGCTTTGGCTGATCACCCAGATTTAGGTCCTGTGTTTGTTGGTGGGACCAAAGTCTTGGCCTTATTTTTTTTTCATGGTTTTCTTTTTGGGTATTTTTGTCTAATTTCTAATATCACAATGTATATTATCAGCTCTCCTGGTAAGCAAAGGAATGGAATAAACTTAATCAGTGTTCAATTTGATTACTACATTTTTTTACATTTGTATAGGTGCACTGTGTGTGAGGTTCCTGCCATGGTGATGGCTTTTCATAGTCAAACAATTCAGATACCTCAGTGCCCTGATGGATGGATGTCACTATGGATTGGGTATTCTTTTGTAATGGTGAGTGATTTCAATGAAGACCCTCCAAGAATGTACCTAAATACAATAATTTACTTTGTTATTTTATAAATTCCAAGATATCTAGGTATGCCAATATTTAAGAAATTGACAATATCTAACATTTTGCAGACATTCTGTTAAATCTGATCCAAAAAAGAAGGCTCACTAATTAGAGCCCTATTATAAGAATAAGAGATTACATGAAGGGGTTATTTATTAAACACAGAGGGGCCGATGTCCTAAATTCACATGAATAGATTGAAGTTCGATCGAATTCGATCGAATTTCGAACGTAGGATTTATTCGTTTGGTCGAATATGCAAATTTTGGCATATTCGATCATCGAATAGCGAATGGTCGAATGATCGAATACATTCGAATAGATTCGAATGAACGAATATTCGATCATTCGATCAGCGAAGGATTTAAATTTTAAAGTTTATTCGATTGCCTACTTCGCCAGATTGGACCTACGGAATTGCAATAGAAGCCTATGGGAGCACTCCTGATCGAATAGGATTCGTACGATCGAAGTCTTCGATCATTTGAATTGTACAAATCATTTGAATGATCTAATGATTTATTCAACTGATCGAATAAATTATTCGACTGATCAAATAAATTTGTATTTGATCATAGAATGACCGAATATCAAATAAAAGGTAGCCCAAAACTATTCGTTTAGCATTCAACGATCGAATGCTAATCGAATATCGAATTTGGTCAACTAATTTTGGGGAATAATAGTAAATGTGCCCCCAAATGTCAAAAACTTTAAAAATTCAAGGTTTTTTTTTTTCTTACTATAAAATATATAAAAAAATCCACAAAAAAAAAAACCTAGATATTTTAGAGATTTATTATACTCCGAGGATGGAAAAAGTCTGAATCCAAAAAATCCGTTATCTCAGACCTGGCGAGGTCTTATTTGGAAGTTTCTGCTGTCTGCTCTAGAATTAGCATAAAAACTAATTAGCCTGAGACTATTTCATACTTTTCATGGAAAAATCTGAATAATTTGGGCTTTTCAGGAAAAATCTCCAAAAACTCAAGCGATTGAAGTGAAAAATTCTGAAAAAAAACATATGATCCTGATTTTCCCCGAATCCAGTTAAATCATGCTTTTTTAAATAATAAATAAGGTCAAATCATGGATTTTAGTTTGCTTAAAATCATCAGAAAAATTTGGATTTTTATAAATAAGGCCCGTAATGTCATTTGAGCTATCTGTACTGCATATTTATTGTACAGGTACAGAACCTGTTATCTGGAAACCTGTTATCCAGAAAGCTCCAAATTACAGAAATGCTGCCTCCCATAGACTCCATTTTATCCAAATAATACAAAATTTTAACAATGATTTCCTTATTCTCTGTAATAATAAAACAGTAGCTTGTACTTGATCCAAGCTTAGAAATCCTTATTGGAAGTAAAACCAGCCTGTTAGGTTTATTTAATGTTTACATGATTTTCTAGTAGACTTAGGTTATGAAGATCCAAATTAAAGGTCAATTATCCAGAAAACCCCAGGTTCCAAGCATTCTGGATAACAGGTCCCATACCTGTACTTATTGTATACTTTTATATATTGTACTTTTATTTATATTGTATGGAGCTGCAGCTCCTTAACAGTGCTTAGAAATAAAGTTGTAATATATAGAGCTATTTTTGCACATAAAAATGCGATTAAGCAGAAGCAAAATCTGCTTTTTATTCAGAATATGTAGAAATATATCATGTTCCTTATCCATTTTACAATATTGAGAATTCATTACCCTTTCATAATATCACCTAATATTTGCTCATCTTTGTTTTTAGCAAACCAGTGCTGGTGCTGAAGGCTCAGGTCAAGCTCTGGCATCCCCAGGATCCTGTCTAGAAGAGTTCAGGAGTGTGCCATTTATTGAGTGCCACGGGCGTGGAACCTGTAACTACTATGCCAATACCTACAGCTTTTGGCTTGCAACAATAGAGAGCAATGAGATGTTTAAGTGAGTTGTTATAGGGATTGTGGGTAACATCCTCTTCTGGAACTGTGAAAACCCTAGCTTGCCTTTTATATAAAAATTGTAGTCTGGATGTACTAGCATAAAACTTTATCTTAGTATCCAGTAAGAGGCAGCATATGAATATATATATATTTACTGCAGAGTTATTCAAATAAGAAAAACTATTTAAGCTCAGTTTTTAAACTAGTTCAATTATGTACATGCAGCAATATCCCTAAGACCTTTAAACCCATGAATGTGCCACTGAAGAGAAAACCCATTTGAATGTAGTTAGTGTTACATGACTTTCTTAAAATAGATGTACCAATATCCTGTTCTATTTTGTGTAATTTTAGCCAGGAGAAACAACTTTCTCTTCCTTTTGGGTCTTTACACTTATGCCTATTCACAGTGATGCAGTGCTATTATTGTAAATATGGTAGGAAGTAATCTTTAGTAGACACAAAGGCAACCATAAATGTAGGTGGAATAGCTAATCTTAAAATGCCAGGTGTTTTGTGTTACCTAGGTATTTGTTTCATGTTTTCTGGCATTCCAAATAATCCACTTTACTATAAATACATTACATTTACATAAATTGCACTTACATGCAAGCATCACCACCTCTGCCCAAGTTAGCATATGGAGGATCTGTGGCTGTGTGTTGGAACTGGAGAGGAACCTCACATCTCACAAACTTTGTACTCTCAGAGTGGTTAAATGGTTATGTCTGACAAGTCACATCATAACTAGATATCATAGTGTACTAGCTTATGCTAGGAAAATGCATGGATGAGTCCCACCACTCCACTTATTCACCATACCCTTTACTTTATTAGGTTTACATTAATGGTCATGGATAACCCCAAAGAAATTCAAGAATGGAAGGGTTGCTTTAATAAATTGTTTCCCATGTAATTAAATATACAGTATATATTCTCCAAAAGAACCAGCAACATCAGGATATTTTTTCAAAACAAAAAAGGTGTTTATTCAAGTGTGTTCCAGCCAACGTGACGTTTCGGTCCCCACTGGGACCCTCTCAAGGATGTTGCTGGTTCTTTTGGAGAATATATGAATGGATTTAACCGTGCAGCAGGGGTGAAAACTGAGAGGCGGAGTGCCACCCAGCATTACTATTAAATAAATATATATATATATATATATATATATATATATATAAAAGGCCGTAGTTTCACTCACACCGATATTCAAATTTATTTACTTTATTGATTTGACGTTTTGGCTCATGGTCTAAAGCCTTTGTCAAAATGCATCACCATGCACCATGAGCCAAAACGTTAATGCAATAAAGTAAAAAAGTTTAATATCAGCGTGCGTGAAACTACGGCCTTTTCTATTCTACAACCATATCACAGCACCCGGACATAAATGGACTTATGATAAGCGTGTGCAGACTGAACGTATTGGGTATATATATATATTTTTTTTTCATTAGCACAGTGCATAATTTTATAAATGTCTTCCATTATTACAGAAAACCAACTCCTTCAACACTAAAGGCTGGAGATCTACGCACAAACGTCAGCCGCTGCCAAGTTTGCATGAGAAGGACATAATAATGTTTCCCACATCCCCTCAAACATATGGTGCTATTGTTTTAAGATGAAAAAGTCTACAAGTACTATATACCTGTACCTCACTATTGTACAAAACAAAAGCAAGTAAAGTGCATTTTAAGAACACTCATAATTAAGTCTGTTCTACTGATTTTTGTCTGCCTCAAGAAGAAAAAACATCAAGACAAGCTCTGTTGATCGTATGATATACAAAATGGCACTTTTAAAACAGTTGTTGTTATGTAATAAGGTGCTAGGAGATTTGCATTACCTTTATGCTGTGCAACTCCTCTTTATTGTATTATAACATAAGGTTCTTTTTTTCAGAAATATAAATGTTTATTGAAATCATTGTATAATTGCAATTTAGCTAGGCTTTTCCTGACTGTACAAAGTAAAAGTTTGATGTGTGATTTTATAGCTGGAAATGGGACCCACAGAAATGTTTTCTACACATATTTAAATCAGAAAAACAAAAAACAAACCTATAAAAGGAAAAAACAACAACAAATATCACCATTGTAAATAGAATGTTTGTTAAAATGACACATTGAACTTCCGTTCCGCAGAAATATTCAGCAGAGGATTAAGAAAAATCAAACTGAAATACATTTTCTTTGTTCAGTTGCTGATAAAAACAATTAAATATTAATTCATAAAGGAGCTAAAATGCTATTATATAGTAACATAATATAACACTCAATATAATAACACAAACTAAAATGACACCTCTTACCATTTATTGCTCTCCTATGAAGGAATCCCAAGGAACCTTCCTCTAAATCTGAAGCGATTATGACATTGCAAGTGGGCTTATACACAGTGACATCACAGCTGCATTGCACATTTAGGTGGGGATCTCTGTATATTTCCCTTGGAGGCTTTTCTATCATATAAATGAGGGTATTTATGTTCTATAACGTTTTGATACAATTGAGAAGATGGATTGAGCCCATTACTTTTCATGCAAAGCATTTCTGTATTCTGTTTGCTGGCAACTGTAGATATTCTAAAACATAATGTATGGCTTGTTCAAATTTACTTTGAATAAGACTTCTAACAGAAATAATAATACATACTACTGATTCTGATCGGAGGGAGAATACATTTCAGGTAATTGTAATTAGATCCCAATGACATTTTTTAAGCTGGACTTGATATAATTCAACAATTGTTGAATTATTAGCCAACCATCAGAAAATACTTGCTTGACTATCCCTGTCTAAATGTCATAAAATGTAATGTTTATTGGCCACAACCAACCACACTGGACATAAGAAAGTTTCCTATTTAAAATGTCACATTAAAGAAATATGTTTATGGAGATCTTTCTTCAGGCCTGCTTTTAGGATGTTTTCCAGTGAATGGCACCGATAAGAAAAAACCTCAGGAGCATTATTCTAGAATTTAGCACAGCATTTATTACATGCATGTTTCAGGGTTTTACAATATTTTATACACAATCCCCCAAATGTAATAAAAGCACTAACTTTGCCCAGGAGCAGTAATTCATAGTGGCCAATAAGAGACTTGCTTTTAAACAGGTGACCAATAAATGCTACCTGCTGATTGGTTGCTATTATTTACTGCACATGGGCAAACTTTGTGCATTTTATGACATAGCCCTACAAGAGATCAAATAAAGGACAGCATTCTTACGTCATATTCCCTTTCACAACTATGCATCACATCCAAAACAGCTGACTGAGCATGATGGGAGTGGGAGATTAGAAATAAAACCCTGTACCTGATATCTGTAATAGCTTAGGGCACAATCAATAGGGAGCATTAATATCAGGAAATTGTTCTAAGAAATCATATAATAACATGTAGTAACAAATGGTACAGTGTGTTTCACATCAAAGAAAGTAAAGCAGATGTGAATAAAATAATAAGGGGGTATAAATAACGTTCAGTATGTGTCAAATCACTTGGACCTACTTGTAAAATATATACTTACATAGTTACATAGTCAAATTGGGTTGAAAAAAGACAAAGTCCATCAAGTTCAACCCCTCCAAATGAAAACCCAGCATACACACACATACACACACACATACACACGCACACACATACATATCCCTCCACTCTTTCACACAAATCATATAAGCCCATAGCTATACTAACTGTAGAGTTTAGTATCAAAATAGCCTTTCATATTATGTCTGTCCAAAAAATCATCCAAGCCCCTTTTAAAAGCATCAACAGAATCAGCCATCACATATTTGGCTTTAAATAAAATAATCTGTAGCTTCTTTTGTCTTTTTTACTTGGGCTGATAGTTTTTTTTTTATCTTTAGCCTTTCAATTTCTTTTCCCTTGGAATCAGCAGATAGGCAGAGTCGAATTATCCAATATCAGATAGCTTGGCATATGGGCATTTCAATTTAATTACCAGGAAGGACACTTCAGTAAAGAAGAAATATTGTCCCCATCTTGCTTTTATCGCTTGGGTTTACATGTCTTTTTTATACTAAAAATCCTCCATCGACTTGGGGGTGCAACACTAATGCAGAGTGCATTTTAAACAAAGCTAGCTCTTAAAAATTATATTTTTTTCTCCTGGAATGAAACTATAGACTTAGCATGATCCAGATTTAGAGCCCTCTAAAAATACACACATATGACAATAATCACTCAATAAATGAAATCTGAATATTGTTATGATGCAAATGTAAATGTGGAAATCTATATAAAACTGCCTTTTATACATTGTATTTTATTTTGTACCATAATTTACTAACCAAACAATGCACTACCTTACTTGAGATTTTAAACCAAAGATGTCTGTTTTTATAGATATATATAAGAATTAAATAAGAACTGATTAAAAAAAATAAACTGTGCAGATAGATTCATTATAACAGAATGTAGGCTCCATTCAGCCTAAAGGGTTTCTTTACTATTATTATTTTAACCTTTAGCAAACCAGAACTATTTGGTGAAGATTCATATGCAGAAAGTCACTGTGTTACAGATGAATACACCAAAATGTGGTTTATAAAGTGCCTCTTTTTTCCATACAAAGCACATCATGTTGTGCCGAGGATTCAAGCTATGACACATGACCATACTGTGATAAAAGCATACACAGAACATGAAACGTAGGGACTGATTTATCAAATGTCCTTTAGAACTATTATAACTGCTTGCTAAAAATATTAACATCACTGAAGTTTTTTGCAATTCATTCCAGCATGAGGAATAACTGTCCTCATCCTTTTTCCACACAGGTAAGGTACAACCCTCCCATTGCACAGAATGGTGTTTTATTCCTCCCAACATTTGATAACTGCATCAGTTTGTCAATAACTACTGTCAAGGAACTAGAAAAGATATAATAAATAAATGAAACTGCTGGAAATCTTTCCAGATTCCCCAGTGAGTTCTATAATAAATTAGCCCCCAAGTTTATACATACCAGCAAAATATGTTCTTTTAAATAAAAATTGTGTATGTGTCGGCACCCTAAATCCAGAACCAATGCTAGGCACCCTGTTCTAGGCTCTTGTTTCTGCCTCTAACAGCCACCTTTCACTTCGGGAGGAGCCCTCGGCTAATTGGATGCCGCCAGGTCTTAATAAGAGGGGTGCAAAGCAAAAGGTTCTGGATGAGAAAAGGGGCATGCATGTAAGGCAAAGTCTTTTGGGCAGAAGGTCAGAGTACAAAGCATAGACAGAAAGCGTAGTCAAATCAGGCTGGGTCGGTGCAGGCAGAATACAAGCGGAGTCAGACAGGCCAAACCAGGAGATCAATCAGAAGGGATACGGATACAGAAGAGTCGGTTACAAGGCAGGTCAGGATTACAGAAGTCAGGTTCGTCAAAACACAGACAGGGGTCACAACAGGAATCAGATATCAAAATTCAGAAGCTTAACAGCACAGAAGCACCAGGAAAAGATCCTATAACGAGCAATGAGAAAGGTTTCCTTAAATACCTTTAAATTTTGAGCCATTGTGTGCTGACGTCATCACGCCAGCGTGCATGCACCTAGAAATAAAGATGCGTGCTGCATGTGCCCTAAGTTACCGACACAGGAGAAGAGGAGTGGCGCACCACTAGACCACCAGGGTGAGTTGTTACAGTATGATATACTGTCATCTGCAATGTATTTTCAGTGAATTAGTGAAATACAATCTTATTATAAATAGCCTTCGATTTATTTTGACAACTCTAAAATCTATACAGCAGGTGGAGCTGTTACACTATCAGCTGCTTAGATTTTGCTGCATAATAAATTGTGTTATACAGAGAGCGAGTTTGATGAGCAACCGCAGTTACATTTTTTTGTGCTTCCCAACTGTTGTGTTTCTTCTACCTTGGATACAATGTAATGGTTTTACAATTAGCTACAGGTGTACTACAACAAACTCAGTTGCATACAGCAGCTTAAAGGTTAAATAATATAAACTCTACCCCCAAAATAAATACTTGAGCAACTGATCTTATTACGTGGCCTATTTAAGATTCATATTAAAGAATCAAACTGGAATATATATTTAGGTAAATATTTCCCTTTTATATCACTTGCCTTGAACCACCATTTCTTGACGGTCCGTGTGCTGCCTCAGAGATCACCTGACCAGAAATACTACAGCTCTGTAGCAACTATAACAGGAAGACATACAGAAGCAAAAGACACAACTCTGTCTGTTAATTGGTTCATGTGACCTAACAAGTATAGTTAGTTTAGTATGTGTGCACTGTGAATCATATGATCCCAGGGGCTGCCCTTATTTTTAGAAATGGCAGTTTTCTATTTAGGATTTTGCCTCCTTTTAGTAATGTAGAAATGCCATCCCTATGACCTGATACTTAAAGGAGAACTAAACCCTTAATTAAAAAAAACCCTACCCTACATAGACTACCCTCCCTGCTCCCCCCAGCCTAGCTGTTACTCCTGCTAAATGCCCTGAATCTGCAACAAGGGGGTAAGTAAATAGTTAAGGGCTGCTCCAGCTGAAATGTTCTGTGCATGCACATACTGGATTGTTGCTGAAAATAGTGGAAAATCATCTGAAGTCGTCAAGAATCAGGGAAAAATGTTTGTGTGACAAGAAACCAGGGACATACCTCAAATTCTGGTAACTCCCAATAAATGCGGGGGGATTCTGTATGAGCTTATATTAATATGCAGAAAAATACAGCAAAATGAAGGTTTCTGTGTATATTTAATACTGGACATGAGCAGCCCATCACACTTACCATGTCTGAGCACAGAATCTGGATTTGTAAATCCATAAAAACCATAATTTACAATTAGTCTGGGCACTGGTGCATGTGCTAGCAAGAGCACTAGATTGCAAAGTGTGCTGCGCCTTTCAATGCATAGAGAATCCAGTGGCACAGAAAGCAGCACTTACAGATGTACAGGATCCCCACGCTACAACATTTCACATAATTTATTTCAGTGTAATAGGTGTGATGATAATCTGTATAAATGGCGTCACACAGAGGGAGGTTGATTTGAAATTGCATACCAATAATTACATTCCTATCCATTTTTATTATGTTAGTATTTAAAATGTATCAATGTATGCCACAGTGCTGTACTTACATATAGTATCAAATATACAACTTGCATACACATATTGATAGATACAAATGGTAAAGTGGGCCCTGTTTACTAGGAATCCTGTCATGGGAATTTTTTTTTCTCCAAAATGCATCAGTTAATAGTGCTGTTCCAGAAGAATTCTGCACTGAAATCCATTTCTCAAAAGAGCAAACAGATTTTTTTATATTTCATTTTTAAATCTGACATGGGGCTAGACATTTTGTCAATTTCCCAGATGCCCAAAGTCATGTGACTTGTGCTCTGATAAACTTCAATCACTCTTTACTGCTGTACTGCAAGTTGGAGTGATATCACCCCCTCCCTTTCCCCCACCCAGCCACAACAGAACAATGGGAAGGTAACCAGATAACAGCTCCCTAACACAAGATAACAGCTGCCTGGTAGATCTAAGAACAGCACTCAATAGTAAAAACCCATGTCCCACTGCGTACTATTCAGTTACATTGAGAAGGAAAAACAACAGCCTGCCAGAAAGCAGTTCCCTCCTAAAGTGCTGGCACAAGTCACATGACCAGGGGCAGCTGGGAAATTGAAAAAATGGCTAGCCCCATGTTGGATTCAAAACTGAATAAAAAAAAATCTGTTTGCTCTTTTGAGAAATGGATTTCTGTGCAGAAGTCTACTGGAGCAGCACTATTAATAGATGCATCTTAAAACAAACATGTTTTCCCATGACCGTTTCCCTTTAAAATGTAATAGGACAAGGTGTAGACACAGTGTATAATAGTTTTCTTTGAGGTAGAAATCCTGTTTTCCCCTAATCTCTTTGCTGTCAAATCTGTCATGTTGTAGAAGTAAATTTTTAAATCCAATTATCATTTTAGAAATAATTTTTCAAAATAATTTACCATTTTAAAAATTATATTGTATTTGAATGCTTGAAATATATACACACACATATATATATATATATATCTGAGTGTGTTTAGGAAATGCTAGTACAGTTTTACTACAAGTTTTTATTTAACCTGTTAATTAATGACTTTGGGAGGAAATTGTAAGTAATGTATCAGTGTTTGCAGATGACACAAAACTAGTGATGGGAGAATTTATTTGCCAGGGGCGAATTCGCGGCGAATTCTAGCGATTCGCGAAACGCCAGCAAAAATTCGCCGCCGAAAAATTTGGCAAAAAGAAAACGACGCGCACCGAAAATGACGCGCCGCGCGCCAAAAACGACGCGCCGCGATTGATGCGCTGCACGACGGAAACGACGTGACGCGTGTCAAAAACGAGATTCGCCCAACGGGAGATTCGCCCATCACTACACAAAACTATCCAGCCCAATTAATTCCATCCAGGATGTGGCATCCTTGCAACAGGATCTTGACAAACTGGCATTCTGGGCAGCTAAGAGGCAAATGAGATTAAGTGTTGATAAATGTAAAGTCATGTTGTAAATCTCCAAGCCGCTTATACCCTTAATGGGACTGCACTAGGCAAATCCATTATGGAAAAGGACCTTGGAGTCCTTGTAGATGATAAACTTGGCTGTAGCAATCAGTGACAGTCAGCAGCATCAATGGCAAATATGTTTTTGAGCTGTATTAAAAGGGGCATAGAGTCACTGCAGGAGGTGATCATTCTTCCACTGTATAGAGCACTGGTAAGGCCACATCTAGAATATGCCGTACAGTTTTGGTCATCAGTGCTCAAACAGGACATTATTGTATTAGAGAGGGTACAGAGAAGGGCAACTAAGCTGGTATAAGGTATGGAAAATCTTAGCTACTGTATGAGAAAATATTGGCCAAATTAGGGATGTTCACGCTGGAGAAGAGGCGCTTAAGGGGTGATATGATAACTATGTATAAATATACAAGGGGGTCATATAATAATCTCTCTAATGCTTTATTCACCAGTAGGTCTTTCCAGATGACACGAGGTCACCTATTCCGTTTAGAAGAAAAGAGGTTCCACCTAAATATTCGGAAAGGGGTTTTTTTTACAGTGAAAGCTGTGAAAATGTAGAATTCTCTCCCTGAATCAATTGTACAGGCTGATACATTAGATAGCTTTAAGAAGGGGTTGGATGGCTTTTTAGCAAGTGAGGGAATACAGGGTTATGGAAGATAGCTCATAGTACAAGTTGATCCAGGGACTAGTCCGATTGCCATTTTGGAGTCAGGAAGGATTTTTTCCCCCTCTGAGGCAAATTGGAAAAGCTTCAATTTTTTTTTTTTTTGCCTTCCTTTGGATCAGCTAGCAGGTAGGCAGGTTAAAAGAATGAAAAGTTTGAGCTTGAAAAAGTGATGTTTTTCAGCCTAATTTACTACATTACTAATTATATACTGAAGTTAAAAGATTTGCATTATACAGCTTAATGATTAAATGGGCTGGTTCTTTTGTGTCCTTAAGAAGAAAGGTTGATCCTGATTTCTATTTCTGTTTAGAACATTATATATATATATATATATATATATATATATCTATATATATATATAGCATCTCCACAGAAGCTGTCTAACAGACTACTATGATTAAAGTCTATTCTTAGAACTCAGTTACATATACACGTGTGTAATTGTTGCCTAACCTTCCTTCATAGTGCTGCCCTACTCTGTGTTTCCTGATTACAGTGCATATTCTATCCTACTTCTCTAAAACCTCCTATATCTAATACGGCTTTAAAATTAATATTATCAAGCGGGGCAAGTTACAAAAATTCAGATTTCTACTTTTTTCTCAAATTATATTTCTTCTCGCAAAATGTGTGTTTTTAAAAATGTATCTAACTCTAAAAATTTGAGATTTATTATGTATAAAAAACATGAAAACATCTAATGCAAAACTGTGCCAAATAAAAGCTGCTTTTTTTCTTATATTTCATATTGTTTTATTTATTCATATTTTTTTGTGCAATGTTCAGTGTTTTTTTCTGTTTGTACTTTTTATATTTGGGTCTTTTGACATATTTCATATATTTTTAGAGGAATATAGTTCAATCGTGGTTTCAGAAACCTCTAAAACCACAAATATTCAACCCTCAATAAATTGGCCTCCATTTGTTACATGTCTGAATAAATTGCAATCTACTTTCAAAGCAAAGCTATTAATCGACTGATCACTACATCATACTCTTGTAAGGACTCACCCTGGTGGTCTAGCAGTGGAGCAGCGGGGACGCCCGCTGCGCCGCTCTGCTCTCCTTGCGGCACGCACTTCCGCATCTTAAAGGCGCATGCGCGCTGGCATCACGAAGTCAGCGCGCAATGGCGCCAAATTCAAAAAAATTAAAGGGGTATTTAAAGGGATTTTTGGAAATTGATTGTGCCCGTGATACGTCTAATTTCCTGGTGCCTAGTACTGTGTTGCAAAGCCTCTTATCTGTTCCTGACTATCTTTGTTTGACCCTGCCTGGCTGTTAAGACTATTCTGACTTCTGGAACCTGACCCTTGCCTGAAACCGACTGTGATTCTGATTAACCCTTCGATTGTCTCCCTGGTTTGACGCCTGCCTGTTATTGACTCTGATTCTGTCTCATCCTTATCTGCTTTGATCACCCGGTTTTGACCCTCGCCTGCCTGACGTTCCTTGCTGTCTGCCTGCCTCGATCCAGCCTGTTTAACCACGTATCTGCCTAACTCCTGTCTGTACCGTGATCTTCGGCCTTAAAGACTTCTTATACAGTCGTGCCCCAACGCTGGCCAGAACTCCTGCCCTGCACCTGCATGCGCCTTTAAGATGCGGAAAGCGCACTAGGGAGACCGGCAGCAAGGAGAGCAGAGCAGAGCGGCGGGCGTACTTACAACTCTATAATGTTTTTTGGGCCACTTGTATAAAAATGATGGTTCCTGAGGAAAAACAAACAAACAAGAAAAATGTTATAAGTAATAAATGAGGCACTTTCCTACAAAGTTACCACAATTTCTTATGTTGGTCTCAAAACGTGTAGAGAGAAAACTTAATTATCTTCTGGAAATTACTTGTGAAAATATTACTTTCTCCTCTGCCTGTGTGGTAGACAAATGACTTTCTATGGTGCCCGGTCATTAGCCTGCTAAAAAAGAACATCTGTAGAGTGCTAGTAAGGGGTAATTAGTTCCTGTCACCTAGATAAGACAATTACAGTTCAAAACTCAATCCTGCTCAACATGGGGGAACATATTGTTGGAACAGAAAAGACCACAGGAGAACACCAACATTCATTAATATCTGAAAAATCAACAATAATTGCTATTCTATGCTATGATATCCACCTTAAAATTCATATGTGCAGTTTTTGAGTTTTTTTGAAACCACAGAAAAACCTCATTTTCTCTAAAACCTTGAATGTATTAAATAAATTAAAAGTTCTGATTATAGAATGCACAAATTAAAAAAACACAGAATGATCTGGAAAAGAATTCTAAAACCTCAAAATCCTCATTTTTGTACAAGAAGATGTGATGTCATAGTGCAACATGCATCTGCATGACATCACTTCCACCACATGCTGATAGATGGACTCCCTACCCCCTCCCACCTCTGCTGCTCGATATAATCAGTAATACATCTGAAAGCAGGTAAAGTAGGATTTTTCCCACCACTTTAAACAAAAAAAATAAATAAAATCAATGCACAAGAAGTCATGATGGGCAAGCTTTCTAGTAAGGCGGTCCCCAACCTTTTTGCCTGCGTCAAATTTCCTGCATGTGAGTCAAACTCGGATGTGCTAGCAGCAAATTTGGTGCGTCCACATCAAATTCTGTGTCCACATCAAATTCTTTGCATCTACGTCAAATTCGGACTTGGCTGGGTGGCCCAGTTCAGGTATGTCCGCGGTCCGGCAGTTGGGGACCCCTGCTCTAGTGTAAGAAATAAATAAAACAATGAATGATTGTAATTGTATGTGAATTAACTATGGGAATAATGATTTTAAATAAGGCGACAAATAACATTTTATTTTGCAGCAATATATAAAACCCATATAATAAGTATGGGATCCTTATCCGGAAACCCGTTATCTAGAAATCGGCAAATTACCAGAAGGCAGTCTACCGTACACTCCGTGATCCAAACTAAGACGTAATTAATCCTTATTGGAAGCAGAACAGGCCTACTGGGTAATTTAATGTTTACATGATTTTGTAGCAGACGTAAAGTATGAAGATCCAAATTACAGAAAGATATTATCTGGAAAGCCCACGTCCTGAGCATTCTAGATAGCAGGTCCCATACCTGTGTCTGCAAAATGTATCCAGTGCCACTATAAATATAAAGCATTGGAAGCAATATTTATAGGTGGCAGCTTCTCTTCTGTAGGAAACGGGGATCCTCATACCACAGGTATGAGGATCCATTATCCGGAAACCTGTTATCCAGAAAGAGCCATATTATGGGAAGGCCATCTCCCATGAACTCCATTTTAATCGGATAATTTACATTTTTAAAAATGATTTCCTTTTTCTCTGTAATAATAGGGCAGTACCTTGTATTTTTCGCTAATTAAGATAAAATTAATCCTTATTGGAGGCAAAACCAGCCTGCTGGGTTTACTTAATGTTTAAATGATTTTTTAGGAGACTTAAGGTATGAAGATCCAGGAAAGAGCTGCTGTGATGTCTGTTTTACCTGTGTTCTTGTGAGTTTGTTACTATATTTTTTTATTCAAGCATCTGCCATTTTTTTAATACAATGCACTATGGGTGCTCCCCTGTTTTTCACAAATTGGATGTGCTACTGATAAGAAAATCTACATTATTTGATACACAAAGTACAGGACTATTCTGAGACTTGCCAAGGTAACAGGTATCTGACGCAGAAAATATGTATTTAAAGGTAAACTATACCCCCAAAATGAATAAAGCAACAGATAGTTTGTTTCAAATTAAGTGGCAAATTAAAGAATCTTACCTAAATTATATATTATATATATTTAAGTAATTATTGCCCTTTTACATCTCTGGCCTTGAACCACTATTTCATGATGGTCTGTGTGATACCTCAGAGATCACCTGACCAGAAATACTACAGCTCTAACCGTACCAGACCAGCTCTAACTGTAAAAATAACTGTTATTTGACTCATGTGACCTAATATGTTTGGTTTGTATGGTTTGTTTGTGTTCACCGTGAATCATACAATCCCAGGGGGCTAAAAAAAGTGTATTATTATGAAAATGGTTTATTTACATGAAGCAGGGTTTTACACATCAGCTGTTTATACAATATATTTTTAAAGAGACCTACATAGCTCTGGGGTATAGTTTTCCTATAAATAAATAATGTAAATTACAGGTAAGAGGACACAGCACACTAGACTTAATAAAGGTTTTCATTTAGTCCAAAATATGGAGGCTCTTAGGTCACTGTGACAAGGCTGTGTCCCTTAGCATCAGTTATTATTAACATGTATTTCTATAGCGCCAACTTATTTTGTAGCGCTGTGTTATATAGTATTATGCATTCTGATAATCATTTGATTGTTACAGCAGTTATAGAAAACAAACAGCAGCTGATGTAGCTTTTCAGTTATGATATTTATTGTATGGAAATGCTGAATCACGTTTCTTGCTTACAGTGATTGGGAATTGACCCCACAGAATCATCTCCTTTAGGGCTAGAGCAGACGGGGAGATTCGGGGGCATTTTGTCGCCTGGCGACTTGTAGCCACGACTTGTAGCCCCCGAACCTCCCCGAATAGACAGGTCCTTAGGCGCACCGGCATTACTTGAAAACGCCTGTGCCTATTCACACGCAGCGGCGCGATTTGTGGAATCGCTCCAAATTGAAGTCAATTTGGAGCGATTCCACAAATCGCGCCGCTGCGTGTGAATAGGCGCAGGCGTTTTCAAGTAACGCCGGTGCGCCTAAGGACCTGTCTATTCGGGGAGGTTCGGGGGCTACAAGTCGCGGCTACAAGTCGCCAGGCGACAAAATGCCCCCGAATCTCCCCGTCTGCTCTAGCCCTTAGGAGGCAGAATTGTCCTGATAAGGAATCTGCAGCTCTGGTTGCAGGCTGGAGACCTTGGCGTACTGACAAATTGCCAGAGCTTTAAGCAGATGGTACACATTGAAAATGGCATTTTGGCTCCTGTTATCTGTCATCGGACAGCTTCTGCCTATACAGTATTGTAATAAGAAATTCCATTAAATCCTCATCGGCATGTTATTGTATAAATCAAATGACCATTTGTATACTAAACCGTGTTTGCAATCTAGGAAATTATACTACATGGCTAGTAAAATATGATTTTCGTTTATTTTTCAGTTGTGGAAATTTGTATCAAACAAACTAAAATTAAAGAAAAAAAAATATATATATAAATGTCTCACGGTGTCTGCACTCTTACCGGATTTCATGCCACTGCAAGGTGCAATGGCCAATATTTCCTTACATATATTGATAGAGGGACCAGCGCTCCATGTCTTGTGAATAATCGATGTGTTTATTGATGCTTATCCGACGTTTTTGATCCTCATTAGGGTCTTTTTCAAGGACAACAAGCATGTGCATGTGTACGGATTTAAATACTCTATCAAACAAACTAAAAGAAAAGAAAAGAAAATATATAAATAAAAAGCACTACACAATATGTTGGCTCTATAGAAATACATATTAATAATAATAATAATATATATATATATATATATATATATATATATATATATAAATGTGGTTTGGCCAAATGCAAACAATGCACAATGCTTTCTTAAAGTGCATCTGCCAAGCCCGGATTTGTGGAGAGGTCATCTAGGCCCAGGCCTAGGGTGGCTGAATTTTAGGGGGCGGCATGCAGCCCAACCACACCCACATTGGTTCAGAAATTTGAATTTCCCGTGTGCCAATTCCCATTGCTCCAGCCTGATGATTAAAATTTGAGCAAATAAAAGGGAGGGGACTGGCGACAAATGACAGCAGGCCTAGGGGCACACGCTATGTAAATCCAGCCCTGCACACTGCAACTAGGGTTGCCACCTGGTCGGTATTTTACCGGAATGACCGGTAAAAATGATGGTTGATCCGAATGTTATCTATAGGGAAAAAAGATAAATATATAGGAAGGCCGGTATTTTTTCAGAAAAGGTGGCAACTATACTCTAAAGCTATTAGTAGCATATGTCAGTATTTCAGGAATGACCAAGTGTTGAATAATGGGAAGTGATTCAACTGCAGTCTACTGGAGCCAGTGGTTGCAGAGTCCCTGTAAGCATCACTCCTCATAAAACTACACACAGAGGGCACACATACACCTACACAATGCCCACAATTTTATGGATTTAACTTAGACAGTGTTCTAAAATAGATATGGGACTTGTTATCCAGAAAGTTTTGGACTTGGGGCTTTCTGGATAACAGATCTTTTTGTAATTTGGATCTTCATACCTACTAGAATATAATGTAAACATTAATTAAACCCAAAAGGGTGGTTTTGGTTCCAATAAGGATTACTTACATCTTGGTTTGGATCAAGTGCAAGGTACTGTTTTATTATTACAAAGAAAAAGGAAATTGTTTTTAAAAATGTAATTTTGTTAAAATAGTCTATTTCCGTAATTCTGAGCTTTTTGGATAATGGGTGCAGGATAACAGATACCATACCTAAACCACAATAATGGTACTAATTCTCAGTATAAGAAGTATAATGGAAAAGAAGGATTTTGATGTCTGATGATGCTTCAGATTATATTTTAATGAAACGTTTTTATAACAATGCTTCAGATAACTGGTTGTTAAAATACACATGCACACAGGCACACATATACACACAGGTAATAACCCCTACTGTATTATACTATAAATCCTTGCAGGCATCACATGCAAAGATCTAGACTTCACATTCTTTTGTATTCACTCTGTTTGATATTTGTGATTGAATGCACACCATACACTGAGTCTGTGTGGCAGATGTCAAGTAAAGATAAAATCAAACCTTAACTAACAGAATCCTCCAGACAAAGAGAGATAATATCTAGTTTAGCCCCAGCTTTTGTGGCAAAGCAAATGCTCTTAATGCTAGAGTGGGGAAAACAGTCAAGGTCCATGAAAGTAAACAGACTCATTTTCCACTGTCTCTGGGCATAAACTAATTAGCTTTAAATAGAGAGGTGGAGGTATATTTGTATAACTGTCATATTCTGTAGTTGACACACACACAAAAATCGATTTATTATAGAGAAATCTCACTCAAATAAAAATTTGCGTTCCCCTTCTTTTGGTTATTATATGTATACATATTAAAAAAACATTTACAAACATTTATTGTAGGGCTCTTACACACGAGGGTTTTTACCTGCGATACAGTACAGCACCATTGAAAAGCATTGAGTGCATCTATACCTGCTCTCCCCTGCGGCTGAAGGCAGCAAAATGGAACGCAGGGGAGCGCAGGTAAAAACGCTTGTGTGTAAGAGCCCTTAAACAAATAAAAAATACAGGTAATTAAAATGGAGCCTATGGAAGATGCTCTTTTTGTAATTCAGAGCTTTATGGATAATGATTTTTTTTTATATACCTGTAAAAATGCATTCATGCACATACACACACACACACACACACACACGTTTCTACCTAATCTTGAGCGTGTGTATGGCTTTTGGCTGCATATGAAGACCATCACTGTAACTACTACCACCACTAACCACGTAGAGATGGACGAATTTGACAGGCGACTTTTCCCTCTGGCGAATTGAAGTTGCTCCGCAAATTCACTAAAATGCAGATGTTACTGAGCGTTACCTCTTTTCCCAGACTTGCCTTTGCCGGCTCAGACCAGGCGAAGTGCAATGAAGTGCATATAACTTCCTCAATCTTCAGTTACTTACATCATATTCTGAGTGGAAAAATCATCTAAGTCAGTGCTGCCCAACTTCTGTGTTACCGAGGCCCGAGATTTTTTGGCCTACATAGTGGAGGGCCGATAATGGGAGCCAGTGTTGATCGCTCCCTGTTTTTAAACCACACCCACTTTAAACCACACCCATGTTACCACAAGTCTATGTCAAAATGAATTGTGGTAGCACCCCAAATAACCAAATGGTTGGTGCTCACTGCAGGGATATCATCTTTTTTTTCATATTATGACATACCCATCCATATGCCTCCTCTTCTCCTGTGGATAACACAGCACCCCCAAGCACATGATTTAACACTTTAGGGGCCCCTAACAATAATTTATTTTGAATGCTAACAAACCCCCAGAACAAATACCAGGCTTATGTTCCACAGGCAGATCAGGGCACACAGGCAGAGTAGGGCACAGACAGGCAGAATATGTCACACACAAGCAGAGCAGGGCACATGATTCGAACAATTTTTCATTCGATCTAATTCAGCCATTTTTGAACAAAAACAGCCATATTCGTTCAAAAATTACCCCCCAAAAATTTGATGGTTGAATTTCAAAGTTTTTTCTCTTTGCATTCAACTTTATGCAAATTAGCCTGAGCGCAAGCCCTCTAACAAATTTGCTCTAAGCAGAATTGAACACTAGCGCGTCTTCGCTTTGATTTTTTTGCAATGCCAAAGTATATTAGCATTTAAGTAAATTAGCATTGTCCCAGTGAACGGTTGCCTGGCGAAGTGTTGCGATGGGTGCAAAGCCATCGCTGGCGAATTTTCGCCCTTCAGTAAACTTACCCCTATGGCCGTCATTTCAACAGTGAAAGTCAGCGAAAAAACTTGCTCATCCCAACCAGTAGCAATGAGCATCAGGCATTGATTTGCAATGAAATTACAAATTTTTACGATTGGTAAATATTTCTTGTAAAGTGATGACAACATTTCCACATTCATTTAGAGGAAAACTAAACCCCCCGAACAATGTAGGTCTCTATAAAAAGATATTGCATAAAACCCTGCTTCATGTAAATAAACCACTTTCATAATAATATAGTTTTTTAGTAGCATGTGCCATTTGGTCATAATAAATAGAAAATAGCCATTTTAAAAAATAAGGACAGCCTCCTGGGATCCTAGGATCCAACGGTGCACACAAACATACCAAACAAACTATAAAGTTAGGTCACATGAGCCAATTAACAGACAGAGTTGTGTCTTTTGATTCAACACTTCTTCCTGTTACAGTTAGAGTTGAAATATTTCTGGTCAGGTGATCTCTGAGGCAGCACACAGACCATCATGAAATGGTGGTTCAAGGCAAGAGATGTAAAAGGGCAATATTTACTTAAATATATATTCTAGTTTGGTAAGATCCTTAATATGTCACTTAATTTAATATTGCTCAAGTATTTATTATCGGGGTATAGTTTTCCTTTAAATGTATTTTGCTGCAAAAAATAAACATCAGTTACCTTCAATGTGTTTCACACATTTATGTTGCAAATTTTTTGCTTAAGGACTAGTGATGGGCGAATTTATTCCAGACGCACAGAAAACAACGCGACGTGCGGCGAAAACGACGCGACGCATCAAAAACGTGCTGAGACTCGTTTCGCCCATCACTATTAAGGACAACTAGACAAATTTGGTAATTACTACTAACCAGGTCTATATTTTCTATATAGACGGAATAGGCTAGTTCTGCTTTCAATATGGATTCATTATATCTTGGATCAGCTACAAGGCACTGCTTTATTATTACAGAGAAAAATAAAAACACTTTTAAAAATTTGGATTATTTAATTATTATGGAGTCTATGGGATATGGCCTTTCTGTAAGCTTTCTGGATAATGGTTTTCTGGATAACGGATCCCATAACTGTACATATAACAGGGGGAGGCCCATTTATCAAAGGTCAAATTTGAACTTATGTGATCTTGTTTGAAGTTGAATATACTCACAATTTGACTTGGAGGTTAAGAAAAAATTTAAATGTCTAATATCTGATCAAATAGTTCTGACCCAAAACTTCAGATTGTATTTGAATCGTATGAATCAAGTTTTTCTCAGGAAAAAAACCTCAAATCTCAGTTAGGGTATTGGCTCAATGGACCACTGCCATTGACTTGTGATGAACTTGCCAGGTTTTAGGTGGCGAATATTCAAATTAGAACTGTTTCCATGTCGTTATGTGATATATCTCACATTCAAATTTGTGAATTTTTGACACTCTGTTCAAGTTCATGTACAAGTCAATGGTAGAGATCTGTTAAGCCATTAGGAGATGTTAATAGCCTTCCGGACATTCACATTTTGTTTTGGGAGAAAAACTTGATTCATATGAATCAGATACGAATGTGATTCAAATTTTGGCTTCAGGATCATTTGAACGAATATTAAGACATTCAATTTTTTTCTTAAATAACCCCCCAGTCGAAATTGAGAGTATATTTGTATTAAAAAAAAATCACATCTTCGAAATAAGGGATGCACCGAATCCACTATTTTGGATTCGGCCAAACCCCTGAATCCTTCCTGAAAGATTTGGCCGAATACCGAACCGAACCCCAATTTGCCAATTTGCATATGCAAATTAAGGGTGGGAAGGGGAAACATTTTTTACTTCCTTGTTTTGTGCCAAATGACACGTGATATCCCTCCCTGGCCCTAATTTGCATATGCAAATTAGGATTCAGATTCGGTTCAGCCAGACAGAAGGATTCGGCCGAATCCTGCTGAAAAAGGCCGAATCCCTATTCGAAATCCAACCTTTGATAAATGGGGCTCCCATTGTAAAGGAGAATTTTAGAAAATAAACACTATATTAATTAACTGTTATAATAATAGTTATTATAATAATTCTTCCTCTTTTCAACACCTTGACATCTTTCACATAACTACAATGGAAACACCTTGACTTTTGTTTTTTGCTGTCAGCTCCATTTCCTGCATGTATAGTGAGTGGAATTTCCCTCACATTCATTGAATATGCCACTAAAAATGGATGCACACAAGCTAAATCACATAAAATGGTTGAGTTTTTTTGGATAAATTACAGACATCTGGTGCAGATTTAACAAGAGGTTCCTTTGTAATGAATAAGAAAAAATGTGGCCAATGTATTTAAAGTGGTTGAATTGAAAATATATTTAATTATAAACTATATTCACTGAGCTATAGACTGATGGATTTATGTCACAATAAACATAGCTCAGAGATATACAGTAGGTTTAAGATTTAATCCTGCTGCTTCTGCAGTATGGCAACTGTAACAGGATGGTTTTCATTTGTTTCCCTCTATATCATCTCTAATCTCTGAAGTAAACAAATCTCCAGTTTTTATAAACCTGAACAAACCCAAATGTTTCTACAAGCCTGAATAAACTCAAATGTTCCCACAAGCCTGAATAAACTCAAATGTTTGAAGGGAATTAATGAAACAGCAAATTCCAATATTATTTTCATGAGCCGAGGAGGAAATGGACAAAGAAACAGTAGATTTGCCATATACTGTTACATACTGTAGATGAAAAATGCATTCATGTATATATGGATATGCAGTTATATTTTGGATTATTCCGCTGGCAACAGGGTTTAAGCATGAAGGGGATTTGTTCTTTGTTATTATAATGAAAGTGAATTCCCACTGTTGTGTCTGTATGTTTTCATTGTCTGCCTATTCATTTTATATGGGTGTCTCCATAACACCTGGAGGTTACTCAACAGTTCCACCGCTTTTGGTTAGCAACACTTACCAGCATCAGAACACACCTATTCTAAGGCCAATTCTTAACCTGTATTGTCTGTTTCAAATTAGTTTTTCCAGGGCACATGACTTGCTGTAGCTCAGTAAAAACATACAGTCTTATAGAATATAACATTTTAGGTAGAAAATTACATCATTTATTTACAATTACAGTACCACATGCTGTATATATGGTACAGTATTTATAAAATATAGGCATAAAGGGCATTGCGGTTAATAAAAGAATAAACTTTTAATAAACAGATAAATTGCATTGTAAATGCATCCTAGCAATAAAGCAGTAAGTAGCCATATACTGCACAAAGGCTTTAAACAATAAAGGCTGAGGAAGAAGGAAATTGTATCATGGTTGGGTTTCTAAGCAGCTGAAAATGCAACATATTTTGAGGCCATGCATACCAATAAACCAAGTAGCTAAGGTAGAGTTGAGCCTATGAGCCCAAGAATGCTGAGAAGGAAGCCTCAAAGCAGGCTGCACTCTAGATGGTGTTCTTGACATAATAGCTCATGTTAGCAAGCCAGTTATGCCAACTTTTCTAAAGTGAGCCAAACAACAGCAAAATGATTTTCACTTGGTGAAGTCTGAGTTAGGCAGTCTGGTGTTAACTATGAAAGGGACTTTAAGTCTGTCTTGTCTTACAAAAGGAATTGTTATTATTCTCAGAAAAAAAGATTGACCAGTGGAGGAAGCCTATGGAGAAACATGGAATAGGACATTTTGTAGTTGGTTTATCTGAAAGGAAGGAGATAAAGAGATCATTTAAAATTAATTTCCCTGGACAGAAGAACTTAGTGCTCAACCAAGTGACACTTCAGCAACATAATAGCTGCAGCAATCCTGCAGGGCAGTGTAGAAAGTCCAAAAAGGGATGCATTACCCAAGGCATCATAAATTACCCCAATTATCAGAAAGAGGGAGTCCTGCAACCTCTACATTGTGGTTAAAGGAGAATTCAACCATAAATTAAAAAATCCCTACCACCCTACTGTACGTAGACCCCGCTCCCTGCTCCCCCACAGCCTAGCTGTTACTCCTGGTAAAGGTCCCTAAATATTTACTTACCCCTTGGTGCAGATTCAGGGCATCAGAGTTCACAAGCGTCATTTTCCGGCTCTTCGCTCTTCTTCCAGTCTTCTTCTTTCACTTTGACAATTTCCGAATGGTCCCAAACAACTGCACATGCACCAATACACTACTCATTTCACGAAGATTACCGAAGAAAAGAAGATGGTTCCTGTGAACTCCAATGCACTGAATCTGCACCGAGGGCTAAATAAAGATTTAGGGGCATTTACCAGGGGGTAACAGCTAGGCTGTGGGGGCAGGGAGGAGGGTCTATGTAGGGTAGGGTTTTTTTTTTTTAATTTACGGTTGACATTTCCTTTTAGGGATAAGCATAATTTTGAGTCTGTTTAGAGAGATCACACTCGCTTTAAAAGTCATTTCATCCCACAACTGGCACACTTATTCACAATGGGGCTGTGTATGTTTTAAATATGCCAAAGCTTTGACCCTTTCTGTTCCTTAATTAAGCCCCATGGATTCCAATAACTTGTGTCTGCACATTTGCATTACATATCGACACACATCTGTGACAATAATAGCTGTCAAAATATATTACAAAAAAGACATATCTAGAATTCATGGAAAAAACCCACTAAAGTTACCTCACGGTGGCAGCACAGGCAGCAGAGTTTCTAAATGAGTTACACAAGCCAATCACAGCAAATGGTATTCCCAAAAGCAACATTTAACAATTAGTGTTTTGTCTGTGGCATACTGGTGAAAATATATCATTTGTGCTCCCCTGTTCTGAATTGTTTGGTTGTTAATATCATCCTGGTGCCAGTCTGGCTCATTTGGCTACATGGATATAAAGTTTTAATATATAATCCATAGACAGCTAGACTCCAGAATTACAGAAGAAATCCAATGACATAAAAACACTGGAGAGAACATGACAGTAATGTGTGTGTTTATGTGCATATGGAAAGTGGTTAGGGAAGAGGGGGAGTGTAAAGTGAATAACAAGTTTAATTTGCAGAATAAATTCAATTACAACACATTTGCCTGGAGACAGAGAAAACCCAGCTCAGTGACAAATACTACATCAGTGAATGTACTGCATCATGGGCTCATGTTTTAACTTTTCAGTTAACTTTATGAAAGGCTGGTATACAGCTGGGGCAGAGGCACTATTTCTCACTGTTCCAAATGTTTAGAATATATAGCAGCAAGCTCAGCCTCATTTGACCTTTTGTAAGAGGGAATGCAGCAGTCTCATAGCAAAGATTGTATCAAGGCACCCTTGCATTCCTCTTCAGAACTTAATAGAATGTAACAACAGTCAATGTAAAGTAACAACAATTTTATTGCATCTCTATAGAAAATTATTTTTTGTTAGTTAATGTCAACCCTTCAGGGTCTAGTGAGCTCTGAACGCACTAAAATAGAGAGACTTTCAACTTGATGGTTAAAGGAGATGGAAAGTAAAACTCTTGGGGTGCTAAAGGCACCCAACATGAAGAAAGAAGAAGCAGCAGGAGGATCTCTCTTGTGTTGATAGTTCTGGCCTGATGCATCAGGTAAGTGAATACAATTATTGGGGGGCATCCCCAGTGATTGTTGATTTCCTTAAATTTTAGGGAAGTGATTTTCACCTTACAGGGGGGGTCAAAACAATTGGCATTGCTCCCTATTCCCTTAAACCACAATTGCTTGGATTGGCTGGTGTATTGCAGTTCCTGGAAATTGTTGTTGAGAAGACAACAAAACACAGTGTGCCATTGGCCTTAACATATATGCTAATGCAAAAGTAAAAAAAAAAGTTTTTTAAGATACAGTGTATAATATGGGTATAAAAACATGCAATCTGAAGGCCAGAATTGCAAACAACATTATTAATTATATTGTAGATACATGTGCAGGTTGGGTAATCACCTGTCTGTTGTTCACAAATGCAAATTGCACTGGCAAAGTTTAAAAGGAAGATGCTGGGTGGCCAGGCAAAGGCAGGAGTATGGGTGCAAGAGGGGAACACAAGTGGGGAAATTCACTAGCGCTAATTCGCCAGCGTGACGTCAAATCGTAACTTTGCAAATTCACTAACACCGACTCTGACAAATTTTTGCTAGCGAAGTAGATAGACTAGCGCAACTTCGCACCCTTAGGCCAGGCGAAGTTGCGCACTGACGAAGGATTGTAATTACGCAAATTCACTAAGATGACCATTTTACTGAACGTTACCACTTACGCTAGACGTTACTTCACCAGGTCAGACCTATTAATAGATAGGAGTTTGAAAAAAAAATTGGAAAGTCCCAAAAAAACACTGGCGTGTTTTACCTTTTTAGGGTGATAGTCTGAAAAAGAGCAAAATTCTTTTGGGGGGGTTACCCTCCTTCCCCCCTACATTTCCTAACATATGGCAACTCAACTATACAGGGGGCACATGTTTACGGCAATAGGACAACTTAATTTTTTTAATTAAAGGTTTCCTGGCCTTGTGTAATGTAATGTAGTGGTTGTAACATATACTTCTATTAGACTTTGAAATTCCTGCTGTATGCAAATCAGGCATCTCTAGCGTAAATGCGCTTTGCCTAGCGAAGTAACACTAGCGCAACTATGCTACCATTCGCCGACCTGAGCGTAACTTTGCACTTTAGTGAATTTGCGTAGCACTAGAGAAAATTCGCCCGCGAGGTGCAGCAAACGTTAGCGAAGGCAACGCTAGTGAATTGTCGCCACTTAGCGAATTTCCCCCAATGTGTAAGAGCTGCAGGGGTTAAGGGGGCCTGGTATTTAATGGTACCCCACTGCATGTAACCTGTTAGCAACTAAGGTATAACTAAATTTTGGGCTTCAAAGGGGAAATTGAACTGAAGAAAAAAAAAACCAAAACATTAATAGGATCTAAAACCACCAATAATCCCCAGCACATAAGCAATTTCTGCAATAAATTCCTGTCTGTGGGAGTTCAGCATCTTAGAAGGGAGGGAATGTAATTTAAATCCTGCTGTTCTCCAGGTAAAGTACAGCTGGGCACTTTCAGAATAATGGCAGTAAAATGTAATGTAGTTCACAAGCATACCACACATTGCCTGTTTATTTTCATAAATGTGCAGTGATGGTAAATGATCTCACTATTTAATCTTACCACAAGTGTTCCTTCCCAGTGTACAAAGACATCCAGTGGTACCTGAGTTAGATACAGGGCTTCCCTGCATCAGAGAATGCTGCATATCACACCTCTTGTGATACACCACCAGTGTGTGGACTTGTCAGAATAAATGCAAACAAGTTGATGCAAGCACCTTGGTTACAATGATATTGTAAAATAATTTTTTTAAGTTGCTAACAGCAAATAAAAATTGTGCAAATGGGACTTTTCAGCACTTTGCCCCTCAGCCGAGTTAAATTTTCATAGTTGTGCCTTACTGTACATGCTGCACGGCTTCTATTTCGAAGCTAGGTGTCAAATGGGTATTCCCTGGACTGTCTCTAGCTTGTATGTATTTCAGAGTATGCAGTCTAGGTAGTGTCAGTGGATGTAGTGAGCTGGGAAGCCCTGCAACATTGTGAAAGGAACAGTAACACCAAAAGGTAAAAGACACCAGCGGTTTTTTTTGGGACTTAGAAAAAATTTCAAGTTTTTTTTCAAACTCCTATCTATTGTATTGAACTTCGCCAGGTCTGACCTGTCGAAGTAAAGTCTAGCGCAAGAGGTAACGTTCAGTAAATGAGTGAATTAGCGTAGTTACATCCCTTCATCAGTGCGCAACTTCGCCTGGCGTAAGGGTGCGAAATTGTGCTAGTCTATTTACTTTGCTAGTGAATTTTCACAAGAGTCTGACTTAGTAAATTTGCGAAGTTGCGAATTGACGTCACGCTGGTGAATTAGCTCTAGCGTTAGGCGCTACGCACTTTAGTGAATTTGCCCTATGTGTCCTGTGCTTGAATGGCTGCCCCCATGGCTACACAGCAGCTTGTTTATATAAACTTTAGTTGTGTTTCTGAAGCAACTATTCTATTTTTACCAATATAGTTCAAGAGTACATTAATCATTCCTTTAAAGGACAAGGTAAGTGTAAAATAAAATAAGACTAGAAATGCTGTATTTTGTATACTAAACATAAACATGAACTTACTGCACCACAAGCCTAATCAAACAAATGATTTATGCTTTCAAAGTTGGCCACAGGGGGCTGTCATCTTGTAACTTTGTTATATATCTTTGCAAGACTAGACTACATACACATGCTCAGTTATCTAGGCTCCTTAGGGATCGTCATAAATGATAAAAAAACAAAGCTGCTTGAGTTCTGCATGGCTGCTAAGTAAGGGAGGGGCTCCCCTGCTGTTCATAAGTATGATTGTTTCCCTGCCAGAAGTTAGGGGCCGCAGGGCCGGAACTAGGGAGAGTAGGCGGCCGCCTAGGGCGCAGTCATAGAGGGGGCGCACTTTTGAAGGGAAATAATGTTGTTTTTAATTTAAGTTTTAACTTCGCCCCTGTTTCCAGCAGCAGTGTTCTGCTCTACTTCAGTCCCCACCTCCCCACCTGGCACAGTTACAGACTTAGGGGGCAATGCTGGTGGCAGAGGTACAGACTTGGGGGGTTATGGCTGGTGGTACAGATACAGACTTGGGGGCAATGGCTGGTGGCACAGGTACAGACTTGGGGGGCAATGGTTGGTGGCACAGTTACAGACTTGGGGGGCAATGGCTGGTGGCACAGGTACAGACTTGGGGGGTCATGGCTGATGGCACAGGTACAGATTTGGGGGGCAATGCTGGTGGCACAGGTACAGACTTAGGGGGCAATGCTGGTGGCACAGGTACAGATTTGGGGCAATATTTTGGCTTGCTGGCACAGGTACAGATTGGGAGCAATATTTTGGGTGCTGATGGAACTGGCACAGATTGGGGACAATATTTGGGCTGCAGGCTGACACAGGTACAGATTGGGAGCATTTTTTTTGGGTGCTACTGGCTGGCACACGTACAGTTTGATTCATTAATTTGTTATAAGGTTTCTTTATTTAAGAAAAAGTGAATAGGTGGGAAATGGTCATACATAACGGGGGTGGGGCACTGATTGAACCCCTTGCCTAGGGTGCCAAACTACCTTGGCCCGGCCCTGAGGGGCCGTCTGACAATTCCTATCCACAGCACTAAATGAATGGAGAATTTCACTGCATACAGTCAGGTTTCTTATAAAAACAGTACACATTTTTTATTAAAGTATATTGGAGATTGACTTCTTTTTCATTAAAGAAAGTAAAAATGGGATTTTATTTCTTTGCCTTTCCTTGTCCTTTAAGCCATTTTCATTTTTTGGTGTTACTGTTCCTTTATATGATCCATACATTCTTGCTTGTATCTATGAATTTAATTGTGAAGCATACCATTTGGTTATTTTAGCTATGAAATACGTTAAAAGCATTTTCTAAGACTGTTTGGTAAGTGAACTACTATTCCACAAGCTAGTTCACACTAGGTACAGAAACCTGCGGCATTTTGCGTATGATCCTCGCTCAAGCAAAAAAAATGGACACATCTAAGTATACAATTACTAGTACATATTATTGAATAGGATTTATTTAAATTCTTTGCAGTATTGAATTTTACTCTGATTGCCAACACCTCTGGGGATGCTGAGTGATATTTTTCAGCAGCAAGTTATCCGTTTTCTTATTCAGCTTTTATTTATCCACTTGTTGCCATCAATAATAAATCATTGGGAATGTTTCCTTCTGCTTCTAATGTTATGGTACCTTTCAGAAGAATTTTTCCTATTTCAGTGTTTTTATAAATATTAGCAACGTCCATTTCCACTGTAAGCTGTAGAAATGCTGCCCTTTAGCAATGCATCTAATTAACTGTATTGCTAACAACAACACAAAGCTTTCTGAAAGCAGAAGGTATTTACTTGCCTTTTGCCTTCTACATAGCACTGCTATTAACTCTCACATAAATCGTTCCTATATGCCCCTGCAGCCAACTATGCACCCAGAACCATTGGTTTTATAGCACTGATACAGCCTAATAGTTCAGAGCTGTGTATCCAAAACTTGCAGACAGCCTGTTTCATTCTCATCAGAGCAAGATACTGGAACATGGCTTCCAAATGGGTAGGACTAGTGGAGTAGCAGACAACCATATCTGGGTGAGATTTGCTAAAAGGAGCCAAAAAGCCCTTCTCTTGGAAGACGTAAAATAAAGAGTCACAAAATATGGACTTTTCAGGTCAAATAATATTGTGATGAATAAAAGCTTCTTTATTTGTTGACAATTATAAATAACATGTCGGCTATTGACTCACTACTGAAGTCTCTACTACTGATGCGTCTCATACTACATGGCACTTCCTCAGAGTATTGCATTTTTTTTTTCACAATACAAAAGAAAAAGAAGAAAAAAATGCATGTGGCACGAAATGTGTCAGTAGTAGAGACTGACATATTATTTATAATTGTCAACAAATAAAGAAGCTTTTATTCATCATGATATAAAGTGTCGAAAAAGTCCGTATTTTACAGTTTGAAGAGGTTCCGTTGCCAGGGAACAGGAGTTGGACACGTGATTGTTGGGAACCAATTGGGAATGCTCCGCACTGGTGAGAGATTTGTTACATAATATAAAGACTTCTGAAAACAGAAGGCATTTAATTGCCTCATGCCATATACATAGCACTGTTTTAATACCAAAAATGAGAGTTGAACTCTCACATTATAGGTGGAGGCAAATCACTCCTTGTCATGTCCATTTGGCCAACTATGTACAGTATCCAGAACCACTTGTTTTTGTAGCACAGACACAGCCTAAAAGTTCAGAGCCACATATTCAAACTTGCAGACAAAGGGACATAAAGGAATGATTTGCATGTCTCCACCCATAATCCCTTATGTGAGAGTTAAACTCTAATTTTTACTGTACGAGGCAAGTAAATATCTTCTGTTTTCAGAAAGCCTTATGTTGCATGTCTTGCACGTGAAGGACTTTTTGGCTCCTTTTAGCCATTATCCAGAAATCTCCAAGCTCCAAGCTCCAAGCTCCATCTCCAAACCTTGATTGTGATCCAAACTAAAATATAATTAATGCTTATTGGAGGCAAAAACAGTCTATTGGGTTTAATCAATATTGCAATGATTTTCTATTAGACTTAAAGGGATTGTTCACCTTCAAACAACTTTTTTCAGTTCAGTTGATTTCAGATTGTTCACTAGAAATAAAGACTTTTTCCAATAACTTGAATTTTTTTATTTGTAACCATAAAGCAGGTTGAGGGGGGTCATGAACTCTATAACTGTTCTAAATTGATACATTTAATTGATACATTGGTACCTTAAAGGGATCCTGTCATGGGAAAAAGTTTTTTTTCAAAATGCATTAGTTAAAGTGCGGCGAACGCTAGCGAAGCTAACGCTAACGAATTTACAGATCTTTGTGAATTTGCCCCCCCTGTGTTTCATTAAAGGCACTTGTAGAATTGATACAATAGTTGCTAATATTCCATAGATGCTGCTGAGAAATGTATTAACTAAACGTAGCAAATTGTAACAGTTCAGAATCTTCTCCTGGATCTCTGAACTGCTAGAGACATGAATATTTAACTATGAACTTAAATTTTGGGAAAGCAGTAAGGGCAGAGACAAACGGTCAGATTTGGAGAGATTAGTCGCCTAACGACAAATCTCCTCCTCTTCTTCGGGGCAACTAATCTCCCTGAACTGCCTTCCCACAGTCTAGAATGTAAATCGTCGGCGGGATGGCACTCAGAGTGCTTCGTTTTCCGAAGTCGCCTAAAGAGTCCTCATGAGGCAACTGCTAGTGACTTCAGAAACCAAATGCTCCGTGTGCCATCCCGACGCATATTTACATTCAGAATTTACATTCTGTACATTCAGTTCAGGCAGATTAGAAAAATTAGATTTGTCATCGGGTGACTAATCTCCCTGAATCTGACCATGTGTCTCTGCCTTAAAAAACAAAAGATGGAAAGCAATTGAACAAAGTATTTGTTTATCGTGAACAATCTAAAAATAACTGAACTGAAAAAAAGTGTTTGGAAGGTGAACAACCCTTTTATGGTATGAAGATCCAAATTACGGAAAGATCCATTATATGGAAAACCCCAGGTCCCAAGCATTCTGGATAACAGGCCCCATACCTGTACCTTGATAAAATAAAGAGAATCTGAATGGTGACTGAGTCAGCTATGAAATTACTAGATAAGACTGTAAATTAAGTTTTCTGCATAATTTATACTGCAGAAGGATTTCCAGAGCAAAGAGCTGAACTCTGGGTGCATAACACATTAGCAATGCTAAGGCTTTCATAGAAGTTTATATCTCTGCAGTTTCTCTGACCTATTTAGAATTGCATGCATTCAAATTTGAATTCTTGAAGGGACAGTAATACATAATACATTTTTTAAAATTCAAACCCAATTTTGACTATTCCCTAGTCGAATTACACTAAAATAAACTCAAAATTCAAATTTTTAATTCGACTCTTGATAAATCTGCTCCTTCGTGTGTCTATATCAGTGATCCCCAACCAGTAGCTTGGGAGCAACATGTTGCTCACCAACCCCTTGGATGTTGCTTTCAGTAGCCTCAAAGCAGCTTATTCTTATTATGCTTACTTTTGATTTCCAGGCTTGTAGACAAGTTTTGGTTGCATACAAACCAGGTGCACTACCAAATACAGTCTCCTGTAGTCTGCCAGCCTCCATAGTGGCTACCAAATAGCCAATCACAGCTCTTATTTGACACCCCAGGAGATTTGTGCATGCCTGTGTTGCTCCCGAACTCTATTTTTTGATGTGGCTCACAGGTGAAAAAGGTTGGGGACCCCTGGTCTATACGCTAGTACTCAGTGCTAGTGCTAGTACTCATTTTCAAACACTTTTAATGGATGGCATCTAAACATTAACTATTTGCAACCTTTTATAGCATGACTGCTTTCACAGTAAATTGAGGTTTATTATAACACTGATAGACTGCTTAAAAAGCTGAAACTATAGTATAAATTTTCTTCAACCAGGAGTATATGCTAGACTAAGTACAATAAAAGCTGAAATTGTCCAGTTTCACTTTGTTTGCATAACATAATTTTAATATTATTCAGCACTTATGGGGTATAATTGACAATTGACCACTGGAAAATGCTAAAGCACATGGAAAATTGATGTTAAATGTTTACAAAGATGTAAAATAAGTTCTAGTTTTTTCATGAGGCATTTAAGTGGCATTATGTTTTTTAATGTATAAAGATGTAAAATACATTCTAATCTTTGCAATGAGGTATGTAAGTATAATTATTGTTTTTTCAAGGTATAAACATGTAAAATAGGTTCTAGTTTTGTTTCATGAGGCATTATTTTACTACTTGCATGTGGTTAATAAAACTCCTACTATTTTATGTACAGTAACTGAAGCACTGAATAGATTGCTGTTTTTCCTCAAAGTATGTGAATGTAATGATTACTTAGCTCTATGTATGATACAGTCAACTTTAGAAATCAGTTAATGTGAATAGAACACACATAAGCCGATTTTAAAAGGTCATGTGAGGATACAGGTAAATGCCCCATAATCTAATACTGTATGTCAAAAACATTACACACATTAGATGTGATCTTTGCAGCAGATAATTGTTTGCTAGTTAACAAGGAGGGAGAAGAAAGAGGATACTCAGAGCAGGATGCCTAACGTATTTCTGAGCAAAGTATATTTTTTATATTGTTAAATAAGGCTATTTCTCACATGGCAAACCAAGTCTGCATAAATAAAATTAATTAAAAAACAATTGTAGGAATATAAACTACAGTATATTCCAGTTGTAAGCAGTGAAAGATGCTGCAAAGTAAAACCATTATGGATTGATAGAAAAGTTAGGGACATATTTATCAAATTCACATGAATGATTCAAAATTCGATAGAATTTTAAAAAAGATTAGAATTTTCGATTGTTTTTGAAGACCACTTCAAATATCGAATTTTGAAAATTCGATTGAATCGAATGATTCGAATATTTCGAATAAAATCGAATAACTTGCCCTTTAAATTTTTATTTGACTGCCTAGGTCGCCAGATTCTACCTACCGAATTGGGTTTAGCTATTTTTGATCAAATAAAAAAAATTGATTGAATGGTTAAAATCGTTCGATACGAACGATTTTATCGATCGAATTATTTCTATTTGATCGTTCGATTGATCGAATTGGGGTAAAATTCTTCGAATTCGATGGATTTCAATTCAACCGCAATTTAATTGGTTGAATTCGAGGGTAAATTCACCCGAATTTGACCAATAGTAAATCTGCCCCTTAGTGTTGAAGTGGTAAGAAAAACATGCAGGGTCAGCTCAAACTTCTGTAAGGTACAGTACATAAAGCATGTAAAAGCCATCAGGAAAACTACACAAAAGAATGAAAATTACTTTGCAGTGAACAGTAAAATATATTCCAATTATTTTTAAATTTGTAATAGTAAAAAAATTAAGCAAAATGGGCAAGAACCTTAGTATCAGGGGAGATAAAATGGCTGATGAGTTTTTAATAATAATTTAATAATAATAATTTGAGTATTAATGGCTAGTTGACTCAGCAGGTGATTAGAACATGTGAAAGTAAATAAAGCTCCAAGATTGGATGACAAGTACCAAACCAATTTGTTTTCTGCATTATTTCTACACTATTTGATTGGTAAATTTGCAAATATTGTGCATTTATTCAAAAAAGAATCCTGTTCTGAGTTTGAAAACTATAGGCCTGATAGTTTGACTTTGGAGGTAGGAAAGCATTTGGAAGGTTGATATGATACTATAACACATTTAAAATAATAATTCAAGCATATGCAAGCATAGTCTAATGTAAAATTGGTGCAATAGATCTTGTCTCCCCCACTCAAACAGGACATTATTGTATTAGAGAGGGTACAGAGAAGGGCAACTAAGCTGGTAAAAGTGATGGAAAATCTTAGCTATGAGGAAAGACTGGCCAAATTGGGGATGTTCACACTGGAGAAGAGGCGCTTAAGGGGTGATATGATAACTATGTATAAATATATAATAATCTCTCTAATGCTTTATTCACCAGTAGGTCTTTCCAGATGACACGAGGTCACCCATTCCGTTTAGAAGATAAGAGGTTCCGCCTAAATATTCGGAAGGGTTTTTTTTACAGTGAGAGCTGTGAAGATGTGGAATTCTCTCCCTGAAACTGTTGTACAGATTGATACATTAGATAGCTTTAAGAAGGGGTTGGATGGCTTTTTAGCAAGTGAGGGAATACAGGGTTATGGAAGATAGCTCATTATACAAGTTGATCCAGGGACTAGTACGATTGGCTTTTTGGAGTCAGGAAGGATTTTTTTCCCCCTTTGAGGCAAATTGGAGAGGCTTAGGATGGGGTTTTTTGCCTTCCTCTGGATCAACTAACAGTTAGGCAGTTTAAATAAAAAAAAAAAAAAGGTTGAACTTGATGGACGTGAGTCTTTTTTCAGCCTAACTTACTATGTTACTATGTAACTATGTCTTATAAATATAATTGCCTTCTATAAGGAGGTGAGTAGAGAACTAGACCATGGGGCGGCAGTAGATGTGATCTGCCATTTTTTTCTAAAGCAGTTGATACAGTTCCACACAGATTATCAATAAGAACTTTAGCCTCGGACATAATATTTGTAGTTGGACAGAGAAATGGCTGTGTGGTGATTAATGGAGTGTTTTCCAATAGGAACTTTTCTATTTGTAGAGTACCTAGGGGTCTAGAGTTTATTATTTTGTTCATTTATGAGTTTGAGGTGGTCATTGAAAATAATGTCTCTATTTGCTGAAGCCACTTGACTTCTTGTTTATTTTATTTTATGATTCTATGTGGAAAAAGCCTAGATTTGTCGGGAAAACTTTGCATTGCTCACTGCACTTGAGCTTGTAATTGTGTAAATGTGCATCATTTACTCTGTACACTTCCCTATATTTGGTTAAGTTTGATTCATATACCTAGGTGTTCATTTGTGCCTATGCCAGATAAAGTCTGCGATTTTGGTAAGAGGATTATTTATTTCGACAAATCCACCAGTCAAAGAACACCCATGGAAATCCAAGATGAGACGGCACTCTGATTAGGGACAGGTTTTATTCGGGATACTATGCCCTACGCGTTTCGGGAAACAATCCCTTAATCATAGGCATCCCTTGCAGGACAAATAGTCAGTTTATATACACTAAATGAGTAGTGACCCCTAGGGGTTAACAATTAGAATACATAGTTTAAAAATTGTTACAATCCTTAATATTTAAAATTTGCTACAATCTTTAATGTTACTTGTTAAAACCAATAATATATTATATTAAAAACTGACAAAAAGGGTTTATACTAAAAACACATCCCATTCTTGTGAAGAATAATGTAAGGCTCACTATTTCGAATCCTGAACTACAACTCTCTGCACCCTTATCGTATATTATGGTCTAACAAAAAGTCTAAGAAATATATCCTTGACTAATCTATATTAGACTCATAGCATCAGTAAGATAAGCAGTGTATGGGAACCAATGCTAGAGTAAAACGGGGGAGAATTTTCTTATGTGTATTTCAATATAGTCTCCAACTTAAGAATCCAAAACGCTTCCCTCAAATTGAGGGTACGTAGCAAGTCTCCCCCCCTGGAAGATGGTTTTACCTGTTCTATTACTTTAACTGATAGGTTCTCAATACCCTTCACTGAACATAACGTGAAGTGTTTACCCACTGGAGTGCTCTCATCCTTATTTTCAATTGCTCTTATATGTTCCCGTATTCGTTCTTTTAGGCAACGAGTCGTTCGTCCCACATATTGTTTCTCGCATTGTTTGCACTCAAGTAGGTATATCACATTTCTAGTGTTACAGTTGTAAAAAGCGCTACTTTGGAACACTCTACCCGTCACGGTAGACTTAAAGTTGGGCCTCGTAGAGATTACCTTACAGGTTTTGCATATATTTGCACCACATCTGTAGCTGCCTTTAGTGGAAAGCCAATTATCTTTCCTTCCTTCCTTTCTTGAGGTGACCAAACTTGGTGCCAGCATATTGCCAAGTGTCGGTGCCTTTCTAGAAACATATTTCACCTCTGTTTTTGCCAGAATATCAGACAAAATAGCATCATTACACAATACCGGTAGATGTTTTCTTATAATGTGACAGATATCCCTGTATTCCTCACTGAACTCCGTAATGAAAAAGATTTTCTCCTTCTTATTGGTCGGATGCCTATCTCGATGTAAGGGCCCCTGGATAGTTTTTCCTTTCTTGTATTTCTTGGCTTTTTTCCAAGCTGCATCTATCAAGTTGCTAGTGTATCCCCGTTCCAACAATCTGTCTCCCAGAAGTTTAGATTGATCCAAAAACGTATTATCCTTACTGCAGTTTCTCCTGTATCTGACAAACTGACTAAACGGGATCCCCCTTATAATGTGTCTCGGGTGACAGCTATTAGCCCTTAGTATGGTATTCCCAGCTGTGGGTTTTCTGTAAACATTCGATTCTATGTGTCCCGTATGTGCATCCCCCTCTAAAGTGAGGTCCAAAAAGTGAATGCTGGATTTGTGGTGATCTAATGTGAATTGTAAGTTGTATTGATTGTCATTTAAATAAGCGTGAAAATCTTTGATTAATTCTATTGGTCCACCCCAAATGAATAGAAGATCATCTCTATAGCGTCCAAACCAAATGATGTGTTCACGATAGGGATTTTCACATCCATAGATGCGGGACCGCTCCCACCAACCCATATAGAGGTTGGCATATGTGGGGGCAAATGAGGCCCCCATGGTGGTCCCGCATCTCTGGAGGTAGAAATCCCCATCGAAAAGAAAGAAATTGTGTTTAAGCAAAAAATCCAACACCAAAAGTGCATAGTGAGAGAAATCATTTGTGAACTGATGTGTATCCTCTAAAATCTCTGATATGGCCTGTATTCCCAGGTCATGTGATATTGACTAGTGATGGGCGAATTTATTCGCCTAGGTCGAATTTGCGGCGAATTCCCGCTGGCGAATAAATTCGCGAATCACCAGCGAAATTTTGCTTGGTGAAAATTCGCCGAAAAACGCGTCAGTCGCGTTTTTGACGCGACTAAAACGACGCAACGCGCGCCAAAAACGACGCGACGCGTCACGTTGACGCGACACGCGACAAAGTCGATGCGACGCGCGACAAAATCGGCCCACGACTCGTTTCGCGAATTTTTCGCCGATTCGCGAATTTCTAGAGAAATTCGCGAATCGCGGGAGATTCGCCCATCACTAATATTGACGTGTACAGTGATTTAACGTCCATAGAAACCCATGTGTAGGTGTCCAGTCAGGTCAAATCCGATAATCTGTTTAACAGATGTCCTGAGTCCCTGATATAAGATTCCAACTATGGTACTAAAGGTTTTAAGCAAGTGTCAATCCAATCAGAGAGTCCCTCATTAATGGACACCCATGGGCTTTGGCCAAAATTAATCCTTTACAAAATGAAAAGCTTTTTTTACAGCAGAAAGTAGTCCACACCTGGAAAACAATTGAGACAATGAGGATGTCTGAATTCAGGAAACCAAGTGCAAATAGTCGATGACGTGATATGTTCTACAAGCTGGGTGTTCAGGACAGTAGGATACATGATAAAGCCTAAATAAACACACACATATATATATATATTTTATTATTGACTGCCCCCATACTAAATGCATGATCTGTTACAATATAAATAAAATGGGGATATCCTGATCCCCTGTTATAGGACTACAGTGTATTGGTGTCCAAAAATCCAGAAATGTTGAAGTTTAAATTGAAAAATGTCTAAATTAAGAGAATTTACACTGCACAGACTGCAACACATGGATAACAAAATAATCAATGTTAAAATACATTACTGAAACTTAATCTGTACTAAGAAGATGATATAAAAATAAGATTTTTTGAAAATGTATTCAATTTGGAGAATACACCAGTGTATTGACTCAAAAAATTTATATATTTAACCTTTCCTCAGTTATAGGATTAGTGTATATATGTCAACCATTTTCTTCAGTGCTCAAAATAAAAGCCAAATTGGCTCAATCAACTAAAAACGATCACAGTAGGCAGACGCATTAAATATCCACTTGTTCAAATGAAGCATAATGATGAGGAAATATAAAGCGCACTTAAATGAAGATGGTAATGTCAGTTGCGCAGAATCAAAAGTATAGCAAAATGTATATAGATATCTTCTTACTAAGGAGCATTAGGGAGGCCATTAGCTTATAACTGTACAAACATGTCTAGTTGTCTATTCAGTTTACATTGAAATCAAGTCGAAAGGATTTCTAGGGATAGTACTGTACAACTATGCAGAACCCGTTTATTCAGATTCCTGGAAGAAACCTAAGAAGATTACATCCATTTTGGTCCCAGCAGGCTGTTGTGTGATTAAAATAAAAGTATAAAGCTGTGGTTAGGCTGTTGATCTTCAACCCTTTCCTAAAAAGAAGAGTTAATGCAATTTGTTGTTGTTCTCAAAAGATAAACTAGGAGCAGTATAAATATACTATGCATATAAATAAACCAGGGACTCTGGAATGCAGATGATCAGACTAGGGCTGTTTGTGGTTTAAAGTGGTCCTTCAGAAAAAAAACAGCATTTGCTTTTGTTTTCTTGCATTGTGAACAAAACAGAATTTCCATATGTCTCCTTAGTCTCAATGCTCAGAATAAATTAGCATTACCATCTGTCTCCAATCCCCCAAATAAGTAACCACTGACTTATGTCAGATAAGATCATCAGGGTGTTTCAGATCAGAAGCACATCATAAAAGTAGAATGAAGGAAGGTTACACTCTAATCCTGAGCAGGAAAGGATGAATATAATATAACATAAGTGGATGATATATAAGGGTAGGTTAAGAAAAACTTAATAAATTAATGAACTGGCAGTGGTGGGATTGAAGAGGTAACTATAGAAATAGAATAGGTGGGTGGAAGAAAATATTGAAATTATTTTTGTGTGCAGGAGAAAGAAATGCTTAATATATTTAACGGGAGGACTATTTAAACCCACTTCTCTAAACTTACTTCATTTAGTTTATAGCCAATGTAAATATGGATTTTTATGCATGTTTAGTTACACGTTGCACTTTTCATTGTACTTCGCTGAACATTAATTTTCTACAACTCACTAAAGTAGACTCATGGCTGTGTACTCTGCTACATTACTTTTGATCCTGGCCTCTTCCCAGAAGAATAATTTAGGTAACATTAACCCCATCCTACAGACTTACTGGCAATAAATTGAAAGCCTATATCTAAATGGAAAACCAGTCTACAACTCATAATTAGACCTGCTGTAATTGTGAGGTGGCAAGGTCTAAAGGACTCTCTTAATATTATAGGCACTAAAGGCCTTCATCCCAGATCTGGACATTAGAATACATTACTAGAAACCAAAAGTGGATCCCAAAAGGTTAAGTGCAGAAGCAAACTAGAATTAAATTTGAGAATTATTAAAATGGATTGTATTCATGTGTCCTGCCATAAAAATACATATTAATAAAAAATAAGAATTTAGAAAATGCCTAATCATTACTAGTGATGGGCGAATTTATTCGCCTAGGTCGAATTCGCGGCGAATTCCCGCGATTCGCCGCCGGCGAATAAATTCGCGAATCACCAGCGAAATTTCGCTTGGCGAAAATTCGCTGAAAACGAGTCGCGCGTCAGTCGCGCGTCGTTTTTGACGCGACGCGCCGAAAACGACGCGACGCGCTCCAAAAACGACGCGACGCGTCAAAGTTGACGTGACGCGCGACAGACGCGCAACAAAATTGATGCGACGCGCGACAAAATCGTCCCGCGACTCGTTTCGCGAATTTTTCGCGAAACGAATCTCGGGAGATTCGCCCATCACTAATAATTACATCTATATTACATATAGAAATATTCCACTTATTAAAGGCCATTCCAAGTATTTTATATCATAATATGTGGTAGAAGTTACCTGTAAAAAAAAATCTGAAAAAATCTGAAGCATTCAACAATTGGCAAAAGGATATACAAAGTACAAAGGAAAAACAGCTTTTAACAGTAGTTAAGATTAAGGGGCAGATTTAATAAGGTTTAAATGGTAAATCTGAATCTGCAATTTTATTTTTGGCCAAAACTCAAATTTAAAACCACCAACTCAAACTTGAATTTGAATGTGAGATTTATCACACCTTGGTCCTAGAAACAGTTCTACTTCTACTATTCTCAACCTAAAACCTGCAGAAAACAGTTCTAATTCTATACAAATAATCCAACAGACCACAGCTCCAGTATAGTGGCGATTTATTCGGAAATTTGCTGCTAGGTTCTGTTATCCGGAAGTTATAGAAAGTCAGATGGCACACACTTCAGCAATTGTGCTAATAGCTTAAATAATATATTTGGATCTCCACACAACATTTTGGAGATACAACCTCCTTTATCAAGTGCTCTCAAACATGTAATTCAAACCACAGGTATATAAGTATACAGAGGTAGGAAACTCCTCCCACTCCAATTAAGTGACATCATAATGTGCATTTACATATTTACATAATTGTAAAATGCCCATATTAATGTCTGTGCTTCAAAAAAAATGTCAGGAATCAAAATAATTTTTTAAACAATTGTTATATTACAATCAGTATTTTTTTTGGAGGAAAACTTGATTCGAATTTGATTAAGTTTTCAGGTTGGGACTATTCGATCGAAATTTTAGACGTTTTAATTTTTTCATAAATAACATACCATTCGAACTGTGAATAAACCTTAATTTATTAGAGTTTAAAACATTTGCATCACTTTAAAATTCTTGTTTGATAAATAATCCCCTAAGCATTAATATGCTGGTCATGTTGCAGTTAACATGCTGAATGAGGTTTTGGAATGAATAAGCAAATGCAAGCATAAAATGAATCAGTGAATTCTAAAAATATTAAATTTTCATCCTATAAATAGCAGCATAAACTCTGTTTTGATGCATTAATATGTTTTAATAATTCTGCCATTTGTTAGGTTTCTTAAAGGTGCACTTATCTCAATTCAGTAAAATATAAACTTTGAGAAATAATTTTACAAGAGATTTGAAGAAGTAATGCTATCTGAACTAAACATTAAATTGGTTGATCTCATTAAAAATAAGTTTTGGTATGGTGAAGATAGCAGAAATTCAACGGCCTTTGCAGTTTGTCTCCATCTTTATGATTTGCTGATTTTTTTAATTATTTGTATTTTTGGTTCTGCGGATCTCAGGCTGGGAAAAAAACTAGAAACTCCTGATGGCGAAGTCTTGAAATTCATAGTGACAGCAGTGGGTGGCTGGTGTACTACCCATCGGGGAGCCAGAAAACAAGCAGTTGCGATCTATTGCAATTTGAATTATGCTGGTTCACACAAATATTTAGTGAGGAAAGTGAAATGCAGACTATAGACCAAATGCCTCCTCACTCTAGAGGAAGTTGCATTCATCACATTTGCCATCTATGCAGTGTCTGTATTTTATTATATTTTTGGAACAAATTTAACTTTTGATATTGGGAGTTGTAGAATTGCTTCCAAAGGGAACAAAACATCAATCCATATTCATTCCTTATGAATGTGGTGCTCTATTTGGTACTTCTGAAGCCTTAAGTAAAGCTTCACAATGATTGAATTTCACTAGGTCTTGAAAGAGCCATTTGGAAATGTGATATTTGCCTCCATAAGGACTCATTTACTATCTGCAACACGCTTTTGGCATATTACTAAATTTAGCACTATATTACTACATTTAGTGCTATATTTAGATCTTATGCTTTAAACTGAAACTGCAATGTGGTTGTCAGAGCTTAATTAACCTAACAACTATTAAGTAGTTTTGAAACAAAAATGGAAAGTGAATAGAAGAGGGCCAAAAAAAGACAAAAAAAAATTAACAATAATAAGACTTAAGCCTCACAGTGAATTGGGTTTCCAGAGAATCAATCCCCCAACTACAGACATCATTTTCATCTGCAAGCTAAAAACAGACAGAAAAGGAAGACTAATAACTATACAAAAAAATGACAGAAATATTAGCATAAGACTGAAAGGAAAGAACTAAGAAACCAGTGGATTGTTTTTCAATTGACATACACAACATTCTAAGGGGGTATGTGATTAAAGCCGCAAAGAGAAAAACATTGCGCACCAATAAGAGTTAAAATCCACATCTTGCAATGTAATATTGTTTTCTTAAACGGTTATTGCATTGCAAATCGTTTATTGCGCACTGCATAATATAATTGCGCACTCTTAAGAAGTGCTTGAAGGTGTTGTAAACTTTTGGAGCAAACATTGCGACTTATTCAGTAATGTTTTATTACATGTACTTTGAAAGCGCATTAGCGCAAAGTATAAAATTCGCAAACGGCCTTCCGCTGGCGGAAGTGGTCGCTAAACAGTTTTGCAAAAGGTATATTGCATTCACACAAAGCAAAATTTGTTCGCGCAAGAGGCTTAACTTTTCACATTGCGAATAGTTTTTGTGTTACCGACGTATATTACATTCCCCCTATAATTCTTTTATTTCCTATTTGCCTTCTTCTCCAACAAATCCCACAAATCCATGTGTTACATAAACTTCCATCTTCTCTTGAGAAAAGTAATCATAGATTATGTTTGAAGTATTAATGTATGCTGCAGGGTAAAAATAATTGCTAATGAGAATCAAGAAATCTTTCAGTGCTTAGATTCACAGGAATTGCCAGGAATCGAACCCTGGTCCTTGGTGTTTTGGATACTCTGCATTACCATGGTGAGCCACTGGAGGATCTTTGTGCTCATGCTGGACACTGCTTTGGACAGACTTGCAATTATGTTTTCGATCCTGCATGTGTTTCCCATTTCTAATTGATGACCCTTTATAAACCTGTCCCTGCCCTGTGATCCTTGCTTGATCATCTGAGCTCCTGAGCCTGATCCAGCCCCCTTACTCTGTGATTCCTGACCCTTGATTCCTTGTTCCTGTATTCCCTGCCTGGTTCCTGTATTCCCTGCCTGGTTCCTGTATTCCCTGCCTGGTTCCTGTATTCCCTGCCTGGTTCTGTATTCCCTGCCTGTTCCTTGTTCCTGTTCCCACCTGATTCCTGATACCTGTTTTCTGTGGATTCCCTGGTTTGACCTTCGGCCTGTTATTTTGACCCTGCTTGATTACTGCCTGCCACTGACCTTGCCTACCATTTGGAACTTCCTTGCCTGCTCAGACCATTTTGCCTGTTCATTGGATTTTGCTTTGCCTCTACCCAGGCTTGTATTTGAACTTTCAGTTCACACTTCTGTTCCTTTTTGTTTCATTCACACAATTAAATCTCCTTCACCATATCATGGCTTCTGCTGTTTATCCTGCAGTAAATCTGTGTCACCTGGGTTATCTAGCATATAGGCTTCATACTGCTGAACATTCACCAGCACCCAAACATGACAATTTCCTTTTGAATTGTGCCAACCACATTTCTCTGTGCAAGATGTTAGCAAACTGGGATGTTACTGTAACAGCAATGCCTTTAAGAAGTTGATGTGTCTTCAGTGATATCGCCACCTGAACTGCGAGGTCACATCCCCCCATTTGACTTAAGAGAGACACTGCAGGAAGACTGAATAGACACCTTGATAGTTCTGGATATACAGAGTGACTGAAACAGAATTGTAAGTTACTGATAATTCTATTGAAACTAAGAAAGTCAAAGCAGAGGAAATAAATTATACAAATAAGTATTTACAATGATCTTAAAGAAGTACATTATATAGAGAATAATAATAATCTTTACTGCAGGGTTATGCCCTTAATTTTAGTGTAACAGCATAGTTTCTCTAAGTTGCAGGCGCTACATTTTTCCCACCTATGCATCGAAGTGGATGCAATCGCGCTTCCGTTTTGACACAAGTTGGGTTTTAGTTGAATCTAGCAATTTTTTAGAGGCGCAATTTGGAAATGCCTATTGACACAGCCTGCTGTGGGGACCCTGGAACGACATCACATCCAGGCTGGTGGTAGCTCTAGGTTTTCCCACTGTTAATAGGTATAGTTTTGCACTATTCATCAAAATATTGAAGAAGTATGTTTAGATGCCAGCACCTTAATGCATTGCTTCAATATGTGCTCACCATTGCATTTTAGAGCACTCACATGGTGTGTTAAAAAATGACCCCTGCTGTGACCCTTCATGTTTAAATCAGTAGTAGAAGTAAACACAGAGACCAACTTAGTGCACATGAAACCATATTCAATAATATACTTAAAAGATTAAAGAAATTTTAATTCCTATAAATGGAAAATTGTCAAAGCATAACATCCAGTCTCATGTTGAACAGCCAAATACTCCACTCAGTCACTGCTAAAAATAAACAACGGTTCTTTAAGTTAAATCGAAAGAATGAATAATATATATACTTATGTTACATTTTGCATAAAAAGGAAATATTATCAATCATCCTCATTCATTTCTTTTTCATTGTTTTTTTTTTTTGCTGTCACTAGCTCTACAAAATAATAAAGCAGCAAGACCATCTGTCAAGCCAGACATGTGTTTACAAGTAAATGCTACTTATTGGATTATTGCCTTACCAAACTACTGCATGCATAAAAGTAATTGAAACCAATGGTTAAATATGTACACTGTGTAAACATTTTCTTTTTCATTAAAGAACATTTAATTTAGGTCTACTAGACTTTATTGTATGGAACATGACTTGAGTAATGCAAGACTAATTTGAAGTAGAGAAAAATATGTTCTTGAGATGCTAAGGAATGTTTTACATGTTTTTTTTTTTATTGTTGAAAGCTGGAATCTCTTCCATAAACAATCATTGAATTGCTACTTCATAAGGAATTTGATTATAGCTGTCCATACTAGGACACAATCTATAACCTTTTTCTATTCTGTTTTTCTAAATTCCTTTTTCTGTATTTTCTTATTTATTTAGAGTGCCAATGTTTGGCTGCCTGTAATTTGTTCAGGTAGAAACTATTCAGACTCTCTGGAGTTTCAGCTTCAAGTGTCTCATTGAAAAAATATTTATATGTACATATTGTACATAACTGACAAATTATGTCTATTAAGGAACTGGATAGATCTTATATCAATACAAACAGAATAAGTGAAAAACTGGTATGTTTAAATACACAGAAATACCAATCACGTCTCATGATTTGTTGAAAAAATACACAGGTACGTAGCAATACAGGATTCTCAGCAAGTAGAACCACGTTGTTCCTCCATATCATAAGTACAGGTATTAGTCCATTTCCCTGTGTATTTTGCCTGTCACTCTGAGAGACAATGCCTTTCTAGCCTGTCTAGATGTAGAATCATTACATACCAGCATTATACATGAAATTGGCTTGGGGGCTGTAAGACTTATTTAAGACAGAGGGGGCAGCAATATTCTGAACATAAGTTTATTGTGGAACTTTTAGAGTTTATACTCAAAGTATTTCACTTTTAATGGCAAATATGTTCATTAAATTAGGGGGATTAGCGATGGGAAGTACGTTTGCCGCGACGTATGCCAATATCTACCTGGGGTTGTTGGAAAGTAATTTTGTCTTTAGTGAGTATTTGTCTGAATACACACAAAACATCCCTGTCTGGCACCACTTTATCGATGATGTCATACTGATATGGTCAGGGACACAGGATAAGTTCCAAGAATTTGTTAAAAAATTTAATATAAATTATATAAACTCAACAGTAATTCAGTTAATTTTCTATATATACATATTTTCCAAGATCTAGACAATAATGTACAAACATTGATATTCAGAAAAGTGACAGCTACGAATAATCTTTTACATGCAGTAGTCATCATCTCGAAAAGACCATTAAAGGCATACCAACAGGTGCAGCTCCATGGATGATTTCAAAATAAAAGCTAAAGAGCTGTACACTAGATTTAAACAGAGAGGTTAAAGCCATAACTGCTTGAAAAAAGCATATAAAGGAGCATTGGAAGCAAACAGAACTGATTTGCTTATTCAACAAAAAGTAGAGATGAAGAATTAGGATGGATGCCTACGCCCTATTAAATTAATAGGTGACTACAGTGCACAACATAAAGAAATAGCACGAATACTGAACAAACATTGGCACGTTTTAGAACAGGATGAGTAAAAAGTCATTGATGTGAGACCTCGTGTTACCTTTAGGAGAAGTCGTAATTTAAAGGATAGATTAACACACAGCCACTATAGCTATGTTCCGAAACCCACATGGCTCAAAAATAAACTTATGGGGTGTTTCAGATGTGGAAATTGTCAGGCCTGTCCATGGGTAAACAAAATATCCTCTATCAAAGGGAGATCCGACATTGAGGATTAATTAATTGAAATATTTCATGAAAAGCAAAACTGAGGGGATTATATATGTTATGCAATTTGTATGTGGAAAAAATTATGTATGAAAGACCAAAAGAGAATTTAGAAGAAGAATTCTGGAGCATGTCAGAGATGTCAGACATAAACGGAACACTTCTGTGGCCAACCATGTAAACTAATTTTATGAAGACAACACTGAAGTTATGAAATTCAGTGCTGTGGATCATATCAGTCCAACAACCAGAAAGGGAGACATAGACAAAAAACTCCGATGTGAAGCTCAATGGATATATTGGTTAAAAAGTAAAGCCCCACATAGTCTAAATGAATTCTTTACCGTTACACCATTTTTGTAAATTATGGATCTCTCCTTGTAACTTCTATATACATAAATATTTAATAATAATAAACACACTGGTACAAGTATATTTGAATTCATTTTACTTTCATCAATAAAGTTCATGGGTATGTCGCTACAAAATTAATAGTTAGAACAACACGGAAAAAGGAATTTTAGCATGAAATAATGGAGGTATCAATTATTTAGAATTTAATAAAGTTTAACATTTCATAAATTTACACAATGAATTAATTCTCTGCTCAATCACTATACGGTATACCATGTGAGGCATACATCAAACGGAGGCAATTATGTATTAACGCTCTTTTCGTGATGATATCTACCAATTGGTTTAGCGTCTTTTACTGTTGAGACCCGACAGAGGATAAGTAATGGAGAGATGGCAATACTAGCGCAGAATGGGCGATGACGGATTGAACCAATACTGCAGCTTTGACTATTGGAGGTGCTAAAGCACTGCCAACACATGCCCACATTGATTAATGAAGTAACATGGCACTGCACTTCTGGATAACCCTACAGTTACACTAGTAAGATACCAGTAGTGAACCCGGAACCAAGCGACAATTTAGCTAGCGTTCATAGCCTATTTAAACTGGTAATTACATCGCGCCCATCGCTTGTGCCCCCGATAAAGCTGAGGAATCAGCAAAACGCATAGGGCAGCATAGGTGGACGGTGGCGAGTGTAGCTCCCACTTGTTTCCCACATAGACAGGCAGGTTTGCGCATGTGGGTATTTTGGAAGTTACGTTTTATATACAGTACATTGTTGCAATCACTATCTGAACTGATCAGCTAGGAACAAAGTGAGGAAGTGTGTTTAAAATATGCAGCACTCTAATTTGTTGTAAATAGTGAACAGTACAGCCCATGCAAGAATAATCCAGGAATCTACAGTTGCCCTTACATCTCCAAGGCAGGAATAACCAGCCAGCTGTGCCTGCTGCTAAAAAGTATCTGTACTAATTACTGCACAGCTTGTTATTAATATCAGTTTTATTAATCCAGATGCAGGCAGTCTCTACGTCTTTTAGACTTGTAAGGTTTAATACATACTAACAATCTTGATTATATTTTGCAAGCTTCCTTGTTGAAGTACATCATAAATGAACAATATAATTAAAGCCATTCTGCAACACTCATAGCTGTTTGACAATGTTTACTTCATTAATGACGTTACAGTTTATTACTTTAATGGTCATTAGTTTTTACTTTGCAGAAGTAGTGATGGGTGAATCTGCGGCATTTCGTTTTGCCAAATTTTTTGTGAATTTGTCAGGAAATTCACAAAATGGCGAAAAATTTGCGAGATGCCGGCAAATTTTCACCAGCCGAATTTTTACTGGCATTACGCGAATCACAGGAATTTGCAGCGAATTCCCCCGACACTATGCAGAAGTCTAAAGCACAGTATAATACATATTTGAAGACAGAAGTGATTATGGAAACAAATGTGCACTATGATTATATTCCTGACGTAAATAGGCACACAAGGTAAAGTCCCCTAAGTACACTGCTCATCAGTATTTGCATAAATAAACTTCTAAGGCAATGTTGCAACAGAGAATTATATGTAAAGTCTAGGGCAATATCAAAGAAGAGGACAGGAGTTTTTAGTCTATTATTATTAATTTCTCACCCTGACCTCAGACAACATCCCTGGTTGTGATGTGATTTACAGCCTTTCTCTGTTGTTCTCTGGTTGTCTGGATCATCAGTGCAGTAACCACACTGAATTTGCCTGCATATGAAATAATTTTGAGAAATAATTTAAGAACGATATCTGAGGCTATAGATTATTAAAGCTACAAAAACAATAAAAAAATAGCTAAGACTAGTGATGGGCAAATTTATTCGCCAGGAGCGAATTCTTCGCGATTTGCCGCCGGCGAACAAATTCGCAAAACACGTTATTGTTATTGTTGAATTATTCTGTTCCTATTCTTTGTCTGCGGGGCAAGATGATCAATGATATTACACATACATATACACAAAATACAAGAGCGTAAATATTTTTATACACCAATAAAATTTAAATAGGCATAATATAGACCTCTCTAATTAGCTAATAAAAAGAACACTACTCAAAATACTAAGCAGTATTTCCCATTTAAATATACACAGAATATAAGGGTATAAATACTTTTATATACCATTATAATTAAAATATGTATATAATGTATTGTACCTCCCAGTTGTGAAATAACCAACAATGGGCTCCATTATAAATAAGTATTTCCTATGTTACACATTAACTGAGGGTTATTTAATATAGTCCAAATGTCAAAAACTTGAAAATATAAAATCTAAATTTTTTTGTGAAAAACTTGAATTTTTTGTTTTTTTGATTCATTATACCCTGAGTATCGAAAAAGTCTGAATCTGAAAATCCGGCATCTCAGACCTGCTGAGGTTGTATAAGTCTGTGGGAAAAGTCCCAAAGATATCCTGGATATGGTTGAGTTTTTGGGAAGAAAATACAAAAAATGTGTACGATTTCAATTTTGGTACGATTTTAATAATTTCTTTATTTTTTTTTTCCTGCACTGGAATTTTTGAGGAGAATGTATTGATAAATAAGGGGAAATAACCAGTACAGATCTGGTAAGAGTATTTTTCAGAAAATAATAAGATAAATTCAGATTTTGATAAATAACCCCCTAATAGTCTCAATAACTGATTGCTTTAGATACATAAAGCTGTAGAAACACACAGCCTGCTGTAGAGGCAACAAGACTGCCAGGTAGCCTTCTTACTGCCATGGTAGAGCAATACACTGTAGATATAGGATCTGTTATCTGGAAAACCGTTATCCAGAAAGCTCGGAATTATGGGAAGGTCATCTCCCATAGACAATTCTTTTATGAAGACATATTGTCATAGTGTCATAGGCAAACATAGACTCAATTTTAATCAAATAATTCAATAATTTAAAACACATTTAATTTTCTCTGTTAGAAAAAACAGTACCTTAAACTTGATCCCAACTAAGATATATATAATGCTTATTGGTAGGAAAACAATTCTATTGGGTTAATTTAATGTTTAAGTAATGTTAAGATGACATCATTTATGGAGATCCAAATTACAGAAAGACCCCTTATTTGCAAAACCCCAGGTCCAATACATTCTGAATAACAGGTCCCATACTTGTCCTACAAAACTTACAAAGAATTGACAAAATTTTATTTTTGGGAGACAGGTTATAAACCTGTATAAATTGAGTGCTCATATACTTACTTAATTAGGAATTAGAAACAAGATAGTAGACTGTCCCTAAATTGTGATAAAAAAATAAATAAATACATTCTACAAAAAAACTACATTCCCTTAAATTCTAAATCATTGATGCTGCCCAAATTCATACCCTTACTCAAATACTGCACCTTGCTCTGAAGGACCCCAGTTATGCTATAGATGATTCCGGCTGGTATAGAAGCCCATAACCTAATGTACAACATTTCTGCCCTATTTTTTTAGTTACACTTTTTTAAGTTGAGGTCCAGTTATTTAGCAAAGGTGGCCTTACACTGGCATATTCTGTATAGTATCTGATCATTTGGCCCTACAGTGAGATACTGTAGGGGAGACCATATACCACATGGCCACCTTTTTATATTATTCCTTTTATTAAGGACTAAATTCCCCAAATGACCAAATTGATCTTTTGTAATAAATACACTGAAAGGAGCAGTAATGAAGATATAATGAAATGCTGCCCTGCACTGTTAAATTTGATGTTTTTGTGTCAGAAGCACTGCTGTAGTTTATATAACAAAGCTGCTGTGTAGCCATCAGTTCAGCAAATTAAAGCTGAAAAGGGAGATAGGGCACAGAATACACAGTTGATAACAGATAAGCTCTGTAGAATATAATGGGATTCTTCTGAATTTATTGGTTATCTACTGTATATCCTGTGCTTAAATGGCTAAATGAATACTAACTTGGAATAGTCTTGGCTCTCACACCCTGTCCAACAGGCTAATTAGAGACGCCTGGTGCTCAATAGTGGAGGTCCGGCCACCTCTCAAATAAATTAGCAATAGAAGAATCCAGTGGCACACAGGATGCTTGACAAAGGGGGTAACCCCGAAACATTGCACTGCAATAATATATATATATTAGCAATATACAGTATGTGTTGAATAAGTCCTGTGTGCCACTGGATTCTTCCATTGCTTAAATGGCTGCCCCCATTGCTACACAGCAGCTTGTTTATCTAAACTATATTTGTGTCTCTCAAGCGAGCACACCAATTTTACCAGTGCAGGGCAACCGTACATTTTATTGTCATTCCTTTAAAACCCAATTTTTTGGTGTTACTGTTCCTTGAAGTCCACCTAAGCATACTGAAATTTATCCAGAAGTCTGATCATAGACATATGACATAGGTTAGATTGCTTTGTTTTTCATTTTTTAAATGTATTAATCATATGTTGCTTCGAAAGCATACAGCATTTGTTTAATCGGCATCTTCAAATGCAATAAAGGTTTTTTCCCTTCAGAAGAATATTGGCCTGTCAATTCGAAAATATTTCTTGAATTGAGTAGCCTGTAGTAAATATTCCATTCTTTTGCAAACACGTCTGTGAGTAGAATTAATAAGATACTGGCAGTGCGTCTTATGCATTTCAAGGATGTTTACACACACATTTATTCAGCTATGCTAAGCGCATATTCTTTCTTGTCCAGCAGACCAAAAAAGCACCTGTTAAGTAACCCTGCTTTCAACTGAAACCTCAGGGAAATTATTTAAAGAAGTAATGAGCCTTCAGACATCTTAGCTCTTTCCTGTTTACAGATAGGAAATGTGTGTAGCTACATGTGTTTCTAACAAGGAAAGAAAGAATAGGCACAAAAATGCAATGTAGAAAAATATGAGAATGCAGAGTGTGACAGTAGACTAAAGTGAACTTGTTTTCACTACATTTGTTGCTTCAGGCTTACCAATGAGTGGCACAGAATATAAACATTGAAGCAACTTTAAAGCAATTCTTACTTTGTATTCTTTAAATTCTATAGAGTAAATTCTGCTTTCAATTTCAGCCATGAATAAGATCTCATTGTTCTTGGAATCCCTAGACACTACCTTATGTCTTATCATTTCACAGTAGTACTTCTCTAAAATATTAATCCTCTTTTCAAGAAGGAAGAACAGGATGGCTTAAAGAATAAAGCTGACGTTGTAACATCTTGTGGAGGATAAATGGAATACAAAATGCGCTAATTTAAAACTTTCATCAAGGCCAAACTGTTCAAACCCATTTATTGTCTCTCAGCAGCAGTGATTTGTTTGGGTCCTTTCCTTGCTTCAGAAGTTAAGGCAGTGACCTTCAACTAGTTGCTCATGAGCAACATATTACTTACCTAGCCCTTTGATGTTACTCCCAGTGACCTTAAAGCTGGTACTTATTTTTGGATTTCTGACTTAAAGGCAAGTCTTGGAGGCAAAGACCATGTGTACTGCCAAACAGACCTACCTGTAGTCTGCCAGTCCACATAGGGGCTACCAAATAAATAAAACACTTGCAACTCATATTGGGCACCCCCCTGGGAAATTTTTTCATCCTTTCATGTTTAGTTTACCAACATATTGTTATTTTACTCTGATTCAAGGGTAAAAATTTGGGGATCCCAGAGTTAAAGAATGTGGTGGTTGGGGACCTCAGAGTTAAGGAATGTGATTGTGGCCATTCATTTTTTATCATTGTATAATGGTTTGCTATAACCTCCTGAAAAGCCATGGTAAGGCATGAGAGTAACAACTAACTTCCAAATAATGGACAGTTCAAAAACTACAATAAAGATGTTTGCAAAATAAGTAGCTACATTATTTCTGCTGCCAAAGTATACAAGTGCTGGAAGTGCTTAGGCTCAAATCCAAAGTATTTCAAAGATAAATCAAGGTTCAGAAGTTCCAAAAGAAGTTTATAATGGTAAAGATGCAAGGCCTGTTGCACAGCCTCAATGCCATAATCATAAGAAAGTGTAGTAATTAAAGGGCACCAATCATAACTAAAATAATTAACTAAGCAAATACACATGTGAAAGTTCAAGAAATCTGATTTTTAAAACAGTTAGAGTTATTTGTATAATGTAAATCATCAGCTCACTAAACCTTCTGCAAAATCTCCCCTGTCTCAATTGCAGTTCTAGTTGAGGCAGGCATCTTGGATTTCACTGACTCCTCCTACCTATATCTTCACAGCCAACTGCAGCTCTGAAATCTCGCACATGCTGAGTTGAAATTTCTTGGTTGCCTAATAAACCTTCTAAGCTATTATCAAATCTGCCAAACTTCTGTGTTAGCTGCTGTTCAGTAGTGTTTCTGGAAGTAAGTGTGTGCCCTTAATTTGCATAATGACATCACCAGCAGAGGATAAGATAGGGAAATCTCATGATACTTCTAATGGAGGAGTTACTAAAGCTAGGCATTCTGGGTAGAAAACTCAGGGCAGTGATTCAATCTGAGCATGTTCGTGAACTCATTTGCATGTTATAGTCACAGTACACACTTCTTCCTGTTACAGTTTGAGTTGAAATATTTCTGGTCAGGTGATCTCTGAGGCAGCACACAGACCATCATGAAATGGTGGTTCAAGGCAAAAAATGTAAAAGAGCAATATTTACTTAAATATATATTCCAGTTTGTTAAGATTATTTAATATGCCACTTAATTTGATATAAACTACCTGTTGCTCAAGTATTAATTTTGGGAGTATAGATTTCCTTTAATAAGTGTCTCACGCAAACAATGCCAAAAATTTCATTCAGACTCTTTAGATGGATGACAAAAGAAAATGTCTCTACAGTCATCTTTAGATATTAAAACACACACATACACAGATGCACGCATGAGACAGTATCAGTATTTGTTCACTAAAATATATCAAGGACAGGCAGCATTTGCTCTACTCACTCAGTGAGTAAAAATACCACTTCAAATAAAAGAAATAGCTCACAAAATTAGATGCATGTGTGTGTGTATGTGTGTGTAGCTGTAACTATACATTTATGTTGAGTTCAGTTCTTCTAGGAGGGTGATTGCCGCTTTAAAATGGTGTTACCATGGAAACATATTAAAACAACAAATGTTACCATGGTAACCAAGGATGGAAGAGAAAAACAGATGGAAACTCAGAGTTTGTTGGTTGGGGGAGGGATATAATCGAAAATGAGGAGAATGTAATTCAGTTCTTATATTTATGTTTCTGAAAATTATATAGCCGATAAAAAACTGGGCAGACTAAACAATGTATTAAAATAAAAATTAAAAATCCTGTATTCCCTCATTGTACATTAGAACCTCAGACATCTGCACAATAAATGGGTAAGTTGATGTTAGGAATTCAGTACTACCATTAGTCTAATGTTATTTGTATCACCCATAAATTACAGTTTTTGGAATTTATTTTATTTGTGTTTATGAAAGTAGAACAATCTGCATTTACTTATTTGTTTAAGTAGTGCTGCTGATGTAGCTGTCAGGATGGCTTCTATACCCTTATAACGTTTGTGGGTGTGTGTATGTATGTTTGCTGAGTTTCATTTGGAGGGGTTAAACGTTATGTTCATTATTTCATTATGAGGGAATTATCAGAAAAATTCATTATGGGCATTTGAAATTGTTTTAGACATTTTTATACTGCTAAAATAGATTTGCTTTGCACTGTTGTTAAATGTTGTTATAAATTCAGATTCCTATTCCACAGAAAATATGGTTTAGCTGCAGTATTTTTGGATTAGGATTTTTAGCAATTTTAGAGCATAATAAATCTCAAAAAAAAAATTTTTTTTTCTCAGTTTAGATTTTTTCCCTTTAAAACTCGAACAGAAATATTTGAGGCTTCATAAATAGGTACCCCCTTCTGCTCTTCAAAAGGATTCTGTCACTCAAAACATCACTTTTGTAAGAGTACCATTAATAACCCATATATATGCATAGATTGATACCTACTGGGAAGAAATTAAACATGTTGGTGCTTCTTTTCTTCTTGAGCTGTTGCTTTCATGTCATAATATTTTTTCAAAGAACAATTATGGGTAGAATGGCCTCTGTGAAACATTCATATAATTGATAATAATTAAATTTTTTGTACAAATAGGTAGCTTATATAAATCTTTTCCTATAGGGTGTTTCATTACTTACTGCTAATTGCAACAGAAACTATTACAGAATGAACAGTTTACACATCAAAGCACACAGGAATAATGCTTATAAAGTGTCCAACTACTACTACAAGAAAATATCGAAGAAAAGCTCTAAATCCCTTTATGTGTCCCTTGTTACCCCTACTGCATATGCATTTAAAACAGGAGGATGCAAATAATTGAAATTTGTGTGGTGGGGTATGAAATGTAGACAGGAGTGTTCCTTAAAAAAATCAAATTATTCTTGAAATTTTATTTTATGTGGTTTTTGTTTTGCATACATTGTTTTGCAGTTGTCTGTCCACTCATTTGCCATTGTGAACTACTCATTCATAAATAAGTTTGAGATTAAGTAGCAGATTTACTAAGGGTCGAATTAGAGTGTTAAAAAAACCCTCAAATTCGACCACCAAATTTTAATAGAATTAAAATCATTCGAATTTGAATATCGAATTTTAAGGATTTTAATGCAATTCAACCAATGAAACGATCGAATAGTAAAAATTTGATAGAAAGATAAAATTGTTCAAATCAAACGATTCGAACGATTTTAACAATTCGATCAAATTTTTTTTATTCGATCTAAAAAACTTTAAAAAATACTATGGGAGCTTCCCATAGGGAAGAATAGCAATTTGGTAGGTTTAATCTGGCGAACTAGGCAATCAAATAAAAAATTAAAGGGCAAGTAATTCAATCGAATAGATTTTTATTCAAATCATTCAGATCACTCGATTCAATCGAATTCTTAAAATTCGATGGTCGAAGTGGCCACAAAAACTTCAAATTCAAAATCTTTTTGAAAATTCGATCATTCCCACCAATTTAGTAAATCTGCTTCTAAGTGTGGAGCTTGCACATACGTAATACAGTAAAACAGAGTCATGGGTACTTAATATTGGACAACTGCATGAAGTTAATAGAGACTCATTTATAGAAGAAAATGGCTAGGAAGACTATTATGCTCCTAATTATATTGGTGCATGTCCGATGTAACTTTACAGGTTTGTCTGTTTGATTTTATTACTTTGTGGATGGGTAATCCCTTTGCATATCTATTGATTCACAACTGCCGAAATAATAATTTAAAACATATACAGCTGCAATGCAAGGGAAAATATATCTTGAGTAGTAGATTTATTCTTGGAACATGATCAGCATGCATTCCATAAAAGGAATATTACAATGCACTTCCTACTTGATTTAGAAATCCATATATGGCTCAGCATGGAATAAAAAAGGATTAGTTATAGAACAAGATGACTGTGTGTTTCCAGGTGCCTAAGGTAACAGACGATCCGATCGTATATGAAAGTAAATGAATAGAACAGCAGCTTTCTAAATAGATAAGGAACACAATGTTACAGTCAGATGTAGATTCTTTATTTAAAATGTTCTGTCTCCCCTTTGTATGAGAAGAACACAGCGTACCATGGTAGCTTTAAACCCTTTCATTCAAAGGATTATTATTACCATCTATTGTGTAGCTCAATTTACTCTATCATCAAAAACATTGTGCCGTGGCATCAGGAGTAAAGAAAACATTATAAAGTTCAGAATACAGGATATTATATTTTTGGTAGAAATTATTTTATAACAGCAATAGGATTTTCTCTTAGAATCAAATACTAAGAGAACACACCAACTCAGGACTGTCCATGCAATCTATGTAGTCTGTCATGTATCTGTCATACCGCTTAGTGCTCTAGACCTGCAGCCAAATCTCCCATTATTGTATTTCAAAATGGCATTAATGATCCAGTGAAAAGTGGGTGGTTCACCTTTACGGTAAATTTTATTATGTTATAGAATGGCCAATTCTAAGCAACTTTTCAATTGGTTTTTATTATTTATTTGTTATAGTTTTATAGTTATTTGTCTTTTCGTCTGATTCTTTGCAACTTTCAAATGGGCGTCGCCGTCCCCTTCTAAAAAAACAAATGCTCTGTAAGGCTACACATGTATTGTTATTGCTACTTTTTATTGCTGATCCTTCTATTCAGACTCTCTCCTATTCATATCCAGTCTCTTATTCAAATCAGTTGCATGGTTACTAGGGTAATTTGGGCCCTAGTTACAAGACTGCTTAAAATGCAAATTGAAGAGCTGCTGAATAAAAAGCAAAATAACTCAAAAACCGTAAATAATAAAAAATTAAAACCAATTGCAAATTATCTCAGAATGTCACTCTCTACATCATACTAAAAGTTATCTCAAAGGTGAACAACCCCTTTAATGTGAAAAGTGCAGACAAGTTTAGGGTATGCACGTGTAGTCCAAGAACTGCCTAGTCAAAAAAGATTGTGGAAACAGCAATGATCAAGTCAGGCATCAACATTGGTTTCAGGCAAATAACTTATTCCTGTAAAGAGGTCATAGATCAGGATAGTTGACAGACAATAAAGTAGTAGTAAGTAAATACAAGTGATGGACAGGAGCAAAACAAAAACAGAGTCTAGATAAAACCAGAGAATCAAGGTGAGAACCTGGTGTGAAAACCAGAGAATCAAGGTGAGAATAGATCAGGGAACTTGGAACTCAGGATCAGCAACAAACATAATACTCTGGAACTTGATTATTAAACATATAAAACAGACAAAGGCATGCAGAAGCCCCTTAATTAAAAAAATGTCTGAGGTGGCCTTAGGTTAGTGGCAGACGAGAAGATTTGGGGAGATTTATTCGCTAGGTGACTAATCGCCTCTTTGGCCCGACGACAATCTCCCTGAACTGCCTTCTTCCTGTCTTCCATTGAATGAGGAATCGCCTGCGCAAATACACTCGCAGCGCTTGGATTTCCGAAAGGCGCCTGAAGTTTCCTCATGAGGCAAATTGAAGGGAAATCGAAGCACCAGGAGTGCATTAGAGGAGAGGAGGGGAGATTATTGACGGGCTGAAGAGGCGATTAGTCGCCTGGCAACTAAATTTCCCCTAATCTGCTCATCTGCCACTAGCCTTAGGGAGGTTGTAGATGCAACCCTTTAGTATGACTTGTAATGGTGTGCTTACAGAGTGTTCTGGGACATGACCAACCCTTCCCATTAAATAGTTAAAGTCTACAGATATATATTTGGATTGGAACAATGAAAACAATTGGGCAAACTGATTGTTAGCAACCAAAATAGACAAGGTCGGGCTATGATTATCTAATTGAGAAACATTTAATCTTGAAAGACACTGATATTAAGGCTGGTAGCAGTGCCCTCATGGTCTATACATTGCTGCATATTATAATAGGAAATACCCCGTACTATACCTGTGTACCAGACACAGGTGTTCCCTATGAGATAAAGTGAAATATAAACCTGAGTCACTGATCTACTGTAAAAAGGAACACAATTTGAGAGTAAAGTGGAAGGAGTGTCACAGGGAAATATGCACATCATTTCAGGGTTAGTGAGGCATAAGAAAATCTCTGCAGCTTTGTTAATCAATATTTATTCATAATCATTGAAGGGAGTTTATAAGCTGGAAAATAAAAATTGCATTAGCGCTAGACCAAGAATACATTAGCACTAGACCAAATATACTGTATTTATTGCTAGAATAGTATATATTTTTACTGTACATGAACTACTATGTAGGAAGTAGCCTCTCATGCATTTTGCAGTATGTAAATTAACGTTAAATAGTGATTAGTACTAATATTTTTCAAGAAACATGTTCACATGCAAAAGCTTATCTGATTATAACGTCATTTTTGTTTAGGCATTCTATTCGTTTTTTACATTATGTACTGGAGCATCAGAAAAATATCACATGAGGCCAAGTACACGTTCCGAATAAGATTATTTCTTCAGCACAGAGAATGTATAAAGTGGTGTTCTTCTGAGTGAAGCTATGCAAGATGACATATGCAATTTACACATGATGTTTTGACAGTATTTAAATACTGTGACTTCTTTACTTGTGTCTATTACCAGAAACGCTTTGTCTTGTCATTGCATGACAGGTGCAACTGGGTCAATATGCTTCTTATGTTCTTCTGCTTTGGATTATTTTGGGTTTATAGTGTAAGTGTTGTTTATCTAAGTGTGCTTTCCTACAAGGGTCATATGGCCTGAGAAGTTTGCCTTTAGAAGAAGGTATCTGGTTTTAAGTTTAAGTAGGTTTATTTGTTGGTTTGATCATAATGGTTGCCCATACAGGCCCAGAGAGAGACCAATATATCAATGTGCCAATGCAGTCCCTGTCAAACCTGTCCAATAGATATCTGACCAGATGTTTGGCCAGATATCAGTTGGGAAGGGCCCATACTTGGGCAGCTTTAGACTTAAAAGTGATAACCTCTACATTATCTTTACATTACATTATCTTTGCTAACTTATACCTAGTACTGTACAAGTGAAAAAATTGCTCTTTATCGTGCAATCCAAGCAGGGCTGCCATCAGGGGGGCACAGGGGGTACTACTGTCCTGGGGCCAGGCCTAAAGGGGGCCCCTTGACCTGAGCCGAGCCTCATTTGCTGTAGTCCTGAAATGCCGAAGTCCCCCAAAGAGCCGAAGTTGAAGTCCTGAAGCTGGGAAAAGACCTTGGTGCCAGTTTTTTAAAATTTTTATAGGGGGGCCAGAATCTGGGGTGGGGCTTGGGGGCTGGGGTGGGCGGGCCCAGGGGGCCCCAAAAATGTTGTTGTATGGGGCCCCGTTATTTCTAATGGCAGCCCTCAATATAAGAGTACATATTGTACATCTATGGAAAAATGTAGTAAACTTGCAGATGAAGTGTGACATGCAGGCATAATTTTGCTCAATGCATTTGTGGTTGTAATCAACCTTTTATTAGTGGGCAGTACACAGAGGATGAGTGCTCTTTCCTATTCATCTAATCTGTCATTAAAAGCATAAAAATAATAATGGCTAGAAATGTCATATTTAGTATACTGAACTTATTGAATGAGCCGGAAGGTTCAGCATCTCTTTAACTGTACTGATCCAGGCTTCCACAAGCAACTTATTTTATTTGCATGGTTCCTTGTTTCACTTATCAAAATCTACTCATATTTTATTTTGGAAGTGTCCAGGAATTCTCTCTGCCCAACCAGAAAGCAAACATAGATCTAAAAACCATTTGAGAGAATAAATGCTTAATTTGCCTTTTTTTACAGATTACAGTACATTTTTTGCCTATATGTATAGTTGTGGTTGAGCACATATTTAGTGTATAAGGTTATTTAAGTTCAGAACAGTTCAGTGCAACCTACAGTAACTGAAGCAGGTTTAGAGTGGAATAATGTAGCGTATAATTCTGTAAACACTGACTGTGGAAGATCATTGTTATTTCTCAGGCAATATCCACCCGCAGGCAAGTTATTTCTAGATAAAACCTGTTTTAGTGATACCAGTCAAAGGAAAAGTGGGCCAATAAAAAAATATTTAGACTGAGTGCACAGATGAATTGTCCAACATACTTTTAAAAAGCCATTTTTCAGAGGATCTCATTTTTATATATTTAGTTTGAAATGGTAAAATATTGACTTTAATACATAAAAGGAGAGCAGACAAAGACAGATATTTGGCTAATTGTACTTTCAGTATAAATGAAACTGTGTAAATATCAAGACTTTTCTGCTGTCAAACATAAACCTTCAGATTATGTACAAGCCACTTGAGGAATTCATATTGGTAGTATTAACCACATTGCATTTTCACAGTTCACCTAGGGTGTATGATAACCATAATCAAGTAATCATCCTGTGGAAAACTGTAATGAGAATGGATATGTATATTTGAATTGGCATTAATTAAGTTATTGTCAATGTAAAGGGAAACGTAATGTACCCACTGCTGTCAACTATATACCAGTGTTAGGTAAACTAAAACTTCACCTTAGAATGTCCTCACCCCATTTCATGATTTCCACCAAATACCTCTTGAATGAAGGGTGGTGGTAGCTCCATTGTTCCCCTGCTTCATTGGGCACACACGGGCACAATTCTTGGATAGAATGAAGGGGTGCCCAGCAGAACTAGCTAGAAATGCAATGAGCTGCTTTAGACGAAAGTACTAAAGAATGACATCCCTTTGAGAAACAGCCATGTCCACAATGCAATTGCATTTGCCAGCCATAAAAGATCACAGTTTTCCAGAACTGAGACCTGTAAGAAAGGCAAATAAGCAGTTCACATGTTGCAGGCAAAAAAAACTTGCCTCAGTATCTGATAGAATAGCTATACAGAAATATGTTATTTTTAACTTAGTAACCATATTGTATTACTTTCACTACAGTACAACTACTAGACTCTAAGCTTAGTACCTTTACACCTGATAAAATCACTTGCCAGATTGCGTGGAGACATTAGCAAAACAGTGCTAGTAAAGGCTGACATATAATTTACAGTAAACTAAACAGTACAAGCAAATTCACAAAACATATGCTAAATGTTGTTTAGATACTACTCTACAACCCACAATCTGAAGAACATGAATATAAGCACAGACAAATACAGATCTGGCTAAAACTGATTTGGATATTCCAATTGACAGGAGAGACAAATTATAAATACTTACAATCTGTACTGGCTAAAGCTGAATAGAATTAGTGGCAAGAAAAGGACAGCATGTACTGGCTGAGATTGGATTTATGTGGCAACAGGGAATATTATGAATTGCTGGCAGGCTATTGTGGGTGAGGCTAGTCTGAGGTGGCAGTAAAGGGTATTGAGACGTGCTGATAGATTACTGGAATTACACTGTGGTGAATGCAGGGAGCAAGTCACAATAACATCCAGGATAAATAACAAGGTATAGAATAAACAGTGCCAAGTTACATACAACAAATTGAGTCAGTACCATCCAGCAACAAAGCAGACATTATAGATGAGTAAAGTAAGATAAAATAAAATTCAAAATTTAAACTGTGGGGTCATTGAATAATACTTATTTTTAAAGGCTAAAAGTTGTAAAGTAATCAAACATCAGGCACAACAAACAATCTACTCATCCGCAGTGACCAAGCAGTACAGTAGGTAGCATTTACATGGAAGTGCATTGATTTGTTAGCTGGTGCAAATGATACAACTTTTATTAGTCCATCAAGGCTACAGGCTCTTTGCTAGGGATGGGCTACACCTCAATGATGATGGTGAAGCTGTTTTGGGAGAGATGATGGCTAGACGGTTGGAGGAGATTTTAAACTAGGTGTGGGGGGGGGGAGTGGGGGAGTTAAAGATTTAGTGGAAGACAGGTTTGATGAGGTAAAATGGGAGCGATGGAGGTGCTGGTGCTGCAGGGAAAATATGATGTGATTGGTGTGGCTAAAACATAGCTGAATGAGTCGCATGAATGGGCAGTTAATATCAGCAGCTATACTTTATTTCTGAGGGACAGAAGCAATAGAAAAGGAGAAGGGGTATGTCTGCTTGTTATACAGGATTTAAAAGCTTATATAAAGGAGGAGGTTGTGTTAGAAAATGAGGGGGCAGAAGTCTTATGGTTAGAGTTCTTCACCAATTGTATAGACCCCCTAATGTAAGTGAGGAGGAGGCTAAGCCCCTGATGCAAATAGAAAAGGCTGCTAGTTTGGGGAAATATTGATAATGAGGGATTTTAATTACCCAGATATTGACTGGAGCAAGAGTACTACCAGATCAATTAATGGGAACAAGTTTATATACTTGTTGCATGACAATTTTATGGCAAAGGTTGTTGAGAAGCCAACCAGAAAAATGCTATTCTGGATCTAGTGATCTCAAATGACCCAGAACTTATAGCAAATGTGCAAGTCATTGAATCCCTGGGTTATAGTGACCATAATGGTATATCATTTAATGTCTGGTGCAAAAAACAAATATACACTGGGGCAACAAAAACCATGAATTTCAGAAAAGCTAATTTTAGTGCCTTGAGGGCTGCTCTTCAGAGCATTCAGAACAGAAATGGTTGTCATTAAAAATTATATTAAATCATTACTGTTCTCAATTTATTCCCTTAAGGAGTGAATTTAGAAGCTCTAATAATCACCCTATGTGGCTTAATATAAAAGTAAAGAAGTTAATAGGAAACTAGAGAAAGGCATTTAAAAACTGCAAGTCTGTGGGGACAGAAGCTGCATTTAATGAATATAAACACTATAATAAATGTTGTAAATCAGCAATACAGAAGGCAAAGGAATTGTAGAGTGCATTGTGGTCTATGTGAAAACTAACCCTAAAAACCTTTAGTAAAAAGATGCAGGTTGAGAGTGTTACTCCTTAAAATAATGGTACCAGTATGGTTCTAACAGATACAGAAAAGGCAAATGTGCTAAATCAATTCTTTTCTTTGTGTATACAATAGAGGAGTCTGAGTTCTCAGGCTCACTTCGTAGCTGCGCTGATGGCTCAGCTCAGGGCCGCCATCAGGGGGGGACAAGTGTCCCGGGCCCGGGGCTGAAGGGGGGCCCGCAGTGCTGCACTTTTTGAAAAGCGGGCCCCCCTTGACAGCTCCAAACAGAGGCCCACTCACGCTGCTAGGGCCCGATGGTGGGAGGATCCGGCAGGGGTTTCATGTGCAGTGGGGAGGGCACTTCCCAGTTTACTCACGTGACAGGGAGAGAACAAGAAGGATCGTGCCAGGAGAGGTGCAGACCGTGTGTTTGTATAAAGGAGACTACTCCCCGACCCTCCCTCTTGTCCTGACAGTTCCCCTGTGCAAGGCCTGGCTGCTGCAGCGTCTCTCTCCGCCCCATCTGTGTGGAGTTAGGATCTGCCTGCTGTCAGACTGCCTTCAGCGAGCCATCTTTAACCCAATACTGGTAATAGTTATTGCATTCACACACACACACACTCTCTCTCACACACACACTCTCTCTCTCACACACACACTCTCTCACACACATTCTCTCTTTCACACATACACTGTCTCTCTCACACACACACACTCTCTCAACACTCTCTCTCTCACACATACACTCTCTCTCTCACACACACTCTCTCTCTCACACACACACACTCTCTCTCTCACACACACACTCTCTCCTCTCTCTCTCACACACACTCTCTCTCTCACACACAGGGCCGCCATCAGGGGGTACAAGTATACCTGGCCGGGGCAGAAGGGGGGCCTGGCAGTGGGGGGTTTCCTTTTTTAGCAATGATGTCTGTGTGATATTTTAACTGTGGTGTAGAGTGGGCAGGGTCTGGGGTGGTGCCTGGGTGGGCTGGGCCTAGGGGGCCCCAAGAATTTTGTTGTACGGGGCCCTGCGATTTCTAATGGCGGCCCTGGCTCAGCTCAATCTAGTCAGTGGCTGACTCAGAAATGATTCAAAAAGCTTTAACAAAAATCTATGTAAACAAGAGTTTAGTTCAGTTTTAGACCAGCCCCTGTTTCTGATTTTCTCAGATTCACTTTCATCTGGTATGGTACCTATGACCGGAGGAAAGCTGGTGTCATTCCAATATTTAAAAAGGGATTACGATCTCAGCCTGGCAATTATATGCCAGTAAATTTGACATCTGTGGTGGGTAAATTATTTGAAGGCTTGTTAAAGGATCACATTCAAAATGTTGTCCTAGTGAAGTGGCATTATGAGCAGCAATCAGCATGGCTTTATGAAGGATAGGTCATGTCAGACAAATTTTTATGATGAGGTAAGTAAGATGCTGGACAGTGGGGGCAGTAGATGTGATCTATTTGGATTTTGCCAAAGGGTTTGATACCATGTGCCACAAACGATTGCTTTCTAAACTAAGGTCTGTTGGGCTTAATGAAGTAGTTGGATAGGAAACTGCCTACAGGATCAGGTACAGAAGGTGGTTGGTAATAGTACACTGTTTGGACTAAAGTTCTTAGTGAGGTCCCTCAGGGCTCGGTATTGGGTCCACTTTTATTTAACTTGTTCTTTAATGACTTAGGGTAGGGTACTGTAGTTTATCAGTGTTTGCAGATGACACAAAACTAGTGTCCACAAATCTGTGACACAAATCTAGTCCAACTAATTTCATTCAGGATGTGGCATCCTTCCAACAGGGTCTTGACAAACTGGCAATCTGGGCAGCTAAATGGCAAATGAGAGTTAATGTTGATAAATGTAAAGTCACTTATAAACTTAATGGGACTGCACTTGGCAAATCTATTATGGAAAAATACCTTAGAGTCCTTGTAGATGATAAATTTGGCTGTAGCAAGCATTGATTCACGACAGAAAGGGGTTATTCTTCTACTTTATAGAACACTGGTAAGGCCCGATCTAGAATATGCTACATTGTTGTATTAGAAAGGATACTGAGAAGGGTAACTAAGCTGGTAAAAGGTATAGGAAATCCTAGCTATGGGGAAAGACTGGCCAAATTGGGACTCCCCCCTCTGGGGCAAATTGGAGCAGCTTCAGATGTTTTTTTTTTGCCTTCCTCTGGATGAAATAGCAGTTAGGTAGGTTAAAAAAGTTAAAAGGTTGATGGACGTTACTAAGTTCAACCCCTCCAAATGATTCCCAGTGCACATATACTGTATACACATTCTTATGCTAGCTTATCTATACACTCTATACACTCTATATACATATATATATATATTTATATATTTACTAAGGGTCAAAGTGACTATTTGAATAAAATTTGAATTTAAATAGTAATTTTGGGCTATAGCCCAAAATTAGTTTCTTATTGAAAAAATTTTAGAATTTTGAAGTACTGGTCCTTTAAAAATCTTGCGACCAATTGCCACCTTTAAGCTGCTATTTTAGCCTATGGGGGACCACCTAGAGCATTTTTCGCAAAATTGTTTAAATCGTCCAATTCGAAAGATGCCATTGAACAATTCAAACGATTTTTATTTGATCAAATACGCCTGTTTTCGACAAAAACGTCCATATTCGATCGAAAATGCCCCCCCACCCAAAAAATAAATAAATAAATGGTCGAATTTCGAATTTTTTTCACTTCAAAATTTGACCATTAGAAAATCTGTCCCTTACTGTAGATTTTATTATCACAATAGCCTTTGCTATTGTTAAAAAAATCATCAAACCACTCATAAATGCATTATGCTATCACAGCCTCACTGCCCTCATTGTGAAGAATCACCTAAGCAATTTCAAATAAAAGTTCTGTTTCTCTAATCTAGAGGAGTGTCATCTGGTGTGTTGCTTGTTCCAAATAGCCAAGGCCACCATCAGAAATAACGGGGCCCTGTATAATAAAATTTTCTGTGCACTGCCCAATACTACCAGCCCTGCCCCAGACTCCACACAACCAAAACCACAGTAAAACATGTAAACTAAAATAAAACCAAACATGAACACTAAACCACATTGGTGGCCAATGTTCCTCCTACAAGTAAAAAAAAAAAAAAACAATGCTGGCCAGGTTCCCCCTTACAACATTGATGGTCAGTGGCCCCACATAAAATGTAAAAAAAAAAATTGGTGGCCAGGGGTTTAATAAAAAACCAAACAAAAAAAATTTGTGTTCAGTGGAACTTAACTTGTGTTCTTCTTTGTCCTTGACGACGGCAGATTCTTTGACTTTCTTATACAGCATTTGGCTCCTTTCGGTTTTTGGGTCTTTCTATGACTTCAGGTCTTTCCACCATCACCACTTCTGGACTTTCCACTATTTTGGGTCTTTCACATGCTGTTACGGGGGCTCTGTTTTTTCGGAGAGTGCAGCACAGTTGGGCCCCCTTTTCACCTTAGATTTTTCCAGGTACTGGACAACTGTTCCCACTGTGCCCCCCTGATGGTGGCCTGCATATACTGTACCACCACTCATGTAACTTTAGCTAGTTTTCTATCTGAGTACAAACAATATTTTTCAGGGTCAATATTCCTTAGTTTAACATTCTGTGCAGTACTGTATCAAATCAACCCATAGTCAGGGGTTCCTGCTCATAAAAGACAATGACATTAGTCTGACAAGATCTGTTACTATAAAGTAAGGTGTCCTAAAACCCAGAACAGATGCCAAGATTCTGGTTGTGCCTCATGCTTCTGCCTATAACTGCTACCTTTAGCTTAGGGAGGAACCTTCCACTACTTGGTTGCCACCAAGTCTTAGAGCGAGATAAAAAGGGCAAGAGTTCTGGGCAGACAAGGGATCTGAAATGTGACAGGAGGAATGGGGAAAAGAAAGCAAATTCGAGGGACAAGCCAAGGTCAATACCAATTAGACAGTGCAGTACAGAAACAGGAGCCAATGCCATAGCCGAGGACAAAGGAAGGGGTCATAACCAAACAATAACACAGTACAAAGCCAGGATCTGAGAAAGGTGAAGGTCAGTACAGGCAGCAACTAGAAGAGGTCAGAGACAAGCAAGGGTCAAAATGCAGATAATCATACAAGAATTACACCCAGGAACTATCAGAAAATAGACCTACAGTACTTTGGGTAATGTACATGCAGAATAGGAGCCCAATAGACTACCATGTATTCTCACAATTACACATAAAACCATGCTGGCACAAACTCATATCATATTGTGATTTTCAATTTAGTCAAGAATCCTATCCCTTTTTACACCTTCCTTTTTGAATAGTGGCTCAACATTAGCAATTTACCAGTCTCTTGGAATCTTGCCAATGAATCCTGAAATATGAAAGAGATACGGATACCAGAAATGAAACCTTTTTATACAAGTATGATTATATTGTCATTGCACATGTTTTATCATTTTGGTGTAAAAGTACAGTATTTACTTGATACTTTTACATTACCTATCAAATTTCCCAATGTTCCTGTATGAGGGGGCTGCCATTTATGCAGCAGTAGCCCATTAGCATTCAACTCTGACTAGTTGAGAAGGGACAGTCAGGTTGGCAAAACAGCCAGGTTTAGGAACCTCAAGTAACAATGATTTATAAAAGCAGACTTATCCATGAAAAACAATCAACATGACCTATACGTATCTTTTAATAAGCATTAATATTTTGAAGAGTATTTTTTAGTGTCAGTATCACTTTAAGTAATGAGCTTTGGCTATCACAGAGCTAAGCTCTTTTATTACCCTAGGATAAATACCATCCAGTCCTGGACCTTTACATGTCCAAGTCACTTTTAAATTTCTTCCTGAGTGATCCATGTACCTTATGAGGTAGACCCCCCTCCCCCCCAAGCCTATCCAGGTAAATGCACCTAATTTTTACTTAACCCTCCATGCAGATTCTGGCCTCAGGAGTTCACGGGTGCCATCTTCTTTCTTCAATCTCATGTAAAAAGGCAATGGCACACACTTACTGGAACAATGACCTGGGTGCAATTCAGAAAGAATTCTATATCCATGAAAAATGCTGAATCACACCAGTATTTGTCAAAACAGTGCTTATTTTATTGGATCGACTTGTTGGTCCTCACAGGGACCTTTATCAAGATACATAAAACATACAATTACACTAACTTTATAGACTCACCCACCAGTGAACCATCACCAAACCACGCCCACAGTTCAAGTGAGCAAATTAACCCATGGTGAACCATATATCCAGCAGTTTAACCTGAAAAACAAAGTGCATATTGTAATGTCACCATATATGTCAAGATGAACAATATTGTATCAAATGTTATGTAACAATTTCTAAAAAAAGATACATGTAGTGAGAAGAAACTTATCATTATAATAGTGAAATGTTAAAAATGCCTAAAATACATTAAATCCAACTCATTATATAATGGTTAAGTAAAACAATTGCAGGTTGAAAAGAATCACATTATTTTTAATTAATCAGAATACCAAATGTTATGCAAAAAACTGTTAATTTATAAAAATGAAGAAAATAAACAGTACTCATTTAGACCTCGGAGAGCAACTGTGTTCAATGTTGTAATCCAATATACTTCCTTCTGTTTTATCCTATGGTCCCAATCTCCCCCTCTAGTGGGTTTTGGCACTAAATATATATACCCATAAATCTAAAAGTTGGAAGAGTGTGTCCCATTTGGGGTAAGGGTAAATCAGATTTGCCAGTTTCGGCTCATTTAATAGAGGACCTATGATTACCCTCGTAGAGTATTCTGCGTCTTACCCACATATGTCTAGCCACATGGGCACTTTATAATGTAAACAACATGTGTGGATGTACAGGCGATCCGGTGCCTAATATGGATTTCTTTACCCGTGTGTGGATGCCTAAATGATTTACCTGGTGACATACTGTATATCTGCATGTAATGCATCCTGCACATTTATAGCAACCCTTCTTTAATTTACTGAGAATGTTTCCACTCATAGCATTTAATTGGATCTGTTTGCATTAGTATGTTTCTTAAGTTGGGTCCTCGCTTATACCCCCACATAGGTTTTTGAGCTAGAATATGAGATAATTTTTTTATCACAATTCAAAATAGGCCAACTATTCTCTACAATGTTTCTAATTGCTACTGAGCCAGTGGTATAACTAGATGTTATAATAAATTGTTTCTGTTCATCAGGACTTGATTTTACTCGTGAATCCTGTTCCTGCAATAAATGATTACGGGCCCTTTCAATAGATTTAGTTAACACATGTTGATGGTAACCCCTTTGTTTAAAGCGATCAGAAGTTTCTAATACCTGTCTTTCACGTATATCCTGATTGGAATTATTACGCATAGTACATAGACATTGTGAGTATGGGACCGCTTTCTTCGAACTTGATGGGTGAAAACTGGTAGAATATATGTGTGTATAAATCTGTGGGTTTACGATATAGTTTGTAGCCTAATCCATTCTGTCTAAATATTTCTACATCCAGAAACTGTATACTTTGCAAATTACTGTATGTGTCACCGTGAATCTGACCAGGGAATTCAAAGCATTGAGATATTCTACCATAAAAATTCAGACTATGAAGTTGTTGTAATTGTATGTTTTATGTATCTTGATAAAGGTCCCTGTGAGGACCGAATAATAATAATAATCTAGTCTTTTATAGAGTTTTCAGTCTTTTAGAAAAGTTACATTTCTTGTAGGGAAATAGTTTTCTTAAAGGGAGGTTTGAAGACCAGCTGCATGACAAGAGTTTCTTATAATGCTTTTTAAAAAAAGGTCCAGTTTATGAGAAGGACCATGCCAAGAGCTGGGAGTCCTAGCAAGGATTAGAAAAGTTTTACACAGAACAAGATTGAACTTTGTAAAGCTGTACTGTAAATGTGTTTTCTGTACAGTGAAATTCTCAGTGAAGTTATTTTTTGTTCACCATACAAATAACCAAAGTTCATCCATTATATCTATGGAGAGCCTACAAATAACTTTGAGGGAAATGTAAATAATACATAATAAATCCTGAATTTATCATGTGGGAGATATGTGCTGTCTTATGACAACTCCATCTTGAATGGAAACTAAAAGAAAGAAGGACAAAAAAATTGAGTTTGTTTGAAAGGCCACAAACCTATGTTACGCATGTGCAAATATTTATTAAAAAAAAATATATATATAGATATATACTATACTATATATATATATATATACTTCACCTTCGGCGTCCGCACTAACTTCTGTGCAAATATTTAATTAAAAAAATAAAATTGTATATATCTATATACTATATATATATATACTGTATATATATAGAATTCGTATATACAATTGTAACAGCACTCTCGCTAGTAAGTAATTCGCTGTGCTAGTCCTCCGGTCAAACCTTCTCAATATACAAAACGAACAATGGACAGCACCAGCTTGTGAATTGCAAAAAGATTGTATTAAATAATAAAATATTACATCACCATATTTGTGGACACATTCATAGCGACATTTCGGGCCACTTCAGGGCCCTTTCTCAAGCCATGTGGAACAATGGTATGAAATTCATCATGTCTTCACATGTATTTAAATAGTCTTCACTAGGAAATGACATAGCAGCATAATATGTTATTCATTATTCTCTAAACAGGGTTCCTGCCATATAAACTGTATCGAGTATGCGATCCCCCTTTTGACCAATTCAGAACAAGGTGCACTTCCTAAAATGTATCCACAATACTTCATTACATTCTATTATAAAATGAGACTTAGTAGCAAGACAAACAGGATCACAAAAATAGATATAAGTCATAGTCCTTATTTAGGCCATTTGAATGCAGTGAATTAAATTTATTGATCCACCATACCTCCCTTTGTTTCAACTTTAACTCCCGGTCTCCACCCCTTGTTAAGGGGGATACCATTTCCAAGACCATGAATCTTAGCTGTTCTGCAGTGTGGCCCTTTTCTTTAAAATGTCGTGACAATGGCAATGTGGAATTTCCCAACTTTATGGTAGATTTGTGTTGGGAGATACGTGATTTAATTTTCTGCACTGTTTCCCCAACGTAAATCTTTCTACAGGGGCAAACTATTGCATATACTACAAATTGAGACAGACAAGTATGGTAGCCTCTAATTGAGAAAATCTCACCCGTACACATATATATATGTGTATATATACAGTATATATATACTATGTATGTATACATATATACTATATATATATATATATATTGTATATACTGTATATATACACACTGCCTTTGTATGTCAAATGTATCTTGTAAAACAATATAAATGAGTAGATAACACATTCAAGCAAAATGAGCCAAGCACTATGCAAGTATTAAAGGGATACTGTCATGGGAAAAAAAGTTTTTTTCAAAATGCATCAGTTAATAGTGCTGCTCCAGCAGAATTCTGCAACTGAAATACATTTCTCAAAAGAGCAAACAGATTTTTTTATATTTGATTTTGAAATCTGACATGGGGCTAGACATTTTGTCAAATTCCCAGCTGCCCCAAGTCATGTGACTTGTGCTCTGATAAACTTCAATCACTCTTTACTGCTGTACTGCAAGTTGGAGTGATATCACCCCCCTCCCTTTTCCCCCAAGAAGAAACCAAACAAGATAACAGCTCCCTAACAAAAGATAACAGCTGCCTGGTAGATCTAAGAACAGCACTCAATAGTAAAAACCCATGTCCCACTGTGTACTATTCAGTTACATTGAGAACGAGAAACAACAGCCTGCCAGAAAGCTGTTCCCTCCTAAAGTGATGGCACAAGTCACATGACCAGGGGCAGCCGGGAAATTGACAAAATGTCTAGCCCCATGTCAGATTTCAGAACTGAATATAAAAAAATCTGTTTTGGATTTCAGTGCAGGTCTACTGGAGCAGCAGTATTAACTGATGCGTTTTGAAAAAAAACATGTTTTCCCATGACAGTATTCCTTTAAGTACTTTCCTATATTGGGTATGAAAATTAGAACTTCAGGTTTCCAGCCTCTGACTGTTAAAAAGTAATTTTTCCTTTGGCTTCTCAATAATACCTACCTTCATTTAAGCGTTTGTGATTCGTTGAAAAGTTTCAAAACACTCTAAGTACAAACAGCCAAAAAGTAGTTCATGCTAAATGTCCCTCCAGTATATTTTAGGGTATGCTAAACATTGATGAAGGGAATAAGAATGGTGCTTTTCTTGTTCAGTTACCTTAGAAATGTTTTTCCTTTACATTGCTTTGCCTGACATAATAACGACATGAGATCACATGAAGAATATGTTGCTGGTTTTCTGTATCAATACAAAATATTACTCTGGCAGCAGAACTATTTTAGCACAAGAATGTTTATGAGACAAATCTATTCACAAAAAAAATATATATATATATATATATTGGAATGAAATCAACTGTCATTTGTGTTTAGGCTATAATACATTTAGAAGCAGTGTCACTGCTTGTATTGCACAATTCCCAGAATTTTATGTCGGTTATTCTGAAATCAGGGCAATTTTGCATTGAGCTCTGACGTACAGTATGTCCATACAGTACACAAAAACTCACTTGTCTTTTTTCCAAGAAGCTTTCTACCTATTGAAACTCACAAACCAAATGAAATACTAACCCTGGCAGTCATTATGCAATAATGAAGCAGAGTATTGTCTAACGTTTATTTTATACTTCAGATATACTTAAATATGTATAGTCCTTGTGCCTCCTTGTATAATTGAACTGTAGTGTAGATGCACATTATATAAAATACATGACCATCAAGAGCAATAACTCCATTTCCCTCAATGCCATTTCAGTTATTCTCTATATTTACAGGTTTACAGAATATGCAAGGCATTGTATATTAGAATCTAGGTATGCTATGGCATCTTATCACATCCGTACTACCAATGGCCACATTAAAGACCACTCTCAAATTTTAGTAAAACATGCATAAATGCCTAGAAACCTATAATAGGGGCATAAAAACATTTCTTTGAGACTTTGAGGTCCTGTTAATGTTTGCACCATAGGCAAACCAGCACAGGACAACTCCCTGCATTGCACCTCCCTATAATGTTGTTTTTTTTTTATTTAATGACCCATCAAACCTTTCATGTCTTTGGGGCTTTCACATTTTAATTTCCCTGTTCTTTTTCATTTATATATGTTATCATTTTTCCTCTTCTCCTCAGAGCTAGACAGTGAGGGTTATTTACAAACCCAGATGGCACAAGTGCGAACGCACTAAGGAACACAAGATATGATCACAGGTGGATTCTCATCATGGTCAATTTCCAGCAGACATTTTATGCCTGGTGTGAATTGTTAAAAATGTGGAGGAAAAACACAATTTGAGACAGTCAAAGAAGAACATACAGTAACTGTTATTTTGGTTCCACTGATCACTCAAAGGACAGACATCTCAGTTAGAGTTTAAAGAGATACGGACACCTGAAATGAAACTCTTTTTTACATCTATGATAATATTGGATTTGAAAGATACTTCTCACTGTAAAAAAAAAAAAACACCCTCTGAATATTTAGCCGGAACCTTCTTTCCTCTAATAGGAATGGGTGACCACTTGAAAGGACTAATTAGCATTAGAGAGATTATATACAGTAGTATCCCCTTTTATATATTTATATATAGTTATCATATCACCCCTCAATTACCTCTTCTTTATCCTGAAGAACCCCAACTTGACAGTCTTTCTGCAAAGTTGAGATTTTCTATACAGTTTTTCAGCTTAGTTGCTCTACTCTGTACTCTCACAAATTCAATACTGTCCCGTTTAAGGGTTGAAGACCAAAACTGTACAGCATATTCCAAATGGAGCCTTACAAGTGATCTGTACATTGGATGAATAGACCCCTCCTCCAGTGAATTTATGCCCCTTTCAATACAGCTCAAGACCTTGATGCTGCTGACTGGAATTGCTTGCTACTGCCAAGTTTATTATCTACAAGGACTCCAAGGTCTTTTTGCATTATGGATTTGGCTAGTGCACCAAACAGAGAATGTAACATTAACAACCACCCTCTGTACCCGATCCTGTATCCGGTTTCCTGTCCTTGTGCAGACATCCACATTAAACCCAACAGCTCTTATTTTAGAAAGCAGTCATTTGTGGGGCTTTGGAAAATTCCAAATAGATCACATCTGTCTGACATGACTTATCCTTCATAAAGGCATGCGTAGTACTGCTCATGATGTCATTCAACATTTTAAATGTGATTCCTTAACAAGTCTTCAAATAATTTGCCCACAATGGACTCGTCAAACTCACTGGCTTATATTTGCCAGGTTGAGATCGTAATCAGTTTTTAAATAAAGGAGTTACATCAACTTTCCTCCAATTCATATGTATCAGACCAGATGAAAGTGACTCTGAGAAAATCAGAAATAGATGATGGTCTAAAACTGAACTAAGCTCTCTTAGTACCTGAGATAAGGGGGTAGATTCATCAAAGAGTGAAGTTAAGAGTGAGGTTCCACCACTAGAAGGAAATTCCACAGCTCTCAATTCATTTCTATGGGGTTTTTAAAGGCGTATTCATCAAAGGGTGAACTTTCACTTCACCCATTGATGAATACGCCTTGCAAAATCCCATAGAAATGAATTGAGAGCTGTGGAATTTCCCTCAAGTGGCGGAACTTCACTCTTTGATGAATCTACCCCAATGAGTGCAGTATAAACAGTTGGGGGGGGCAACTTTCATTAAAAGCATGTAAAGTGTCTAGGAGCCTCAAAGTAAGAGTAAGTAAGACTCACAATGTACCAGTTTTACCTGAATGCACTATTAAGAATAAAATAGTGTACCACAATATTTGCTATTGGGAACAGAAGTATGGTTTAGAGGACTATTGCACATTGAGTAATAAAGCAAAACATGGGTTACTGGACTATATACCCCCCAAAGAGATTTTGTTTAGTATTTTCCTTCAAATGTAAAAAATTTAAAGTTTGGTGATACCTTTTATTGGCTAACTGAATAAGTAACAATTGCAAGCTTTCGGAGCACACAGGCCCCTTCATCAGGCAAAATTTGCCTGACGAAGGGGCCTGTGTGCTCCGAAAGCTTGCAATTGTTACTTATTCAGTTAGCCAATAAAAGGTATCACCAAACTTTAAATTTTTTACATTTTTTTCGAATGGCTAACACGGTACTACATCTCAACACTATGGAAAGAGTATTTTCCTTCAGTATCTGAAATAATGAAGTCAAATATAAACAATTTATTATTATCATTATTTATTTATTATTGGTATGAAATAATTACAAGGTAAATATGCCTGCCAGTGAATGTGTCTCAAACACTGCCCACACAAAGGCACCACTGTGCTGATGCAGTCTGATCATGTTCATAGTGAAGCATTTGTATATTTAGATTGGACTGGCTATTTAGTTCATGTGTGCTTCCAGAGTAGGCCAAAATCAGGCTCTTTGCAGCCCCAGGTGCACGCCGAGCCCCCTGCCAGGGCAACTTGATACAGTATCCAAAAAAACCCTTCTCGGGTCAGAAGGGCCCGAAACGTTGCCTTGTAAACACTTGAAGTAAACACCAATCTTTTTCACAAATTCCGGAGTGCTGCTGTTTTTTTGGATACTGTTTAGATTGGACTGGAGGACAAAAACACTTAATCTGCAAAGAAAGAAATGAAAGGAAAGCAGAAGCTGGTTTCAGGTAAGTATTTGGGTATTGCTAAAAATTTTAATAGAAATAAAATGATTAAGAGCAAGCAGCTTTCATTTGTCAGCAGGAAGTGACTGCCAGGGAAGCTTTTTGCAGCAGCACTAGCATCGTCACCACAAAATATATTTCTGGTACTGACAAACTGACTCTTCTCAGAAGATGAGTACAGTGAAGATGATTAATGTGATGCAATCATGCGTGGGCATTTGGGAAGTTTAGAGAAGTATGCTATTTTTTCATCTTTATTGTATTTTTTGCTAGTAAATTACAACAACAGTGTTTTAACCGGTGTCTATTTCTCATGACTCATAATACTAAATATTTGTCATTTGATGATGCTGAATATTTCCAGTATACCCCTCTCTCATTCTGAAAATAATAATGTCTTCTTACTGTTGATAATATGTTTTATTTCTATTGCTCTGACTTCTTTGGTAAGCTATACAGAGAATGCTTACTTAATACTTTATCATTAGTTCCTGCCTCAATATTGCTTACAGTCTAATCACATACACCTTAGTTGGTTTTATCAGCGTCAATTTCATAGGGAGTCAGTTACATGCTTGCAATGTATTAGATGCATTAGGCATCCCAAGCTAGATATCTCCAAACTGAGGTTGCAACCCCACTACAGGTGCATAAGGGTGCCCACCCTGCAAAGCAGTTAGGGGGAACATGCTTCATTATAGGTATAATTAACTTTAAACATTTTAGGAGAGTAGTTTGTGAGAGTTCACCTTTTCATAAATATACTTCTAAAAATTCCAGTGAATACAAAGTAGTATGTGTAGCATGGGACTTTATTTGCATGAATAAACTTAATAGTTTGTAGTTAGTGTCTTGAGTGTTGTTCATCATATGTGTATGGTGAGTGTCTGTTGTATATGTAGAGATGTGTGCGATGAATACATTGAGTCATATTGAATACCAAATGCATGTACAGTGCATGTTTCCCCCTATATACTCATCTATAAATGATAGCAGCCCTATCTGCCATTCTTTTAGTCTGGTGATATTTTAGGTATGTGATCTACATACGGTATATGTTTTTGTTTGGCCCTTATAAGTTGTCTGTTGAATTTCTGCATACTAGTCTTTTTCTGCTTCTTTTTTCCTTGGGCTATTAGGTTTAACACTATTGGTTTTGGTAGTATTGATGCAAGCTAGTGATCTTATGTTGCCAAAATCTGAACTCTGAAAAGGTCACACAGGTTAAACTTTTGCCCAGCACATGCATATATTTAATAATGTAGTGCACAAATGTGCAATTAATGTGCTACTTTGGACGCTAACATTTGCTGTGCAGGAAACTGCGCAGTTACTGTTGCAAGACTAGTAATAAATAATGCGCACAAACTAGTGCTACTTGCCACAACTGTGTTAGAAGTACAACACAAACTATCAGTCGTAAAAAATAGCAATGCTGATGTATAGGGGCACATTTGTACACACATCCCACAATACTTGCATACTGTAGCCACATCCCCAAGAAAGATGCCATTACTTGAAACATAATTTCCCAATAATTGAAACATGTACGTACAAGTAGCACAATATGTATCAAATATATATACTTACAGTAATGTTAATTGGTATAAGCAGCATACTCATTCATTAAATTCTCATTCATTTTCTATTTGTTTTGAAGGTGTTTAAGTATTGCATTGTTATAAGTAACCTTTTTTTACTGTACATATGACTATGAAGATTCTCATTCATCCAGGTCATGGTATATCTAACACAAGTAACTCAAAACAACTGGACTGAGAAACTTTAATGAAGACGTTTCACTGCTCATCCGAGCAGCTTCTTCAGTTCAAATGACTGGTGTAGGGGAGAGAATTTTATGCTGAGAACTCCCCTACACCAGTCAGTTGAACAGAAGGAGCTGCTTGGATGAGCAGTGAAACATCTTCATTAAAATGTCTCAGTCCAGTTGTTTTGAGTTACTTGTGTTAGATATGTTAGTGCATACTTGCTGATTGTATATAAAGTTATGTTTGTGGATTCGTTTAAGAATACTGTATAAAGATGAAAAACAAGAATCTCACAGCACATTCCTATTCCTGTTAATCTCAGTTTTTCTCCAGCAATATAAGGGTGTTTTTCTGAAGCATCAAAAAAGCCATAAAAGTGATATAAATGATCAGAGCCTGGTGCTGTTGTGGAAGCCCAATATAAATGTAGCACAACTACCCAAGTTTACTACTGTTTCCCAATCTGTTACTGTGATTCAATTAAAAAATATTAATCGAAATTTCCTGGCATGATTAAAATGTCTGATGTAAGCTTCTGGAAGTGTTAAGAATGCTGACAGTGTTTCACTGTAACTGCTCCCTAGAGGCCTACAGATAAACATAAGCCAGGCTGGAATTTTTGGAAAGGCCAAAAATCATAAATAAAATCTAGAGTAAGGGGCAAAGATTTATAGAAAAAGCAGCCTGCCCAAACTATAAATGCAATACTAACCAATGAATTGTAGAGCTGGCACTCACAAAAGCAATTTTCCACCAGGCAGTAAAATTTGTAACATATTGTTATTATGTCACAACAGCATTGCCTTAAGCATTTCTTGTATCACACACTTAGGGGCAGATTTACTAATGGTCGAATTTCAAAGTGAAAAAACCTCTAAATTCAATCAAATTTCTTTAAAGGGATTTTTAGATCAAAATAGGTCCGTTTTTGATCGAATAAAAATCGTTTGAATTGTTCGGTCCATCCTGGACTTTCCCAGGTATCCTGGCATTGACCTTGTCATACAGTGTTACAGGTCACTACAGCTGTACAATGGTGTCATCAAAACAAAGCTACTTGGATCCGAATAAAGGACAAATCTAGCCCTGTGCACACATTTAAAAAAAAAACTGTGGAAAAAGGTGTAGTTTTTTTCATTTCAGATGACCACTGAAATCTTAATGAAAACTTTAATTTTTACAATTCTGAGAGATCTATTTCTTCATTTTTCCTTTGTATGGATTGTGGGGGAAAGAAAAACAGGGGCCAATGACAAGGGCTTAGTGGGTTCTCTAGCAGAAACTGATGTGGCTTTGATACAAGGTGATATTATTATATGCTATTATTATGCCAGTTTATTTTAATTCTATAAATGTATTCATTCTATAAATGTATACTTGATAAAGCATAACCATGAACTGTAATAAGCAGCTATATTTACTTGTAGCTCTTGGGCTCATATATGCAGATAGAGATGAAATAAGTATTGGGAAAAAACAGATGTGTCTTATTGAAAACAACAACTGCAGGAGAGGGTAGGCTTTCCTTCAACAGTAAGTTAATTGCTTGCAGCTGGTGTATAGGCTTATAAATATGAAATCAGTTTCTTTATTTTGGGGAAGAACCATCTCCCTTATTTGAAGGTGTTATCAGGGTATTTATGTTCCACCATGTTCCTATATAGGATAGCTATATAGCATGATCTATCTACAATTGTGCTCAAAAGTTTACAAACCCTGGCAGAATTTATGATTTCTTAACCATTTTTCAGAGTATATGAATGATAGCACAAAAACTTTTCTTTCACTCATGGTTAGTGGTTGGCTGAAGCCATTTATTGTCAAACAACTGTGTTTACACTTTTTAAATCATAATCACTACAAAAACTACTCAAATGGCCCTGATCAAAAGTTTACATACCCTGGTGATTTGGCCTGATAACATGCACACACCTTGACACAAAAGGGTTAGAATGTCTATTAAAGGTAACCAGCTTGTAATTAGTGGGTGTTTATAAAAGGTTACAAAAACACTGAAGCAAGATGGACACTTGTACCATAAAGTGTCCAATGAACACTTCAAAGCAAACTAGTGCAGTGTGCAGTGCATACAAAGTAACTAAACACAACCTTTAATAAAGTGACACTTAAAAAGCGCTCGACAGACACACAACCTTTAATAACTTTTAATAAAGTTACACTTAAAAAGTGCTTGATAGCCACACACACTGATGTAACCATTTTTTAGCAGTGCAGGCAAGTGTCCTTGAAAACATGAAATAAAAAATTGCAAATAGTGGGGGGCACAAATGGAAGGGTGGGAGCAGGAGGAACTTTATCCTGACACATTTAGAATGAACCCACTGGGGGTTGTCTATAATTAAACTTTTGGCACCACCGTTCTACTATTTGCAATTTTTTATTTCATGTTTTTAAGGACACTTGTCCTGCACTTCTAACAAATGGTTGCAGCAGTGCACTCTCTTTTTAAGTGTAACTTTATTAAAGGTTATGTTTTAACCGCTAGTTACTTTTTATGCGCTGCACACTGAACTAGTTTGCTTTGAGGTGTTCTATGGACACTTTATGGTACAAGTGTCCATCTTGCTTCAGTGTTTTTGTAATTTTGATTAAGTATTTACAAACTTGCAGTGTTTAGGCACATACCAATTAGGGCATTAGATCTATTTTCAAGTTCAATTATTTATAAAAGGTCAATGACTTTCTGGACTCCTGACAGACGCTTGCATCTTTCATACAGTGCTGCACTCATGTTTTTTGGATTCTAAGTCATGGGGAAAGCAAAAGAATTGCCAAAGGTTCTGCAGGAAAAGGTAGTTGAACTCTATAAAACAGGAACCAATCAGCAGTGTTCAAACTCTAACAAAGAAGTGGAAAATTAGTGGTTCTGTTGAAACCAAATAAAACTAAAATTTCAGCCACAACTGCCAGAGAAATTGTTCAGGATGCAAGGAAAAACCCACATAATTTCAGGTGAAATAAAAATTTACTGGAGAAAAATTCTAACCTTTTTGTGTCAAGTTGTGTACAAATTATCAGGCCAAATCACCAGGGTATGGAAACTTTTGATCAGGGTCATTTGGGTGGGATATGTAGCGATTATGATTTAAAAAGAGTTGTTTGACAATAAATGGCTTCAGCAAACCAGTAATGTACAAGAAATCGGATCCGCACACACATACTCTTGCAGTTGGGGGGATTCCCCTTTTATTTCACCAAAGATTCAACGTTTCGGGGGGAACAATCAAGGAGGATTGTTCCCCCCGAAACGTTGAATCTTTGGTGAAATAAAAGGGGAATACCCCCAACTGCAAGAGTATGTGTGTGCGGATCCGATTTCTTGTACATTGCTGTTATTGAGGGACCTCGCCAGGTCCACGGAAGTCCAGCACCACGTCAAGCAGTGTGAGTAAATTGCGGGAATGCGGTGGCAAAAGTAATTAAGCAAACCAGTAAACATGAGTGAAAGTTTTTGTGTTTTCATTCATATTCTGTGAAAAATGGTTAAGAAATAATGATGGGCGAATCTATCCCGTTTCACTTCACGCGCCGCGTCACTTTTGACGCATGGCGCATCAATTGTGACGCGTCGCGTCATTTTCGGCATGCGACTGGTTTTTTTTTTACGCCAGCGAATTTTCGCAGGCATTTTGCGGGAATTCGCGCCTGGCGAATAAATTTGCCCATCACTATTAAGAAATCATAAATTCTGCCAGGGTATGTAAACTTATGAGCACAAATGTACGTCTCAATGAGCTTCATTTCAGTATCCTAATCCCAAAAATGACATATAGATGCAGCCACTGGGATTTGTGAGTTAAATGCATCATGACTCAGGGTTAATTGAAGAAACTGTGTTATCTAACGTTATCTTAACTCATTTAATGCATTTAACCTTTTCATTAGCATACCAAAGCCCCATTGTTTTCAATGGTGAACGCTTTAATTGGATGGGATGCTGTGGCACAATATTCTGTGCTAAGTGGGATAAATGAGATAGATGAGTTAAGTTTTTCTGTGTCAAATGCACAATCCAAAGTGGCTTCATCTGTACTTCATAAGATTATCCAAATGTATTTTATTTACAATACCAGTGTACTGTTGTAATCAGATGCTAAAATTCTGTTACTGTTTCTAGAAGTTTGATGGTGTTCTGCTGAAGCTGCACATCCTCTTCCTATCATTTTCAAAAGACACTCAGTGTTCTGGCATCTTACCGGTGCTGCACTGTCCTATTACACAAAATGCCTGACATCCAACTGGCATTCTCAAGAAACTGTACATGACATCCTTTTAATATAATCGGAGGTTTTTTTTTTTAAAATAATCTGTGCTGATTTTTAATAATTTGAGATCATTTGTATGACCTTACATTATACAGTATGTAGATGATTTTAGCTTTTGTTTTTCCAAATTGTTCAAGGATCGGTGGATCTTTCAATATTAAAATACCTGACTGATTATAAGGAAATTAAGTTTTGGGGCAGTTTAATAGTTGAATAGTATTTATCCATTTTGGGTTCATATAAGAAGAGCGTGTGTTTCTTTCCTATCTAGAATAAGTAATGATAGGGCACAGTGGCAGAAGTCATATGTGCTATTAATAAAACCTAAATAAATGTCATAGTCCCCTTTTCCTCTATACCCTTGCAGTAAAAGTGTCCAGGCAGATGATGTGGCTGGGGTACAAACTGATTCCCTGCAATGTTTGGGGAGATAAAGTTACACACATTGTAATCACCTTCCCTGGCAGACATTATATCAGCACTATGTGCTTTAAGAGTTGAATCAGCACACAGTCTCCTAATGCTCAGTGATTGAAACAGGTGCCATCTGCTTGGCACAAACTGAATTCTCAATTCAGGGACACATGCTTGCTAATTTCAGCGCTATGCTATTGTCAAGGTGATCCAATAAATCAGTGTTATTCCAGACAAGGTAGCAGGCAGATATTCTATAATTAAAAAACACTTGATTTCATAGAAAACACACTGCAGTTACAAATAGTATCACCATTATGCTCAGACCAAATATATGAGTCAAAATAGGACTCACCTGTTACATTGGATACATACATACAGTAAGGGGCAGATTTACTAAATTCACATAAATTCACATGAAGTATTCGAATATTCGATCAAATTTTCAAAAAGATTCGAATTTCGAATATGCAAATTAGGCAAATTCGACCAATTTCAACCATCGAATATTCGAATTCGAATGATTCGAATATTCAAATTTCATTTTATTCGAATATTCGAAAATTCGATGGTCGAATACTTCCCTTTTAAATTTAAATTCGATCACCTACTTCGCCAGATTAAACCTACTAAAATGGGGATCATTCCCTAAGATCGAATAAGAAAAATTTGATCAAATTGCGCTAAAAAAATTCGAATTCAAATTTTTTTAATTCCCCACTATTCCCTGGTCGAATTTCGAATTTTTTTGGCATTCAAAACTCGACCCTTAGTTAATCTGCCCCTAAGTGTAATAAGAGGGATTTTTGACTTTTAGCAATTAAACATTGTTTTTGCTGCCCTTTTTGTTGCCCTCTGAATCAACTAGCCGTAAGGCAGGTTTCTTTTGGCAAAAAGGTTCAACTTGAAGGATGGGTGACTTTTTTCATCCTCATCTCCTATGTTACTTTAGTGCATTTGAAAAGAGTTTTTCAATTTGTAATGATATGTATTGTTTTACACCAAACATTATTGCTTAGTACTACAGAATATTAAATAATCTTTATCTAAGCCTGTTTATTGGATTCATTTTGATAGTAAGGATCCTGGAGTTTTCCTCTAATTCACAAGATAAATTGAATGGACCAATTTTTTTACAATTGCCCCCTCCTGCACCCCTGGTAGTTAAACCACTGGCAACAGCTTTGATTACATATTCCTTTATATGAAAACAGTCCTAGAACCATAGATTTATAGCGGCTAGATTATAACACTCCACAAAGAATGCTTCAGTTAAGACAAGCAACTCATCACCCATCACTCATATGTATAGATGTAAAACTGGAGAGTAGGAAAGTTCTCTGCACACACTGTACACTATATCCTTATAATTAGATGCCTGTTTAAAAAAAAGATACATGCTATAATTAAATTGTATTTTTAATGTAAACCAGAATATGTTTAGACTACATTTAACCATATATAAACATATATTTGGGTGTGTAATTTCCTAGAGGCCTTGTAAGGTATGGTGTGTAAAGCAAGTCAATAACCATTTATAAATTTTCTACATTTGTATTGGTTAAACCCATGCATGTTTATTTGCAGATGTGCAACATTTCGGGGTTATACTGTACCTCTTTGTCAAGCATAAAACAATGTGAAAGTCTAAACATTTTATCACCCCCACGAGATGTAATTGGTTAGTAATCACATTTACATAATTATTTACAAGTAACACCACTTAGGGCTAGTCCACACAGGAAGATTTGTCACCTGCCGACTAATCGCTGCTTCTTTGGGGCAACTAATCTCCCTGAATTGCTTACCCATGTCTCGTGTCTGCTAAAATGAAAAGTCGCCAGCTTCTATTCACACATGGCGCTGCGTTTTCCTAAATCGCTCGAAATTGCCTCACAATTTCCAGCGACTTAGGAAAATGCAATTCAGGGGAATTTGTCACCCCAAAGAAACGCTGATTAGTCGCCAGGCGACAAATCCCCCTGAATCTTCCCGTGTGGACTAGCCCTTAGTGTTCAGACTTAGAAAGTCACATGTACACAAAACCTATGACATAATGTGGAACTAATAGAATAATTAACCAGAGAATATTATGCAAATATTTATAAAGAGATTCATAAAGGAAAAAGCTTTTTTTTAAAAGAAAGGTTTAAAATTGTAATTCAGTTGGTTGGTTTAGACCGCAAAAGCGCAGACCTCAAGAAGAGATGCATAAGCCAGAGATAATCGATTAACAATCATCCAGTAGTCCAAAGTGAAACTTTTTGGTGAATGTAACAAAGTATCCAAATTAAAGATAGCACAGCAGCTGCAAAAATGTAGCTAATTGCGTTATCTTATAATTGATTGAGTCAAGCAGCAGAGCTGTATCAAAACTGTAACAAAAACAAAAAAGGAGGTAATTTTTTTATCATACCTTACAGGAGGGGAGTGATAAAGAAAGCATAGTCTATCCCTGCAGGAAAACTCGTGCAACATAGATATCTTGGTTATCTGAAAAAAGTAGAATAGCAGATCAGTCATGTGTTCACAGTTCACATGAAATTCTAAAGTCCTCATTTAACCCTTTTGGGTGTCTGAATTGTAACAGCCATATCCAGTAACATTCACGTTGCAATAATAATTTCTTAATGTCGTAATCTTGCTTATATGACACTTTTTCCAATAATTGACAATTCAACTGGAATATTCTATGGCCATGATTAAAGAAGTGCTTTGATAACAACGTCTCCTTTTTTATTTTTCAGCTTTGACCTTACACTTTTGGTCTGTTTGTAATTCAGAAAATGGGGGCTGGTAATTCCGTATAGTAGATTTGTGTTCGTTTAGCCTTACCTTCATAGCTCAACTAGTTTGGACACATGGGCACTTGATGCAATAAACCACCTCCTTAGTATCACATGTAAATAAACCTTGTTTAGTGCCATATTGGGCTTGTACAACGTAGGTCCCATTCTTTACATATGGTATTAAGGAGGTTGTTTATTGCATAACCAATTGGATTACAATTTAATCTTTTTTTTTAAAAAAAGATTTTTCCTTTATGAATCTCATTTTAAATGTTTGCATAATACACTCTGGTTATTTATTCTATTCGTTCCATATTAGGTCATAGGTTTTGTGTACACGTGACTTTCTAAGTCTGAACACTAAGTGGTGTAACTTGTGAATAATTATGTAAATGTAATGACTAACCAATTACGTTGAGTGGGGGGGTGGTGGTAAAATATTTCCACTTTCACATTGTTTTATGATTGACAAATGGGCGTAACCCCGAAATGTTGCACATGTACAAATATACACGCAAGGGTTTATCCCTGTGTGAATCAGCCTTGAGTGCCAGTGTATACTTGGAACCTGTCTGTTTGGGAGGGTGCCGATCCTTCAACACCGTGCAGCAGTCATTTACTTCCTGAAGGCCAGGGTGTGCGAGCAAGCTATAGTATCCTACATTTGTATTGGCAATAATTATCATGGTCAAAAATGATGGTACACCTACACTGTAGGGGCCAATCTATTACTGTTCAGATTTTTTTTTCCTGAATTGGACTCTTTAGTACTAAAAGATGTGTATTAGAATAATTACTCTAAATCAAGAACATTTTTATATTTATTATTAAGTTCAAAAAGCACAAACACATTTGCCATCTAAAAGCTGCTGAGGCCATGTAGAAATTAATTGGACCTGTAAAGTCTTTATTTACTTTGAAGGTATTAGAGGCTTATGATATTTTTTTTCTCCTGTATTTGGGCACCTACAGTAAGTGGTCCTTTGATTCAATCCGGAAACTATGTCCATTTTCCTGGGTTCTTTGTAGTTCAAGGTTTGCCCAGTAGGTTGCAGTAGGTAAAGGTTTAAAGAACACACATGTGCTCAGGGCTCTCTTCCTGGATCCCAACTTTCAGGTAGGTGGGCACAGGAGTGGGTTTGAGAGGTTACAGACCCAAGTTAGGGAAAGTTTATTTAGTGATAGGAGGTTTTTTTTATAGTGGCTCTAGGAATGAAAGAAAATGGCAAGCAAGCAGCTTTCTGGGTAGTTGGGGTTATCACCCTCGCAGTGATTACATTGCCTGACAGGGACATGAGAGGGTGAGCTCAGTAGCAGGGACAGTGCCAGGCAGCAAAATACCCAATGTGATCCCTAGTGCTGAAGAGAATCACAAAGACAGGCTACATTACCCCTGTGTGCTGTGATTGTATTTGGAGAGCTATACTGCCTGACTTCCATGAGCCATACCACCTGCTAATGTCCAAAATAAGTTATGAGTTTGAGTTATGAGTTATGTGTTTGAAGGAATTAACCTGGACTGCTGTTACTTTTAGCCTGTTTGATTTGTGACCCAGTAGACACCCAGGATCCATCTGGTGGTAAGGTGCTTAAAGGGGCCACTACACATTACTGGGAGTTGCAGGGATGTACCCTGGATACACAGCCTAATATCCAGGGTACATGGTCAGCAAGTCACACTATTTCCACACATCTCATGCCCACCTGCACTTCTAAAACTACACAAATCAAAATTTCATAAATAAGGCCCTGAATATAAACAGCACAGAGAATTTTGAATCACATCTATAGAACACTGATCGGATTTCACATCTAAAATGCCATCCCATTTTAATTCCAGCTCCACGTTTCTTATATCACACTTGTACAAACAGCTGGACAGCTGGTTTTCTATTCACTTAGATCTACATTTGATCTATAGCTGGAGCAAGATATCTATGAGGTAGAGCATACACTGTCTCCTACCTTGGATTCCGAGCCCAAACCAACAAACATGCTCACTTAGAAGAAAACTCTGGGGGCGTGGCCTGACATCGAGCTGAATGCACGCATAAACAGAGAGCTCCATGATACCTGACCCAGACCAGCAATATATACAGCACGGAAACATGGGGAAAACGCACAGAGGGAAGTCTGACAAAGACAAAACCCCAGGACGCAAGCTACAACAGTCAAATAGCGATATTGCTCCACTATTTCTAAACAAAAAAATGCTCCGTGCCGAATCCAAGATGGCGGCCGCAACTGAAGAGCATGAGGAGGAAGCGGACTCGAACAGGGAACAGTCCGATGCAGAAAGCGATATGGATGAGGAGGTAAACCTACACTCATATATTGCTAAATTACCCTCCAAAAGAGACATAAAAGAAATGCTGCAGGAAGTGACCACTGTGATTAAAGAGGAAATACAGGATATTAAAAAAGACATGTTAACCCTCGCATCACGCACAGACAGCCTAGAAATAAATGTGAGCAGAGGTAATGACAGGCAAAAAACGCTTCACAGACATGTGCAACAGCAAGACAATGTTATATAAGAACTTCAAAGGCAAATTGAAGATCAGGAAAACAGGAGTAGGCGCAATAACATAAGAGTCAGAGGGGTTCCTGAGGCAATCCAAACTGATGAGATAAAAAATGCACTCCTTCAAATCTTCAACTCTGTCCTGCACAGGGAGCCTGGCACAGAGATTAAAATTGATAGGGCTCACAGAGTCCACAAGCCAAAAGCGGCACCACTAAATGCACCCAGAGACATTCTTTGCTGTATACATGACTTTACCCTCAAAGATGAGATATTGCAAAAGGCCAGAGAAGCCCGCCAACTCACATTCGAAGACAACAATATTAAACTCTTCCAGGATTTATCAAAAATTACGCTAATGAAACGTAAGTTACTTAAACCACTCACGGACATTATGCGGGACAAAAACATACAATACAGATGGGGTTACCCATTTGCTCTGATAGCAAACAAGGAAGGGACTAATGCCATAATTAGAGTACCTATGGACACAGAACCCTTTTTGAAGAAATTAAATCTGACACCAGTGGAACTACCAGGCTGGTCACCAGAAACAAGCAAACTACCAGAGATAGTATTCGACTTACACAATGAATGGACACAGTCGCCAAGCACTAAGAAAATACCAAGGACACCCAGGACACCGAGAGAGAGAATGAGACCTCAAATAAAAGTCATCGCCCAGGCATCCGAGGATCTTAAGGGACTCAAAACGGAAGGACTGATAAACAATTTACTTTAAACATCACAACTAGAAAGTAGAGAAGCTTTGCAAAGTGAGACAGTATCCTCTTAAGAACTCTGGAAAAATCTACCAAAGGACATGCAAAAAGAAGAATCTCTTCTCACTTCAGGTATAAAAAAATTAAAAAAAAATTCAGTATCATAGATGTTTAAGTTAAGCTTTTCTTTAATGGAATGGTACTAATTTAATCATATAATTTGTTTATGTTTATGCAAATATCTGATACCATATGTCCTTCATTGGTCCCCATGTTCAGGTTTATTGGTTTTACTTTATGCAGGTCTGGGATCAGAGGTTAGGAGGCTTTGACATACCTAACACAACCTATGACCTTAAGTTGCTCTGATCAACCACAACCCCCCAATCTCGAGGCATTAGGCCTAAGAGACACTGCCACACAATACTCCCTACATAGGAAGTATATCCTGTTGAACCTACAGTGGCATAAGTTTACTTACCAAGTTACAACCCCTATCCAACCCTCCCCCACCCCTCTCTTTATATCCACTGGGCAAGAGAACAACAATTATAAGGATCATGAAGTACATGGGCATAACTTGTCCCCCATCCCCAATGGCTAAAACAAATCGTATGGAAGGGATTATACTCTCCCTAAATGTCAACGGGTTAAACGAACCAGTTAAAAGGGCCCAGGTATTTCACTTGTGCAGAAAGAACAAGGCCTTGATAGTAATGTTACAAGAATCTCACTTTAAAATCAACCATATCCCCATGATTAAACCTCAACACTATCCCCAGGTTTATATGAGTAACAATCCGCATAAAAAATCACTAGGGGTAATGACTCTCATCCATAAAGACCTTCCTTTTCAACATTCAGAGACAATCTCTGATAAAGAAGGCAGATATATTATAATTAAAGGGAAACTAGCGGATCAAAAATGTACTATTGCAAATGTTTATGTCCCAAATTCTGGACAGGTGGAATACTTAAACAGGTTTCTTAAAGTGTTAGACATACATAGAGAAGGCCTAATAATCTTGGGAGGAGACTTCAACATAACACTAAACCCTTTAGTTGACTCCTCCTCCAAGAAAACCAAGATTTCTTATAAAGGGCTAAAGGAAATTAAGAAAAATCTATCAGATATTCAACTAATAGACATTTGGAAAGTCTTGAACCCAGTGAAAAAAGACTACACACACTTTTCAAAAGTTCATTCTGTTTATTCACGAATTGACTACATTTTTGTATCTCAATACTGGTTACAGTTATTTATAGGAGCTGAAATTGGTAATACAATACTATCAGACCATTCCCCGGTTACAACAAAATTTATCATACCTAAAACATTAAGAGCGGAATTTACATGGCGTCTTAATGACTTTCTTTTACACACTGAAAAGAGAAAACTCCACATACAAACATGGATAAACACAATAATACATGATAACACCACACCAGACGTCTCTCCAAAAACAATCTGGGAGACACTTAAATGTGTACTCAGAGGAAAACTGATTTCCATGAGCAGTAACCTAAAAAAAGAAAAAGAAGAAGAAATAATGAGACTCACAAAGGAAATATCACACTTAGAACAAATACACAAAGAAAACCTAGCGCAGAAAACACTAGAAGTACTAGAAGGTAAGAGGCTCCAACTCAGGGCCTTATTAAATCAGAAAGTGCAGAAAAGTTATATGAGAAGCAAGCAGAAATATTATGAACTAGGTGATAAATGTAATAAATTCTTTGCGAGAACTATTAAAAAACTCCAACCTCAGACACACATTTTATCAATTAAAGATAAAGGAAACAAGATACATCATGATACTAATGGAATAGCTAAAGCCTTTCATGAATACTACCAAACTCTATACAAGCTTAAAACAATCTCCCACAAGGAAAGCGTATTAAGCAATTTTGGTGAATTTATTAAAGAAGCTAACATAAACAAATTAACCAAAGATAAAAGTCAGGAACTAGAAGCCCCAATTGCTGAGAGGGAAATAGAAGAGTGTATAAATTCCCTTCCAGCCGGGAAAAGTCCTGGACCAGATGGTTTTATAGCTACATTTTATAAATCATTCAAAAAAGAATTAACCCCACAACTTCTTAGCTACTATAATAGCATTACAAACAAGAATAAATTTCACCCACAAGCCCAAGAAGCCCATATTACAGTAATCCCAAAACAGAATAAAGACCCACAATTATGCTCTAGCTACAGACCAATCTCCCTAATTAATATAGACATGAAAATATTTGCCAAGATACTTAGTAATAGAATAAAGAAATACTTGCCAGAGCTCATACACACGGATCAAGCGGGCTTCACACCTAAAAGAGAAGGAAAAGACAACACATATAAGGTTATATCACTAATGAAATATATACAAAAGAAAGAGATACCAACAATCATTCTTACAACAGATGCCGAAAAGGCTTTCGATAGGGTGTCATGGACATTTCTAGAACAAACACTACATAGCTATGGGTTTGGTACAGCCATGATCCAAAAAATAATGGCTTTATATGAGAAACCTACAGCTAGAATTCGTATAAATGGAATACTATCCCCCAAAGTACAAATACATAATGGGACAAGACAAGGGTGCCCTTTATCACCCATTCTCTTTATACTAGTCATGGAAGTACTACTGTCCATTATTAGAAAAGACCCGGATATAGCTGGGGTTGTAGTAGGTGGCAAAGAATACAAATGTACAGCATTCGCAGATGATCTCTTATTATTTATCACAAAACCACATACTACTCTTCCAAAAGTCATAGCTCTCATAAAACAATTTGGAGAACTCTCTAATTTCAAGGTGAACTACTCTAAATCTGAAATATTAAACCTGAACATACCAGAAAGTAGAGCTAAAGATCTGAAAACAAATTTCCCATTTAAATGGGCTGACCCTTGTATTAAATACCTAGGAATTAGAATACAAGCAGACATAGGGAAACTATATAATGATAATTACCTACCACTCTTAGCAACATTACAGAAAATGGTGAATAATTGGGGAAAACTTCAACTGTCATGGTTTGGCAGGATACAAGCCATAAAGATGGTACTTATCCCTAAACTCCTATACTTCATTCAAGTATTACCAATAACAGTTCCCAAACTCTTTTTTACATCTATTAAATCCATGATATCAAAATTTGTATGGGGTAAGAAAAACCCAAGACTAAAATACAATATACTAATAGCTCCATCAGAAAAGGGAGGATTAGGACTACCAGATTCCTACCTTTATTATGTAGCTGCACACTTAGTCCGTATTTCAGACTGGGTATCTGGGAAAAAAGATTGGTGTGAATTAGAACGGTTAACAACAAGATATCCACTAATTAATGCATTATGGATTCCAAAAGACAAAATACCAGAAGAAGCATGGCAACACCCCCTTGCGGGTACTACCCTGAAAGTTTGGCATAAGAATAAATTAAAATATGGCCTAACAAAGGAACCATTTATACTACAACCCCTAATGTATAACCCAGAATTCCAACCTAGTCTAGAAAGAGGATCATTCAATAGATGGGGAAAAATGGGACCTAGGGAGACCCAACTAAGAGACATTATTAAAAATGGAAGAATCATACCCTTGGCAGATATTCAAAAAAGATGGGGAACTCACCCTAGGGACATCTGGGGTTACAACCAGCTCCATAGATATGTGCAAACAAAACTCTCGAATGATTGGGATAGACCTGAAACAAATTGGGAAATGTTATTCTCTTCACCGATAGCTATAAAAAAACCTCTATCCAAGCTATATAAGCTTTTAATTAGCACAACAGCTACTAGTCCTGATCACCAACGCCAAGAGTGGGCTAAGAAATTAAATATAGTTATAGATGACACTAAATGCATGGAGATTCTTAAATCAATCCATAAAACATCAAAAGCGGCAAAAACAAGGGAAGCTATATATAAACTTGTAACAAGATGGCATTATACACCCATGAAACTAAAAAAAATGTACCCCAACAGCACTGGGCTGTGCTGGAGATGTAACCTACTGGAAGGCAATCACACCCATGTATGGATAACATGCCCTTCTTTACATATATACTGGGAAAAGGTTTTGAAGGTAATCAAAGAGGTAACAGAAGTAGAGATAAATATAGACAAACCAGAATCTATACTCTTCAATCTAGATTACAGCTCCAGCAAAACCATAAAGAACACACTCTTTCTACACTTAATACAGTCAGCCAAAGGGCTGATACCAAGTAAATGGAAGTCAACTGAAGCACCTAATTTTAGGGAATGGTTGCATAAAGTTGAAGAGGTGAGACAGATGGAAGAAATAACATATCTAATCCACAACAAAAGTGCTAAATACTGGAAAATATGGCATCCTTGGGTTGAAAAACTTAAGTCATTAAACTGATACATAAAAACTTCCCCCAGGTGATAGCCTCTCAGGACCACACTAGATGAGCATAACAATTGGGATAGCTAAAGATGGAATAATATGACTATAGCCAAAACTACTAAATACCTAATGTAAGTACTATACATTAAATGATGCAACAGAAAAATTATGTGAGTAATAACTTGTTGTTTCTTGTCTTAACAAATTTTGATGTGAAGAAATATGTGGATATTTGTTACCCTCCCCCTCCCCTCCCTTTCTATTTCTGTATCCCAATCCCCATTTGAAATTCAAAAATAAAGAATTATTAAAAAAAAAAAAGAAAACTTTGTGTGCTTTTTTATACTATATACAACCTTACACTATATGGAGGCCTATGAAAAAAATGAAACAGCAAAGATGATTTTTATCTCCCAGCATTATCTGACCCCTTTAAAATGATGTATAATAAATGAAGGAAAAGGAAGTATTTTAAGAGGATGTAAATGCAAATGAATTATTAATGTTTGTGGTTGTCCCTCTTTACTAGTTTACTTTACAACTATTCTTGTTATTGAGAATAATGACTTACAGCATGTTTACATAAGGAGCAAAAATGTGTTCTTTAAGTTAAGGTACTGTAATAACACTTTCTAACATCAGTATTTTATGTTTCTACTCTGCTTGCTAGAAAAAACACTGCTGCAGCATCTCTTTGTTACAAAAGTGAAAAGTTGAATTTATTCAGACAGGCCTGTTTCTCAGACCTAATAAATAAAATTTTTCACTTTTTGCAACAAAGTTGTGCAGCAGCGGTGTTGCTTCTGGTATACTTTCTTACGCCCTAGCAAGAGTTTTCAGAGTGCTTTGCACACAACTCACAAAGTTTTATAATGCGGTTAAAGCACACACAATTTCTACTCTGCTTGCTATCTTCCAAATTAAGACTTAGGACTCCTTGAATGTTACACAGATAGTTACATAGTTAAATTGGGTTGAAAAAAGACAAAGTCCATCAAGTTCAACCCATCCAAATTAAAATCCAGTATAAACACACCCCTCCACTATTTCATACAAACAATATATGCCCATAGCTATACTAACTGTAGAGTTTAGTATCAAAATAGCCTTTGATATTATGTCTGTCCAAAAAATCATCCAGGCCCCTTTTAAAAGCATCAACAGAATCAGCCATCACAACATCACCCGGCAGTGCATTCCACAACCTCACTGTCCTCACTGTGAAGAACCACCTACACTGCTTCAAATGAAAGTCCTTTTCTTCTAGTCTGAAGGGGTGGCCTCTGGTGCGGTGATCCTCTTTATGGGTAAAAAGGTCCCCTGATATTTGTCTATAGTGTCCTCTAATGTATTTGTAAAGTGTAATCATGTCCCCTCGCAAGCGCCTTTTTTCCAGAGAAAACAACCCTGACCTGGACAGTATACCCTCATAATTTAAATCTTCCATCCCTCTAACCAGTTTAGTAGCACGTTTCTGCACTCCAGCTAATTTATATCCCTCTTAAGGATTCAAAAGAGCAAACAGATTTTTTTTATATTCAGTTTTGAAATCTGAAATGGGGCTAGACATTTTGTCAATTTCCCAGCTGCCCCTAGTCATGTGACTTGTGCCAGCACCAGGGCTGGACTGGGAGGAAAAAGCACCCCTGGTGTGCATGGAAAGCATGATATATATTTCCAACCCCAAGGTTAACTAGTGTTTATTCATTTATTAATAGATATTTTGAGTCCATTACCATATAATCCCCAGCAATATTATACACCCTATGCGCTGAAACTGGTCCTTGCAACAAATATCTCACCCTAGTTTCTATCAGAAGGATTTGTGGCGCTATACTTACAGTATATTCCTTTGTGTGCCCCCAGCTAGACCCTGGATCCTGGCAGATAAGAGGAATTTAATTCCCATGTGTATCACAGGGCCAAAGTGTGACATACTTGAAGAGACTAGGCTGTCTCATGCAATTAATGCTACATATCACAATATTCTATATACAGGCTGAAGTGATTGTTCTGAGCATGGATCCTCCTGTCGCCAACATACCTATCATAAGCATTGGGTATATAGCAAGCAACTCTAATATTACTAACTGAAGTTGGTCAGAATTCCTGGTTCCACCCATATGCCACTACTGGCATGTGCACTAACAAATGCAGGCATCAGCTTAGCTGTGGCTGGCTATTATGGACAGCTCATTTAGATTTCTAAAGTGATTGGCTCATTTAAATATTAAAGACAGACCTAATTTGAATTTTTTTAAGTGAGCATCCCATTTACATTTTAAAGCAAGCAGCCCATCTGGCATTTGCCCAAACCCACAGATTGCCATTCCGGGCCTGGCCAGCACTTTAGGAGGGAAATTCTTTCTGGCAGGTTGTTGATTTTCCGTCTCAATGTAAATGAATGGAACACAGTGAGACATGGGTCTTTAGTATTGAGTGCTGTTCTTAGATCTACCAGGCAGCTGTTATCTTGTGTTAGGGAGC
>CM044434.1:104783983-104912089 GCA_024363595.1 Xenopus borealis
TCATGAAGGCCGAGCGAATGGAGGGACTGGAGGAGGAGAGGGTGATCTACAGTGTCAAATTGCTGGGTGCTAACCAGTATAATAATATATGCTGTGAGTGCTTTCATATTTTCATTTTATATTTTTTTCTGGTTAGCACCCAGCAATTTGAAGGATGGGAGGTGAGTGCTGGTACCAAGTACATTCCATACAACCATTATTGTAAATCAGTTAAGTAATGATTAGTAATCATCTCTTCAGTGATGAAGTTAATTGATGGCCAAAATACTGGACAACTTGGTCTACCACATACAGTATGTTGAGGATGCATTGCTTATCTGTCTGATAACTTAAGGAATTCATTCTAATGGTGAAGGTGAATTCTCTTTTGCTTTTGTCTAAAAATGTAATTAAATATATTGTTAGCACAGTGCTGAATTTGTTTTTTGGTGATTAAAGATCTCCATTTTTCTAGTAATATTCAATTTACCCTTACATTTTGCTTCTTTCAAATCCACATCTGAAAATGGTACCTGGTTGCCAAGATCAATGATTCCAATAGGTGTCAGCCCTTAAGGCAACATTTAGAGTGGCAAAATTCTGTTTGTTGTAGCACACTCCAAAAAAGGCCACGGATTGCTTTCTTTTTCATCCAGTAAAAAAATCCTTTATTTCAACATTTGATTAAAAATGAATACAGCTTCCAAGGTCTAACGCGTTTCATAACCACGTACTTCCTCAGAGACCTTAATTCACACCAACTCTTTCCTGCCTTTTATTAGTGCAAAAAAGGTTCCCACCCCTCAGCATGTCATGCCCATTAACAAATAACAAGATAATTCAAATTAATCAGTTTGTGAAAGTTAAAAAGAATTTAAAAACAACCATTTTTTTCATGCAAGTTAATCAAATACTCCTTGAAAAATTCATACTCCAAATGGATACATTTTATACATATTTGTATGTTATAACTTTGTAACAACACATAATCAATTTATAGTATCCAAATTGTTGCACAACATCCTAAATTTGTTAATCCATATTATTCCTCTGAAATGACTACTCTTCAAGAACCAATTTAAAAAATACAATTACATCAATCCTATTCCAAGTTTCAACCCCTTTACTTGGGCTGTAATAACTGCACTTAAATTATGCACCATTAATGTGCTGTTATGTTGCATTCATAAATTAATTAATAAATAAGAGCAATCCTAAACACGGTACCCTCACTCTCTAGAAATAACAACTAATATCAAAAACGGAGTTCAATCCATGGGGATGTCTAGTTCTCAACTTATATATCCATTTAACCTCCATACGCAAAAGTTTCGCCTGCAAATCCCCTCCCCTTGCTCCTAACCTCACATGTTGTATACCCTGTACTTCACAGAACCTCACATCACTACCTCCACACTCCTTAAAGTGTCTTGATACTGTCGTGTGTTCACTCCCTGATTTTATTTGGTTCAAGTGTTCCCTCACTCTTTCCTTTAATGGTCTGATTGTACATCCCACATATTGTATACGACATCTTGTACAAGTTAGTAAATAGACCACTGCCCTTGTGTTACAATTTATATATTCACCGATCTGGTATTCATTCTGTGTAAAACTACACACAAATTTATCAGACACTCGAACCGCAGTACACGTAACACACCTTGTTGATCCACATTTATACATTCCTTTATTCTGCAACCACACTTTCTGCTTGAAATCCCTCTTAGGGGCACTTGGGGCCAAAATGGAGCCTAAGGTCGGGGCCTTCCTTGCCACTACACGATAACCTGATCTCAATATCTCACCAAAATCTTTGTCTGCATAAAGTACTTTTAAATTCCTATCTATTATTATTATATATATAGTGTTTAGGATTGCTCTTATTTATTAATTAATTTATGAATGCAACATAACAGCACATTAATGGTGCATAATTTAAGTGCAGTTATTACAGCCCAAGTAAAGGGGTTTAAACTTGGAATAGGAACAGAATTTTGCGACTTAATTGTCTCCCTTAGCGACAGACTCGGGGCGGCTGCACCCGGGTCACTACATTAAGCGGGTAAGCTGTTTTCTTTTGGAACTTTGCAAAAGTCTTTAACTTGGTGAATGGAGTGGTGTCTGGCTTGAGTTATTTCCAGCGAAAGGCCTGGGGCTGAGGGCACCTGGGCCACACGTGTTTAATGGTGAGAGTTCATTCGTAATGGAACAGACCTGCTAAAGCACATATATATAGAGTTATAGCTCCGATAGGGATATTGGTGGTACATTGTACTAAGTGTTTGGGAAACATTTAGAGTGAGCTAGGAGGGAACTGTTCAGTCTTATGCCCTATTGTGGGTAAAAAAATGTCATTTGTGCCTAAAAATTACACATTCCCATCACAAAGTGTTTGTATTTGGGACTGGAAAGGATGAAAGCAATAGGTGCATGCACCATCTAAACCAGAGGAAAGCTTACTGCAATCCCATATGATTTTTAACTAAAATTAAGGGGTTAGATTATAAACTAACACTTTGTTATTAAAATGATTTTATATTACAGTTACTTCTAGAATTCATTTGAAAAAATACTAAGGGCTTATTTTTCATGTTGTGTAAAGCATTTGGAGAACAACATACCCGTAATGTTGACCACAGCAGTGTATCAGCAATTAGATTTCAATTGTCATGATAAATAGGCCCCAAACGAGGTTGTATGCCCCGCGTAGATCCAACTTAGTGAACATCTTAGCCCCTTTCAGGGGGTTTTTTAACCGTAATTTTATAAAGTTCATGGTAGTCAATACAAGGACGCAGACCACCGTCCTTCTCCGCGAAGAAGAACCCAGCCCCTGCTGGAGAGGTAGAAGGAAGAATAAATCCCCGCTGAAGATATAGTCCTTCATAGCGGAGGTTTCTGCAGGAGAAAGGAGATAGGATGAGACCTCTAGGGGGCATGGTTCCAGGAAGAAGGTCGACGAGACAATAGTAGTGATGATGAGGGGGAAGGAATTCCATCTACTAACAGCAAGGACACACACGTTAGCTCTGGCTGCTCTCAGCCTGAGTTTTTTCTGTAGGTGGAGAGAAATGCATATTCTCTCTTCTGCATCTCAGGGTATCTGCACTGAAGTACTGAAATACAGCTTTTGTCTGAATGCAGGTATGTGGAGCAGAGATTGGCCCAAAAACTAAACTAAAACTAAAGCAGGCATGCCATACTTTTCAGTAAAAATACACAAAGATGAGGAAGAGAGCAGATCCACTTCTCTCCACCACAAACATGCTCTTTGCACTTCTGTTTAGTGATACTTCCACAGATGTACCCACTTCTGTTCTTACTGAGCACAAGTGTGCATTCGGATGTAGAGGGAACCCTGAAGCTACAGAAAATTTCACATTGGTGAAATTCAAAAGCCAATGTCAATATGTGCAAAAGACAGGCACCCAAAGAAACACAGATAGATATCCTTTTGTATCAGTATCCTTTAGTAAATTCTTCCAAAGTCCAGTTTATATATATATATATATATATATATATATACACACAATGCAGTTATGTAGTGCCAGAGATATTATGGAGGAATCATTACCATAGAATCAGTTGCAAATCACAAACTGATGCCAGTGGTGATCAGTCAAGGTCATACTGATGAGTAGGAAGTGCTTATATGATTTTTAAGCTTTCAAAAGTATATTATATTTATTTAGTCCTATGTCACTTGGTAATTTGAGACCAATTCATTGTATACCTTCCTTCTATCAATTAATGATCTATTCTCTAGGGCACAATCTTACTAAGAGTCTAATTAGTTTCTCATTAAGGCAGATTAATAAGGACACATTCATTATCAAATCCAATAGCTCACCTACAATAGATGCAATGTTTTGTGAGACGTGAAATCATTAGTTAGCACTTAAGCTACTAAAGAGAGGTTACATTTGCCAATTTTGTGACTATATGTAAGCTACCTTATTAAAGGAAGCAATACTTTTGGCTGATATATCTTATGGGCCTATTTTTCATGTTGTTTAAATAAAAATGGTGGCTAAATACACCTCACATCAACAAGCATCACTGTGTAATTATCAAGCTGTGTATTTATTTTCAGTCACTTTAAAGTGTAATGGGAAGATCCATTTTCTTCTCCTTTTTGTCCATGGTGAATTGAATACAAAGATGAGTAATAAAAAGTAGCTGACTGCATATATGTGCCACCTGGATCACCTGCCAGCAGGGCCAGAACTAGGGGCAGGCAGAAGAGGCACGTGCCTAGGGCAAAAAGGTGAAGGGGCTCCGAGCATGTACGGCTTCTCCCTGACTGCCCTGAGTTCCAACTCCTGAAGTCCTGCTCTCCTGCATTGGCGTCAGACGCAGGAGCAGTCAAGTACTTTACAGTACTCTTTGAGCTCCTGCCGCAGACAACAGTTCCTAGCTATGTAAGCGCACAGACGGGGGTGGGGTGATGCGTGTGCCTTGCGTTGGGTGCTCCAGCAGCTTGGTCTGGCTCTACCTGCCAGCCTGATATACAGTACATATCAATAGCCCAGAGTCGCGCATTCTAATTTGTATTTAAGTTTTCTGCAAATTTACCAAAAAGACACTTTTTCATTTAGGAAAACAGCAGCAGTACTTCTGTACACAATGTTAACCACAAAATATGGATTATGAATACTCAGTTATCGTAATATTTTACTTATGTAACATGCACAGAGGCAGAACTAGAAACAGCTAGCTTTAAACAAGCATAGAAAGCATAATTCTCAAGTGTTGTTTGCCCTAAAGCAGCACAATAAAGCCATGAAAACAGACACCCTGAAAATAGCTGATGTAATCAAATATTAACTTAGCAATTGAATTTTGGGAAATGTTCTTGAAATTTTGTCAAATATCAAACTTCATAGCACAGCATGTTACATATGTTTATTAGCATGCAGCAGACTATTGCTATTTCCTTACAAAGAATACCAAAGTTAAAATGATTTGTGATAAAGAATTTAAAATTATAAACTTTATTTTAGGAGATTAACCAAATAGCAAATCCTCCACAAAAATAATGTGTTTTAATATCAAACATGGGGAGGGGGAACAAATTGATGATGCTCTGGAGTACTGCTCTGGAAAGCACATCTTTAGACCTTCATGCAAAATATAGTAGCTCTTTGCTTGACATTTCTTCCTCACATAAACTTGCCAAGAGAAGCATGTGTGTGCAACTGTTAGAGAAGCATGTGTGTGCAACTTTAGGAAAACTGTTCTACAAGAATGATAGGGGTTGATAGATCAGCCACCCCTATATTAAACTTCAAACCCCTGAACTCTAAAATCTCAAACCCCTGAGATCTGAGGAACACTAGTAATGGTTACTCATATACAGAGTTGGCAACACTTCCCCAGAGGCACAGCAGTTCACAAAACAATATATTCTCATTGTGACCTGTCCTCACCTCATGTATTGAGTTGTACATATGAGATATGTAATGTCTGACATCAGCAGGCACTGGAACACAGCAATACATTGGTGTAAGGACTTACTCTGGTGGTCTAGCGGGCGCTGCACTGCTCCTTTCTCTTCTGTATCTGGTTCCCCTATGGCACGAGTGCTGGTGCACTTCTGACTTTATGCACCGGTGTGATGACATCACGCGCAATGGTGCGAAATTCAAAAGGTATAAAAGGGGAATTCAGTGTTCAAGAGATTGCCCATTGTTAGGTTCTATTAGTAGAGTTCCTGGGTGCTTAATCTTATTGATTCCTGATTGATCTTCTGATATTGACCCTTGCTTTGCCTGACCCTTGCCTGTCTGTAAATATTCTGCTCTCTCCAATTCTGATCCCAGCCTGTCTGATGATTCTGCTCTGCTTGTGCTGGTCGGCCTGCCTGTTCAACTCTGTGGCGTCTGGTGGTGTTCTTCAATCCAGTATCCTTGGTGAGACGATCATGCCCCTTTGCTCATCCAGAACCTTTTAGCTTTGCTACTCTCTCCATTAAGACCTGGCGGCATCCAATTAGCCGAGGGCTCTTCTCTCGTGAGAGCCGAGACCAGGGAGCTTAGCTTGGGTTCTGGATTTAGGGTGCCGTTCGTGACAATTGGGAGGTACACTGAAGGTTTGAAATGTTTATATAGTTGTATTTTATCTACCCATTGTCACGGTCGGCACCCAAATACCAGAACAAGTACCAAGCACCCTGGTCTCGGCTCGTGCTTCACCAGTAGTGTGGCCGCCTTTGGCTTCGGGAGGAGCCCTCAGCTACTCAGATGCCACCTGGACTTAAACGAGAGGTGCAGGGCAGGAGTTCTGGCCAGCAATGGGGCACGACTGTAATAGGAGTCTTTAAGGCCGATGGTCACGGTACAGACAGGAAATGGCAGATTCGGAGTCAGACAGGCCGGGTCGAGGCAGGTAGATAGCTAGGGTTGTCAGTCAGGCAGGCAAGGGTCAAACCGGGTGATCAATCAGGTAGGATTAGGCAGAATCGGTAGTCAGAATCAGGCGCAGGTCAGGATACAGAAGACAGGGTAATCAATAGCCAGGCAGGGTCAAACACAGGAATCGGATCAAGTCAGAAGCTTTAAACAGCACAGGAAGGCACCAGGAGAATATCCTATCACGGGCAATGAATCCACTAAAAATGCCCCTTTAAATAATTCAAACTTGGCGCCACTGCGCGCTGACGTGAGCCGTCAGCGCGCCTGTGCCTATAAATACAGGAAGTGCGCGCGGCGCGCGCACTAAGAAGATGCCGGGAGAAGGCGCGGCGGGCGTCCCCTCCGATGGTGGCGCAGCGGGCATCCCCGCTGCACCGGTAAGGCGAGAGTCCTTACACCCATATTAATTATGGAAGAGTGACAAATACCTGCAGTGTAATGGCAGATGCATACAGACACAGAGTTTCTGGATTCATGCCTACTTTGCTGGTTCAATATTTGCTCAGGGCCTTAGCACAAACAGAGTGTGCAGCCCTCATACTAAGGGGCCGATTTACTAAATTCACGTGAAGGATTCGATTGAATTTCGAACGTAGGATTTCTTCCTTTGTTCGAATATGTGAATTTTGGCATATTCGATCATCGAATAGGGAATGATCGAACGATCAAATACATTCAAATAGAGTCGAATGGACGAATATTCGATTCAATATCTAACAAATAATTCCAGTTTTTACAAAATATCTTTTATCTGTAATAATAAAAATGTAGGTTGTACTTGATGGTAAGTAAGCTGCATGCCTCCATACTAGTGGCAATTCTATTGGGTTTATTAAACGCTTAAATGATTTTTAGCAGACTTAAATTATGGAGATTGAAAATACAGAAATATCCCACATCTGGAAACCCCCAGGTCCCTAGCATTCTTGATAATAAATCCTATACCTGTGTCTGTAAAAGCACAGGAAGGCTGCTTAGAAATACAATTTCTTTCATTATGCAAAACTAACTTGGATGGAGTTTAAGCCCATACAGCCATCCCTAGAATGCTATTTCAGCTGGATTGAAAGTTTTTGGGAGGAAAGCACCAATATAAAATAATTATCTATAATCTGGTATTGTACATGACCACCTTTATAAAAACTTCTTTTTTCTCTATCTCAGGAATCAAATATCCTTAACATAAATGGTTTGTAGAGGGACTTTACATGCATGAGTTATTGTACTGCATGCGTAACAGTAGTTATTTATTAACAATACCATTTACTCTAGATACCAAGAGATAAGACATTGATTTCACGTAGTCTCCACAAACAATGACATCATTACATTATATTATAACAAAGCAAATGTTCAAGTGATGCCCATATGAAGTCTTTTCTACACTTACATATTAAAGAAACAACAGGCAAAACAATAAACAATGGCTTAGATTTACTTTCTATCTTGTTTTTTTTCACCAACTGTAATGAGAAAATACAGTCTGTCCGGATTCAGAATTCATTATCCATGTTACTACCGATTTGTTGTAATTTAAGGATGATCTGCAGTAATTCAGCAGGTCCCTTGGAGATGAGCACTATGTTAAAATAAAAGCAAATAAATAGCACAAAGTGATATAATTCAATGCCGCCACTGAACTTTAACACCCAATAGAAAATAAATTAATTTGATTGCTGAAAGCATGTATCAGTGCATTAATACACTTTCCTTAAAGGGATGCTGTCATAGTAAAACATGTTTTTTTTTTCAAAATGCATCAGTTAATAGTACTGCTCCAGTAGACTTCTACACTGAAATTAATTTCTCAAAAGAGCACACAGATTTAGTTATATTCAGTTTTGAAATCTGACATGGGGCTAGACATATTGTCAACTTCCCAGCTGCCCCTGTCATGTGACTTGTGTCAGCACTTTAGGAGGGAAATGCTTTCTGGTAGGCTGTTGTTTTTCCTTCTCAATGTAACTGAATAGTACACAGTGGGACATAGGTTTTTACTATTGAATACTGTTCGTAGATCTACCAGTCAGCTGTTATCTTGTGTTAGGGAGTTGTTATCTGGTTACCTTCCCATTGTTCTGTTGTTAGGCTGCTGGGAGGGAAAAAGGGAGGGGGTGATATCACTCCAACTTGCAGTACAGCAGTAAAGAGTGATTGAAGTTTAGCAGAACACAAGTCACATGACCAGGGGAAGCTGGGAAATTGACAATATGTCTAGCCCCATGTCAGATTTCAAAAATGAAATATGAAAAAATATGTTTACGCTTTTGTGAAATTGATTTCAATGCAGAATTCTGCTGGAGCAGCACTATTATCTGATGCATTTTGAAAATTTTTTTTTTTCCCATGACAGTATTCCTTTAAGTGTCATCAGGATTCCCCATTCCAAGTTTTGATAAACATGCTTCCTAAATTTAAATATATATTTCAATTTAAATCGATTTCTCTCGTTTCTTGTGTTTCTAGCTCCACTGGCTTGCTCATTGTTTATGAAAGTTAGAGGCATGCCAGGTGATGCCCATGTACAGAAGCACAAACAGTTACAATTCCTTGGGGTGTAAGGTGCAAAGTAAAGGGCTACAAATGTTTTAGTTATTCATGTGACTCTCCAACACTCTTTAATAGTGATTGTTGCTCATGTGGACACAGCAGGTTGTGAGTTGTTTGCTCTAAGAGTATGTCAAGACAGCTGTGAAAGAATTTACTTCAAGGTTAAATAAGTTTAATTAGAAAGATAGGGACAGTTGAGAAAAAATATTAAGAAGTTGAAGGCCAATTTGATTGATAGTGATGCCAGCTAAGAAATCCGTTAAATACAATAAGCAAAACATATTAGGTAATGTAGAAAGCTCACAGTTTTGTCACAGGCAAATTTATTTTAGCAATTTCAATAAGTTGCAATTTCTATAAACTTTCTGCTGACATTAAAGGCCTGGACTTGATGGTGATAAACCTACAGATTTACTGATTGAAACTTCCTAAATTGTTTTGCTAACCTCAAACTTAAAGTGTAAATAGGAACAACTTTATTTACAAGCGGCAGTTCTAGCTGCTAGCCTTTTGAGCCCTAAGGTAAAGATACATGTAGGGACCCATAAGTAGCATGGCTCTTAAGGCTTCATTCCCTTACCATTACCTTCCTTTTTCCTGTTACTGGGCTAAATCCCATGTAACAATTTATTGGATACAGGTTGTGACCACCCCCTGCAGTGCTGTAACAAAAGTACTTGCAGGGAGGGGCACTTCCTCTTCTTTGGCCTGCAGCAGTTATACTGATCAGAAGATCCACTGAGCCTGGAGTCAAGGCCCCAGAGATAACAAGGCCCTAAAGGTACAGCCACCTTTAGTGAAGTCGGGGATACAGGGACCCCATGAATGAGGACTAGTTAGTGACAGGTTAAATCTGTTATAGCACTTTCTAGTACAAGTGAGTCAGAGAGGAAAGATAGTACGGGCAGCTCAAACTCCAACAAGGAGGATAGAAGGGAGTAGCTCTCCCCCAGGCTCTACTTTGCCTGTAGTGAAGGGACCTCAGTATTGAAAGGGACTGCAGGAAGAGTTCTTTAACCCGTGACCTGACCCAAATCTGCTGTTGGGATCCGGACCACATGAGGTACTGATATCCTAGATGGTGATCCTATCAACTCCACTTACTAATCCTACCTGAGAGTTTTTCCATTGCTGTATCTGCTACTCCTCTGCATATATTGTAGCTGCATATGATCCACCTTGTTGTGAGTATCATTTACCCTGTGGTGCTGTGTTGTAAATAAACATTGTTCTACTTGTTTGCAAAGAACCCCTGGCGTCCAACACCTGTTATTTTACACCCCTTGCAGTATTGAGTTGTAGTTCAACTACCTCACACGTGTATTTCCCCTTAGTGAAAGCCCTACCTGAAGAAAGAGGGTCGCATGTAGCCCGTGCTCTACCATATACTAGTTGATTTAGTTCTAATACAGCCAAAAAGGGGTTACATACAAATGCAAGTAAAAGTTGTCAGTAAAATAGTAACATAGTAAGTTAGGTTGAAGAAAAGACAAACGTCCATCAAGTTCAAACTTTTAACCTGCCTGACTGCTAGTTGATCTAGAAGAAGCCAAAAAAACCCCATCTGAAGCCTCCTTCCTGACTCCAAAATCAAACTAGTCCCTGGATCAACAAACAGTACTCATATAGGTTTTCTCTGGGACTTGAGTCAGAAATCATTTAAATCATTTGTTTAAATGTATTTAAAGTTAAAAAGTTTACAATAATTTTATAAAAATGAAGGAATGACTTAAATATAATTGGACATTTAGATAATCGCTTATAGCATATTGCATTAGTATCTTGTTAGCTCAAACCTGCTCTGCCAAAACTTCATTCAGCAATATGAAAGTAGCCCGTGCTTACTATGTTCCTTTGTGTGTACAAAGGTAGCCCTCTTTCCTACTGTTTAAGGTAATAAAAATCACATCAAATCAAAACAGTACAGTAAATGTTTTGCACAGTGCTATTAGGACTGAATGTTCTGGATATTTATTAACTTAATTATGATTAAGTAATATAGTAATTTGGGGAAAGAGCTTCTGCTATTGCAGATTATATTTATAAGGCTAAGACTTTAGACTCTGTTTTCATTGTGTTCCAGGGATTTAAACAGTTAAAGCTACATTTATATATTCATCCTTCTATAAATTAGGGATGCACCGAATCCAGGATTCGGTTCGGGATTCGGCCAGGATTCGGCCTTTATCAGCAGGATTCGGATTCGGCCAAATCCTTCTGCCTGGCCGAACCGAATCCTAATTTGCATATGCAAATTAGGGCCAGGGAGCTAAATCACGTGACTTTTTGGCACAAAACAAGGAAGTAAAAAATGTTTTCCCCTTCCCACCCATAATTTGCATATGCAAATTAGGGTTCGGATTCGGTTCGGTATTCGGCCAAATCTTTCGGGAAGGATTCGGGGGTTCGGCCGAATCCAAAATAGTGGATTCGGTGCATCCCTACTATAAATACTAACAATAACAAATACATATAAATATTTTTATCTATGTGCTATCAGACAAACTAGTGTACTTCGGTTGACCCCCACTTATTCCCGTTAATAAGTTATTTGCTTCTTGGTTTTGACTTCGGTCTGCCTTCTTGACTACTGAACCTATTCTGCCTGGATAGACCTTTTGCCTGGACTTAGAACTCCCTCTCATTTAACCCCTTGGATACCTCGAACTGTGTTGGACTTGCTTCCACCTTGGTCCGCAAACCTACTAGGAGCCTTCGGCCCTGATAGCAGGCTAGGCGTATCCTGCTAACGGCAATAAGTGGGGGTGGACCGAAGTACACTAGTGTCAAGCAGCGACCAATAAGCCTCCAGGCTTTTGAAAGCGGAGTGAGCTGTTACTCCCGACAAAGGAAAATATTGCCCTTTAGTCCATAAAAAATGGCCCCGACTCGCTCCACTGATTGGCCATTTTACTGTGGGCGTGAAAAGTGGGTTTATTTGACATTATGAGCCGTTTCTTCTATTTTCTCCGAACTGTAACCAAACACTTCAGCTACTTGACCTAATATATGGTAATAGGTCTGTTTTATTTCCCTACACACATCCCTGCACTACGTGTATTGTAGTTAGTTCAGGTGTGCTTCAAAAGTGAACAAAGCTCATTGCAGCCCCGGGTGCAAGCTGTACCTCCTGCCAAGGTAAAAACTCTGCATATGTTCAAATGAAAACAGCAGCACTCCGGTGATAGTGAAAAAAGTGAAAATACTTTACTAAAATGCTTTAGGCAACGTTTCGGGCAACACAAGCCCTTTCTCAAGCCATTAATTCAACAGTGTCCACATGTGTTTAAATACTTTAAAAATAGGAGGAGTCACAGCATCACACTTATATGTGACCCATGATCCATAGTGAACCCTTTAAATGACAAAAATAATCTCAGTACTACTATTCAGTAGCTAATAGTTATACAATATTAGTGAAATAGTGACAAGTGATATAAAAGTAATTATTTGTTTATACAAGCATAACATAGTATCTTTAAAACTTCTTTTAACCAGGTATGCAACATTATATCAGAAACAGGAAATGTCATCTTATATTCACTTATCTGGCTCCCATGTTGAATTAAGGGGACAGAAACCCCAGAATTACTTTCTCAGGAGCTCCCATATCTTTAATTTTTCACTGTCCTGAAATATAATAAATTAGAAGCATTATTAATAAAATCTAAAACACAGACACATGTTAAAAACAAGCAAAAAGTTAAGTTATCAATAGACACTCATATAAATAACATTGGTCACATGTAAGTGTGATGCTGTGACTCCTCCTATTTTTTAAGTATTTAAACACATGTGGACACTGTTGAATTAATGGCTTGAGAAAGGGCTTGTGTTGCCCGAAACGTTGCCTAAAGCATTTTAGTAAAGTATTTTCACTTTTTTCACTATCACCGGAGTCCTGCTGTTTTCATTTGAACATATGCACTACTTGTATTGAGCACTATGCATTTTTCGGTTACCATGGTTGCCCCAAATAGGGTTTAAATTTCTTGTCATTGTTTGTTCACTTGTTCTCTCCTGACGAAGATCCCTGTGTGGGATCGAAATGTCGAATTCAAATAAAAAACTTTTATTTGCATCAAAAATGATCCTGTGAGTGCACCTTTGGACTTGGATATAAATATATATATATATATATATATATATACATACAGCAATAACTTAGCACTTATTAAAAATTAAATAAACAGTATTTTTATTGTGTCACAAAATTATGTCTTGGGTTAGTAACTCTTATCATAATATTTCTAAGACTAATTTAAAACTATATTCCTATGTATATTTTTAGGCAGCTGGTGTGGTCTGATAAGCTGGCGAAATTCTAGATAATCCTTGGCACACAATAAAGAGATGAAGCAATGGTTCCCCTTTAATACCATCAAGCTCCTGTGCTCCTAACACTTTATTGCCAAATGGTAAAGCTTGGAAAACTCAGACGCTATAAAGAGAACAGTAATTCCTATTATATCATATAAAATATGGTGAGAAACCACAGTCACTCAAACTAAATACAAAAACAAGAAAGGCATCTTACACTTAGCAATTACATGATGAACAACCACTGGTGACTGAAAGGCTGCTTAGCTGATTTTTATCCCTTGGCTCCATGAAAAGAAAAATAGACACCGCACAAAGACAGGAATCTACAAAGGGTTTTATTCCTGCACCGATATTGGGTTTTGAAATCTCACAAATACTTTGCATACCAATTGTGTGAGGGCTTCAAGCAAAGATAAGTACAGCACCAAAATACATCTGGTACTACGCTTGTTTTGCTGGGAGTGGGGTATAAGTACATGAAAAAAATCTGTGTGTGTTATTAGCTGTATCCATATATTGCCACCTGCATACATTCACTATGGATACTGTTGAGAGGCTTGCTAACAAAAGGAAAGGAAGGATTTGCTCCTCTTGTCTGATAGAAAAATTCAGAAAGGGGGTTTAGCTAGATTCAGTAGGTTGTGGAGTTGACTGCACACAAATAATTTTTATTCTATTGACTTTATTTGCTAGGAGAATCTGATGAGACCATTTTGCTAAACTAATTAATCCCTGGGAAAACAAACTCTCTCTTCCTGTCTGTTAATTAAAAGGGCGATGGACAAACAACTCTGAAGGGGAGGGCATTAGTGATGGGTAAATCTGGGGCGTTTTGCTTCACCGCAAACTGCGAAAAATTTGTGAAACGCCACTGGCGTCTCGTTTTGGACGTGGGCGTCCGTTTTTGGATGCAGGCGTCCATTCATGCCAGGCGAATTGTTGCAGGCGGTTTCACGGGAATTCACCGCAAATTCGCACCAGGCAAATAAATGCGCCCATCACTAGAGGGCATTGCTTTGCAATGTTTAATGCCATGTGAACAGCAGAGTATCAGCCCCTACACTGGTTTCTGCTTCCCTCTTCACTTGCACTCAGAACCATTGCGTCAACCCAGCTCACACAGCAGATTTTGGAGCTGAAATATGAGAGTTAGCATTTTGACACTGAAATCCACTGTGCAGCCTGCACCTAGGCCTTTGCATTTCGGCACCGAAATCCGCCACATGTGTCTACACCGGACAGAGCAGGCACAAATGATTAACACACATGTGATATTAGCCTTTGTAAGCACTGCTATAGCTAATATAAACAAGGGCTGTGTAGTCATTTGGGCAGTTATTCAAGCTGAATAGGGCAAGAAGGCTCAGGTTTACACAACAGATAAAAGATACGCAATTTAGAATATAAAGGGTTTATTAAAGGTGATGTAAAGGTAAAAAAAATAAAATCACATTTTTACTTTCTTTAATGAAAAAGAAATCTATCTTCAATATAGTTTAATTAAAACATGTGTACAATTTTTATAATAAACCTGACTGTATGCAGTGAAATTCCCTCTTTGTTGCTCTGACAGCTGCAGATAGGAAACTTCAAAAACTTTCAATCTGGGATATTTTGCGTAGTCAGTAAGGCAATACGTTTGCTAAAATATGTCTGTGTAAAATTCTCTATCTGTCATAGTTACTGCTGGGAAAAAAGTAAAATTGTGCTCGCCACTAAACTTCAAACCATCAAGTGGGGGTACAAAAAGGCCAATCACAAAATTCAAAATGACAATTAGATGAAAGTGAGTGTAGGACAGGCCAAACCAGGGATGATTTTGACTTAGTTAGTCATCTTTAATATATTGTAATATATGAACCAATAATCCCTGTTTTGCTTTAAGGGGAGGGCATTATTGTAGCTTCAGGCACAAAATATGTGCTATATATATATTGATAATGGGTGAGTGCTTAGTTACTTCTGGCACTTGGTCTTGAGTATCATGTGATGTGTTAAATCACAAATATTTACTTAATTATTTTACAAAAGCTCATATTCTGTTACACAAAAGAATTTACTGTCAGCTGCTTCACAAATGTCCAGTAAGGTCAGGTCAGAGGTGAGGAACTCCCAAGCTCCAGTCACTTCTGGGACATATTTAGGGATATCCCTTTAGATTTACTGAATGATTAAACTGATGTCTGTATCACTTTAAATTAAACAGCAATCAAGCATTTACTATATATACTTGAAAAAACATATAGGTGTATATTTATCAAAGAGTGAAGTTCTGCCACTAGAGGGAAATTCCGCCGCTCTCCATTAATTTTTATGGGATTTTTAAAGGTGTATTTATCAAAGGATGAACTTTCACTTCACCCATTGATAAATAGGCCTTTCAAAATCCCATAGAAATGAATGGAGAGCAGCGGAATTTCCCTCTAGTGGCGGAACTTCACTCTGATAAATTTACCCCATAGTATTCTCAGGGACTCACAGTATACTATGTTTAATGGATTCATTTTAATGTAGGTGTACAGGTATAGTATCTAATTACCAGAATGATCTGAACCTGATTTTCCAGATAAGGAGATTTTCATACATTAAATTTACTTTAAAAAATATCAGTATGGATTTCTGAAACCTAATTAGATTCAAATGCATGCTATTGTTTTATTGTTATTGAAGCTGACTGGAATTTTTTGCTATAGCCAAATGTTTCATCAACAAATACCCCTAATTACCCCTAAGTCCTTCTCCATCAGGGTTTTACCAAACTAAGTCCCATGATGCGTATAAGTGGCTTGCATATTTTTAAATCACAAATATATAACCTTACATTTAAAGGGGTGGTTCACCTTTATGGTAACTTTTATTATGTTCTATAATGGCCAATTCTAAGCAACTTTTCAATTGGTTTTCGTTATTTATTTTTTATAGTTTTATAGTTATTTGTCTTTTCTTCCGATTCTTTGCAACTTTCAAATGGGCGTCGACGTCCCCTTCTTAAAAAAACAAATGCTCTGTACGGCTACAAATGTATTGTTATTGCTACTTTATCAAGCACTGGAGCCTCATTGATATTCATTTCTCTTAAACATTTAAGTACCATATCCTATGTTAGCCATTGACTTGTTTGAGCTGAGCCAACGGCGAAATCACCATAAATGTGGTATATGGGCAGGCTTTGACTGGCAATCTGTGAGTTCCAGAGGGGCTGATGTAAGATGCCACAGACATTAGTGGGTTGGTGGGGTGAGGGCGTCTGTGCTAAGGCCCATTTTGAATAATGGGATTATAAGGACAAGGAAGGTTACTTTGGTTCTGTAAGCAGCTGATTTGCAATATTGGTGGGACAAAAAAACATTGAGCCACTGATACAGGCAAACAGCCAAAGCTTTCCAAACTCTGTCATTCTTCCTATTCACATAGTAATCAGGAATGAAGGTTGAGTTGAGTACTAGTTTGTACATTTAAGGTTTTTCAAAACTAATATTGATAGTCCCCTTGTCAGCTGCAATGAGATATAACTCTAAGTACATGCACCATGGCAGTCTTCTGTCCTTGAAATGCATGTTCAAGTGGAATGTGGATGACGTATGGAGACTAAAGGGCACAAATATCATAAACAATTTAATTGCACCACTGGAAATTTCATACAATATCCAAATATTTTTTACAAATACACTTGACATGGATACAGTACTTTTTTAAAAATGCATCAGATAATAGTGCTGCTCCAGCAGAATTCTGCACTGAAATCAATTTCTCAAAAGAGCAAACAGATTTTTTTATATTTAATTTTGAAATCTGACATATTTTCAATTTCTCGGCTGCCCCTGGTCATGTGACTTGTGCTCTGAAAAACTTGAATCACTCTTTATTGCTGTACTGCAAGTTAGATTGATATCACCCCTTCCCTTTATCTCCCCCAGCAGCCCAACAACAAAACAATGGGAAGGTAACCAGATAATGGCTCCCTAACACAAGATACAGCTGCCTGGTAGATCTAAGAACAGCACTCAATAGTAAAAACCCATGTCCCACTGCATTCCATTCAGTTACATTGAGAAGCAAAAACAACAGCATGCCAGAAAGCAGTTCCCTCCTAAAGTGCTGGAACAAGTCACATGACCAGGGCAGCTGGGAAATTGACACAATTTCAAGCCCCATGTCAGATTTCAAAACTGAATATAAAAAAATCTGTTTGCTCTTTTGAAAAATTGATTCCAGTGCATACACTGTAAGTCTACTGGAGCAGCACTATTAACTGATGTGTTTAGAAAAAAACATGTTTTCCCATGACAGTATCCCTTTAAGTGTGTATTTTGTGCCTTCCCTTTCCCCCTTTTCTTTCCTTTTTGGATGATTTAGAAACCTGATTAAAAGACCAGATTTGTGAATGTTTTTAGATATCAAAAAGAGCAGCATATCTGTTGATTTTCACATATGCTGATATACAGTATATATATATATATATATATATATTATATATATATATATATATATATATATATATATATATATATATATATATATATATATATATATATATATATATATATATATATTAATACCTACCTCTAACTCTTTAGCTTGCTAAAAAAAAGTCACAATGCATTACTCAAAATTATGTGCTGCAGATTTCTGTTTGCAGTCTATTTGCATGTGATTTCAGCTATATTGCATCTACTATGTACATAATGATATCTAGTTGGGTACCATGTTGGATAAAATATAACATTATAAAAAAAATAACTCTCAGTATTATGTCTTTGCATTAATTTGTTAAAGAGTAGCACTGACTACATTTATGTTAATGTGATATTAAATGTTTTTTTCCTTTGGTTTCAGAAAGTTTGATAATGGGGAGCATGAATTCTTCCAAAATGGTTAAATAACAATTTTGTTTATTTATGTTATTGGTGCGAACAGGCACATTTAGAATGGTGTGTAAAATATTTTATGCCAAATGTTTGATGGCATTCCATGGTGATAAATGATAATTAAAGCTAATTAACATGATACATACTAGGGGGTCATTTATTAATATGTAGTGCTATTTCTGACACAATGCACCATGTTTTTTTACCAAAATTCAGTGTTCCCCACAATTCCAATGTAATTGCCACAATGTAACTGTAAAGTGAACAAATTTGTGTCAGCCCAAATTAGTCTGATGTGTTTACTAAGAGCAATCGAGGTGGCATGTTTTTACATACAGTATGTGAATTGTTAGATTAGGGTTTGAGTCATTTCTGCTGCTTGGTGTTAAAATAACATCTGTGTATGATTCTTTTGTCATAGGTTGGCTGTCTGCAATAAGAATCCTGGAATTACCAACACCTTCAGGGTGGTGGTAGTTGCAGGTTTCCCCTGAGGCAATGGGAAACTTGCATGTGATTCATAAAACCTGCAATGAGTCAATACATGCAACAATTAGGTACATTAGTCTGTGATCACACTTATTCCTCTAATCTTACACTTTGAGCTTCTGCACCAACCAAAGTCTCTTTAGCTGTTCATCGAAGATGAATACAGTAGCTGCTCATCTTTGTCTCAGCTGATTCAAAGCCCAAGCTCTCAGATTCACAAAAAAAGGTTGACTAGTATGTATTCAGTGCATTCAGTATCAAAATTGATAGATATTCAGTTTATGGATGAATCCACATTTAGCCCAATGACATCAGGACTGGATATGACCAATGTAACCTAATTGTATGGTAATGTGTTGAAAATTTCCTTAAACCCCATAACTTTATCAACAACAACTCCAACCATGCATGCACCAAAAACGCTCATCACTGCAGGAAGTAGACCGAAGGAGAAAAGATGGCTGCTTTGAAATCCACTGGACAGGACCTGCAAGGAGGGGTAAGTAGAAAGTTAGGGGCATTTGCCCAGGGTACCAGGTATGGAGGGGGGGAGAGCAGGGGGCTATTTAAGGTAGGGGGTTTGGTTCTCCTTTAATATGCTGTACTTTGTGAACCAGCCTGAACATTCAGCATCTCTATAATACTAATGATCCAGACCCTTAAAGGGAAACTGTCATGGGAAAACATTTTTTTTTTTTTTTTAAACGCATCAGTTAATAGTGCTGCTCCAGTAGACTTCTGCACTGAAATCCATTTCTCAAAAGAGCAAACAGATTTTTTTATATTCAGTTTTGAAACCTGACATGGGGCTAGCCAATTTGTCAATTTCCCAGCTGCCACAAGTCATGTGACTTGTGCTCTGATAAACTTCAATCACTCTTTACTGCTATACTGCAAGTTGGAGTGATATCACCCCCTCCCTTTCCCCCACCCAGCAGCCGAACAATGAGAAGGTAACCAGATCACAGCTCCCTAACACAAGAAAACAGCTGCCTGGTAGATCTAAGAACAGCACTCAATAGCAAAACCCATGTCCACTATGTACTTTTCATTTACATTGAGAAGGAAAAACAACAGCCTGCCAGAAAGCAGTCCCCTTCTACAGTGCTGGCACAAGTCACATGACCAGGGGAGCTGGGAAATTGACAAAATGGCTAGCCCCATGTCAGATTTCAAAAGTGAATATAAAAAAATCAGTTTGCTCTTTTGAGAAATGGATTTCAGTGCAGAGTTCTACTGGAGCAGCACTATTAACTGATGCATTTAAAAAAACAAAAACAAAAAAAAAACATGCTTTCCCATGGCAGTTTTCCTTTAATGGAAAGTGGTGCGGTCCTTCAGACTTATATATATATATATATATATATATAATATCCATGGAGGAGTCTGCACTCTCGTTACAAGGTTTAAAGGTGCCTGGGTGCAGAAAACTCAGAATGACGGGAAGGCCATCTCTAAAACTGATTTCCTTTCTCTCTTTAATTATAAAACAGAACTTCGTACTTGATCCAAACTAAGATATCTTAATCTTTATCTCTAACAACAAATAAAACAACTAAAATGTTATTTCAAAGAAGATTAAAAAAATGAATATCATAATTGTATTTCATCATGGGCTAAATGTCCTAAACAAGATTAACTGCAGCCAACATTTCTTTTTACAAAACCTACAAAATTTTAGGATTAAATAAAATATATCACCATAAAAACAAAATGTCTTTGTTAGTAAGAAAGACTCTAGCCTCTGACAGTATTGTTCCAGAGTTCACTCATTTGTTAACCACCTATTCATAGTGATTTTGAAGGGCAGATGGCAGTACAAGAATGTATACGCTCTTCCCTATTTTACTTGCAATTCCTCCTGATACACTTATAAATATAATTAAGGTTATATCTTTAAAAATGTTTTATATTTAATCCCATAAAATTAACATTTTTAAAATTTCTTCTAAACTCTTATTCCAATTTCTTAAACACTGATGTGACATTAATAGTTGCTCACAATTACTCATTTTTTCCAGTATGAAAACCTGCCACAGTGACAAATTCACTTTGGGACTCAAAAGTAGTGATGGGCGATTTTATTCACCTGGCTCAAATTTGCTGCGAATTCCTGGGGGTTTTATAGTCATATTAATGTCTTACACAGATTACCTGTGGCCAGATTGGCACCAGGTGAAACAAACATACTTACTTGCAGGTAGAAAGCATAGCCATAGGAGTGAACCAAGGCCTTAGCTCTCTGCTCACATAGAGCAGTGGTAATGCACACAACACAGGAACATTAGGTTTCTGGCTTAACTCCAGGCACTTTTTTTTACATTGTTTTTCCTGTTTAGTGTAAGAAATAACATTAAGGGGCACATTTACTGAAGGTCGAAGTGAAATTATTAATAAAATCTAAATTTTTAAAATTTAAAAATTTCGAAGTAATTTTGGGATACTTTGACTATCGAATAGCCCAAAATTAAATTTGAATTGAAAAAATTGGAAAATTGGAATTTCAAACTGCTGTCTCTTTGAAAAACTTAGAATTTGCCACCTTAAAGCTGCCAAACTGGCATTTTAGCCTATGGGGGACCTCCTGGTACTGTTCCTGCAATTTTTTATAAGTCCTGGAAAATCTAAGTTTTTATTTTGATTTGAACAATGCGATTCAAACTATTCAAATTCGATTGAAAACTGACCTATTTGAATGAAAATGGTCCATTTGAGATCAAAAACCACCAAAATTTTGATAGGTCGAATTTCTAATTTTTTTCTATTCAATATTCAACCAATAGTAAATCTACCCCTAACACTAATGATGGGCAAATAAATTCACCAGACGCGAATTAGTGGTAAATTTCCTAGTTTTCGCCACCTAGTGAATAAATTCACGAAACTGCTTTAAAAAAAATGTGGACGAGCGTCAGAATAGTCGCGCACATAAAAACTGTTGTGCATCAAAATTATTCAGACGCCCATTGACTTTAATACATTTGGACAAAACAGGCACGCGTCCAATTGTTGTGGGCTTCAAAATTCAAGTTTCAGGACAAATTCACCCATCGCTAATAAACAAATTTTTTGACTAAACAATAGGCAAAAAGTATTTTCAGAACAATTAATTTTTTTTCATCCCTTAAAGGGAATGTAAAGGAATAAAAAAATAAAATACCATTTTTACTTTCTTTAATGAAAAAGAAATTTATCTCCAATGTACTTAAATTAAAAAATGTATACCAAGAAACCTGACTGTATGTAGTCAAATTCTCCCTTCATTTACTGCTGGGGATAAGAATTGTCAGAAGGTCCCTAACTGCTCTGCAGGGAAACAGTCATACTTTCAAACAGCAGGGGGGAGCCCCCCACCTTACTTACCAGAACTCGAGCAGCTTTGTCTGTTTCCCTGTAAAACAGCCAGTGACCGTGTAGATATTTGTATCCACAGACCCAGTGCAGTCTGTATATTCTGATTATTAATCAGTCTTGCTGTATTGACCAGTTGTTTTGTCTCCCCGATGTATTGATCAGAGCACTCGTCGCTACACTGGACTGCGTATACCACATTATTTTGTTTTCCTTTAGGAATTGGATCCTTTGTACCAGTTTTCATCTCAGTTTGTTTCTAGGTTTGAAAGTTTCTATGACACTCCAGGTGCTTTTGAGAAAGTGGCTGGATAGCCACAAAACGCATCAAGCTATGGTTTCTTTATGAGATGGAGTGCCTGTTTTAACAAATTAATATGGATTCTTAGTTGATATTCAAGCCTGAATCTCTTCCTCCTTGGTGTACCATGCCTCTTCTATTGGGGTAGCTTTTCATGTGCTACACACTAAAGGTTGAGAGTATCGGAGTGCTCCCAGGTAATTTTCTCTTGACAAATCTAACAACAAACATACTTGGTTAGAATTGAGCTTTGTTCTGCAGCTAAGGGTGTGATCTTGCTGCAGTCGATTTCTTACAGTCTCAATTGCCTCTGTCATAGGTATACATGTAAACAAAGATATGATACCATCGTTTCTTCTGCCTCTAGTGCAATACCATGAATCTTGGTTACAAAATCTTTGGCATTCTGGATATGATGCACTGTATTGCCTACCAACAGGGTAGCTAGTTTTGGTGTTTTCTGTTTATTTTTATAATTTTTATATTAATTTGTAGTTTTTCGTTGACAGACACGACTACCATGACCATGCCTTTTATATACCTGTGGTGGAGTGTAGAGCATTTTTAACTGTCCATAAAGCATTTTGTGTGCATTTTATATGGCTAATAATGTATTAACTCAAACTAGCCTACTGTTTCTAGTGCATAAAGGGAATACAGCAGGGGCTTTCCTTTGTGATGACTGTAAGAAACTAAACTAACTACTATTAATGTTTGCTTAGAACCCCTGTTATAAATAATTATAAAGTAGTAGTGGTACAGTCTGTCACAGACTTGCATGAAGAACTTATTTTTTAGCACCTAAACCATGGCGAGAAAGCTGCTCACAGCTTGCCTTAATTTGTACAACTCACATCTCACCACAAGAAAAAAGGTATGCATTAGAAACATTTCATAGGACACATTTGTTGGGAAATTCTGTTCAAATAGAAATGAAAAAACATAAAAGAAAAAAGACCTTCAAATGTTATATTTTAGCAACTGATTAAAATTAATGGTCTGCCATTTTTTGCAGATAAAAGGGCTGACAGTGGGTTTTAGGAAAATTTCCCTCTTTGCAGATTTCTTAAAGCCCCCTGCCTTACATTGCAGGGAAGATGAAAGGATTTTTTCTAATTGCTAAATACCCCTGTTTTTGTATGATTACTATTGTGCAAGGCCATATCAGAGGGATTCAGGGGGGACTATTATGGAACTTATTTGTCAAACAAGTGACAGCTTGAGGTCAGTTCCACAAACCACCAATAAATTGATGACTTAATAGCACAATGATTAATGAAAACTATATATATATATATATATATAAAATTATATTAACTTATTCATATATATATATATATATATATATATATATATATATATATATATATATATATATATATATATGTATAACATGATGGGGGTTATTTAGCAAAATCCAAATAGTTCTCTCTATTTTCTAAAAACTACTCAGACCAAATCCACACTGACTATTCACCCCCTATTTATCAATACATTTTTACACATTTTTCTTGTGCAGAAAAAGTCACAATAATTTTCAGATTGTGTGCTCAAAAACCTAAGATTACCCGAAAACTAAGATTTTTACGGAAACCTAGCATAACTCGGACATCTTGAACTTCTGCCATTGACTTTTACATGTTCTCGCCAGGTCTGAATTGGAGTACTTTTTCCATCTGACTTTTAACACCATCAGACTTTAATAAATCCTGAAAAATTGTCATTTTCCTGGCCACTCCATATCAGCATTACAACCGGGAGCTCCTCCCATCCACGCCAATGGACCAGATAGTCCCTCCCTCCCAAGGTTTAAATACTACCTCCAGAGCCTACCTACCTCGTCTTTTTTCTTTCTGTCCTTGCCAGGACTGGAGGTTCTCTCCTAGTTGGTCATATCCCCTGGGCATGTTGCAAGCATCCTGAGGTGGATTGAGCATAAGTGCTTGGCTCTTTTCCCTTTCTCATCGAAGATAGGGACAGACTAGGGAAATCAGGAATCAGCGATAAACGATTCCTTGAGTTTTCTTCCCTCTGAGGATGTGTCATGGGGGTGACTCTTAAGTTGCTCGTGGCACAGGGAATCCACCTTCCATCTTTTCCTCTGCGGCCCCCTCTGACAAGGGGGAGGGGTTCCTGCATACTGTCCGTACACTTCCCCACCTCCATTTTCTCATCGGAGGTAGGCAGGGTTTTTTTCCAGCTCTAAGCGCTCCCACTATCCCCCATCCTGTGCGGCTCCCAGAGGGCTTCAGTACCAGTGGCTGCACAACACAAATTAGGAATGGCTGACTCCGCTCTCTTCCTTTGGCGGCGGCCATTTTTCTCAGGGGCAGCTTGTGGAGCGCTTCCTCTGCGGGACTTGCGGCGGCCATTTTTCTTTTGGGCAAAGTCTCCGAACTCTTCCTGTTCCGGTTTTGCAAGTTTAAAAACCTCGCGGCTCTGGCGTTCGGCTTGACAATCCTCCATGCTGCCGGTTCCCGGGGTTCGAGCTTTTCCCTTGTGCCTGCACCTAGGTAGGTTAGTAGGGCAGAAGTTTTCTTGTGCAGTCTCCTTCTGCTTTATGCGTGAGCGCATTCTTCTTATTGCCCATGCTCTTCTCTGTCCTTAGGCTCTTTCTCCTTGCCTATCCATGGATTCCTCAGCCTCAGGTGCCTCTGCCCTCCAAGCTAGGTAAGTCCCTCTTCCTTTTCATTCTCTTCTTCTTCCTTCCTTTCTCTCTCTCTCTCCCTTATTATCTGGGGTCTGTTTTTTCTTGTCCCCATAGCTTGCCTGAAAATACATCTTCCAGGAAACGCAGCCTAAAGCTTTCCAGTTCCGGGCCCCAAGAATGTATGGGTTGCTTTAGCCCTCCGCTCGAAGGCAAAAAATTTTGCATATACTCTACCTTAGAGGTAGAGGAGGACAATTCGATTTCTACTACTTGTAAAGTGTTGCCTTCTCTGTCATCAAACCGATAGGTTTTTCCTCTCTTCCAAGAGGCATCAGATCTCATCAAAGCTGAATGGCAGAAGGCTGCCAAAAAGGTTTCCTTTCAGGGAACCAGATTCACCAAGCTATACTCTTTTAAAGACTCAGAAGTCAAGGAATGGGTTGATCCACTGTCTGTGGATCCAGCAGTCATTCATTTGGCAAAGAAAACTACATTGCCAATTGAAACTACCTTTCCCTAGAAGATCCAATGGACAGGCGGGCAGATTCGGACCTAAAAAAAGGTTTTCTGGTGGCTGATGCAGCATGCAATCCGGCTGTAGCCCTAGTGTCAGTGGCAAAAGCCATGACCTTCTGGATTGCAGGAATTGACAGAGCCTTGTCAGAAGGAGTAGACAGAAAACAAATCTCCACTAGTCTGGCGGAACTAAAATTGGCCACGGGTTTCATCTCGGAGGGTGCAGTGGATCTGACGAGACTGGCAGCAAGATCTATGGCCCTATCTGTGGCAGCTCAGAGAGCCCTTTGGCTCAGGTCCTGGGCAGCCAAAGTTTCCTCTAAAATGAGCTTATGCACCTTACCCTTTGAGGGATTACGTCTTTTTGGCTCTAGACTGGATGAGGTTATCTCAAAAGCGTTGGGGGGGGGGAAGTATTTTCTTACCACAAGAAAAGAAAAGGCAGAGGTCTTCTGACTTTAGATCCTCCATTTTTCGTGGCTCAGGAAGATTCGGTCCCGGTCGACAGACCTCCAGATCAGGATCTGACAATTCCAGGCCTTTTACTTGGAAAAAAGGGCAAGCAGCCTTCAGAAACGACAGGCCTAAAACATTCCAGCCCGTCAAAAAACCCTCCTGACTATCCGTCCATAGGAAAGGTAGGAGCCAGGTTGGCATTCTTTCGCGAAGAATGGATTTCCACCATCTCAGATCAATGGGTTACAGACATCTTAAGAAGGGGTTATCTTCTGGAATTTGTCTCATTGCCAAAGGAAAATTATTTTGTAATTTCCCCATACCCCAGCAGAGGGAAAAAATGGCTTAAGGAATCATTCCAGTTCCACAAGCGGAGCAGAAATAGGGTTTTTACTCAGTACTTTTTCTGGTAAAAAAGAACTCAGGAGGATGGAGACCCATACTAGATCTAAAACTAATAAACAAGTATCTGAACATACAGAAGTTCAAAATGGAATCCATCTTCTCCATCATTGCAGCAGTCCTGCCAGGAGACTGGCTTTTCTCATCGACTTAAGGGATGCCTACTTGCATATCCCTGTGGCAGCCTCACATCAGCAATTTGTTCGTTTTGCCATTGGAGGAAGACACTTCCAATTCCGATGCCTTCCTTTCGGTCTAGCCACCGCTCCCAGGGTTTTCTCAAAGTTTTTAGTCACCCTAATCGCATCTCTCAGATTAGAGGGATTTTCCATCTGGAGGACATCCTTCTATCAGCAAGAGACATAGATACCCTACTCAAACATCGAGACCTAGTCCAAAAATTCCTCATCTCTCATGGGTGGCTGATAAATACAGAAAAGAGTCAGTTATCTCCATCCCAGTCTCTGGTCTACCTAGGAGCCTGGTTCAACACCAGAGAAAATATGGTATCTCTACCACCTCAGAAAATTACGACAATCATCAACCTAGCCTCAAGTTTCTTGTCTCAAAACCAGGTTCCAGCCAGGGATCTGATGTCACTATTGGGTTACATGGCTTTAACAATTCTGGTCACAAGATGGGCACAATGGCACATGAGACCAGCCCAATTTCTATTTCTAGACCAATGGGACAAAGTGGAAAACAACTGGAACTGTTCCAGAAGAAAATCTAGCGAAGGGTTTTCCTTTATCAACCTGGGGCTGGGGGGCTCACCTGGACCCAAAGTGGGTACAGGGGAAGTGGCCCTCGCAACAGACAGGGATTCCCTCGAACACCTTGGAACTATGGGCGGTAAAAATGTCTCTGTTCTCCTTTGCAAAAAATTTAAAGAATTCCTCTGTAAAACTCCTGACAGACAACACTACAGCAGTAGCCTATGCCAAGAAACAAGGAGGCACCAAGAGCAAGTCCCTTCTTCAGGAAGTCCAGCCCATTCTACAATGGGCAGAGAACAACCTGGTCTTACTAATGGCAGTACATCTTCCAGGGAAGAACAATCTGGAGGTAGATTTTCTAAGTCGCAATTGCATGTCGAGTCACGAGTGGTCCTTGAACCAGGAGGTATTCCAAACTCTGATAAAAATTTGGGGCCATTCGGAGGTCGATCTCATAGCTTCCCATCTCAATGCAAAACTTCCAGCCTTTTTCTCAAGGAGATTTTGCCCGACGGCTCAGGGGTCAGATGCCCTACTTCAGACTTGGTCCTTCAGGCTGGCTTATGCCTTCCCACCTTTTCCTCTCGTTCTGAAAACTCTCCAAAAGGTCCAAAAACTGCTAGTGGCCCCTCCAGTGAGGAGGGATCTCTTGAACTAAGGCCCCCTATTACACCTGAATCCAGCAGCTTTGTCCCTTCAAGCCTGGAGGTTGAGCGCAAAAGATTGGAAGGTTTAGGACTTTAAAATGATGTAGTTGATACTATTGAAATCAAGAAAATCCTCTACGTCATCTACCTACTACAGAGTCTGCAAAAGATTCCAACTATGGTGCACCCAAAATAATTTTCAAAGGAGAAGTTCACCCTTTGGCAAGTTCTAGGGTTCATCCAATCTGGCCTTGAAAAGGGTCTACAATACAGGACTTTAAAAACACATGCTTCAGCTATCTTGGTTATGTCAGGAATTTCCTGGGCTTCAGATCCAACAGTTCAGAGATTTTTCAAAGCAACCCTCAAAGTGTGACCTCCAGGGGTCATATCACCTCCAGCATGGAGTCTCCCTTTAGTCCTAGACTCCTTATCCATGACACCATTTGAACCTCTGGAGTCTATTTCCTTTTGGTTTCTCACCCTCAAGACCCTATTTCTGCTGGCCATTGCCTCAGCATGCCGGGTAGAGGAACTTCAGGCCCTCTCCTGCAGTCAGGACCACATTTCTTTCTTTCATGACAGAGTCGTCTTAAAACCAGTCCAATCTGTTCTTCCAAAAGTAGTCTCTATTTTTCATTTAAGAAAAGAACTAACTCTTCCAATTTTTCCAGGAAGCACACAAGATCAAAAGGATTTAGAAAAGATTGATCCAGTGTGGTGTCTTAAGCGCTACTTGGATGTCTCAAGTTCCTTCAGAAAGACTGACAGAATTTTTATTGTTCCAGCAGGAAGCAGAAAAGGACAGGCAGCTGCCTCCACAACCATTAGCAGATGGATTACCCTGTGTATCTCCAAAGCCTACCAAGCGCAAGGCAAGCTAGCTCCACAGGGCCTGAACTGAACTAAGGCAGTCTCTTCTTCCTGGGCAACCTTGGCAGATGTCCCGGCATCTCAGATCTGTGAAGTAGCCTCATGGTCTTCGGCTCGAACCTTCATCAAACACTACCGGCTTAACCTTCCTTCTTCAAGTAACCATGCTTTTGCAACAGGAGTCCACCTTGCTTTTTCTTGACAATAAATCATTTTGCAGCACCTTGGTGTTACTGGTGTTTCTTTTTCCCACCCATAGAGACTATATGGCTTAGTATATCCGGTTGTAATGCTGATATGGAGTGGCCAGGAAAGAAGAGAATTCCTATCATACTTACCGTAATTCTCTTTTCCTGGCCACTCTCCATATCAGCATTCCCCACCCCCTTTCTTGCCAGTTGCTTGGTATTCGACGAGGTAGGTGGGCTCTGGAGGTAGTATTTAAACCTTGGGAGGGAGGGACTATCTGGTCCATTGGCGTGGATGGGGGAAGCTCCCGGTTGTAATGCTGATATGGAGAGTGGCCAGGAAAAGAGAATTACGGTAAGTATGATAGGAATTCTCTTCTTTCCCTTTTAAAAGTCATACCATAAAAATATGTAGCTTAATAAATAACCCCCGATGTGTTTATTTTCTGATGTATATGTTAATTATATGATCTCTTACATAAACTTTTTAGCAGTGATCAGTCCCACTGGTCCCCCTATAGTTCCAAGGCCCTGCAGGAGTTGCAGAGTCTGTTTCCTCTATAGTAACCCCTGCTTTTCAGTCAAATGAATTGTGATTTAATCAGGGCTGATTTATAAAATTCTAGCCCTCATTTCAACTGATGCCTGAGCACTGTGGCTTTACCCTAGCGCTTCTCCTTTGTCCTGCTCTGGCTCTTAGGGCAGAGACAATCATGCGTTTTTACAAGCGTTTTTTAAAAAGGCTAACTGCTGTATACGGGGGCACGAAACGCGTTGGTTTGACCACCCACCACTGCTGATTGTACTCACCATTGTGTTTAAATAAAGCTGACTTTTTCACAAGAAGGAATTAAGTGATTGTTTCCCCGCAATCTTCTTGGTCAGCGCTACACCATGGAGTTACTTCCGGGTCCTGGGAATCCCGAATACGATGTGTGTGCAGCGACCGGCGGGATGATGCACTTACACAAGGGTGAGCTCCGCAAACTTTCCCGACTGATATTTTGTATGTAACTGCTGTGTAAATATGCTAGCCTAGTGTGTCTTTGCCTAAGCTTGAAAACTCGCTGCCAGATTTGCACATATTTACAATGCGGTCAGTCTTTTAAAAAAAAAAAAATTGCTGCTATTATCTCACCTGGGGGCAAATTCACTAAAGTCCGAAGTGACTAATGCTGGCGTAAATTTGCCAGTGTTAGTGCAAATCGTAACTTCGTAAATTCGCCAGCAAGTCTATCTATCTAGTAGATAGTCTAGCTCAACTTTGTGAAGTTGCACATTGGCGAAGGGGGTGAAAATTCACAAATTCACTAAGCTAGTAATTTTTCTGAACGTTAGCCCCTTCGCCAGAGTTCACTTCGCCATGTTAGAGCAGGCGAAGTGCAATAGAGTAGATAGGATTTTGTAAAAAAAGTCCCAAAATAGTTGAAATTCTTTCTAAGTCCCAAAAAAAGCTGGCGTTTTTTCCTTAGCGTAGGGTGATAGAAAAAAAAATGAACTAAAATTTTTTTTTGGGTACCCTGCTCCCCCCTTAATTTCTTAACCTAGGGCAAATATACTAGACTAGAGGCACATGTGTAGGGCAATAAAACAACTAGATTAGACTTTATTAGGGTTCCCTGGACTTGTATAATGTAATGTTTGAAGTGTAACATACAGTAGAACCCCCATTTTACGTTTTTCAGGGGACCAGAAAAAAATGGTGTAAAATGAGGTAAAACTTAAAATCAGGGAAATGTATTATGCATAATATATAGGTGGGGCCACAAAACAACAATGTAAAATGAGGGAAAACTTAAAATCAGGGGATGTAAAATGGGGGTTCTACTGTATTACTCCATTCAAACTTACAAGTTCCCACCGTATGCAAATTAGCCTTCGCAAGCGCAACTGCACTTTGCCTGGCAAATTTTCGCTAGCGCAATTTCGCTAACGTTCGCTTAGATGAACGTAACTTCGCTTTTTAGTGAATTAGACGAGCGCTGGCAAAAATTTGCCAGGCGAAGTACAGCGAACGCTGCGCTAGCGCAGCTTCACTTCTAAGTGAATTTCCCCCCTGCTCTTACTCTAATCATTCTAATACAGCGCTATGAAATAAGTTGGCGCTATAGAAATACATGTTAATAATCATGCACCCTACCTGTTCTTGTTCTGTTCCTGCTATTATCAATATTCTTAGTTCTTTCCTTGTTCACTCCTGTCTTGTGTCCTGATCCAGTCCAGTCCTGTTTGCCTGCTCCTGTCCTGCCTCTACACCCACTCCATCATGTCTCTTGTTCTCCATTTGCTCAGTTCTGTTCTGTCCTAAATTCTGACTCTTCATCCACTTCATCTGCTTCACGTCTTCTTGTCTGTGTGGACAGTAGCAGCTCCTCACCTGAAGGACTAATTCCCTTCTCTTTAGAAACTCCTTACATAATCCACATGAAAACACATACTGTATGTAACCTCCTCAAAACACAGCACGGCATACTCCCAAGGAAAAATTTAAGTTCTGACAATGTACATAAAAAAAACAATAACAATGTGTTCTAATTTAAAAATCTCACCATGTAACAACACAGTAAAGGATAGCCTATACAGAGTACAAAAAGAAGCATGCTTTCCCACTCAAGCGGTTACACTATAGATACATGCACCAATTACTATAAGAACAGTTACCATGGAAGCAGCCTACAGTGTGCAGAATATTTCTAGTGAATAGTTATTGGCACAACTAAGAAGCTGCTTGAATTTATTTAAGGAAAAAATATAGCCTCCTGTCAAATGTCTGAAATATAGCAGAAAATATAGTTTATCCCGAGGCATACTATTGCTATCACATATTTGGTTGTACTTTGACTCCATCTGTAAAAATGTAGAATATGAAGCAGTTGCACCTATTACGGTACAATCTACATTTTGTATTAATGTAAAATATAGTTGAATTATTATGGAAAAATATTTTATCTATGTTTCTATAGCCTGTTAGCTTGTTAATGAACAATAGTGAACTTAGTTTTTAAGCATATATTGTAAAGATACAGGGTTCGAGGAAAAATTTATTGTTGCAGACTACGTTTTCAAAAAAGAAAAGTATTTCCATACAGAAATTCATATTCAGAAACATTATTCTAGAAAGTTTTTGGAGGCAGTCAGGGCATATACACTGAAATGAGATATTTAACCACAATTCCAATAAAGTTACAATTTTGCCATGTAAAACAGCAATTTACAAGCTACAAACTTTATAGGTCAACTGACAAAGCCACACCATTGATTACCTTAGTATGTTACTAACTTCACATGCAGTTGTAAGTCATATGCCTTGTATTTAGTACACTGCTGTGTGTTTAAAACACACAATAGAATGACACATAAGCATGTCTGTGTAACACTTTTAAAACCTTTAAAAAGATTATTAGTACATTGTGACTTCCACTTAGAGAATTCCAGTTGAATAAGGTCCGGGTTCAAAACATGTTTCATGACATACTCATACATTTGCTGGTTTTTGTAAGATACGGAGCTTTATACAATTGTCCTTGAGAAAAAGCTCAAACCTGAATGGGCCAAGAATAACCTAATAGTAAGTTGATAATTAACTTAGTCAAAGATTTACACAGTTATGTATAAGTACATTTTTCCATCATCTGCCAACAACATATTTCATTTTCATTTCAACATTTTTAATTTCTGAGTTATATATAAGATACAAAAAGAAAAAAGATTATAGTGCAAGGGGCACAATAGGAAACAAGTAGCCTTAGTATACACAATGCTTCTTACTACTTAAATTAAAATTAGAATACGTATGTCTGAAATGTAAAGGGTTGAAAAAGGGGGGGAATAAATGGTACTGATAAAGAGAATAAAAGAGCAGAGTTGTAGATGCACTAGGTATAGTAATGTATTTTGTAATTTTTATTTTCTGGAGCAATTTTCTTGCAATGCCAACAAAATTATTGCAATGTCCTCCAAGACTTGTGTTATATAACAGTTACCTATGCACAGACCTGCAATAACCCCTGAAAAAAAGAATGAAATTCAGAAAAAAAAATTCTATTTACCCTCACAAGAGGGTACAGGTATCTCCCACATATCAGGATATCAGAACAGTCAGGAGAGCTCTGTTGTAGATGGCAGAGAGCTCAGTTGCAGTTGGCTCTGTATCCATGATGGCAGTGCCGTTCTGACATCATCACGTTGTGCTTCAGTGCAAAAATTTTAAATAAAAGGATGCCAGAGTCCAGGGTTCAGTGATGGAATATAGGGCTTTCTTGCTAAAGTATGTGGATGCTCCTAATTATTGTTCTGACTTGATTAACCGGTTCTTGAGCTCATGATTTAAAGGGTAACTATCGCAAAAATGAAAATTTAATATAAGCTGCGTCATACTGTAATATGAAACTTTCCAAATTCAGTCAATTAAATATTCTGCGTTGTTTCTGAAATAATCAAGTTTATCTTAACTGTCCCTCTCTCAGCATCTGTTTCTCTTCATTCTGTCTTCATGCAGCAGTTGGGTGTCAGATATTCATTGACAACGTTATGCAATATATATATATATATATATATATATATATATATATTCATAAAACACACCGCACATCCAGGACTCATCTCAAGTGAAAAAATTAGTGTTTATTCCCAACGTTTCGGCATCCTGACTGGAGCCGTCCTCAGGAGAGACAGAGACATTAGGCAAAACATTATTTTTGGGGTTGACATGTCCTTTAAGACTACTAGAAAATACCCAATAGGCTGGTTCTGCCTCCAATAAGGATTATTTATATCTTAGTTTAGATCAAGTACTAGGTACTGTTTTATTATTACATAGGAAAGGGAAATAATAAAAAAAAATTGGATTATGCGATTATAATGGAGTCTATGGGAGACAGCCTTTTCCTTAATTTGAAACTTTCTGGATTCAGGATAACGGATCCCATACCTGTACTTAATAAATCAATAAAAATGCACCCAACCGTAAATTTGTTACTTTATCTAAGATTTACAATACAGTGATAAAAAAAACAATAAATGTGACCAGTGATTTTTGTATAAAGCAGTCTATGTTGCCGTAAATGTATGCCAATCTGTCTAGAGTTAGTCATGCTGTCCAGTCTATCAAGAATGTGGTACTAGCTGTTTTACTAGTAATTGCATCAGAATTAAATGTCTTGATTCAGTTAAGATGCAAATTATTAACGTAGCTGTAGGCATTCATTTTCAAACAAAAGCAAATGGCAAACATGTGAAAACCCTACCTGAAAAACTTAAAAAGCTTTACACTGTACAAAGAAAGAAGAGAATACTGCTAAAGATTAAATGAAGAACATTTAGCCTTGTATGAAACTCCATTATACACATTTCTAAGGTGCTGCCACATTTCTATGGATTGCTCCACCTCAGACAGTCAAGGTGGCAGTCTTATGGTAGTATCTTCACTCAATACACAGAACAAAATCAGATTAAAAATAACATTCTGTATGATTATGCATTTAAAATACATAATAGTAATATTTTTTACATTTTCTATGGAACATTTTGGGCAGGTTTACTACACCACTCTCTCTAGCCTTTATATCATTTGTCAGTTACAAGCAATAAGGCATATTCAGAACTGGGATAAAAAGATCTTCACAAAATAAGAATTTAATAATGAGGATATATGGGGAAAAGGCTATATTCTATTTAGTGTTTGTAGTTTGAAAACAAAATACAAGGTGATATGACATAAATGATAAAAAAAACAATATGTAGTTTGTATGTATGCTCCGCTTTTGATAAAACAATGTGTAATTTAATTATTGGAATGAAACTTTCCAACATCAAGCAAAAGGCACTGTCACACATTGCTTCATTCAGGATTATAAGGGGTATAGAGAACCGTTTCCATGGAAACAATATCTTTTCTGAAAGAATTTGTAGACATGAAACACAAAATCCCATTGTTAAACCAAAATTATTTTGGGTTTAAAATACTATGCAGCTTCATCTACATGTTAACAGTTGTAAGAATGTATCATTATTGATATTATTACAGAACAGAAAATGCATTAGCAAAAGCAGAAAAGGTTTATTTTCTAGGTCAATTTTTTTAATGTCAAATCTCCTGCAACACTTAGGCACTGAATTCACCTCTGGGACTGTTTCTAAAAGGATTGATGCCATTGCATACTGTGGCAGATCACTAAACAAACTCTATTAAAGCTTACCTAGTTCCAGAATATACAACTAAACACAAAAAATACCGATACTCGACAAAAAAAAAGCTTCTTCTCTGTCACTTTGCTGCCTGCAGACTTTGCAGGTTGGTATGCATCAAAACATGGCAAAACTATACCTCACAGACCATGGTGTCCAGGGCAGGGCATCTGTTTCCACGGGCGTAGCAGCTACCTTTATAGTTACACCACTATGTCAAAACTTTCCGAATTGCCCTTTATATACTTGAATGCGAAGTCCCTCAAATGTAAGGCAGTTGTCACTTAAAGGCAATCATTCCAAGCAATAATTTCCAGTCATATGGGTGCATTGTTCAAATACTATAGAGCACTGGTATGTGAGAGATTCAGAGCAGTTTGTCCTACAATTTCCAGTCTGGCTGACAGTTTCTTTTTTAGATTTAGACATTGCTGCTAGCATTGCTTAATTTTGAAATAAAGGCATTGGGTTGGGTTTATTTTTTCTTAAAGGAAACTATACCCCCCGAACAATGTAGGTTTCTATAAAAAGATATTCCATAAAACATCTCATATGTAAAACCTTGCTTCATGTAAATAAACCATTTTCATAATAATACACTTTTTTAGTAGCATGTGCCATTGAGTCATCATAAAAAGAAAATAGCCATTTTAAAAAATAAGCACAGCCTCCTGGGATCGTATGATTCAACGGTGCACACAAACATACCAAAAAACTATAAAGTTAGGTCACATGAGCCAATTAACCGACAGAGTTCTGCCTTTTGCTTCAACACTTCTTCCTGTTACAGTAAGGGGCAGATTTACTAAATTCACATTAATTCGCATGAGGGATTTGAATATTTGATCGAATTTTCAAAAAGATTTGAATTTTGAATATGCAAATTAGGCAAATTCGACATTGAATATTCAAATTATTCAAATATTTGAATTTAATTTTATTCGAATTTTCAAAAATTCCATGGTCAAATACTTCCCCTTTAAATTTAAATTCGATCACCTACTTCGCCAGATTAAAGATCGAATAAGAAAAATTCGATTGATCGTTTAAAAATCGTTCGAATATTCAATTCGAATTCGATCGATTCAATCAAATATTCCCTATTCGATTGTTCGTTCGATTGATCGAATTGTGCTAAAAAAAATTTGCATTCGAAATTCGACCCTTAGTAAATCTGCCCCTTAGAGTTGAAATATTTCTGGTCAGGTGATCTCTGAGGCAGCACACAGACTATCAAAAAATGGTGGTTCAAGGCAAGAGATGTAAAAGGGCAATATTTACTTAAATACTGTATATATACCAGGTTGGTAAGAGTCACTTAATTTGATATAAACTATCTGTTACTCAACTATTCATTTTCGGGGGAAAAAGTTTTCCTTTAAATCACCTAGTCCTACATAGTTTATTCTCTTTAACTCAGTGCTGCAACCTTTTTTAACAATTCTTTTTACTCACCACATACCTTTCAAGTTTAATTTGTATTGTGGTACAACATTCCAGGATACTGTTAGTCAGACCATGTATTTGACTCTCTTTGCCTATCATACTGTATGTGCCATGGGGGAGGAGGGCAACATCTAAGAGCTGCTGGCATCCCTATATGTCCACAATGAAGATGAACCACCCCATTGATAGTTAAGAGTAATCTGAGTAATCTGAACAGATACAATTTTGCTGGAATATCCTTAAAGGTGATTACAGGATTGAGAATCACTGCACATCACTACACAAAGGATTAGTGAGTAGCAATACATGTGTACTTCTGCTTGGCAGAGGCTGTTTTACCTTTTGCACAATACAGCAGCATACACATTGTGCTTTGGAACCAGGCCAATTATCTCATACTGGCAAGTTTGCTATTTTATTCCACATGTAGGATGAAAGCAACAACATTATCTCTCAAAGGCTGTGCAGAAAGAAAGTCCACAGACCCATGCACAGAGATTAGTGTTACTGATCCCCTGACGTAAAACATTAAGGTGAAACTTTCCATACGGAGCTGTGAGGACAACCTTGACATTGAGAAACAGACACTGAGAAATGGCAGTTTTGGGTTAGCGGTGAAAATACTTGCGTACACAAGCTAAGTACATGCTGTATAGATAAAAATAAAAAGAGTATATGTGTGTTTAAACCTGAACACTGGATGGTTAGCTCTGCTGTCAGTACTACTGCGAGCATTACATATTGTGCCAGCAAACAATAATGGTTGTGCTGACTGAGGCATATCTCTTGCCATATATGGAATTTAGAACCCACTCGTTTGTTTGCAGGCTTTTCACGGAGAAAGCTGAGACGCTCCCCCATCTACGCAAATGACAAGGCTGCCTGATTTGATGAGGAGGCTGCTGCTGCCTTTCTGAGCCCTCACATGGAGAGCAGGCTGCTTGTTTACCTTGTGTGGGAGGTGAAAGTACAGCCCGCCCCTCTTGTAGGAAATACACTCATTCAAAACAGATCAGTTCTATATAAAGAGAAGACAAAAAAGTGAACATAAAGCAGTGTGTCATAGTAAACATCCCACAAGAAACACGATGACTCAGTACATGTCCCTTTTATCATCCATTGTGGGAGACCATGCACAACAGCAGCTGTGGTGCTGAGTCACTTAGTACTTGAAAGTATTCTGTGTATTAAAATGTATGTATTTTAATTTAACCCAGTATATTGGTGTAATTAGAAGCACAGGACAATTCACTGTTTGCATACAGTAATAATAGTATCCTTTATTTTTATGTCAGACATTTTCCACAGCACTTTACAGAAATTATACATCATTTCCAGCCCCAGTGGAGTTTACAATCTAAGGTCCCTAAGGGATATACACTATGGGCAGTTTTGTATATTGTTGCACCCTTGTATATTGTGAGACCACATTCCCTAAATAATACACCAACTTCTACTGTCCTCTCAAGCAATTTATTAGTATGTATCCCTGCAGTCTGTCTCAATGCATAATGAGCTTGCAGCTGTCTCTGTTACGGTCTCCTTCTGAAAGGGTTACGGCTACGACTAGTCATATGCAATTTTAGTCAGTGATCTCCCACAGCTGAAATATTCATGGAAAGAAGCACCGTCACTGCTGTGCTGAAAGGCGGTGTGTGTAGTACTATAGCACGCTTGTGACAAGACATGACTCACTTGGATCTGATAAACAACAACAGGAACCTCCCCTCAGTATTTGTTGAGACATTGCTGCAGCAATCTGTCGTTCACATAACACCCCAGTTAAAACCCCATGAAAAAATAAAATAATAAATGTTGGACAATGGACCCAACCACTACTCGATCCTTGCTTTGTATCAATCTATGACCTACCCTCGTATGGGAGTATTTGACTAATTGTGTTCATTCTGCCAGTATTTCTAATGAAATATTTACACTATGCTGCCAGTTATTTTATTACATTGTGCTCATTGCAAACACTTTAGCCCATAGTAGTGGATTGAGCATGAAAAGGTGCCTTTTCTTTGCACCCAGGAAGGGAGCTCAACTGCAGGATTGCACTTAAAATGGGTGAGCATGAGAAATCACTGGAGCCACCCCCATACGCCCCCTGCTTTGCTTGTCTCTGTAAATGAAGATGAGGGTTGCCCAGTTGGATAGGAGGATCTGAATAAATAAAGCCTGTTGTTAGTGTATGAAAAGCCCTGATGCATTTTGCAGTAGTGATGAATCACAGTAAAAAGACTGTGTACATAAAAACACACACCCAGGCACACCTCAACCTGCTCAAATAACAGTTGCAATATGCAAAAACAGTTCATTTGACACAGTGCCTGTTGTATTGCTTACAGCCATAGTACCTTCTCCCTGTGCAGTGTGTGAAGTAAAGCTGGCATTTTCAGGCTATGTGTGTGGAGTGTCCCGACATTTTTTGTGCCATGGCAATCGCTCATTCATTCGATAGAACAGGTGCTAGAGGGATCATGTGCAGTGTTCTCCAGCACATGATCCAACAAAAGCTACACAGTTTTTTTGGTGTAGTGACCCAGAGCAAAACAAACTATTGTGGGTCCTATTATATACATTATATAGTGAGGCCAGAGAAAAGCATTTTATGTATATGTTATAAAAAAAGTTTCTTATTCAGGTTTCTCTAGATTATTTGTAATTACAGCAAGGTTTGGTGAGTGGTCCTTAAGCACTTTCCTGTGTTTGGACCCCTCTTATAAAGTGTGCAGCCCTAAAAGCAATAAAAAGGGCTCCATATGGGGATATGCAACTAAATGCAATGAAAAAGCATGCAAATTATGTATGTCCCCATTCTCAAGGGCAATCTGTGTTTGCTGTAATGGAGAAAAATCAATTTCTTGTGTTTTTTCTTTAATGTAACTATTGCAAATGCCACCAATGAAATCTTCATAGATTTTTATTTGTCCTTTTAGACGTGGGGAGTCTGAAAAGAACGATGTGGGGTGGTTTGAAGAAAACAAGTTATTTTTTTCCTGACAGCTCAGCAGCCTGTGTTGATATGCAGCGGGGGGGGGGGGGGGGGGGGGGGGGGTGGTGAATAGGAGGAGATCACAAGCTGAAAGTAGACTGGGGTTGGAGGATCCTTGTGTATGTGGATGGAAGCGACTCAGCCCACATTAGCCATATATGGTGCAGCTTGGCGTTCTTTTCCTTCTACTAGAAAATGCTTGTGTACAACTGTCTCTTAAAGAAAAAGTTTATTTTAGCCAGTTGCATGAAGGGCATGGTGGGATACAAGCACCAATTGTCCCCTGCAAACTTTATACCAGCAGCGAGACAGAAAAATGCAGAAAGTTCAGCAGGTAATGGCAGAGTATACTGAAATCTCTGTGTGCCTCATGCACCTCTCTCACATAGACTGACCAACTAGGTTTCAAACCCTCTCATCAAGCAATTGAGCAGCTAACGCTAATCATGTTTGACTGGTCAGCCTGTTGTCCTGCGTCACCTCCCATGGAACACCTGCAAGGTGGACGGATTTTAGGCAGAAATTTCTAACTACCCAATTGTGGGTTAGTCCATGGGTAAACTCTGGGTAGCTGGCTATGTTGCAGGACTGGTCACTCCTACCCTCTACTGGGTTTGTGGTAGCTGATTAGGGTCCCATGCAATGCAACTTCCAGTTAAAATTTACATCACTTTCACTTTTCATGGGTGCTGGGAGTAAGAGAGCTGGTTTGGGTAGTGGGTTGGCTTGCACGAGTCTAATCGCAGGACTTTAGCTTGTGGCTTTTCACTCTGTTACTTACCTCCCTATTTGAACTTGGTTCTGACTTCTCCTGACTGAAGCCTAACACTCCAAAATTTGTCTGGAAATGAAACTGACATATTGCTTTACTTCTCCAGTGGAAAGGTTTTTTCCTCCAACGAAAACAATAGGATGCTGAACTCCATCCAGCTGAGGCAACACTGCCTCTTGATCAACCTCCTGGTCAAAGCTCCAAGCAAACAACAAAACGTAATTGTATTCTGGGGCAACTAATTGGAGTGAAGGACCTAGTGGCAGTGGGCTTTGCTAAGCCCCAATGAAATGCTTTTCTTGGTCTCTGGCCCAAGTAAAAGCCCTAGGGAGCAGAAAACAAAACATTAATGACTTTTGGTCAAATATTAGGAGCAAAGGCGCTGGTTTTGGTAGGTATTAGTGTCAAGCAGGGCCATGTGTCTTTATTTTTGTTTTCTGATTTGCATATACTCAATAAAACCACAAATACCAAGAGCTAATGGGAAACTGGATGTTTTTTTTCATGAAAAAAAAAAGCCTAAAAACTCAGTTTTCTTTTTTTGCTTACTGCACCTTGTCCATACCTCCCAACTGTCCCTTTTTCAGAATGACAGTCCCTCTTTTGACAGCTCAACCCGCAGTCCCTCATTTGTACTGGAAAGTCCCTATTTTCTCTGCACAGCCAGAAAAAGAAACTTAACTGGCTTTTGGCAGAGAGCCCAGAACAGCGAACAGGTGCAAATAAGATGTTTTGTAACAATTTTGAGATAAGAAAATAAGTAATTGAAACAGTTTAGATAGGGAGAACTATTTTCAAACTTTCATAAGGTGCCAAATTTTGTAAAATGAACATGTTCATTAGGGGGTGTCCACAAAAAATGGGCACGGTCAAACAAAATTGCAGTTCTATGTGCAAAAAAAATGCTGTCCCTCTTTTTACTGCCAAAATGTTGGGGCTTATGACCTAGTCTTCTCCATTATTCCCCATGTTGGGACAATGTATGGTCCTTGTTTACACAAAATGGTACCCTCACTACAAAAATGACTTTATTCCTCCAGCCTTGCATAAAAGCTCTTTGCCCTGCCCTGTCTGGCAGCTACAGCTCTGATTCCACACATTGCAGTTCTGAGCAGGAAACACATACGACTGCGAATGAAACATTAGGAACTGATGTTCTGGTGCCAGAGGGCACGGCTAGCAAACAGCACGAAATAAACACATTGTTTTCTTTTTGTTCTCTGACACACAGAGGAGTTAAGAGATTGTGAGTAACCGCAGCACGCCATGCTTTTTCCATAGTACCGAGTTGTGCTAGCTTACGGTTGCACTGAGGTACTTCGTCACTCCCACAAGGAGGCTACGTGCCGCATCACTGCGCTTATATACGTGTAGTGGTGACGCCACAGTCTCGGGATTAGCTGTCTGGCAGCAGCCAAGGAGCAGGATATTATTGGCGTTGCGGGACGTTTAAGCAGCTATCTTGAACTGCAGGCTGCGTTATAAGAAAATCTCGACTGCCCTCGCAAAACGGAACTGTAAGGCGGAATGTAAACCTACAAATGCTTTTTTCTTGACCTCTATTATTGAGTGCTGCATTTTGAAGGTAAAAAAAAAAAAAGAGGATGGTCAGTCCGCACTATCCAGGGCAGCCGGCTCTGCCTGTCAGCTTAAATCTCAACCACAACAACAATAACAACAGCAGCAGCGTAAAGAAATGTGGTTATCTACGGAAACAGAAGCATGGCCACAAACGGTTTTTTGTATTGCGAGAAGCGGGAGAGGGTTGCCCTGCTGCCAGGCTGGAATATTATGAGAGTGAAAAGAAGTGGAGGAGCAAGTCTGCCGCAGCCAAGAGAGTGATTTCTCTGGACAGCTGTCTTAATATCAACAAACGAGCAGACGCCAAGAATAAGTACCTGATTGCACTTTACACTCGGGATGAGTACTTCGCTGTGGCCGCAGACAGTGAGCAGGAGCAGGAGAGTTGGTACCGAGCTCTCACCGAGCTGCTGAGCAGTGGTAGAGGAGTAAAGGAGGTGAATGGGTGCGCAGGGACAGAGGGAGGCTGCCCAGGCACTGCCAGTTGCACCATCAGCTGCAGCAATAACCATCTTGCACTGACAGAGGACTATGGACTGATCACTCCAGCAAATGCTGTCTATAAGGAAATGTGGCAAGTGAACTTAAAGCCTAGGGGTCTGGGCCAGATTAAAAACATGACTGGAGTGTACCGGCTGTGTTTGTCTGCTCGCAGCATCAGCTTTGTGCGTCTGAACAGTGAAAGTCCTTCAGTCACTCTGCAGTTAATGAATATAAGACGCTGCGGCCATTCAGACAATTATTTTTTTGTAGAGGTGGGCCGCTCAGCCTCCACGGGACCTGGGGAGATCTGGATGCAAGTTGACGACACGGTTGTAGCTCAGAGCATTCATGAGACCATTTTGGAGGCAATGAAAGCTATGCGAGAGCTGGTTGAGTTCCGACCTCGTAGCAAAAGCCAGTCCTCAAGCTCAAACCCCATCAGTGTGCCAGGCAGAAGGCATCACCTGAACCAATTGCCTCCAAGTCAGACTGGCTTGACAAGGAGAACCCGAACAGATTTGCCTTCTTCTTCTGTTTGTGTTTCAGCTAGCACATCCTCCCGTCTTCGTACTGCTAGTGAAGGTGACAATCTAAGCAACAGGACAGTCACTGGAAGTCCTCTAAGCCCCAGTATGCTCCGTGCACCACTTAGCCGATCCCATACATTGAGTTTATGTGGGCGAAATTCAAAACTGTTTCCAATCCCTGGTCCACTGCAACACAGTCGATCAATGTCAATGCCTGTTCCCCGATCCCCACCAACAGCTGCCAGTCCCATCAGTTTATCATCTGGCAGTAGTAGTGGACATGGCTCAACATCTGATCCACTAATTCCTCCACAGTCATTTAGTTGTAGTGCCTCTGCATCTGGATCACCTAGTGACACAGGTTTTATGTCTTTGGATGAGTACAGCTCCAGCCCTGGGGACTTGGCAAGAGTTTATCTGAGCTGTACTAGTGGTACTCCAGATTCTGCTTCTGCCACTCCACCTCACCATGGAGAGTTAAATGGTTACATGTCAATGGAGAGGCAATTCCCAGGTGTCTGTCCATGTCGTCCTCTAGAGGGCTCTGTAGCAGAAAAGTGTGCTCGGAAGAGGACATATTCCTTAACTACTCCAGGAAGGCAGAGAATGGCACCACCTCAAGTCTCATCTGCTTCTCTTGATGAGGCAACTCTTGTTCGTGCTACATATAAAGGAAGCTCTGGACTTTTATCATCCTCCCCTAAGGTAACTTATCAACCTTACCCAGAGGATTATGCAGATGTTGAGATTGGCCGCCAGGATGATGATGGGTACATGCCTATGTCTCGTTTCGTTGGTGTGTCTTCCTCAGACTATGTTCCGATGAGCCCAGCCAGTGTCTCTGCCCCCCAGCAAATTCTGCAGCCTCGCACTTGTTGCATTGAATCTTTTGAAGGTTCTCAAGAAGATTCTCCAGATGGCTACATGAGAATGTGGCGTGGTCCTAAATCTCGGACAGTACCTGTACACCAAGGTCTGTCCCCTGCTGAGTCCCTAACATCTTTTACTCCTCCGGATTATTTCTATATGCAGTCTAAAAACAGTTGTTGTCAAACAAACAGTGTGGCATCTCGATCTTTAAGTCCAGCAGAGGTTGAACCTTATGTCATGATGAGATCCTCAGCTTCCCCTTCTCCACATCTTCGTATTGCTCGTCCCTCTCGGCTTGCGCTACCCACTCTTCCTAGTATGAGTGAACATCCTCCAGAATCATCTAGCCCTCCAGGTGGAGAATATATACATATCTACTTTGGGGAAACAAGACCTCAAGAATCCCTGTCTGTGCCTCCTCCCTCTACTGCTACAGAATCTGTCCTCCTGTCTGTTGCTGGAAGTCCAACATCCTCCTCATCTTCTGGTTCTGGTCCTCAATGCTCGCCAATTTCAGACTATATGAACTTAGACTTTTGTCCTTCTCCAAAATTAAAAATCAATTCCTCAGTAGGTCCAAACTCGGATTATACAGAGATGAGTCCAAGGAAGATCTCTGCGTGTTCCATGAGTGATGCATCCCTCAATTTAAGTTTGTCTTTAGAGGGGGCAGGTTCGAGTGTACAGTGTCTCACTTTACTTATGGACAAGTTACCTGGAAACTTTAGCCTGCCCAGTCCTCCCCCAGATCCTAACAGGGGTGCCAAGCTTATCAGAGCAGATCCACAAGGGGGCCGTCGCCGCCACAGCTCAGAGACATTCTCCTCCACCACTCAAGTGACCCCTGTATCTCCTTCATTTGCACACAGCCCCAAAAGGCACAGTTCAGCATCAGTGGAGAATGTTTCTACACATAGTGGTGATACATTGGAGGCTCCTGAATGTGGCAGTCCCATGTGCCGAGAAACATCAGCTGGTTTCCAAAATGGGCTTAATTATATTGCTATGGAATTGTCACCTGACAAACGAAATCTGCTGCTACTAACGCAAGCATCATCCAGGGGGCATCTTCCTGCACTGGGACTTGCAAGCCTTGACATTGGGTCCTATCCTAGCATTGATTTCTTAGGACATAACCGGATGAAGGGTGCAACAACTGTCAGAGGTGAGTGAGCGTAACTGCCATAACAGATTCTTATTTTTATTTTAAAGCTCTGACTGTTCACAGTTATGAATACTATTTAACCTGTGTTTGTCAGCACATTAAGTCCTCTGCTGTAATGTCCTTGTGGGTATTGAAAGTGAGCGTGACAGTCCTTTGAGATCCTGTATGGCTGCTACAACTGCTCTAAGTGAGCTGATTTATAAAGGATTAAAGTGTCTGAAGCAAAGAATCAGTAGTGTACTGGTACATTATTTTCTGCAAATAAGTTTAAGAAACCGTTCTTGAAACAAACCCTCAGATTTTGCAAATACATACTGGGCAAATTATATATAGTAAGTACTTTCACTTTTGTGATACTGCAGTTCCTCTGACAAAAAAGAACAGTATTGATTTGAAAAACATTATTTGACACACAAGCATATTCATGTAAAAGTTGTTATATCTTGAACCCCCTCAGGGTAAAAATAACACTACAGTGTATATAACAATGTTTTATAAAGATGTCTGGGACTCAACAGTTTACTGACTGAGGATGAGGTAAATAGCAAATGTTTTTTTTTTTTGCTCACAAACTGCATACTGACATATCTTCCAGTTTAAAGAGAGTAGTGTTTGTGCTAGAGTGTAATCCATGCCCACTTACAGGAGCCAGAATGCACATCTCTCTTCACGATTGGCTTAATTTCTTCCTCTCACACACGGTGTATTTTTATTTTACAAATATATTAAGGATTCATATCCTTTAACCAGAAGGGGGCACAGAACTTTCACCTTTTTTGTTTGTGAGTCATTGAAAGAAGGGGCAGAATTCATCCATGTCTTGTAGTATGTATGCTGCTAAAGGACATTTTGATGACATTTTGTTGATTCTTCTTAAGTTGGCTTTCATTCTGTCTTGGTAAATAAATGGAGCTTGCAAAAATACATAATTGTCAAATGTATGTTTAATTTTTCATCTCGTGGTTTAAAATGTGTATATTGCTTTGCATGTGGGTGGTTTTTGCAAAGTAACCAATGAAACCGAGAGTCACTGTGCAGTACCTTGTTTTCACGCAGCCTAGAATTCAGCATTTCTGGTCTAATTGCTAATTTACAATCCATACGTGTCCATACTCTGTGGTAGACGCTGGGAAATAATGTGGAGGTATATTTTTTTTAATCTATTTATGCAATCTATTTCTTAAGAAATGCAAATTAGTTGTTGTTCATACCCTTGAGTTCTAGAAATGTGATAATCCCTTCCTTTCTCACTTTCATACAGGCCAACAAGGAAGAGGTAAAATAAACAGATTATTTTACACTTAGGTTGCAGTGTCTAGCTAGTTAACTCGAGCCTCTTTTTGAATATAATTGACATAGTTAACGTTACAGCACTCATTCATAAATACAGGCTTTACGCATGGCATGTCTGTTATTATGTTATGGCAGGGATACTTTATATATACCATTACCTAAAACATCATAAAAGCAAAAGCAGTTAGCTGTCTGTTTATCAGTTAAAGCTCACTACCATACACTTGAAGATTTTCATGTTTTGGTTTGGAGATTTTCTTGTGAATTGTGGCAAAATCAGCAGCTTGATCGTCATGTCATAGATTCCATAGCAATTTGTGCATATTTCTTCAAATTTTGGTTGCCTGGTATTATGACAGAGGAGATTTTGGAATCTACATGAGATATGCTTTCGTATGACGCTTGTAACCAGAATCAGAACCATACAAACTACTCTTTAGCAGCTGTGTATCTGCTTTTTTTCTATTCAATAAAAGTGCTTAACATTTTCAAAAGACTAATACATCAAGCAGACAACAAATTAAGTATACACTAAACTTGTTATTCTACCCTGCAGCTATTTTTGAACTGAAACTACCAGCATGCCTTGAAGAACTGCAGTAGCCTTGATCTCTGTGTTATATATGAACTAAAAGTTGAATTCTATATCCTGAATCCTAGATTTTTGCATTAATGTGTGTCACACAAGACCACACATCTCTAGTTAGGCTTTGTTTAATTTTCAGTGCATTCACAGCTCTGTGTCTTAAAAATTGCTGACAGCCCTGATGCACGTTTACTGTACTTAAAAGCTTGCCAAGAATTGTGAACTGAATTGACTCTGCTCGCTGTCTTTTGCTGCATTTTGTTCTGATTTTAGACACAACATTTTTGTGCTATGCAGCATTATTCCATATCCTTTGCACAACAAGAATTTTGTTCTATTGGGCATTAACGGAGTATGAAAACAACATGCCCTTATATGGCACCATTCAGTTAAGACAAAGTCCAACTTGTGCATTCTTAAGATCTAGCTGGATTATGTGTATGGCTCAGTGCACAGTAGTGTTATTTTTCTTGGTTGATAGCAGAGTGTGTTTGAAACTTTGCAAAGCTTACACTGCAGATGTAAAAAACTGTGGACCCTCTGGTTGTTTTGAGTAACACCCAGTCACACTCTGCCTTGGTTTAGTTTCAATCAGCTTTTGTATAAAGTGATAAGATGTCCCCTCCCTCTCTTAGTAATTGGCACCCAAAGTTATCTCAGTCCCTCCATTGCAAAGCATTGTAAACACACCCAGAGTCCTGAGAGACAACTTTGTACAGAATAGGGGAGAATTATTTGGACATGGGCAAGATGCACATGGAAAATAAAAATTCCAGGATGGTGTCTCGGGGTTCACCAAAATAAGCCCTTAAAATGCTATGAAACTGCTTATTGTGATAAGATAAATAGATTAAAAATATTGCTCTCCTAAAACAAGTTTGGCCCACTAATAGCTTATTGGGTCACATAATTTTGCTAAGTCACGGAAGACCAAACAAGCCTCATTTATAATGATTGCCCTGTTGTTGGAAGCAACCACCACCAGATACAAAGGCAGTTAAAGGGGTGGTTCACCTTCAAGTTAACTTTTAGTATATTGTAGAAGGGCCAATTCTAAGAAACCTTTCAATTGGTCTTCATTATTTATTTTTCATAGTTTTTAATGATTTGCAGTTTTCTTCTGTTTCTTTGCAGCTTTCAAATGGGGGTCACTGACACCATCTAAAAACAAATGCTCTGTAAGGCTACAAATGTATTGTTATTGTTACTTTTTATTACTTATCATTCTATTCAGTCCCTCTCCTATTCATATTCCAGTCCAGTATTCAAATTACTGCAGGGTTGCTATGGTAATTTGTACCCTAGAAACCAAATTGCTGACACTGCAAACTAGAGAGCTGCTGAATAAAAAGCTAAATAACTCAAAAACCACAAACAATAAAAAATGAAAACCAATTGCAAGTTGTCTCAGAATATCACTCTCTACATTATACTAAAAGTTAACTCAAAGGTGAACATCCCCTTTAATGTTCAGTGTCACAACTACTTAGTAAACTTATATATTTCTGTATTTTCTAATATACAGTCATCTGGACACATGTCTTTTAGTGTAGAGTTATGGGATCTATTATGTGGAAACTTGTTCTGTAAAAGCCTTAAGGAGTGGAGCTCACTTTTTTTGGAAAGAGACCCCTAGAAAACCTCAAGCTTTCTGGTTAATGGAGCTAATATCTCTTTTATAAACTTTAACACCATCACAACAATCACCATTTTATTGTAGCCTGGCCGTTGCCACCAAAAGATTAAGTGGTACCTAGTTTAGCAGATATTCTTTTATTAATTATTGATTACCCTCCATCATCTCTTGAGAGGCAACTGCATGTATAGATCAAGCTTTCCTAGTGTGAAATGGTTGTATGGATACAGACGTTAGCTGGGTCTCTTCAGTCCATGAAAGGGATAGCATGTGACCTACTGTTGTTTTTACACAATTTAAGTGCATTAGTTACTTAACAGCACTGATAACTGACCCATTCTGGTTTAACTTGCATGCTCCTGTCACAGCAGGATGATTCTGGTGTGTCTGCACCTTATCTAGTATCTGACAAAAATGCAGCCTTTGGGACATTATTTCATCACTTTTCTCCCAGTCCATGGTAGGAACATCGAGAGGGTGATTTACCATTACCAAGGTTCAAATTTGAATTTGTGTCACAATTAGATTTTTTTTGCAAAAAATGCACAAATTCAGGTTATATTTTCAAAAAATCAAATGTCTGGTGTTTATTAAGCGAAAATAACTCAAACTCAAATGGAAAACAAAAAAAACCAGCATCTAAAAGCTGGCAAGTTCATGTAGTCAATGGATGTTGTCATAGGCAAAGTTCAAGTTTTTTTTTTTCGAGTTTGTAAATTCACAAATGCAAGTTTTTTAGGCCTATAAACTTGAAATTTGAGGCATTTGAGTTTTTTCACTATTGTATTCTGATTTAATAAATAAGCAAACATTTAATTTTTTTTAAAAGGAGACATATAGGATAAATGGAAAAAAACTAATTTTGTAGCCACTTATACAAGTAATATATGGTGTTGCTTTTACATGGTGCTAAAAATGTATATTTTATTATATAGCAACTTTATTGGAGCTCCCTATAGATGTTCTCTAGTCCCTGTCTGTGTTTCAAATGAGGGGTGGGCGTGTCCTAACAGTCTCTACCAGAAGCACAGTAGGAGGGGGACAGCCAATCCCAGCCCTGCAGTTACACAAGTACAGACAGGCTTCAGTTCCCTATCAGGTCCTGATAGCTCCTGATTGGTTCCTGTTCTACAATGCAGTGAGTTGAGAGCCACTGGCTCCCCTGCACAGCCTGGGAATTCAGGGAGCAGGAAGTGGAAGGGAAGGGAGGGATTATTAGGGTTTTGCAGAAATATTCAATAAATTAGTCTGAAACAATATCTAAATGAGAATAATGCAATGTCTCCTTTAATTGTGAGTTTATTTGAAGTTGAAAAAAAAATCTCAGAAACCTCTCAAATTCGAATTTCGACAAATAAGGTTATACATATCTTGGTGTCTTAAAGGGGTTGTTCACCTTTGAGTTAACTTTTAGTATAATGTAGAGAGTGATATTCCGAGACAATTTGCAATTGGTTTTCATTTTTTATTGTTTGTAGTTTTATAGTTATTTAGCTTTTTATTCAGCAGCTCTCTAATTTGCAGTGTCAGCAATTTGGTTTCTAGGGTACAAATTACCATAGCAACCCTGCATTGATTTGAATAAGAGACTGGAATATGAATAGGAGGGGGACTGAATAGAATAAGTAATAAAAAGTAACAATAACAATACATTTGTAGCCTTACAGAGCATTTGTTTTTAGATGGTGTCAGTGACCCCCATTTGAAAGCTGCAAAGAAACAGAAGAAAATTGCAAATCATTAAAAAAACTATGAAAAATAAATAATGAAGATCAATTGAAAAGTTTCTTAGAATTGGCCCTTCTACAATATACTAAAAGTTAACTTGAAGGTGAACCACCCCTTTAAAGATTTTTTTTTTTTTTCTGTCCATACTTTTTTTTGTTAATCTTCTCAGCATGGCCTGCTGTTCTCCTCTTTTGTGGTAATGGGATTACTTTGTACTCTGAGAGCCGTGTTTTTGTTGGCCTGAAAAACCCTACAGAAACACATGAAACATCCCCCTAGACTCTTAAATCACTATCTAGATGATATGTCGTCAGATGAAGACATGGGATGACCATTTGCAGGAGTGAGATGTACAAACCCAAAATATCTGACCATTCTGTTCATGACTTAAACAACTGGTTAATTCTCTGCCTGTGTATGAACATCTTTAGATGTAACTAATTTATAACAAGGCCCAGGAACAAACGATAGATTGTTTTCTACTTAACCATTCTGCTGACAACAGTCTTTAAAGCAATTGTAGATCAATTGGTAGTTGATATAATTTCCTAATTTGTATGGGATTATATAGCATTAATATTTATTTAAGAGTCAAAAGGACTGTGTGTTTCACTCCAGTAGCCATTTCATAAGGTTCTATAGTTACACAGAATAGTTAAAGCTACATTGTAGACCATGCTGAATGGTAGTTTTTGTTCTAAATGTGAACCAAGAACAGTTGTCGCTTAGGGCAGAGGAAGTGCTTCGTTTGATGATTGCTTCTGATTGCTTTCAAGATAGCAAGACAGTCTTACATTCACTTGTTCTACAAGTATAAACAACAGAAAGAACACCAGAGAAGGAAGTTTTCAAATGTGCCTGTATACCTTAAACAAAGGTGTATATTGATTAAACTGTGGCAGGTCAGAAAATCTGTGGGATAAAGTTTAAGTAGGCCACCTGGAAGGATAGGGATGGATTCATTGGCTCTTGTCACAGAACAGAATGTATTAAGTATAGCCATTTGTGTTTATACAATAATATTTTTGAGTGTTTTTTATTTTTTTACACCCTTGCCCTTTGTTAGAGTGGGAAACGGGTAATATAAGTCTTGCAGTACTGTGCCAGTCAGTGTACATTAAAGGAACAGTTCAGTGTAAAAAAAAAACTGGATAAATAGGCTGTGTAAAATAAAAAAATGTTTCTAGTCTAGTCGGTTAGCCAAAAATGTAATGTATAAAGGCTGGAGTAACATAATAGCCAGAACACTACATCCTGATTTTTGGCTCTCTAATTCTTGAGTTAGTCAGCGACTTGAAGGGGGGCCACATGGACCATAACTGTTCAGTGAGTTTGCAATTGATCCTTAGCATGCAGCTCAGATTCAAAATCTGAAGTCAAAGATTGGTTACTGCCTGGTAACAAATCAGTGGAAACCAAGAGAGCTGAAAAGCAGGAAGTAGTGTTCTGGCTATTGTGTTACACATCCAGTTACTCCAGTCTTTATACATTACGTTTTTGGTTAACTACTGTATTTATGTATTTATAGCTGCATGAAGTGTATTATGCTAATAAATGGTAATACTAATCGTGGACCTGTTCTAAACAACTTGGCCATCATTAGGGTAATTAAAAGATCATAACCAAATTTCATGCCACAGATTTGCTGAAAAAATACTTAGGCGCACTATCCTGCTAACTAACAATCTTTTAAAAATGTATGCATAAGGTTTTATGGTTTCTTTGTTCATGACACACATACTTTTACTGTAGGAAGTAGAGGAATAGTTTTCTCTTGTCTAGGACTTCTTTTCACTGGGGACCTTATCAATCACACTGCAGTGGGTGCCACTGCTCCACTTTCTTTTGCTCATTTGGTGGCCATTATTTAAACACTCCCTTCTGTATTTTAAACCATTGTATGCAGGAGGGGGATCACTGAAAATGGTGGCTATTGTCATGGAATTTCCCACATAGAGGAGTGCCATCAGTTTGTTTAGGTCAGACAAATATGTTAAAAAATTAAAAGAATGTTATGTGAGAAAAAATGTTGTGTTGATGTTGAAGGCACTGTAGCCTTGCAATTCATAACTTCGCTCAAGCATTAGAAAAACAGGTAGAATGTAAGAGAGTCAAAACAAGACATGTATGAGAAGAGATGTTCATACTGTAATAACTTGAGGCTTTAAAGAGCTGTAATAAGTCCCCCAAATGATACAGCATATGGCAATTGGGCTTGGGATCACATGAGTGTCAATTTGTCCTTTGAATATATGCCAACTTTTCTCAAAGAAATATTGCATGGCAAAACATAGCACATTTTCTACTGGAAATGGGGCAGAAAATATAGCACTCTGTGTCCTTTTGAAGTTGGTTACAAAGGCATGGAAAGGGGAATCCTTTTATCAACCACTCTAATATAATGATGAGGGAAAAAATCTTACCCTTAAAAGACCCCAGGCTTTGCTTGTGAGCTCAGGATTAGAGTGTGTGTTTGAGCTCGACATGTGCACAGTGCCAAAATTGTATTCAAGGTTAATGGACACCTGAAAGAAGTGAGCTAATCTGTTTTATTGGTTGTGCAAAGGCACATGATTGTAATGCATGTAATTATATGTCAGCAGATGTGAGGACTAAACTCTACAGTTCATAATTACCCACTCTTTTATGTATATTAATCCATTTAGTATGTGGGTAAGGGTTACACACACACAGACATATTCAATATGTGTATAACAAAATATGATTTTATGCTTGGTTAAATTTAAAAAAGTTTCAAAATTTCTTATATTTGCTGTAAATGTATCTTTTATTCAGAATTAAACTTAAGCAATGTTTGGTGACCAGAGAGGCCCTATGAATCCAGTGTAATCCAACTTTAATGCCAACAATTTTGGAGAAATTAACATTTGAGAATAGGGATGAGTGAAATTTTTGCCTTGAAAAGGACACTCGTAGATTCTGGGTGGAAAAACTTGTCACGTGTCGAAACAAATTTTGTCACCCATAGACTGCAATGTATTTCAGCAAATTTTTACTGTTTCACAAATTGTTTGGTGAAGTGAAACAGGTCAAATTCGCTCATCACTATTTGAGTATAGTTCTGTTATTTATTTTATACTTTCACATTGTTTATTTTAAGAAGTAGATTTATCAAGGGTCTAATTTTGAGTTCATGGGAGTGACCCTGGCCAACACAATAATAAAGTGCAGTGTGTGAAATGTAAATTATGGCTGCAAATTACCCGTTATTACCCAAAATGCAGCATAATTTCTGAGCATTTAAGTATATTTGGAGGTGCTTGTGTTTGCTGTAGCACTATTGAGTCTGCATGTTTTTCCATTTGTGGCTTGCAATTTTACAGCCTATTGCATTGTGTTTATGCATGAAAAATGGCATTCTTAGCACATTCATGGTGGCACAGATTGAATAGTGTCTATGTGTGCACAACCTTGCACCCATTTTAGCATGATCACGCTTTCACTTGTGATCATAAAAGAGGCATATCATCTCTCACCATGTGCAAATAATAGAATCCAAATATTAGTATAATGAATACGATTGCTTAGGCATGTGATATACAGCTTTTATCAATGCAAATCTTGGGAAAAGACATGATGACAAAACACAGAAAGTCTGTGCAATTTGCTCCCAATATAACCATCATCATGATTGAATGAATTTTGCTAAGTTTTTGGAACAGTATTATTAGATGGGCAGTTCACTTTAAAGGGGTTGTTCGCCTTGCTTTCCATTTTTTATTGTTTTTCCAAAATGTGTTTAAAATGTAATGTCTGGTATTTCAATCTGGCAGATCAGTGATCCAGGTTCAGATTCTGGTTACAACTTTATACATTTATTTGCTACATTAGTTGATACTTTTCTCTGCAGTATCTTTGGAAAATTAGCAACTATTTTTTCAATTCTAACACTTGCCTTTAAAGGGATCCTGTCATGGGGAAATTTTTTTTTTTCAAAATGCATGAGTTAATAGTGATGTTCCAAAAGAATTCTGCACTGAAATCCATTTCTCAAAAGAGCAAACAGATTTTTTTATATTTCATTTTTGAAATCTGACATGGGGCTAGACATTTTGTCAATTTCCCAGCTGCCCCAAGTCATGTGACTTGTGCTCTGATAAACTTCAATCACTCTTTACTGCTGTACTGCAAGTTGGAGTGATATCACCCCCTCCCTTTCCCCCACCCAGCAGCCTGACAAAAGAACAATGAGAAGGTAACCAGATAACAGCTCCCTAACACAAGATAACAGCTGTCTGGTAGATCTAAGAACAGCACTCGGTAGTTAAACCCATGTCCCACTGCGTACTATTCAGTTACATTGAAAAGGAAAAACAACAGCCTGCCAGAAAGCAGTTCCCTCCTAAAGTGCTGGCACAAGTCACATGACCAGTAGCAGCTGGGAAATTGACAAAATGGCTAGCCCCATGTCAGATTTCAAAACTGAATATGAAAAAATCTGTTTGCTCTTTTGAGAAATGGATTTCAGTGCAGAAGTCTACTGGAGCAGCACTTTTAACTGATGCATTTTCAAAAAAACATGTTTTCCCATGACAGTTTCCCTTTAATGACGCTCAGGGATTCTGCTCAGCAGGGTGAAAGAGAACAAATGGATCAATTTAGAGCAGTTAAACAGTCAGCAACCCCTCACTCTAGATCAGGGGTGTCAAAACTTTTGGCTTCCCTGGGCCACATTGGAAAAAGAAAAATTGTCTGGGTCACTTTTGATTGGTAAAAGTAAATAAAATGCACAGAATAGAACTACAATACCAGTTGGATAACCAGATGGAGCTATAAACTGGTATGGAACACCTGGATATTATAGACTTATTATATTATTATTATTAATTATTATTATTATTGCTACTACTACACAGTTTAGGATTTCGTTTTTTCTTTTTGCAAATATGACATGCGTGTGTAGATTACATGTAAAACTTCTCTGAAAATTTGGTAAGCTTCAGAAAAACTGTGAAGTGTGTAAAGTGTGTCTTGCTGCTAAAAGGTTTGTACCAATCAGAAGAGATTCAATGTTATTGTTTACATTTGTGAGTCATCTTCATATCTTTTAGTAGAACATTTCCTTCCTCAGCAGATGGCAGCCTCAGGGCCATGCACCTGCCATGACAAGCACACACAGTAGTAATCTACCCCAGCATTTCTGATGACAATAGGCTAATGATTGCATGCCATCTGCCTCTTCTCTCAATGTAAAAAAGACGAAAGGATTTGCTCTCCAGAAAGGGAATAGCAGAATTCGGTGAGAGGCAATGATGGCAATCCAAATGAGAATAGGATGTAGAAAAGACAATGTTTGGTAACACTGAGACCAAATCCCAGCTTTTTATTACAAAATATTATAGATTCATACAGGTAAAAATGTACATATCTTGAGTAAATCAAGGATAATAATGGGGATGTTTCCCCTGGTTATTGTATTTCACTGATCTGTGGAATGCCACTAGTAAAATTTCCAGTTTTATAAGCTGTATAAACTAGTAACTGCTCTAGCAGCCATGCTAAATCTCCTCCAGTGCAGGCAAAAACAATTGCTGTGGTAAAACATATCCCTGCATAGGGTGATTCTTCTTTGTTGGTTGATGCTTAGCTATGGTAGGTAGTGTGGGAATTGACAACTCCCCCCTCCCCCCCCCATCATCAAAACATTTAATTGTTTTAAAGTAATACAAATATAATGCAGTGTTGCCCTGCACTTGTGTTTGCTTCAGCCATTCCACCATTGCTACTCAGCAGCTTGTGTAGGGCAACACTACTTGATATTTTCATTACTTTGAAAACTTTAATTTTTTTGGTGTTACTGTTCCTTTAATGTCAAATCAATGTGTGGTTGCCAATATGATCCAATGATTGCCAATATGACCTAATCTTGGAAGATACCACACTATTGCTCAAATGGTGGGGCCTGGCTGTTTTTTTTGTTGGGGGGCGGGTTTCAGCCTAGAACTGATGATCCTTGATCAAGACAGAAGCTTTTGAAAGGCTTTAAAAGAACATTTTACCTGAGTTGGCAAAAAAAAAAACAGATTTGTATTTGTATGCAATTGTTTCCTTCAACTCTAATTTACACAGTGGAATCCGAGATCAGCATCCTCTATAACTATCTACCAGAAAACTTCAATAGATTGCAGTGGGCAGGAGCATGTAGGCACTCCTGCAAGTGCAAACGGGGCAGGTTAGGTTTCTTTGCATGCCAGGCCCCTCTGTAAACTTAGATATGTACTGTAATTTGTGCCATTGTAATCATACTGTACCAGACAGAAAGAAAATACGTGTCTATTAAGTTATTGCCTTCTTTCTGTTTTATTTACTTCTTCATTGGTCAAAGTGCATTAAGAGTCACTGGTATTACTGGGTAGCTGGGAAGCCTAATCCTGTAGAACTGGGTGGAAAGGGTTTTCTGATTCAGTCATAAAAAGGCCCTGTATATATAAGTATATGGCTCCATTCTGTTTGTGATGGTAACTAATAAGAATAAGGAAACCTGGCAGTTTTTAGTACAGCTTTCTTAGCCTCCCATACACATTTGGCAACAACATTGTATGTCTGTTCAAGACATTCACCACTAACATTCAGACTGACTGATTGTGGAATATGAAAAGACCCATCAAGTTATTTTGGCAAGTGCTCAGGGATAAATAACTGCCTGCCCAGATTCTGCATGTTGTTACTGTACTGACATCTTAAGTAATGAAAAGAAAATGTGTGTATTCTGAAATACTATATGCAAATGCACAGAAAATATATTTATTGGATATTTGAGACAACTTGTTTAAAGGAATTGTTCAGTGTAAAAATAAAAACTAGGCAAACAGACTGTGCAAAGTAAAAATTTCTAATCTAGTTCTTTAGCCAAACAAATTAATTTGTAAAGGCTGGAATGAGTGGATGTCTGACATAATAGCCAGAACACTACTTCCTGCTTTGCAGCTCTCTCACTTTCCACTCATTGGTTACCAGGCAGTAACCAATCAGTGACTTGAGGGGGTGCACATGGATCATAACTGTTGCTTTTCAATCTGAGCTGCATGTTGAAGATCAGTTGCAAATTCACTGGACAGTTATGTCCCATGTGGCCCCCCCTTCAAGTCTCTAACTAACTCAGAGTTAGAGAGCTGAAAAGCAGAAAGTTGTGTTCTGTTACGTTAGACATCCAGTCACTCTAGACTTTATACATTACATTTTTGGCTAATTAACTCTTTTACAAACATTTTATTTCAGTTTTTATACTGAACTGTCTCTCATGTAGTCTTGAGGATAATTTCAACTTACACTACTCTGTTAGTAGAACTGAGTTATTAGAAATAGGACACAATGTTCTTGCTGAATAAAAACAAAAATGCTACCCAAACAGCACCCTGAGTTTCTCTAGCATTAAGTAGGATTATGTGACACATGGATTAGACATTGTTGAGCAGCTTGTTTTAATAGAAAGGGATAGAGATGGAGCATAAGTGTAACGTCGAAGGGCTGATACTAGGATCAATAGGGAAAGTAATCTAAAACATACGGGGGGGGGGGGGTTGAGATGCCTTCCTGTGTCTTGCAGTGTGGAATCCCTAAATGCCATTAGCTATATAAAGCACCCAGAACACTTTTATTATGATTTTTTTGGTTATATGCTGTTTTTCCTCTTGTTTTGTTCACAGTGAGGTTCTGTTGTCCAATTTCTCTTTCTCTAATCTTTTCAATTTGTTGATACTGTTGTAAACCTCCTGCTGTTTAGTCTTCTATCAAATATACTGTACAGCTTTAGTGGCAGGAATTAAAGGAGTAGTTCAGTAGAAAAGTAAAAACTGGGTAAACAAGCAAAACAAAAACATGTTTTAAATATAGTAAAACACTACTTCCTGCTTTGCAGCTCTACTTTCCACTGGTTGGTTAACAGGTAGGAACCAATCTGTGACTTGAGGGGGGGGGGGCACACTCTTTATAGATTGCATTAATGGCTAATTAGCTGTAATACAAACATTTTTTATTTTGTATAGGCTATCTATTTACCCAGTTTTAATTTTTACACTGAACTGTTCCTTTAACTTCCACCCTTCACTGATTGGTTTTGCATCCTTTAGTTAAATGGGTCATTGGAGAAAAGACTTACATAGTACTCATGCTTTTCCAGTTATTTATATGAAAAATTCTATGACTATTTTATGAAGACTTGCTCTTGATATAAGGTTATTACTTTATCTGCATTTAAACATACTGTATGTATATATGTCTGCAACAGATTCCATTTTAGTACATACTGCTTAAGCAATTATATGGACTAAAATATATTTTAAGAAGCAACATCAACACCATGCTTTCCATTATGGTGGTTGGCAGGGCACACTTACATTTGGATGTTGTACAGGATTGTGATGAGAAAAATGCTGTTTCCCACAGTACTGTTATTTGTTTTAGCCAAACATTGGTTAGTTCTATACTATTTTACTTCCTTTATATTTATAGTTCTATTTGCATAGTTGTGCATCATTTCAGAATAAATTCTAAGTACACTGCTGCCGGGTCAGGCACTTGCTTAATAAGTGCACTAAACCTATATAGCGGGAGCCAGACTCGACTTGCTTCATGTCTATGTTTATTTGAATTCCACTCCGTTTTAAGAATCCTTTTTGTGTAAACACAGAGTGCACACAACACAGCTGACTTTTTAGTCAATATTCTTTTTAAAACTTGAGATTTCCCTAGTTCTGAGAATATTATAAGGGGACTGTCCATGGAAACTGCTAGGTTTATACATAGAAGCACAGTTGGAGTAAAATATAAGAATTCCATTCTAATCATGAATGCTTTCATTTCACATTGGAGTAGTGACTGCACCAGAATTACACCACAATACCTTAATGAATCTAGTAGTCTTTTTGGTACTATACTGTTTATTTTACAGGCCCATTATTAGATCATGTTAAATAAATTAACCGACTAAGTTTGACTATATGATTGGATAGAATCCATGCACTTTCTGTGCTTTGAAGAACTCTGATTTGTCAGGGTGCATTGCAATTTTATATTAATAGAGGAAACCTTCACATCCCATTCTGCACCTGTTTCTTGAGTAAATGCAAGGTTTCCGTTTGTACTTCTCATCTGGTACATTCTGTTTGCACTTCAGGCAAACAAAGACAGCAAGACTTACATAATGACAGTTAACTCTGAACTTCATGGCTCTCTTTGCCACTTCTATAAACATATAGAGGATAGATGTACACTTATTCACTATCATTTCACAGCACGCTTCAGATGTAAGTGTATAAATGCATGTGATAGCTTGACTCTTCACTGAGCAATACATAATGCCCCTAAGTCCTTACTTACCCCTATGTGCAGTTTCTGTTTGGGGGAGTCCACGGGCGCCATCTTCAACCTCTTCGGTCTTCTTAGGAATGAGAACGCCATTTTGGTGCATGCGCAGTTGGAGCAATCTTTCACTTCTCAACAACTGTGCATGCGCGCAAACTCACGAAAATTGCCGTGTTGAAAGAAGAAAACCTGAAGAAGACCAAAGATGCTAAAGGGGGCTTCTGTGAAATCCTGAGGACAGAATCTACAAGGTTCTCCTTTAAGCAAATGTTTAACCAATAATAGGTCCAGTAGGCTGCTTGGATCCATGCAACATGTTGGATAGCCATTATATTGCATTTTATGGTATGGCTCAAGGTATCTTACTTCACTGTATTCAAAGGAGGAGGTATGAAAGCATGATGGTTTCCTTGATAGTATTGGACAGGATTGCTGCTTAATATATTGTGCTTAACAATGCTAGTATACTTTTGGGGTACTGGGATTTGAACTTCAGCAATCTCACCAATTGTTATTTGGTGTCCTTATCTTTTGAGAACCTTTTTCTTTAATCCTTTTTTTAGAATGGGGAGAGGGTTTTATGGTGCATAATAATAATAATTCTATCCTTGCCTCTACATTACTTTTTGTAAATATCTTCTGAAAAGGGCTAATATTTTCCTTAAATTGAGGTGTCTCCTTTTCACCCTATATGTAGTGAAGGAAAGTATAAACAAAGATTAAAGTGTGTTTGCACTGTGGGGCTGTTACCACCCTCCTGCGTAAGCAGTGTGGCTTTCACTTGCCAGTTTGACGGAATCTCCTTATGAACACAAAGCACAGTACAACCTACTGAAATCAGCTGCAGCAAGATGGTCCTGATAATAAAGATTCTTCCACATCATCAAGGACACAAATGATGTAGAACCGTTGGTGTCATAGCTGATGGCTCTGTAGGCAAATGTTGGGAACAAAGTAATGTAAACATTTAGGGACCTGAGGTTTTCCGGATAACGGATCTTTCTGCAATTTAGATCTTCATACCTTAAGTCTACTAGAAAATTATGTACACCTTAAATAAACCCAATAGGCTGGTTTGGCTGCCAATAAGGATTAATTATATCTTTGTTTGGATCAAGTACAATCTACTAGTTTTATTATTACAGAGAAAAAGGGAATCCTTTTTAAAAGTTTGGATTATTTAGATAAAATGGAGTTTATGGCAGGTGACAATTCTGTAATTTGAAGCTTTCTGGATAATGGGTTTTGGATAAATGGTCCCATACCTGAATTTAGCAGGAAGCAGGATTTCCCTGTTTTGCTTCTGTGTAGCAGATGGAATACTATCTGAGCAAGAAGCTGACAACTTTTGGCAGAGGGACTCTTAACTATTTACTTTTCCCCTTGCTGTGATGAGTGACCATAACCAACTCTCTCTCTCTCCATTTCCCTCTTTGTCCTTTAAGCACAATATGTAAGCTTGATAAAAATGGAAATTAGTGGCAGGTGAAGGGGGCATATGTCACAAACCCTTGAGAACTGTTGACTTTACTAAATGAAAAACATTATCAATCTCAATATAGGCAGCCCACATTAAAAAGCATTCTGTGCAAACATAAAGCTGGTTCTGATCCTTTTATTAAAATGATTTCTATTTAGTGATGTATAATGGTTCCTCTTAAATAAAGAAAAGTTCTACTCTTTGTACACAGTTGTAGTAGAACTTTTCTACAAAGCAAACAACTACACCAACACGATTAGCAAAAACCTCCACTTCTAATGTCTTCGTTTTTCTCATTAAAGCGATTCTGGCACATTCCTATAAAAATCATAGGAACGTGTCCACATGAAGAAAATAGTTCAGGGAATATTTCCCTTGCAAGGCCATCCCCAAAGCAGCTAACTGCACTTCCTGGTTGCTTCACTGATGCAGGGCTGGGGGTGGAGCTATCCTTGCATAGGCTGAAGTCCTGTTTTGATTCGTAATCAGCCTATGAAAAGATTGATCCATCCCTGTGTCAGTGAAGCAACCAGAAGATTTACCAATTTACCCAGATTTGGGTTAGCGTGGGTTTGTGGGGCTAGGGACGGGTTTGCAGGGGGATTTATTTCTTGTGCAGCATTGACTTCATACTGACACGTTCCTTTGAATTTTATAGGAACGTGTCAGTATCACTTTAAGGTCTCACCCTCTTCCACCTTATATTCAGTTTACACTGTGGAATGACTGAGTTTGAGCATTGTTACATTAAATGTAATCCCATCTCTGCAGAAGTTGGACTAGGGAACCTGGAACCCTTTGAGTCATTGCTCATATTCACTAAATATGAAACTTGTTGGCTTTGTATATCCTCTATATTCTACTGTTTGAAAAAAAATATTATTTGTGCAAATTCAGGTAATGTTAAAGTTCTTAATCCCTCTGATTATCATTCCAATTTATTTTATGCACTTGTTTCTTTTGTTTTGCAGAGTAGCTACACTAACTCTACATTTAAGAAAAGAAGATCCGCTGGCCTATTTTTTCAACCAGATGCTGCTAAAGTGTTGTTATTTCCTTATGGATCGTCAAGAGAGTTTTGCTCAGGTATTTACTGTGCTGAACTTCGGTACTACAAGAACGTGAGCTGCCCCTGTGCTGTTCAGTGGCATTATTCGTCATGATATCTTTGACACAAATGGCTGGAAACCTACCTTGTGAGAGAATAACTCTATTCATGCGGTAACTAATAACCGAGGCCTTCATCTACCTACTTTATTTATTCGTCTGTAGGCTGGGATATTTATTGGCATTGAGTAAAACTGTAACATCTGGCATCTTTTACAGTAAAATGTACTTGATGTCCTACCTCTATAAACAACATAAAAAAGCAAGAGAAGATGATGTGTAACAGGTTTCAAGTTTCCTTGCGCAATGGAGCTTCCTGGGTTATTTGTAAACCCTTCTAGAACAGTTAAAGGACTTTTGCATGGGTTAAATGGAAACTACTTGTGACACAGTCACACCAGGACACCAAACGGAATGCTTACAAAGTAATGCAATGCTTAAGAGACTTGGTTTTTTTTGTTTGTTTCCAAAAGTGGACCAAAACAAATCTATATAAATGTAAAAATGTGATAGCAAGACATGCGCTTTATTGGAGCCCTTACATTTGGACTGGCAGCTTATTGTATGCACTCTGATAGCAGACAGAGAATGGTTATTTATATAATTTACAGTAAATTATGTGCATTTACACTAAACATTTTTCGTGCGTATTGATAAATTATTTTATATATTTTAAGGTCATTGCTTTTGTAGTTTTGTTTTGTTTTATTTTTAAGGTACTTATTTAAAAAAAAAATAAAAAAAAGATTGTAATATGTTAGCAGCCTCAATGCTCTTAACCAAAAATCTCAATTCATGTGCCACATAATGGAGTATCCATCCATTGTAACACCCCCCCCCACCCATTCCAATTTTGATATTAGCAGGTAGCATGATTCTTCCACGCTGACAAACTTGGTCTCAAAACAAGATATCCCATCTGAAGTAATGTATATTCAAGTGTGAAACGTATACTCAAGTGTGAAACGGAATTATTGGCAGTGGCCGCCATGGCCTGGTTTCCAGCGTTCAGAGAAAAGATGACCGATACCGCATTTTTGTACTACATCTATTTTTCTATAAGTAGAACTGTATTTCTTTAATATCCTAATGCCAGATTACTGTAGAAGAGGCACTCCAGCTTCCTTAGAAGCATAACTTCTATTAACCTGTGATTGTTGGGATGTTGGCTTGTTGTAAACCTGAAACTGCTGGAACAGCAAGTTAATTATCTCTGCTATAGTATGAGCACTTCTCAGCTTCTTAATGCCTGAACATTGTATTTTCTATTTTGAGAGGCAAATGTCTTTTGATAGGATGTGTGGGTTGGGATCCACACAGCTGTGGGGTTCATAGCAAAATGCATGGTGCCCTTGCTTGACCTGTCCCAGTCACCCCTTAGACACTTTCTCAAGTCCCATCCCTTTCCTTATTTAGATACTTTCTCAAGTCCCATCCCTTTCCTGATTTAGATACTTTCTCAAGTCCCATCCCTTTCCTGATTTAGATACTTTCTCCAGTCCCATCCCTTTCCTGATTTAGATACTTTCTCCAGTCCCATCCCTTTCCTGAGCACTGAAAACCATTTTTTGCTACTCTGCAGGGTTCAGATGGGGCTGCAAGGCTCAAGCAGGACAGTGTGCAGACTACATTTCTTTCCCTCCCAGCAGGAGAGCAGAAAGGACAGTCAATTAGAGAAAGCTTTCCATGAATCTGAACAATACATTTTGCAAATGTAATTGTTAACTAGCAGCATCAAGTCTTCCTGCTTACACAATGAAAGTCTTACATGTATGGATTGTATTGCCAGACAAAAATGAATGTAAATTCATATCTCATTTCTTCTTTTTATCTATTATGCTTTTTGTAGTATAATTCTTGTAGGAACAAAACCCTTTTGCTTTATATGGCAATATCCGGACCGCCAATGAAATGGTTTGGTTATTAAATGGATTATAGCGTACTTTTCTATACCTTTATCTGTCAATGATGTAAAGGCTTTCTAAAATATTTTTGGCTTGGTTCTCCAAATTATATAGAAATAATATTTGCTACAGTATGTAACCGTATCGGCACTGAACGAGCAGACCTGCTGATTTTGAATTTTGATTTATACTTAAATTATAAACTTATGTAAATTATAAAATCAATATTGTGTAAACTCTGTTTACTCATGCAGATGATGGGCTTCCTAAAATCTAGCTCAGATCTAGCTGTAAAGTTCACACAAAGCTTATGCAATATATACATTTGAAATTTAGTTTACAGAACACAACCAAAATGTACAGGTTTGCATAAACACCATAATGTAAATTTATGTCTTTGTACAAATGTTAAAATATTTTGCTATTGTAATTTCAAATGTTATTAGACAGTGTTTTTTGATTTGCTTTTTTTTTTTGTTTACCAGGTACATATTGTTTTGAATATCATTATGTTAAATATATTTCTTGCTATTGTGGTATGACAAAAGACTTAACTTATCTTGCAGTGTCTTCCGATACATATGTATATTAATATAAATGTGATGCTGCTGGAGACGAAAATAAACTGACCTAGTGTAGTAATGCATTGTATTTAGTCTTTATTGATTATGGATGCTGTCTTAATAGCCATATGCAATAAATACATTATTTATGATAATTTACAATGAGTTTGCTTGCTTTGGATTTTGTAACTTCATTTTAGTGGGAAGGAAAATGGGTAATTCATTTTTTTACATAATTATCTTTTTAAATAGTGCCTCATTCAGTTCCACTGCCAAATGACCAATTGGATTTATCCATTGACTTGATTTTCAGTATTTAACTCCAGCCAGCATGAAACTGAACAGGGCTAAACATGTTTAACTGCTAATATATTAAAGGGATACTGTCATGGGGAAAAACTTTTTTTCAAAATGCATCCGCTAATAGTGCTGAATTGACAATCCATTTCTGAAAAGAGCAAACAGATTTTTCATATTGTCAATTTCCCATGTGACTGCTGTACTGCAAGTTGGAGTGATATCACCCCTCCCCCCCCCCAGCAGCCTAACAACAGAACAATGGGAAGATAACCCGATAACAGCTTCCTAACACAAGATCATAGCTGCCTGGTAGATCTAAGAACAACACTCAATAGTAAAAACCCATGTCCCACTGCGTGCTATTCAGTTACATTGAGAAGGAAAAACAACAGCCTGCCAGAAAGCAGTTACCTCCTAAAGTGCTGGCACAAGTCACATGACCAGGAGCAGCTGGGACATTGACAAAATGTCTAGCCCCATGTCAGATTTCAAAAACGAATATAAAAAAAAATCTGTTTTTAATTATTTAGCTTTTTATGCAGCATCTCTTGCAATTTCAGCAATTTGGTTGCTAGGGTCTAAATTACCTTCACAACAATGCATTGATTTGAATAAGAGACTGGAATATGAATAGAAGAGGGCCTGGATAGAAAGATGACTAATAAAAGTAGCAATAACATTACATTTGTAGCTTTATAGAGCATTTGCTTTAGATGGGGTCAGAGATCATTACTTCTATATTACTAGTGGAGATCTCCTAAATACACATACCAACAAAAGAACTAGGGATGGGGCCTTAAAATGGCCTGATTAAAAAGAAACAATACCAATGTCAAAATATCAAATACATTTGAGTAAAGCATTCCAATTTAACAAGCAAGTTTGATTATGCTTTTGAAAATAACTAAGATAACTTCTGTCTTTTGTGAAGTGGAAGATATTTATAGCTATGTAACACTGGCTCCTATCCATGGGTACCCACCATTGGGCACTGGAGAAGTCTTACCCCCATATGTAATAAAAGGCACTAAGTTTGCCCAGGAGCAGCAACCAATAAACAAGTGACCAGTAAATTCTTCCTGCTGATTGGTTGCAGTTCCCTCCTAAAGTGCTGGCACAAGTCACATGACCAGGGGCAGCTGGGAAATTGACAAAATGGCTAGCCCCATGTCAGATTTCAAAACTGAATATTAAAAAATCTGTTTGCTCTTTTGAGAAATGGATTTCAATGCAGAAGTCTACTGGAGCAGCACTATTAACTGATGCATTTAAAAAAAAAAACATGTTTTCCCATTACAGTTTCCCTTTAATGTATTTCTAATACAAACAAAAAGTTTACAACATGGTATGTGGATGTAAAACAGAATACCAAAGGGAGTGGGATGCTGATTTAAAGTGGGTCAGGAGTTAGGGAGTCAGCATCAGTGGTTTTTAGACATGTCACGTATGAAAGGATTTTTTTTTTGTTTTTGGTGTTTATTCACTAACAGAAAGTGACAGAAGCTAGGTTTGCATAGAACACAGACAGGGAACACTGTCAGAGCAGGGCAGTCTATAGTACAAGCAAAATCAAAATAGAACTGCCAGGAAAATATATAAAATTCACGACATATAACTCTGGACATGGCTAAATATAGCAAAACTATGCAACAGACTACAGCAAATTTGGTCAGTGCAGTTCTAAAAGAACCAAGGGCTGAATGAAAGTGGAAAAGAGAACATAATATAAACAGAACAGAAAGACTAGAAGACAGGAAATATACCAAACCTGGTGAAAACCAAATTCAGTGTGTTAGGAGTAGCACATGCAAGACATGGTAATTATGCATTGACATAGATGTAAAGCACACTGAGAATAGTAGAAATATAGTAACTAGAGCATACCCTCTGTGTAGGGTGTTATCAATTAGTATTCTGGAGGGATTTGTTGGTATGAGTTTATGTGGGTTACAAGTGACTGATTCTGAAAGAATGTACTGGGATGGAGCCAAGGGCACACTAAAGGTGGAATATGATACACTGAAATCTTCTCGCAGGACACACCTCAGTGGTCAGGCCAAGGAATTGATGAGCTTACAGTATCTCCTTGTGCAGTAAATGGAATGTTAGTTCTTGTAGCTACTTGTACCTATAACAGAGGCAAGTTAGGGAAGTAGGAATTACAGGGCACAAGGATTTATAGAGTCACAGTTTTCTTAAAATAATAGGACAAATTAATTTCAACCTGCTGGTGGTGGCAATGTTGAATAAAAAGTTATGTAACAAAAGTCCCAAAGTTTTTGCATGCCTGTTCAAATTCAGTATTATTAATCACTTATTTATAAAGTGCAAACATATTTCACAGCTCTGTACAATAATCTGGTCCAGTATCTGATACAAGAGGTAAAGAGGGCCCTGCCGAAAGGGCTGTAAGCTACTCCCCCATGTAATTTGCCCCTGCTGCTAATCACTGGAGAGGAAAAGCTGTGTGTGCCCCTTGCTAATATTGTAAAAAAATTAACCAATGCAAATATTCTTGTAATTCTTATATATATTTATCATTTGAGGACATTTTAAATTACATGGTTGTAGGCTTCAACAAAAAATGACAATTCAAGTGCCTTGTGAATGGATCAGCATCATTTTTGGGAAAAACCAAGTTAAATTGCAATGAAATCATTTAGATATGTGAGACTTGTTTTCTGTTGAGATGGTTTCTGATCTAGCGTTCAACCTGCTACCAACTGAGATAATTATTCCCCGCTGACGCTGGCTGCCTGCAACCTCATTTCACCTCCCTTTGTCTAGATTTGTTTACTCAGCTATGATCACCAGTAACATCATCATCCTTTCTGTTGCTGCTTCTTCTGTGGATTTTCAACAGTGAAATGTTGTCCATGACACACCTGTACAGAAATCCACACTAACCTAAGCCCAGTTGGAAATAGAACAGCTTTCTTTGTTCTATGCCGTGTATAAAATGGGCAGCCAGATTTGACTGCTCAACATGTGCTGTTGAAATGAGAGTTAACAGATTGCAAAAGCTGTATTACAAACACTAGTGAACTTTTCATGTGCTAGTCATAACCTATTGTGTCTGCTTGACATTGCACTTGCCACTTTACATGTTATTTTCTTATAATGACAATGATAATAACAATATATTTGGCTTAAGGAGTGATGATAAAACAGAATAAGGTGCTGTGGGCTATCCAGTAATGATGGGAATAAAGGGGCACTGGGCTGGAACTTCTCATGCATGTATATTTTGTTCTCATTATCATCAAAGCATCCTACAGATTACTGAGTGCACATGTGTGTAAATATGTACAGGAGAACAGAAAAATCACAAATGTCAATAGGGTTTCAAAATGTAAATATAGAGGTACAGTCTGTTTTCCAAAATTAAAAAAATACAAAAATCTTTGTTATAGCATAATTTAAAATATACATTTATCTTGGAGTACAGACAACTTTTCATTTTTTCAGGGTGATAGGCTGCAAAGGGCATAAAATATTGTTTGGGGTAACAGGTTTCCCCCATACATTTTCTAACATATGGAACATTATTTTACAGTGGGCTCATGTGTAGGGCATTAAAACAACTCTATTGACTTTATTAAGGTTCCCTGGACATGTCTAGTTATCAGTGTAAATGTGATGTATTTGCTACAACATGTAACATAAAGACATCCATACAACTTAAAATTTCCCGCCATATGCAAATTAGCCTGAGAAAAGACCTCTAACTATCTTGAATGCTTGTACATCTTCGTTTTGATTTGCTTGCATTGCTGAAGTAACACTAGTGAAAATTCACTGGCGAATTTTCGCTGCTTAGTAAATTTACCCCTTAGGGTCTGGGTGGAAGTGAAAATTCGAATTAAAAAAATCAAATTCGACCGTTCGAAAATCGAAGTAGTCTCTTTTAAAAATTCGAATTTGACCCTTAAACCTGCCGAATTGCTATTTTAGCCTATGGGGGACCTCCTGGAACCTTTAAGGAGTGTTTTTTGGAAAACAAATTCTTTTGGACAAAATTGTTCGAATTATTTCTATCGAACGATGCATTTGAACGATTCAAACTATTTTTATTGGATCAAAAATGGTCCGTTTTGATGGTTGAATCTCTACGTTTTTTAAATAAGAAATTCAACCCTTAGAAAATCTGCCCCTAAGTGTTATAATGGGTACAGAATAAATGGACATTGATTTTACTTTTATGCCTTTGATGGACATTGAGTGCCTTTTCTCAATATACATAGTTGAATCTGCTGTCCTAGCTGAAGGTTCAGGGCAGTAGTGCACCTGCAACCCAGCCACCATGCATAGTGATGTGTTAGAAATGGCAATAACCTCTGTAATTTGCCAGCTTTGCCCTGTGCCCTAACAATTACATTTTAGACTATTAGTCTATCACTACCCCCAGTGCTGTTCTCTGAATGTTAAAAAGTTAGCATATTACTTATAGGTTAATTTGCATAGGTTTGACCCAAAATACAGTGCAGGCTAAAAACTATTTACTTTTTTTTTTTTTTTACTTGTATAAAAGCAGCTCTCGTGTGCTTTTCACGTGCCTTTCCAAACCTGTCTGTTTTGGCTTAAACCTGTTTACAGAGGTCTAAACAGGAGGCCCGTGATCTTGCAGAAGTTGTAAATCCGCACACAAATAAAGAATCATTGTGTGTCTGCCTCTCCCTTTCTCAGTTCTTTATTTATTTGTGATACTTCAGGATGAAAACCAAGTTAATTACAGGCAAGGTTGCAAGGGGCAACTTTCATTACTAAACTTGTTCTCTTTGCTTAAAATTGACCAGAACATTGGAAAATACAATGACACTTTTTACAAATGCATGATCCTGATTTGCAGCAATTACAATCTCATTAGATCACATGCAGTCATTTCTGCGCCTAAAGTTCTGCCTAAAGTTTTAAGTAAATGTGCCCTTAAGACAAAAAAATCACCACACGAAAAAAAAACACCCATTGAATTTAATGTATTTGGAGTGAGCAAAAAATGTTCACATGTGTAAAAAAATTATGACACCCATTGACTTCAATGAGTTTTGCAAATTTTTTCTCTGCTTCGCAAATTTTTCGGCAAAGCGAAATGGGACATATTCACTCATACTAATTATTGATCATTATCTGTCTTTAAAAATGAAACATAGACTTTAGAAAACAGCAGTTCTTGCACATTTCCATTGCTGCTTCCTGTTGCAGTTCTTTATAGAAGACAGAGATATGAACTCGTATCTGGCATTTGATGAAAGCTATTATTTTATTATTATTATTTGATGCTTTGAAATTCATATTCAACAGAAGTCAGTCAGGCTAGTTTTACTACTTGTAATACAGATATTCATACATATACTGACCATAATATTATGTGTTTCTTATCTTTCTCAAATCTTTCCTTCCTTATAATGAAAAAAGCAACCGTTTTTGATGATGGAATTGTGTTTTTTGTGACTTTATAGTATATTGTGCCAATTTGGTAGTTTCAGTAGCAGAATTTGGAGCTGTTGGAAACTACCCAGTCCTGTGAAGGCATCCTAATAGCTGTTCCTGCCTTTCCTGACACCCTAACATTTGTCCCACCCTGTTCCAACACCCCAGCCTCAACTAAAGTGCCTGCAGGCTTTCGCTCCAGTGTCTTCTGTCTTCCCTTCAGCTCTAGTTCCTGCAGTCTTGCCACTAGCCTCTGAATCTGCATTCCTGAGGATGCCATACTTGACCACCAAGCCCAAGGACCTGTCTTTGGCTGTCGCAAGGCCAGGTATCTGGGGCTCAGTTGCTGCTTGCCCTGGCCTCCAAGCCTGACCTTGATACTACAGTTTGTGACAATCATCCTGCTGCTGCTTGTGATCTGGACAGTCCTCCAGCTTCTGATGCTGAACTGGGCTGCTTTCCAGCTCCTACTGCTGATCCATGTGGTCCAGCTGCTGATGTAGTTCCTGCTTGTCTTCCTGACCCTGTTTATTTATTTATTTACTGTCTACCAGGGGCATAGCTACAGAGGAAGCAGACCCTGAGGCTGCAGGGGGCAAGCAGGTGGTATAGGGGCCACATAAGGCCTTCATTAATGAGTAATGTTAATATATGGGTAAAACAGGACAACCTCTGGAGAGTTTTGGGGGCCCTCAAATAATTTTGCTGTGGGGCCCAGTAACATCTAGTTAAGCCACTGCATTCTGTGCTATACAGTATTTACATGTTTCTTTTGTGCTTCTTATTTTTTCTTCTTATGGATTATTGTTTTAGATTTCAACAGTACCACTGCCTGCCTGTAAAACCTTGTTTAACAGACTACAGAAGATTTCACATTATTTATATATTATTATTTATATATACATCAATGTCATTACACTGTGATATTGGGTGAAAACCCTGCATTATAGGTAAAACCATGGCAGTTTCGTATTGATATTTACTCATGGAGCCAATATGGTAAATGGCATATTTTGTGTTCAGCTGCAGAAAGTGGCTGAAGATAAGAAGTTAAATTAATTTTAAGAAATATACTCTTTACATACTGTACAGTGGCATTCTGCTAAATGCAAGTCAAGGCAATCAAAATGAGCCCAATTTATTTTTCAGTTACTGTAATTAAATTATAGATGAAACAGATGAAAAAGTGAGTGCCTTCTGTGTTCTCACACCTAGACATTGTAACAAAAGAAGTCTAAGCCACTTGAGGCATATAAAAATCAATACCAATTCACAAAGCCAAATCAGAAAGCCTTGTTCTGTATTCACTTAATCAAGGTCAGGTTTAAGGCTTGATGTATACCCATACTGAGGTTTAAGGCTTGATACATGCTCATTCTTTGTTTTATATTTGCTGCAAAAATGGTAATACAAATGATGTTGCTGACAGTCCTTAAATTAGGGAGATTGCCTACAATATTGATCTGTGCAGCTTTCTCTAACCATACGTTTGAAAACCCCTTGTATTTTTGGCAAAATGTTGTAAGGGAGAACATAGCATAGAAGAGCACTTTCAGCTCATTTTCACAAATCTCCTTAATTTCCCCCTTAATGCCTCACATGCAGCGACAATTCCTGTTATGCCATGGTTATCCATGGCTATTAACATCAGTCGTCTTAGTTCAACAATTGTGTCGTTGTTATGCAACAAGGTAGCAGAAATTACATAGGCCCCTTTCCCTTCTCTCATGGGGACAATCAGCTTTTCCTATTCACCGGTGAATATGAAGACGACAAGCATCCAGAGACAGCCTTAATTTAGCTACATGCAGATAACGACCACATAGTATTCAGACTGGAAGTTCACTGTAGCATTATTTTGTTTTCTTATTTACAGATTTCAGCATATTTCATCATCCATTTTAGGGAAGTTCACTACTCCTTTAGTAAACACCTACTCTCGTCCTTCTTATTCAAAATGTGTGCAATATTGTAATATCTCATATCCCATAACTGAGGGAGTTAAAGTTAAAAGTGACTCAGGGCAGTGTACACTCACCAACTGAACAAAGGCTATCCTGTCATAAAACACAATTGCTTTCATGTTTTATCTACTAACCCTGAGGAACACGGATCATGGACAACAGTGGAGTCCACAGACTGGCATCTGGTGAGGAGACAACAAAGGCATTGTCCAGGCAATGAATGGCATGGGAGGATCCCAACAGCAAAGGATGAAAGGATATGTTGTTTACACCCTCAGGATGTCAGAACATGTTTCAGACCCTGTGAATAAAGTCCCTGTCTGTGCAAGACTGCCACCTGCAGGATGTCTTAAACACCATTAGTTGGTCTACACTGCCATCTACAGGACACTACTAACTTGGAGGTTTCCATGGCTCATCATATGATATTGACTTGATTGGCTGGGACTGTCTTTTGGGTGTGACTGTCCTGGGAAAGGGAAGTTTGCTTGTTTGAATGGTCTTCTGTATGTGTATATAAAGAGCATTGTATATATTTTGTTAGTTAGACACTTTACACTAGCCCTTTCTTCCTTCCTCCATCTTAGTTAGTTCCCTTTGTATGTTATATCAGGCTGTCTCAAGTCATTAGCCTGGCACCCCAGAAATATTAACCTTCAAGTACCCTTGATTGCTGTAATTGTGCATATACTTTGCTCTTTAGGAAAGAGACCTCCCAAGAGGCCACCTGCTTTGGATTTGCTTTGGCATTGCTGCCTATGTGGCTGCACAGGGCACCATATGGAAAAGCAGAACCAGACCAGTTAATAATGCATATATCCAGTGGGGTTGTTTTACCAGCAAATTGCACCATAACAGAAAAAAGAAACTAATTGCTGATTGGTTTATGTAGGTAAATTCATTGGTACAGCTGTGCTGGTAAGCTAGTGCTATGAATTGCATGATAATACCATGGCAGAAAAAAATAAAATGCTTTTTATACAAAAAAACAGAGAACTTTCTAAAATTCATTCCCAATTCAGGAGCAATAATGACGTCAGAATGCATTGCATAGTAACCAGTCACAAATTTGATTTATATGTTTTAACAGGACTAATTACCTAATCTAAGATTGGTTGCTGTGTATCTAATGAATGCAATGTGTACGTCAAAATTTCTTTCATGCAAATTTAATAGTCATGGGACATTGTTTTTGACTGATGTCATTAAATTACACTTTTATGTAAAGTACATTGTTGTAAAAGAGACAAGATTCACTTATCTCTCACTCTCAATATATAGTAACTGTCACACTGTACACCAGTGTGTTCCCTTGTGCAGCAGAGGTTGATATCATGGTTTAAATATAATGTGTTAGTACTCTGATGTGAAAAAGTAGGCTATATGGAAAAACTAGCTATTTGTTCCCTTTTTAAATGATGGACCTTATTAGTAGGTTATAGCACAACGGCTCCAGTGTAATTGTGGAGAAGACTGCTCGAGTAGCTGCTGCATAAACATTACCATATATTTAAAGTAGTGATGGGCGAATCTCCCGAAATTCGTGAATTTCCAGCGAAACGAGTCGCGGGACGCTTTTGACGCGTGTCGCGTCGTTTCCGACACGCATCGCATCGTTTTCGGCGCGTCGCGTCGTTTTCGGCACGTGCCGTGTTGTTTTCGGCGCGTGTCGCGTCGTTTTCGGCGCGTCGTGTCAAAAACGCCGCGCGACTTGTTTTTTCGGCGAAATTTCGCCAAGCAAAATTTCGCTGGTGATTCGCGAATTTATTCGCCAGCGGCGAATCGAGGGAATTCGCAGCGAATTCGGCCCTGGCGAATAAATTCGCCCATCACTAATTTAAAGGGGTGGTTCACCTTCAAGTTAACTTTTAGTATATTGTAGAAGGGCCAATTCTAAGACACTTTTCAATTGGTCTTCATTATTTATTTTTCATAGTTTTTTAATGATTTACAATTTTCTTCTGTTTCTTTGCAGCTTGCAAATGGGGATCACTGACACCATCTAAAAACAAATGCTCTGTAAGGCTACAAATGTAATGCCACTTTTTATTACTTATCATTCTATTCAGTCCCTCTCCTATTCATATTCCAGTCTCTTATTCAAATCAATGCAGGGTTGCTAGGGTAATTTGTACCCTAGAAACCAAATTGCTGACACTGCAAAATAATGAGCTGCTGAGTAAAAAGCTAAATAACCCAAAAACCAAAACAATAAAAAATTAAAACAAATAGCAAATTGTCTCAGAATATCACTCTCTACATTATACTAAAAGTTAACTCAAAGGTGAACAACCCCTTTAAATATTTATTAGTATGCTTAAAAAATATACAATGTAGCTACCCTACTCATATTTTCAACATTTAGTCCACACCAGGCGAATCTGGGAGATTGGTTGCCTGGCGATTTCGTAAAGCGCACCGCCATGTGTGAATTACTACAGGCTACTTTTCATTTTAGCCAGCGCATGAAAAGGGTAAGTGATTCAGGCAATTAGTTGCCTTAAACAAGAGGCCAGGTCGCCTGGTGTGGACTAACCCTAACATGTTGTTCACAGGCCATTCCTCAATATTCTAGCTTCTTAGATCCATAGGTTATCCATTTTTCATATAGAGGAGAGACCAAACCCAGGAGGTATTAATGTTGCTATCAAGAAAGGGACTGAATCCGTTATGTGGAAACCCGTTATCCAGAAAGCTACGAATTACAGAAAGGCTGTCTACCATAGACAAATCACTGAAAGTTCAGTTATCTGGAAGCCCACAAGTTCCAGGCATTCTGGATTGCAGGTACCATACCTGTACAGAATACTTTTGTAACACACATTTAAGAGTGCTCTGTAGGTGAAGCTCTCCAGATATATCAGAGAATGCAAAGTCTTTACCCTACTTTCTTCCATTTCTTCTGTTTTCATGTTTGCATGTGATGAGACACAGTCTATCTGGGGCTTGCCGGCTTCAGCAGCATTCTCCCCTGTTCAGAGCAGGAGACCTAGTTAGCGGCTACAGTTATTGGCAGGTCACAATGATGAATACAGGTCAAAGCCACCTTGCTCCAGCTGGGAAGGCAGGATGATGAATTGGCAAGAGAGGAAGGGGAGGGGTGGGACGGAGGGAAATTATGCCTGAGTGCACCTGTGTACTGCTTTATTAAATGTAATCTGTGCAGTTTCAGGTATATTTGTATAAGCAAATTAGTGAAAGAAGGAAATGTTATGTCATCTCTTTTAATACTGATAATGAAGAGTAAATAGATACATGTGCCTTTGTATTGGAGGAACTTGTACAAATATATAAAATTGTGGAATCAGTGCTATCCAAGACCTTTAATAACATCGTTGTTAATGCTCAATTCATATTTGCTTTACTACGCAGATATAGATTAGTAACATAGTAATCAATGCAGAAATAAAACAGACCATTAATGGGGGGGGAATATAATAAGAGTCAGTAATGGGAAAATAATTTACAATGCAAACATGTATGCCTTCTGCACAAAATATTTTCCTTCGCAAACATTTAATATAGTTTTTGTGAACCTGGAAACTGCTTAGAGAACACTTCCGACAGTTCAAGGAGAAAATCCCTTTTGCCGATTCTGTTCTACTGCCCATGTGCCAAAAGCCAGAAAACTTTGTGATTTTATGATTATATATGTACTTCACCTTAGTATTGCATATACATATTTTATGCACAATATGGTTTGTGAGTCTATGGGGCAGATTCACTAAAGAGCGAAGATTTTTCGCAGGGACATCGCAATTCACTAACAGATGCAGACGACAATTCGCTAGCTTTCATTCACACTCTATCACCAAGTGACTTTTCGATCAGGTGAATGGTCAATGCCCCGCAAATTCACTAGATTGTGGGTTTTACTGAACTCTTTCATCAGAGTTTTGTTCACCACCTCAGACCAAGCGATGTGCTGAAACAAAGCTACATCTTCCTCAATCTGATTTCATCATATCCTGTACCCTAGAAAGTCATAAAAAGTGTAAAAAACTCTGGTGACATCTTATTTTTTAAGCGGGATTGTCTGCAAAAGTCCGTTGACATTTTTCCCCAGAAACTTGAGGGCCATGGAGCATTCATTTTACAATGGGCTCATTATAGGGCATTATATGATCTCTTTTGTTTTTAATCAGATTCCTTGCACATTTGTAATAAAAAGTGGCCACTTCAAGCATTTGCACCAACATCTCTAATAAAGATGTCCCTACAACTTTAATGTACCTGCCCTATTCAAACTGAACTAAGAGTAAGATCAGTAGGGCTTTTCGCTCGGCATAAACAAAAGTTATGAATTGCTTGGACAGAAGAAATATTGCTAGCGAAAAATCTCCAGCATTCAGTGCCCAGGTCACAACTTCGAATTTTAGTGAATTAGCATAGTGGTAACAAATTTTTGCCTGGTGAAGTGGTGTGAAGTGTGCAAAACTTGGCTACAACAAAAAGCTGGTGACAATTCGCTCTTTAGTGAATCTGCTCCTACTGTATGTGCCCACAAGACTTTTACTCCTATTTTTGGAGCTGTTACAGTAATTTGCATTACATGTTTTTTTGTTACTGAATATATAACATTCTCATGCAATTACATGAAGACCCTGCATTTTGTACATGCATTTAATAGTTCTGCTTTATATTCAGTCATATAACCGCTGCAGATTTAATATATTAATATATGGTAAACGTATATATTTTAGTGTAATGTGCAAATGAGTTACAGGGCTTACCTATTCTATTCTTATAGCTAAGGCATTAATGGTAAAAAATTTCTTTGGGGTAATTGGTCCCGTTTTTTTTTCTTATTTTTACGATTGCTCTGAGCCTCACTGTATATCTAGAAACCATAAAGCAAGATAGAATTGCTGTTTTTTTTGCCAGAAAAGAAAGAGACAAAATAAGTGCTATGAAATATATTAGCACAGGTGCACTCAATTGTTAACTGTAGGAAATGTACTTATTTTATTCTTTTTTCCCAGTAGTACACTACTTTTCATTTTATATTGTTTTCAGACACAAATGCAAATGTGCCCTTAATATTCAGGTTAAGTAGCTTAAGACTTTCGAGCCTGGCTACCAAACAATGCTTAATTCAGTGAAGCCTCCCCTGTGACCTTTAATTATATCATGAATTCTACGTCAGGTGAAACAGAAAACATAATCTTTTAACACAGCAATGCCAAGCAGTTCCTATTATATTACTCTGATTCTATTTCCTTACATTATCTGCCACACCTACAATGAAGCAAATTTACTTACTGTAGGTCCAAATTTTCACTTTGGAAGTCTTCACCATACTTCGATTAACTACATCTGTTGTTATTTCACTACAATTACACATATTCATCAAAATGCGAAAATTTGTTGCAGGAACGCTGGCTTATTTTTGGTAGAGAAAAGTTTATCTAGCGTTACTTACTACCTGGTCAAACATCATTAACATACTTGCACTTACTTACTTAGGGCTCTTACACACGAGCGTTTTTACCTGTGCTCCCCTGCGTTCCGTTTTGCTGTGTTCAGCCGCAGGGGAGCGCAGGTATAGACGCACTCAATGCTTTTCAATGGAGCGCAGGTAAAAATGCTCGTGTGTAAGAGCCCTTACACTTGCTTCAATTTAAATATTTAAATACATTCGGGTCATATGTTTGTTTTTATTAGTGATGGCGAAATTGCTGGAAGTGGACACTTCGGGGCAGATTTACTAAGGGTCGAATTGTCGAGGGTTTTTAGCCTTAAATATTCGCCAAAATCGATTAAAATATTCACCGGTTTTCAGCGCATTTTCGACTATTCGCCAGAATTGAACGATTCTACAAAAAGTCGTAGAAAAAATGCTGGAATATTTGCCAAAATCGTATGTATCGAACATTCGAAGCGTTCGATCGTACGATTGAAATTCGGCAAAAGACTTAGAAAAAAAAGCCTATGGGGGGGCTTCCCATAGGCTTCTATTGCAATTCGGTAGGTTCAATCTGGCAAAGTAGGCAGTCAAATAAAAATTTAAAGGGCAAGTTCTTCGACTGGCGAATAGTCGTGCGCTCAAATATATATTTATTCGATGCACCTGAATATTCTATATTCGATGGTCGAAAATACTTAATTTTCATATTCGAATAGTCTATTCGAGACTATTTACGCGAATATTAGAATCCTTCACACGAATTTAGTAAATCTGCCCCTTATTTTTAAAAAATGTCCAAGGAAGCAAAAAAAGATCCTAAAACAAATATGGCTTCTAATTGTTAGAAAAGTGTAAATAACTTATATTTAACAGTTACAACTTTTAAATATATTCCCACATTAATATATGAAAAAATGCCTGTGTTTTTGTATACAGGATATGATGTCACTGACATAATGTTGAGGATGTAGCCTCAACTTAACAATTCACCAGGTAGAACCAGGCAAAATACACTTTGGCTAAAAGGGTAATGTATTGGTAACCCTAATAAATATGCAGATAAACTATCGTTCTCCTGAGCAAAAATTTGCCTGGCAAACAGGGTGAAAAAATGCTCTATCGCTAAGCTTATTCACAAGTGAATTGTCTAGCTTCAACTTAACAATTCAGCATGAAGAACCAGGCGAAGTACACTTTGGCGAAAAGGGTAACGTAAGGGTAAGTTTACACCCTGATAAAAATGCAGATAAATGATCGTTTGCCTGGGCAAAAATTTGCCTGGCAAAACAGGGTGAAAAAATTATCTAGCGCTAAGCTTTTTCACAAGTGAATTCTTCTTCACCTTTTAGTACACTGGCAAATTCCCTGCAAATTGTCATTTTGGTGAATTTTCAGAAAAAAAAACACAATTTGCCCTTTAGTAAATGTGCCCAGTTTATATACTCCCATTTTGCACTGCTAGGTTACACTATTTGTCACATGGGATTTTTTCAACATAAAACTATTTTGGTAAGTAATCCATTGCAGTTAATCTCCACACCTCTATAGTAACATCTGACAGAAGACAGGGTAATTTATGAACAATGGGTAAATTCACTTCTAGGCAGTAACCCATAGTAGCCAATCAGTGATTAGCTTGTTTTTACCAGCTGCAGGTTGAACAGTAAAATCAGTTATCTGATTGCCATCGGTTACTGCCCAGGAGCAAATTTGCCCAGTGTTTATAAATGATTGTTCAGCACATTTTTCAGCAAATTGCCTCTGTGGCTTTGTGAGTATAACTCTGTGGATCTTTTGTCTATTGTTTTGCTGTAAAAACCTTCTGGTTTTCTCCTTTATTTTATTTTTAGTTGTAGCTCATCTACATCATTCCTTCCTACCTTCCACATAGCAAAGGCCCAGCCTTGTTAGAGTCTTGCTCTACTGATAAATGATAAATATTAGCATTGCATATATATATAGATAGATAGATAGATAGACAGACAGACAGACAGACAGACAGACAGACAGATAGATAGATAGATATACTGAATATGACATTTGGTTATGAGCATTATTTATGTATAAACTACAGTATATGGTTCTTTCCTATTGTGTTATACAGATGGAATATCACAAATATACCCAAGGGCTAAATGATGCTGCACACCTACCACTGAATATGAGAATAATAAAGGTCATCGCATAAACGGCACTGATGCTTTGTAGGCTGCTACACTGAAGTTCTCAACAGGTTAAGAAGATCTACACTTATATATCATTACAATTGCAGCACTAGTAAAGTGGAGAGTGGTGCTGACCACAGATTGATAAACCTATTGTGTTGTAATCTCTTAACAGTTTGAGTGGCCTTTATCTTGTCTTTTGTTATATATTGATAGGCCATCTAATATTGAGGGCCTAATCCTCTTTTTAATAAAATACATAACACTGGTTATATTTATTGCTGGGGATGATTCTGCTTTGGTTGATAGTCCCTAGGTCTCAGAAGAAGCAGGAAGGTCAGGTTCAAAGAGATTACTAGAAATATGTGCTATACAATACCCCAGAGTTCTGGGTAATCTGTAATAGGCCAGTTTTAGCTGCATAGACACCTCTTATTGACTGATGTGTGTGTTTATGAAAATTAATAAGTGTTGACAAAAACTGAGGTGGACAGCACTAGTGAATATTTCAAGACAGGCACTTTGAACAATATTTATTGCTTCAGCTTTTTGTTTACTGGAAATAGCTATTGGAAGATTGTTTTTCAAAGTGATCTAGTGAAATGTAGATTGAAAAGGCCTGTTTCAAAGTGTAGATTTAAGGATTTCAAAAATGATCTTTTTTTTTCTGTGTCTCAGTGTTAATAAATCATCTTTTTAATAGAATATATCTAAGAAGCGCTGCTGGTTATCAAGTGCAGTATTAATATTCATGAAACATAGTAATGAAATTAATATTCATGGAAAAGTAGCCATGTACGCTTCTGCATCATTAATGTCAACACATACATGGTTGCCAGCTGCCTTCAGTGATAATCCATTTTGCCCATGGATTTTAATGTTCCTGTGAGCAGAAATCAATTAAAAGTGCCTGCTTCCATTCTAAGCTGCAGTAAATGAAAATGGGTATAAATCAAAGTGGAGCTTTGGTTGTACTGTTTCATTGGCAAGCAATATATGGTGGTCTGCATTCTGCTTTGCTTGCTACTATGATAGAGAAACTCACCTGTACACCCTGGCCTCTGTATTAATGTCCCATGCATGGTATAAATGATGGGCACCCTCTACATAGTCTGAGCTAAGAAATATCTGGTGGATGGCAAATCCGTGAAAGATACACTGATATAAACATGTGGGGTGTTAATTACTTTATTATGCTTTAAAATATACACATAATAATCAAAATTTAATCTTCAACATATTTCTTTTACCTCTGTAATAAGACAGCATTTTGTGCCCACTAAATTTGCCCAACAGCAGTAAAACCAAAGCAGTCAATAAGGTGACCAGGCCTTTAAACAGGTGACCAGTCAGGTCTAGCTGCTGATTGGTTGCTAAGGGCTACTGCACCTGGGAAACCTTAACGTCTTTTATTACATAACCCTTACTAAATCATGTTGCCAAAAACCCGAAAAGGTTACAAAAAACAAATGCGACTTTTCCCAGGATTTAGTATGCTACAAAACTGCAACAATTCTGAATACGAAATACTCCAGTCAAAATCATGTAGAAGTCAATGGCAGTTGTCCCTTTTACAATTGGAGCATATTTCTTTGCTTAGTGTTTTTTTGAGGTTTTCAATCGTTTTTGACACTAACTTTTGTGTGCCAATACGAAAAAGTTTTGGTTATTGTCCAAGAAGTAGAAAAAGTTGCTGTCAGTTCATATCTTTTGATAATTGACTGACATCTACAGAAATTGTGGTTTTTTAAAAATAAAAATGTGAAAAATTGGAGTTTTAGTAAACCTCAATTGTTTAGAACCCACGCAAAAGTCTATGTTGATGGCAAAACAATTGTATTCTTTTAATAGTAAAATATTTTTAGTATACTTAAGGCATAGGTTTTTAAAATACAGAAAGGTCCTTTACCTAAAGAATCTTCAGATAGTTCACCAGAAAGACTTTTTCCAATCAATTTCTATTTTCTATTTGCAACTGCTTTTCTAATAATTTTTCACTTTCATATGTCTTTGTGAAGCAGTTCGGGTGGGGGGTCACCAACTCTGTAAACTGCCCTAAGTTGATACATTTGTTGTTTGCCCCTGTTGAACAGGATCCCTGAGTTTCATTAAAGGTAGCTGATAGAATTGATACAATAGTTGATAATATTCCCACAGATGGAGCTGAAAAATCTATCAATTAAATGTAGCCAATTGTAACAACTGACTGAAACACCTGGGACAGGAATAAGGAATGCATTTTAGGACATCGTCGTGTCAAAACGATGTCCTGCATGCGCCCTCATACGGCTATGGAATGCAGTGTCAGTGCTTTTTAACTCACCCATCCTCCAAAGCTGCAGTCAAGTATCGGTCTTTGGTCCTCCCTCATGAGCCCTCAGCCCTCCCTCTTGAGCCCTCAGCCCTCCTTCATGAGAAGTCAGCCCCCCTCATCAGATATCAGCCCACCCTCTTGCACCCTTAGCCCTCCCTCTTGAGATGTCAGCCCTCCCTCTTCATGCCTCATTCCTCTGTCTTCAGTTCTCCGCCTTCTACCCTCAAGCCTCTTCCCTTGGTTATTTCACTTCCCAAATAACCGAGGGAAGAGGCTTGAGGGCGGAAGGCAGAGAACTGAAGATGGAGGAATGAGGCATGAAGTGGGAGGGCTGACGTCTCAAGAGGGAGGGCTGACGTCCCATGAAGGAGGGCTGAGGGCTCAAGAGGGAGGTCTGAGGGCTCATGAGGGAGGACCGAAGACCAAAACCTGACTGTAGCTTAAAAAGCACCCAACGCTGCATTCCATAGCAATAGGAGGACATTGTTTTGATGCAACGATGTCCTAAAATGCGTTCCATACAGGAAGATTACATTTTAGACTTCAATTATTGAAAAATGGTAAAGAATAAAAAATGGAAGTGATTGAGAAAAAACCTTTAATCCCATTTTTTCACATACCATATAACTTGCCTTTTTATGTGTACATTATTCACCCAAACCTCGTTGGAGGAGTATAGGAGTGTATAAGGTATAAAGTATCCTTAGAGAGACCATAGCAAATAATAATATCTATAGGAATGAATAGGAAGATCTATTTTGTATCTCCTATGGCTTTGTAAAAACAAAATGGCAGAATTAGGTACAAATGAATAAATGTAGAAGCACTATCATTTTCACTATAGAACAGGGGTCCATAACCTTTTTTTACCAATGAGCCACATTCAACTGTAAAAAGAGTTGGGGAGCAACACAAGCATGAAAAAACTTCCCGGAGATGCCAAATAAGGGCTATAATTGACTATTTATAGCCCCTATGTGGGCAGCCTACTGTTTGACCATAAATCTGCAAAGCATCTGTTTTGAGGCCACTGGGAGCGACATCCAAGAGGTTAGTGAGCAACGTGTTTCTTGTGAGCCACTGGTTGGGGATCACTGTTATAGAGTATTCAAGATTATCAACCCTGTCAAGCTCTGTCTAATACTTGCTACACGGAGTTCTCTGTGCTTCTGTCTGCATGCTTAAAGGGGAATTCAACCCCCTTGGCAGAAAACTCCTCCCCCGAGTAGGCACCCCTCCCTCTAACCCCCCTGGGCCAATGCCCTTAGCTTGTTACTTAACCTTCTTCTAGGTCCTCTCCAGCTGAGTTCACAGACGCCATCTTCCCCTGACCGGTCGTCTTCCTGGATCCATCGGCATCTTCTGGCACATGTGCAGTAGGAGTCATTTGCTGGTACGGATCTACTGCGCATGCACCAAAAGTCACAAACTTTCTGAAAAAAGAAATCGGAAAACTTTGTGACTTTCGGCACATTCGCAGTACATCCAGGAAGATGACAGAATCACACATTCTTAGCTAATTCCTATGTTTATTTCACCTTAATTTTTTATTTTTAATAGTTTTAAATTTGTCCATCTTGCAGTTTAAAATGTTAACTGGTTTTTGGATAAACCACATCAACCAGTGAGTCTACAATTTTATTTTTTATTACTTATCTCTCTATTCAAGCATTCTGCTATTCATTCTCCACTGTCTGGTTACCATAGCAACCAAATAGTTGCTGAAATTCCCAACTGAAGAGCCGGGGATCAAAAAGTGAAATAGGAACAGAATTACAAATTTTCTCCTTTTTTTAATGGCCCTTTTAAAAAAGCTGAAGCACCTCTTTAGTTATTTTTCTGAATACTATTGTCAATTGCCTAAATTGAACATATTTTCTGATAATCACTTCCTATCTATCAAACCACAGTCCTGTCTTGAGTTATGGCAGGAATTTCATATATAAACCCAGGAATAGAAAAAACAAAGAGAAAAACAAACAGGATCAGCTACCCTTGATCCAAAGGTTCATTAACATTACTGCACTGCTTCTGTGTTGTGACAGATTTTACAGTCAGTGATAGAGATAAGAAAGCTTAGCAGAGGCAATAAACTTGTTAAAATGTATAAATATTAATCAAAATATATTAATCCAATATACATATTAATCCAAGTCTCTAATGTGTCCATAAACTAAATGTTTAGAAACAAAATATTATAATGAAGGCAAATCATTTTGTATCACTTTAAATGCCTAAAATGCACTGCTTGCTTCACAGGGAAAACATTCCTCATTAGTTTTTCACTTGTAAAATAATATCTGATGGGATATCTATACAGCTCTTTAAAATACCAATAACCAGTTAAATTGTATCTTCATTCTGCAAGAGCAAGTAATACACACTTGTACTATCAGCAAATATCAGACCTAGTTACAATGCTTTTATGAGCTGACCTTGCAAGCTAATAAATCCATCTTGTATTTTTCCTCGGCTGCCAATTTACTGCATACAGGAAGCTAATCTTGTACAATAACTGCCTTCCGGTACTCTGCTTCTAAATGGAGCCAAATGGATTTTGTGGAGGCAGGGTTTCACAGCAGTTCCTGTATAAGTGTGCTAAGCACAGCTAAAAACAATAGATACTGTTTGCTGTTATTGACTTTGACAATGTAATTATGTCCTCATTTGGCTCCTTTATACCTTACAGAACAACGTTTTAAATTAAAGCGAATAATAATAATTGATCCTCCTAAGAAGTCATCTCTCTCTAAGGACTTTTTTTTGCAAAGTAGAGTCACTGCTGTATTGCCAAGAATAAAAAGGCAGTGTTAAATATTAATAATCAGATAATAAAAATAATCCTCTCTGGAAGTCAATAAATAACTGATTTAAGAATTGTAGTTTTTACAGGGGAATAAATGTCCCTATTAACTGATCAGGGTCATTCCAGTATCTTTACTGCATTAGTGATGTTTATATCCATTGATTCATGTGGCTGATAACGTTTGTCCATAGACATATGCACACATATTTTCCCTATTGGTCTGTAATAGTTGCCTGTGTGTGCATGTTTTCCCCATTTGGTCTGATGTTAGCTATAAATCATACCTTTAAATGCCCATTGTGCATCTCCAAAGGCACTGCCTGTCTGCCTGTTTCTCGAGAGAATATGAACCAACAAACAGTTAATTTCTGCATGAGTCTACGCTTTGCAAACTTACTGCAATAAAACTGCCTGCTTAGATAGAAGTTTCAGATGGATTATTTCTTTTTCCTTGTCCCACTTTGCTATTCTTACTTTAAACATTCAATTTCTTTCTGATATGATTTTTTATTCCTGTATAACTTGTTCTTGCTGAAACGACTGGACGTTCTGCTTCTTTTTCAGCATGCGCTACTTGTGACTTGCTCATAATGTACCCTTATTATGTTCCTCAATTCCCTCTGTTACAGTGTGGACCTTTTACTCTGTAACAAAAAGTTCAGTTCTGGAAGTGCACTGTACGAATAAGGGAGATTTAAATGGCATAACTATGCAATGATTTGAATCTGCATCTTCATCTGGTATTGGCATTTTGCTCTGGTGATTATATATATGAAATACAGTGCTCATTCACCTCCAGCAAAGTGAATTCACACTATTCAGTTATTGCTGAGATACAAGGCTCCCAGCACCCTCTGAAGGCTGCAGTGGGCACTGGTACTAGTAGTTTTTTTTCACATGAGACACACTGATACACAGTATAAAAATTCCATATGTGGTGCACTCCGGGCAGTATTCAGCTCATGCCTGGATGCTGTCTCGTACATCATGGATAATACTTCCCCCAAACAGACGCACTCCAGGACTTCATAATGCAGTGAAAATAAAGAAGATTTATTGTCAACGTTTTGGTCCTGTTTTGGACCTTGCTCAAGAATGTCTTGAGAAAGGTCCAAAACAGGACTGAAACATTGACATAAATCTTATTTATTTTCACTGTACTCCAGAACCACTAAAATCTGACCTTATATAAATAAGCCTCCATGTGCCAACAATGACGCCATGCAGAAAATGTTCAGTGTCAAATTCATCTCCCTTCCGTTACAATGGAATTATTGGCAGAAACTCTGCAGTTGTGTTAGTTGTGATTTGCATACAAAAATTCAGTTTACACACTGCCCTTATGGTAGAAAATGACTCATATCCTGATGAAGGGAGGTTGTACCCCCTGAAACGTTGATATTGGTGGCTAAATAAAAGGAAAAGGGGTTTCCCCCACTGCAGAAAAATAAGTGTGTGCGGATCCATGATTGTGGAATTGCTGTTGCTAGGGGACCTTGTCGGGTCGACGGATTACCAGCACCACTGGAGCAGTGAAAGTGAGTAGAAATCCGGGTGTGCAGTGTAAAAAATACCAGAAAATGACTCATGACATTCCCGTACTAAACTTTTTATGATCAAATACAAACTTCGCCAATGACTGGTTTGAACCTAAAAATTTCAAAACCTTTGTTTTCAAAAGCACATTCTTTAGAACAGATTTTTGCCCTAATGAACAATTCCTTGTGCTCAAACAAGTGAACTCTCAATAAATACTGATGTAAAGATCTCTGTCTTAGCAAATACTGGAATTTAACGAGAAAGATCTTTATTGAGTTGTCTGTATAAATATAATTGAAATGAATACCAGTAAGGTTGCTTACTCAATAAAGCTGAATGGTCCTGGGATTGAATCCCACCACATACAAGTTATGCTTCTGTGGCATTGTTAATAAACATTCCGAAGTATAGTAGCCCAATATGATGGTTACTGATATCCCAGGAGCTATCTATTTTATTTTCTTTATAAGCCTTTAGCCTGTGGTTAAGTATTTGAGCACTTACAAATCTTAATTGATTGTAAGTTACCTCAAATAAAAGAAACATCTTCCAGCTTTTCATCTATTCGGAAAGGAAACACCTATAAAATCACCATGCTGTAAGACAGATTAATAGCCAGCTATCATAGATACAGCACATTGCCTTTCTATATAATCATGCAGTGAACAATTCATCAGCCCTATAGGATAGAGATTGTGCCTGGTCAGTTTTCATAGAATCCAAAGAAGTGTGCTGAGAAAATCATGTAATCAAGAAACATTTTATTTAGTATTTACTAAAACTTGACTTTTTCTCACTATAGTTCAAAAAAATTCATCCAAACCCATTTCCCTTTACTTTACCATTAAAACTTCTTTGGAAAAAGATGCATCATGCATCGATTCCGATCATTCACCTTTTTTAAAATTGACGCCCCAAAAACCCGGTTTTATCCAATTGTCAATGTAACAGCTCAAATTTATTGGATTATCGAACAGCCCAAAATTATCAAGAATCGTGAAGGTAAAAAACATGTTCCAATTGTTAAAGGGACCATCTGCCATTGACTTTTATATGATTTTGACAGGTTTTAGCTGGAGTATTTTTGGATTCTGATTTTTAGCAGCTTCAGAGCATAATAAATCTACTAAGCTATGAATTGATAATTTTAGAGTTTTTCTAAAAATTCGAGTTTTTTCCATTTAAAAACTCAACCAGCAAAATTTGAGGTTTAAAAATAGGACCCTAAGCATGTCTTACGGGTCAGCAATGGTTTTAAACTTCCCTGCAGCAATTATTTTGTATGTATCCCTGGATAGGAGTAATCTGTTCAATTTTTAAATATGAACTGAATTAGTCTTGCTCTTTATTGAAGAAACCCACACAAGTTGATGGAGAAAAAACAAATTATTTGTAGACTGGCTGGAATTGATTCTAAGGGGCAAATTCACCAAGTTCCGAAAATTTGCTAGCGTTGGCTTCAGTAGCGTTCGCGGCACTTCGCCAGACGAATTTTTGCCAGCGCTACTCAAATTTACTAAAGTGCGAAGTTACGATCAGGTCGGCGAACAGTAGCGTAGTTGCGCAAGTGTTGCTTCGCCAGACAAAGTGCAGTTACGCTAGCGATGCCTAATTTGCATACGGCAGGAACTTAAGCGTATAATAGAAGTATATGTTACAGCCACTACATTCCACTACACAAGCCCAGGAAACCTTTAATAAATTAAATAAAGTTGTCCTATTCCCTTACATGTGCCCCTATATAGTTGTGTTGCCATATGTTAGGAAATGCAAGGGGGAAGGCGAGTAACCCCCCCAAAAAAACGATCTTTTTCAGACTATCATCCTCCAATGGTAAAACACGCCAGCATTATTTTTGGACTTAGAAAAATTTGACATTTTTTTTTTCAACCTCCTATCTATTGTATTGAACTTCGTCTGGTCTGACCAGGCGAAGTAAAGTCTAACGTAAGTCGTAACGTTCAGGAAAAAGTTGATCTTAGTGAATTTGCATAATTACGATCCTTCGTCAGTGCGCAACTTCGCCTGGCGTAAGGGTGAGAAGTTGCGCAAGTCTATCTACATCACTAGCGAAAATTGGCCAGAGTCGGTGTTAGTGAATTTGCAAAGTTACGAAATGACTTCACGCTGGCGAATTAGCACTAGCGTCAGACGAATTTGGGCCTAAGACCCTAGTAAACTAAACTACTCATCCACTATACTACCCACTTAAATAAAAATGTTTGAAAAACTCTTCTGATATGCTTCAAAGAACAACTGATTAATGGATTGGGAGTATTGTAGGAGGCTTTTGTGAAGAAGTTTCTTACTTTCCTTATAAGAAAAAAGATCTACATCAGTGGCAGGGATGACTGGTTACAATGAATGCTATCAAGTGGAAGATAAACCACACGTGTACATTGGGTGTATGTTCCTAATGAATAGAGGTTTATGGAAATGATTCCCTGATGAAAAGGCCATTAGTGCCTAAACAATGAAAATCTCTTATTATCTGTAAATTGTCATGCAAATACAAGACATTGGAAGAAATAGCAGCAGAGTTTCAAATAAGCCTACATGTGAAAGAAGCTGATATCAAATTACAGCTTGATAGTAAGGAGGTAATTTCAGGTCACAGCAAACCTGCATTAACAGATCAATAATTTGATGATCACATTTCAACCATCTAATCTAGATCCTTTCAGGGGAAGTTCAAAGAATAAGACCATTTAAAGTATAGATTTGCGTTATAGTTTAAAAAAAAAAAAAAAAAAGGTATCCAAGGGCACCAAACTTGTTCTGCAATGATAGTTTTGTTTTATGCCCAATAATTGTTCCTCGTTAACATATTGCAAGTTTAAATATGGGAGAAAATGTTAATGGAATTTCATCTTGTGTAGTATTATGATAAAAAAACACATGTATGATAGCAACACATGTATTGCACTGGTTTATTTCTACCCATAGGTTAAAAAACCTTAACATGTATGTCATTAAAGGACCTTTATATCATGACATAACAGACCTGTGCTAAACAACAATGGAATAGTTTAATGGAATCTTTCTGTAGAGGCTGTACAAAAACTGCTATGGAGATATCTATTTGTAAATGTTTGTCAACTTTAAGCATCACTGCATTGGACCTCAGAGCACACCCACCGTCAAGCCCCAATGAGCATGCACAGGAAGTGACAAACGGTAGTGTGCGTATGTAGTAGGAAGTGGCTTCATACATATGCATTATGTCAATTTCTACCATGCACACGTGCCATGGTCCCCCAGGTAGAGAATATAAGCCACTCCCTTAAAGCCGATGCCCTAGGCATAGGCCCTCGGGTACCTATATATGAATACAGTCCTGACTTTAGGGTGGCACTGATCATTGCAGTGTTCTTAGCTCTCTGTGAGGGCTCCACTGCTATTAAATTACATATATACATTAGCACTAAAAGCTGAGCAGGTAACACCTCCATAAAAACTTCAGGGGGAAAATAAATTTAAAAATATTATGTATACCTCTCTTATAACAATAACAATGACCAATGATAACACTGTGATTTCAGTTTCTAAAACAGACTGTGGTTTAATACAAAATAGAAAAATGTCATCACAATTTTGACACCTGATCACATCACCTGATCTCTTGGCTTTTATTGTGCAAGTCCAACAGCTGCACCATGGATGCAAAATCTTTTATTTTTACTTCCCTGCAGGCTTTCACATTACAACCAGTCAGCTGACAAGCCATGGGCACAGATAAACACATCTGATCAAGGTATCAGTTAATACATTGTTATATATAAAACATGTTGTTATACTTATATGAAAATCATCTTATCATCTTTGACATTTAACAGACATAGCCACAACAATTAAAGATTAAACATTTACCTTTTTGTTGTAGTTTAAAGGAGCTGGTTTTTCAAATACTGAACTCATTCATCAGACTGTCAGAAAAATGTTTAATGTATTTATACAATTATGAAATGTGATACCTTTGTCAATTCATCAGAAATATTTTGGCTGTAGAGCACCATTCTGTTCTATGGAGTTGCGGTGTTCAGATTTGCCCAGCTCTTTCTTTCTTACTAAACTTACTGTATATTGATTATAGCTCTGTCACTGAAATCAATGTTTCCAAATAATCTGATACACTATCCATGGGGTATTTTTATTTTTTTTTAAATAATACTTGCCTTGGGAAATAACGTTGGCTCTAGAATAATGAGTAAAGTATGGACAACACTTTTAAACATGTCTTCCATGTGTGATATTTTAATAAAATACCTCCTTTTACACATAGTAATTAGTGATGGGCGAATTTATTCGCCAGGGGCGAATTCGCAGCGAATTCCCGTGGTTCGGCGCTGGCGAATAAACTTGCAAAATTCGCCTGGCGAAAATTCACCAAAAAACCAAGTCGCGTGTCTTTGACGCAGCGAAAGCGACGCGCAAAGAAAACGACGCAACGCGCGTCAAAAATGATGCGACGTGTCAAAAACTTGCTGCGACTTGTTTCGCAAATTTTTTCGCCAATTTGCGAATTTCACTGGAAATTCGTGAATTTTTCAGCGAAGCGAAACTGGGTAGATTCGCCCATTACTAATAGTAATAAAAAGTAATGTAATGAGCTGAAAAGTTGCTGTCATATTATTAATTGCATTAACCCTGCCATGTTATCCATATGAAAACGGACACATTTATTGTCCAAATAAACCCAACACCATGTGGAAACAACTCCAAGCAAGTTAGTTTATACATTAAACCAGCCTCCACCCATTTATCTGTCCATTTCCATTAGGGATGCACTGAATCCACTATTTTGGATTTGGCCAAACCCCCGAATGGGGAAAATTAATTAAGGGTGGGAAGGGGAAAAAATTTTACTTCCTTGTTTTGTGGCAAAAAAGTCATTTGAGTTCCCTCCCTGGCCCTAATTTGCATATGCAAATTAGGATTCGGATTCGGTTCGGCCAGGAAGAAGGATTCTGCTGAATCCTGCTTAAAAAGGCCGAATCCCGAACCGAATCCTGGATTCGGTGCATCCCTAATTTCCATACACAATTAAGCACCTCACCACAATGAGTGAGCATATCTTTTCAGTTTATTATGTTGGCATAATATAATATCCCCAAAAATATCCCATGCTTTGAAATCGGATTTCTTTTGTCTGTACAACTGTATCCATTGGTTAGGACAAAGTTAGCCTCCTGCAATGGCATAGTCTCATTTAAAAAATAAATTTGCCTTGAAGGGAGTGAAGCTGTTTTAAAGTTATCCTTTTAGTCCTCGCAAAAGCATCCTATTCACTTTCTCTTTTTCCTCTGCATTGTCTACACCAGGCAAAACCTTTGAAATAATGGATAATATAGAAAATAATCTTCTTTGCATATAACCCATTAAATGAAGCTACTAACTATTAGGGATTAAAATGGCCAACAATAACATAATATCTTATGATGTAGATGGTAGAGACAAAAAAAGATTCATTATTGGCCTGTATTCACAACCTGTATATTTTTAGGCACTGTAACATTTTTTTCTAGACTCACCAGCATCAATACAATGGTATAATTTAATTTATCTTATAAGTTTTTGTTTTTTTAAAGCACCTATATAGCAGGTGTTTGGCACCTTTGGAATTACTATCCGTTTACACTGCCAACAATAACTTTCTGCCAAACAGCTTAGATAAATCTTTTCTATCTTCTCACGGCAGCAGTTCCTCCTCATCACTTTGAATGTATGTAAACACCATCTTCTAATTATTGCAAATGGCTACTTCCTACTTTGTGGAAAAAGTGTGTGGAAGGTCATTTTCTGTTTCTGCACAACTATGGAGCTGTGCACAAAGTAAGGTCCATACAGAATTGGTTGCCAGCTGCGAGACAGGCTTCATCTCCAGCATCAACGGGCAAACTCACTAATGCTCATGTTGCTGAAAAGAAGCACTAACACTGTTCCAAAATCTAAGGCAAAGTCTTCACAAATTAGTAGAGAATAGTACAGCCCTAAATGGAAAACCAACTATTGTACAGTACAAACAACAAGACTATTCACTTACTATTCAGTCACAACCATGCTGTATTCTATGTATCTAGAACAAAGAAATCCAAGCAAATGTGTCCTTTCCAACCATGTAAATGACAAAGCTGTTTCAATCAGTGACTGTACCAAGTACAGAAAGCTTTGCAATATTAAAACAAATATTTTATTATTGTGCTGTTTTATATGTATTTTGTCTTGTTATTTAGATCATCTCCTAATTACTTTTCATATTTTCTTTGAACTCATCCAGACTTAATTTGTTTCAGAGAGTAATATATAAATAAAAGTTATATTTTTTCAGAAGTTGTTGTGTTGGGAACAATCACATTATTTTGCAGATAAAGTGTATGAAGAAGCTGTGACTGTTATTGTTGACTAAGGGGCAAATTTACTATTATTCACCCAAAAATCCCTCAAATCTGTTCGAAATTCGATAAGCATTCGACTATTGAATAGTTTTAGGCAATTTTTTCCTCGATATTCGATTTCTCGATGAAATCGTACGATCGAATACCGATCGTTCGATTTCACGAAAAAATCATAAAATGTCCTTTGAGTGCTTGAAAAATTTGTACGATTCGAACGATCGAGGCATTCAATCGTACAAATGGTATTCGAGCAGGTGTTTGATAAAGAAGCCTATGGGGGGATTCCCATAGGCTTCTATTGCAATTCGATAGGTTCAATCTGGCATAGGCAGTTGAATAAAATTTTAAAGTTAAAGTCCTTCGACCATCGAATGTTCGAATATCCGATCATTCGATCTATTCGATGATTCGAATTTTGTGTATTTGATGATCGAAGTGGCCAAATTTGCATATTTGAGCCTCCGAAAAAATTGTATGATCGGAATTCGATCGATTCATGGGAATTTTGTAAATTTGCCCCTTAGTTTTATATTTATCTATTCAGTTGGCAGGGCCATTTTAAAATCTTGGCATACCCTCCTCCTCACCCTGCATCACAATTCATCTGTGATCTCATCAAAAATATAGTATGACTAGACTTGTTAGAAGCATTAGTGATGAAATGGAAATTTGGACAGTATTACCTTATTCACAGTTGCCCAAGAAGAATATGGTCAACTTTTCCTCTCTTCAACTTTGTGGAATTGGCAGTAAAAAAAATGATGGATCCGTGTTCTAAATCTTTCCCCTACTTATTTCACACAGAAAAAATTGCAGGACAGAGGTCATCTTATTTGCTATGGGGGAGACAAAGGAGGGTAGGCTGGTGGGGCCTTTGAGGACTGGAGCCGGATTCAAGTGCAGACAGAAAGATGGATTACCGAAGGTGAGGAAAAATGGATATCAGTGAGAGAGACTACTGGGAAAGTATGAACATTACCCCATTTATTAAAGTGGTCCTACCTGTGGGTATCAAATCAAATATTAACTCCTGAGTGCCCCATTACTAATAGCATTTTCTTTGCAAGAAATGACATGTGCTTCAAAACAAATAGGTTGAAGACTATGTTAAAGTGGTCTATATGGAGCAAGAAGATTTTGTAATCTATCCAAGGCTACAGTATATAGAGGATATTGAGCTTGGGTCTAGTCACTTAAATGAGGAGTATCCCTTTGATATGTGTTAATGGAAATTAGGAAATTAAGTCCTTGCTATACTAAGCTTATGATTTTAACACTAGTATAAGTAATACGGGCTGGTATGATTCATGCAGTTGGTACAATTAGTTTGCATCAGAATAGTTACATGTTTATATATGTACATTACATATTTAATAAGATAAGCCTGTGTTATATAATGTTTTGAGCACAAGAAACTTGCTAATCTCAGAATGAGAAGTCCTTTCCATCATACCATGCTTAAATTTAGAAACATGCAGCTGGTGTGGTTACAGTCTGTTTTTACAGTCACACATTGCTTGTATCTAACATTTTCATGTCCTTTGATTATGTTTTTATTGCTACAAGCTACTGGGCAGGTCCGGAATTAAATATAGGAATTAAAATAGGCCCTGGCATTTCAGGTACACAGAGGCCCAATCAGCCCACACAGAGACTCAAACAGCCCCCCACCAGCTCACTAAATACTGACTTTCTATGGGACCTTATAGCAGCCACTCTGGCATTGGCCAGAACCAACTCCGGGCCTGCTACTGGGAATATTCATCATACAGTATATCTTGTGTTTTGCCACAGGTAACCTTTGGTCTACTCATTAACTTTAACTGTTGTCTGTCCTTCCTGACCTTCTGTTCATGGAGTTTGTCTGATTACTGCATGAAGTCTGTTCCAGAGTTTTTTAAGGGTTTTTTTTTAAGCTCCTCCATTCTCTGTTTTGGATCAGAGGTCAGATATACATTGATTTAGCTCATTGACTTAGTGTCAAATTTAGTGACAGCTGCAGATCTTATTCTTTGTCTGCTGATTCTGTTTTGTAAGTCTGGCTCCTGTTTTTGAATTCTAACAAATATGTATGTTACTATACATGATCCTAGATTTGTCATTGCACAAAACAAACTACATTCACAGCTACCATGTTTACTCAGTAAAATAATGAAGGAACCTAAAATCGAGTGAACTTTTAATATTTCTGAGTATAAACATTCAGCATTATTTTTCTATTTTTTCATCATTTTATGGTAGACACTTGTGTTCTTACTTCCAATACACATTTCAGAGTAAGCAATCTTCACAAGTTGGTAATTTTCCATGCACTTATTCTTTGGATTGGTCACCTCTATAACATTCCAACTCTATAATACATTTTTAGAAAATGTTACAAAGCTGTCGCATACTAGTTCTTACCAAAGAAGCAATATAGATTTCATACATTGTAAAATAACCAACTTAAAGTATAGTGACAAAGTTAACCATAGCCAATCATTGATTAGCTTTGTGCAGATATCTGCAGGAATACATTGAAAGCAAACATTTGTTTGCCAAATGGTACTAATCTAGTGTACATTTAGCCGTTGTGACTCTTACTATCACACTTAACCATGGTTTCTATGTTTATACATATACATTGCTTTTTAAACATGCTTTCCATTTGTATGTGCAGTACCCTGTTTTACCGAGGTTTCATTTTAGGCAATCAAATTTCTGGTCTGACTGATATTTTTACCTCGGAAAACCCATGTTGACTATTAACAACCACAGGGGTTTCTCAAGCAGAATGATCTCAAGCATTTTATAATTTCCCAAAGGGCTCCTGTTGTGTTTATAATCCAATTTGAATATGTCAGAATGGCTCTGGCATGGAATTATTTGGGGTGTGGCTGTAAATAGCACTTTCCATAGCAGGGACAATTGCCTAGTTTTTATGCAGTACAGCTGTACTGAGATGCAAAATCTGTGCCAGCATAGCAATTCAATTATATTAAGAACAACTTTGCTGAAATATTGGAGCGTATAGTGTATCAGTCTTATCTGATACTCTGTTAGTTGATATATTTTCGAAAGGCTGGTTTTATGTAAATGGTATGCATCAGCAAAAGAATTTATGTTTTTCTTAGAGTAGTACCACTTCCTTCACTGGTCTGAACTCAGAAACTGAGCCTTAACTGCAGTATTGTCTTTTGTGTGAGGATTATTATTTACAGTTTTTGCTTTAGGCTGTGGCCACATATGAAACTAGGTCACAGAGAAAAAGAGAGAGAGTGAAGAAAAAAGAGAGATGAATAAACCATCCCATACAGTACTTGTTATATATTTGCAAAATCTCCTTTAGAATTATCCTGCATGAGACGTAATAGCTGCACATATCAAGAATGCAGTCAAAGTTGAACTAAGGACATGAAGGCAGCCTGAATTTAATTACCCCTTTTATTGCACTGAAATCTGTTTTGGTTTTCTGAATCTCTAGGGAATTAAATAGTGTTTTAGCCCTTCAGCCTGCTGGTTCTGAGCCAGCTCAAGCACTATGGTAGAGGATTTACACTATACAGTATATTTTTTAACCTTTATAACTATGCTTGGCTCAGGAACTTAAATATCCAGGAAGATTCCTATGGGGATATAGTTAAACATGTCACTAATCATATCCAGCAATCGAAATCCGGGATGACCGCCAACAGAGCATTATAACATTTTATGTATCATTACAGTAACAGATATACAAATGCTATGGATACAGATGGCTACCTCAGAAATCTTATGTATGTATTAAATTAATAGCTATTCAATGAAGTGTAACACTTTCAGTACTATAATGCCTGATACAGCTATATCAGAAGATTAGGGGAAATAAACAGTAACTAAAATGTAGGGGAAGTGTGGAAAAAGTCCATTTAGCTCCAAGCCCAGCTGGGCGGCATGCCACCCCTAATTTTTTGCCGCCCTAGGCCCGGGCCTATGTGGCCTTGCAACAAAACCTGTTTAGCTCACTAAATAATGCCAGTCCTTGGTTCACTGATCATGATATGCGGGACACTATCAGATACCATTTAGCCATTTTCTATTTTAGTGAGATTAGCAATCAACAGTACAACATGCATCAATTATCTTTAAAATATTTCAATTATACCGAGATGCATTTCATACAGTTCAAATGTTCATATTCTGGAATGGTGTCTCTATATTGTGTAATATGTACCTGGAATTAGATCTCATTTATACATCTCTTTTCATAACTCCCAAGAAAAGGATTATGTTCAAATGCACCATAAAACCACCAGTACCAAAAAAGGGGATACTGAGCACTTTCCAACAAACTCCCAATACTCCGACACACAGATTTAATTCATTTAACATGCCATCCTGATACCCAGAAGACTTCTCTTATCATTTCTGTAATATTAGTTCATACTCACATACAGTTTTTACATGTGATAATGCTTTACATTAATAAGATTCTGAATTGCATGGCTGATTCAAAATGAAATTATTTACAACTAGAAATATTATTTTATATGTTATTTGTTTATATTTTGGTTTCCATAACAATGACAGATCAGCTTTTTGCTATTTACTTAAATGGACAGTAATTGGGCTCAGCATTCATTATTTAACCTGTCTAGGAAGCATTTGCAGCAGTGAATGATTGCAGTTATGCCCACTTGCTCCAGGCCTATTTGTAAATTTGTAAGTAATGGCACACCAGATGTTTATAACTGCCTATGCCATCTGACACTGACTTGAATTCCAATTAACAACTCTTGTACAGGCAGACTTTGGCCCATTAATGCTACTCATAAACCATTAACCAAGTCATTGTTGGTATGGCGTGGCATTAGCCCAAGGCCCTGGTGTTAAACTTGTGAAATCTGAGTGAAAAACCATGAGTCAATGATGTACGGCTATGGAGGAGATAATTCATAGTAACATAATAACATAGTAAGTTTGGTTGAAAAAAAGACACATAACCATCAAGTTCAACCTTTTAAGCCAATGTACTGTATAAACTGCCTTACTGCTAGGATGGAAAAAAAACCCCATCAGAAGTCTGTTCATTTTGCCTCAGAGGGGGGGAAAATTCTTTCCCAACTCCAAGATGGCAATAGGACTAGTCCCTGGATCAACGTTCTCTTGCTAAAAAGCCATACAACCCCTTCTTAAAGCTATCTAATGTATCAGCCAATACAACTTTTACAGGGATAGAATTATACCTCTTCAAAATTCTCACTGTAAAAAAATCCTTCCAATATTTAGCTGTAACCTTCTTCTTCTAATCTGAAAGGGTGCCCACTTGTCGACTGGAAGGCCCTAGTAGTAAATAAAGCATTAGAGAGATGATTGCATGATCCCTTATATATTTAAACATAGTTATCATATCACCCCTAAAGTGCTTCTTCTGCAGCGTGAACAACCCCAACTTGGCCGTCCTGTCTTCATAGCTGAGATTTTCCATACCTTTTACCAACTTAGTTGCCCTTCTCTAATAGAGACCCTCTCTAATTTAATAATGTCCCATTTGAGCACTGGACGCCAAAACTTTACAGAGTATTCTAGATGGGTCCTTACCAGTGCTCTTTATAGTGGAAGAATGCCCCCATCCTCCTGCGAATCTATGTCCCTTTTAATACAGACCTTGTTTGCCCTTGCAACTGTTGACTGGCATTGCTTACTACAGCCAAGTTTCTTATCTACGAAGACTCCAAGGTCATTTTCCATTATGGATTTGCATAGTGCAGGCCCATTAAGGATATAAATGGCTTGCATATTTTTACATCCCAGTTACATGACTTTACATTTATCAACATTGAATCTCATCTGTCACTTAGATGCCCAGATGGCCAATTTGTCAAGGTGCTGCTGAAAGGATGCCACATCCTTGATGGAATTAATTGGGCCGCATAGGTTTTTGTCTTCTACAATCATGGATACATTGCTTACTTACTTACTTACATACCCTCCCCTAAGTCATTAATGAACAAGTTAAATAACAATGGACCCAATACTGAGCCCTGAGGGACCCCACTAAGAACCTTACTCTAAGTAGAGAATGTACCATTAACAACCACCCCCTGTACCTGTTCCTGTAACCAGCTTCCTATCCATGTGCAAACTTCGTAATTAAGCCGAATACTAGAATCTAGCCCATCTAGAATCCAAATACTTTAGATCTACTGCCCCCCTTCTGTTCAGCATCTTACTTCCCTCATCATAAAAAGCAATCAAATTTGTCTGACATGACCTATCCTTCATAAAGCCATGCTGACTGCTGCTCATAATGCCATTCACCAAGATAACATGTGATCCCTTAAAAACCTTCAAATGATTTGCCCGCAAAAGATTTCAAACTTACTGGCCTCTAATTGCCAGGCTGAAATTGTAATCCATTTTTAAATATAGGAATTACATCATCTTTCCTCCAATCTATAGGTGCCATACCAAATGAAAGAAAGTCTGAGAAAATCACAAAAAGAGGCCAGTCTGAAACTGATCTAAGCTCTCTTAACACCCAAGGGTGTATTACATCTAGCCCTGGTGCCTTGTTTACATTCATTTTTAGTAAAGCTTTATGAACCATATCCTGAGCCAACCACTGGCTAATCTGAGGTGAGCCAGTGTGACTATAAGGTGTATCTTGGAACTCTGACTGCTTAATTGTATATACTGAAGAAAAGAACTGATTTAGCACATTTGCTTTTTAAGTATCCATTACAACTACAGTATTATGGAACCATTATTTAAATGAGCCACACTCAACTTGCATTTTTACTAAATAAATATACTTAAAACATTTTGTGTTAGACTCAGCCTCTGCTGCAATAAGCTCCGCATTTTCTATTTTTGCCTGCTGGATTGTTGTTTTACAAATATTATTATAGTGTTTATCTTCATTAAATGCAGTTTCTGTCCACACAGACTTGTAGTCTTTAAATGCCATTCCCTTCTTTCCTATTAATGTCTTTACTTCTATATTAAGCCACATAGGGTCTTCCACAGATTCCCTTATTGCACCCTCCCCCTCCCATGCCTAGTTTAAAATCTTTTTCAGCCCCTTAATTATCTTCTCCCTTAAAGCAGTTGCATCATCATCATTGAGGTGCCGCCCTTCCCTGCCAAAGAATTTAGAAATTAGGCTAGTTCTCCAAAAACCCCAAACCCTCTGTAATGCCTGCCGTCAAGCGTCGGCGCATAAATACTGGCGCACGTCAAGTCGGACGCCCATGCTGTAATGGATGGCCTAAGGCCCCATCACCTTGAAAATGTCTGATCTTGGAAGCTAAGCAGGGCCAGGCCTGGTTAGTACCTGAATGGGAGACTGCCTGGGAATACCTGGTGTTGTAGGTTTTTTTATGCCAGTATATTTAGGTGTTATGACATCTAATTTGGGCGCCTAGCTTCCTATTGGTTCCTGATGTGTCTGTCCATCCTCAGCCTGATCCTGATTGGTTCCTGGTCCCTTAAATACCTTCCTCTTCCTCCTCACATTGCCCAAGCTGGCTTCTGTGTCCACAGTTCCTGCTCAAGCCTTGCCTGACATCTGATTCCTGGTTTTCGACTCCTGGCCTGTTTATTGACCTCTGATCCTCTGCCGCCTGCACCGACTCTTTTGACTGTTTTGACTTTGCTTCTGTTTTAATCCTTGACGGTACCTCGATCTTGGCTATTACCTGCTCCTTTGCCTTCTCCGCCACAGAAAGCCCGGGGCCCCAAAAGGGCGTCGTCATCCGTGTCCACAAGTCTTCCTTGCACCAGTGGCTCTCCTTTGGGATCCAAGCTATCCATAGGATTCAAGGTAACAGACTGTTACACCCTCCTCCCTCCCTTGATATGTTTCTTCTGTCCTTTGTTCATCAGATGTTTTTCCAGTAGCTGACAAAAACATTCAAAGCATGCTGATATGGTTTAGAACCACTAACAGGGGCAAAGGACAAAGTACAAACAGTTGCGTGTATTAACAATGTACATCCTAAGGGGTATGATTCTGCACCACTTACTTTTGCACCTTCCAGAGCCATAATAAATAAGGCACTCATTGGAGTAAACCTAATTGGAGGAAACCAAATGTACTCTAGACAAAAGTATCTTATTTCCAAGACTGTGGGAGAGGCTCTAGGCTTCAAGAATGGGGAGCTAAGCGCTTTGCACTGCCACACAGTGCTGCCTAATGCAATGGACCTTAGTATTCTCTTTATACTCACCTAGAGGATGCACCCTAAAGCAGCCACCAGAGGCACATGGGCATGTACCCTCCATTGTCTATATAGAAATATGGCCTTGCATCTTACTGCAATGCAGCCTGCATTTGACAATGCTATATTCACATGGGGTGAGTGATGAGCTATCAGTGTAGCAACCCATGATGGAAAGTGGGCATTAAGTACAGGGCTACCTTTAGCATTGCTGCTCTCTGCACCTTTGCAAGGTTTTAAATCTGGAGCAAGATGCAGAGGGCAGCCATTTATGTACATTGTGTGCCCCTAATACATGAGTCTGTTACCCCTAAAATTACCCCTAAAGTTTGCTATATCTGTACAGGTATTGGATTTATTATCCAGAAGCCCATAACTTATGAAATGTTGCACCACTGCTTTTAGCCTTTGAGTGATGTTTAAAAAAACAATATATTTAGAAGTAAGGATACCTTGCTTTTTATATTGATCAGTGCAGGGTTCTTTTGCTTTCACTAGTGCAACATCCATACCTGCATAATGCTTCTATGTAGCATTAACAAACATATGTGACAACAACATTTGGGCTTAATGGCTAGCTCAGAATTTAGAAGAAACTTAAGACAGGTACAGAAATGATGGAGACTCAATGAAATAAACATGACACATTGCATAGAATATGTGCACTTTTTACTACCATTAGTAAGTGAGTTAATTATTAACTGATATTAATTAACAACTCAAATACATTTTGGTAACAAAACCATTGTATCAATGTTCATTTTTAAATATATCATGGTGTACTAAATTACCAAAGTTATAAATAGCCATGTTCCATTAAGAGATTATAAACTTACAGTATACAATAAAGAAAGGGTTAGCATTCCTCTAATAATAGAACAATCCCTTATGCACCCACATTAGAAACACTAGAACGCTCAGTATGTAAAAAGAATTACAGTAAAAGGAAAGGAAATGTAAAAATCAATGTAATGTTATTCCAGTCCTGTAAAAATAAATAACAGTATATGCATGAAAACATACAATAATGGGTCATTTCCTCATATCATATATGCTTTTTTTGCTTTGCTCTAAAATAACTTGAGTTGTATCTTGATATGTATATATTGTTGAGATCAACAAGTCTCCAAAGAAAGAATAAAAAACTCACGATTAGTCATGAATGAAAGATAGGAGCTAATGAATCAGCACTAATTACGGTCTTCCTCATTAACCTAAATGCAAATAAGCTCATAAATTTTGTCAGATTTATGACTACCAAACTCATTACTGCCCAAAGGAATCATATATTTTAAATATTTATAACTTTATTTTGTATGTTTTATATTCCACTGAGATAGAGCGAGCTGAAGACCAGCCGAGAGCTGCCAGTCTCCAGTTCTGCTATGCAAAGGGTAAAATGTAAACACTTGCAGGCAGACTGTGAGCCAATAAATAATCACATTTCCATTACATCTTCGGGAACAATGCTCCCTAGGGGGTTTTCTATACCCCAGGATTTCTGGATAGTTTTTAGAAAATCACAAGGTTCTTGCACAGAGTTATTGGATATTGTTATTGCTTACTATAGCTAAGGGTTTGGTTAAAATGAAAAACTTCAGATTTTGCTGTTTTTTTCTAGATGCCTGATTTATGTTGCAGTCACCCAGTGCATGGCAAATTAGTCAAGGCTCCAGCAGTTCAAAATATATTTTGGTGTTCTGTTTAATTTGCTTGTGTTATTCCATGGCGCCGTGGGAATCTGTTCCTGAACTCAGCTATTTTGTTTTTACAATATGTGTTTGACGGTTCCTAAGGCCTACTCAGAGGAACAAACTGTATATACTTGTGCTAACTACAGCCTTCAAAATGTTTGCTGATGTGGTATGCCTGATTTATCTGCTGGTGTGGGTGATGCCTGTCACTCCAAGGCTCTCTGATCAGGGATAACAATCTGTTATAATATATTGGTGCTGAAAACAAGGTGGATGTATAAACTGTATCTCACATACAGTATATGACTCTATATGGCCATTCGGACCACAGTCCTCATAAGCCACGCATGCTGCCTTCTGTTTTTCTTCAGAATATGTGTAAAACTGAAGACCCTAAAAGCTATAACAAAAGCATCTGGTTCATTACTTGCTTACAGCAATATTGGATTGCTAGTTTTTGTTATCATATTTTTAGTTAATTTGTTAGTGAAATTGAGCTATATGTTATATACATATATACAGTATATGGTATATTTTTGCCTAACCCCATCTAGACAGATAGGTGAATGTGCAACCATTTCAAATTAACTTAGGGGCCGATTTACTAAACTGTGACTTTTTCGGGACAGGCCTTTTGTTGCCCAAAAACCCTGAAAAGTCACGGAAAAATAGCATGACTTTTCCAGGATTTATTATGCGACAAAACTGCCAATCCGAAAAATACTCCAGCTAAAACCAGTCAAAATAATTTATAAGTAATTGGCAGATGTCCCTTTGACAACTAGAAGCTTGGCAGTTTTTGAGGTATTGGGTGTTTTTGATGCTGGCTTTTGTGCGACAAGTCACGGTTTTCAAATTGTTGCTATTATTGTTCTATCTGCAGCCAGCTGAAAAAAGACAATTCCTGATTAGTTGCTATGGGTATGCATATGGGCAACTTGCTCAGTGTCGATAAATGACCCCCACTTAGTCTTTCTATGATGGCAAAAGTGATATCACAAGTACTTACCTACGGCCCAGCCCACTGCCTACTCCCATCATATTATTGAATTGTAGCCTGTTCTTCACTTGAGTAGGCTGCATGAGACAGAGTCATAGGGGGGAATTCACAAAAGTGTCGGTAAAATAAATAACCCAGAAGTGGCGGTCGACAAATTTGTAAAATGTCTTACAAACGGCAAATTCACAAAGGCAGATGTTACCATCTCTGAATGTCTCGTAAGTCCGACAATTTTCTAAAATGTCGTATATCTTTTCATCGTACAGACGACATTTTACACGACTTTTTAAAGACATTTTAAAAGACAATTTGACCGACATTTTCATTTTTGAGAGCCTAATGTGTCGGAAAAATTGTCTGCAAAAAAAAAATTAGTTTACGATTAATTCATAAAAATGTCGGGGAAAGTGGTGCAGAAAAAACCACGCCCACTTTTCACTACACTTTTTCAAAAGTGTCGTATATGTCGGAAAATTGGCGGGGAAATGCTCTGTGAATTTGTTGTCTGTTGCTACGACATTTTAAAGACATTTTAAAGACATTTTTTCCTTCCCGACACTTTTGTGAATTCCCCCCATAGTGTTTGACATCATAGGTTGGAGAAATGTAAAGTAATACTTAAGCATATGTGGAAGTAAGGAAGAGCAATGAGGTAAATAAGTACAAGAGGTCTAAAAATAATGATCTCCTAAATTTTTGATCCTGATGCTCTTGCCCCATTATTGTACTCTCCCCAGTATATACATTCTAGAAGAAACCTTTCTCATGAAATTCTCTGTAATGCTTAAAACAAATTACCACCCATGCTTAGTGCTTCCTGCTATATTTTTGGCAGTAAATACAGGAGGAAGTACATAACAAGAAACAACGTACTCTGTCACAAAAGCATACGCATAATAAAAAATTCTGTGTTGCTTTATGTGCATCAGCACAGTGCTCTGTATGTTCTGGGGGCCACTGGTTTTTTTTCCTGACACCAAAATGAATAAAATTCTATAAGGTTTTCATGAACCAAATTCTTTAATTTTAAATTGTGGCTTTCTTTCTTTCCATCTTCCATTCATCATAATTATACAAATGACAACATAACTCTCTTCATAGGATTTTTTATTAGCTTAGAGGCCATTAGGCAGGTGCAGTTCCCTTCTGTATTACCCCACATTAACATATTTATCAAAACACTGGCAAGGAAGAAAGGTGGAACAATTATTTCACATCTGCCCTAAGGGCACCATGCCTACCTGGGAACAAATACAAAACACTTTTATGTTGCCAATCACTGAACGTTTCAAATATCAGCAAGTCGACAGCTTTGCAAGAAGAACCTTTAACCGACCTGCAGGGGCTCCAATATTCATGGAATTTGAAAAGCTATGCTGTCACTCGTTACCACCTCTTAGGAAAATCTCCACTATCTAACTAAACTTAAAACTTAATTATTGATTGTAAACTGTAGCTATGTTCTTTCCTAGGTTATTCACAAAAGCATTAACTATTCCCACTATGCCTGATATTCTTCCTTTCCTTCTCCCCTCTTTCTTCTCTTCCCTTCCCCTTACCCACCCCTGACGAACGTACAGACAGTGGACAGTGGGGTCATTTATAAAGTTTGCGCAGCGCATAATTGTTCGCAAATGGTAGTTTTGCCCATGCTTTTTCCTGAACGCTACAATGTTGTACTACTGTGCCCTTTTTTTGCGAATTCGCATTGTGAATAAATCTTCGCAAACAAGACTGGTCTTTGCGTGAGTACAGACACTTTGCAAGGTTGTTTTGCACAAAAATAGCATTAACAGTAACTTAAATTCGCAATTTGCGAAACAGTTTTGCGAATATTTTCTCCGCCACCAAAGTTGTGGCGCACAGTGTTCGCAATTTGTGATTTTTGCCATATTTAAAAAGCTCCTATAGACCTTCGCAATGTGAAAAACAGATTTGCAAATCTGTTTGCACACTCTTATTCAGCTTTATAAATATAATCAGGCGCAGGGCAAATATATTCACTCTGCGAACCAATATGCCCTGCGCGAAGTTAATAAATGACCCCCAGTGAGTTTTATTTATTGGTTTGCAAAGATGTATTTTCTCCAAGGGAGCGCACGGATATGGTTAAATTCGATATTGTACAATATCTCAATCTACTTTTATAGAAAATATCACCACTGTATCTTCATACCCTTGGAGGGACTTATTGAATAATCTCAATAAAAATAAAAATATATCTCAATAAAAATATAAAACATATTTATCAAAAAATACCTTTTATGGACCACATTTCTCACAGTTGTACTAGTACAGTAACAGAGTTATAAAGGGTTCAAATAGCATTATACCCTGCACAGAAACCTGTTTATGGTGTTGGACCCTGTATTTTTTTTCAATGGTTACATTGCTCAATTCAGCTGGAATGACTGCCCACACAACAGTAGCTACAACTGCATTCCAGCTTCTGAAAGAAATACACAGTTTGTACCATAGAAGTGTTAATAAACATCATAGTTACATGCTTTCATTTTAAGTTATCATGCAACTAAACTGGTCTTTAAGCAAGAGATGTAGAGGGATCTCAGATTATTTTATGAACCTACAAAATTAACACTTCTATGGTCCAAACTGTGTATTTGTTTCAGAAGCTGGAATACAGTTGTAGCTACTGTTGTGCGGGGAGTTCAAAACCACATAGTGCTTTTGCACTAAGTGTACAATATGCCCAGCTCATATTTTCTTTAACATGCAGGCTATCATTCTTAGATTTCTGAAGAGAAAAACACTACTTATAAATTACTCATTGGCTTTTTGTCTGAAAAGCACATTGATGGTATGGGACACAGAGTATATGGGACTTTTCACCAGGCAAATACTGTAGTTCAAAATGAAGAAAGTTTTATTGTGTCCACAGCCTTACGTGTTTCGTGTCATAAACATTTAATCATAGGCTATGATTAAATTTGGCAAAGCGAAACGGGTCATGTTCCCCTATTACTATTTAGAGGATATTCATGGCTCTTGTACATTATATACAGTATGTGTTAATTGCATTGTAATACATTATATTTCATTTCCAAAAAACATTCAGTTGTCTAGGGGTCATCAAGAAACTGAGACCACACCAACACAAGTGCCCTGAATGCATCCTCACAAAATCGCTCCTCTAAGTATAATGATCAGCCTATTCAAAGGTACAAATCCCAGCACTTCTATAGGCTGGCTACTCTAGAGAGCAGCTTCACTAAAGGGCGAAGAGACTAACGCTAGTGAAAATTCACCAGTTTGACATCATTTTATTACTTTGCCAATTAACTTATGGCCAGATGCGTCCCTTTGCTAGCGAAGGAGATAGATGCTAGCATTGCTTTGTACTCTAACGCCAGGCAAATTTTTGCTCTGTCAGATGGACGTAACTCTGCAAATTCACCAAGATGCAGATTTTACTGAACGTTACCTCTATCACCAGACTTGCCTTTGCCAGCTCTGACCTGTCGAAGTGCATTGGAGTGTATAGAACATCCTCAATTTTCACTTATAGTACTTACATCATCATTTTTGTTCTAAGTCCAAAAAACAGTAGCATATTTTCATTTTTCAGTGTGTTAGGGTGCAAAAGGCATGCATTTTTTCGGGTACCAGGTTTCCCCCATACATTTTCTACCATATGGCACATTATTTAACTTTGGGCTTATGTGTAGGGCATTAAACAACTCTATTATTATTAAGAATTTATTAAGGTTCCCTTGGCATGTCTAGTTATCAGTGTAAATGTAATGTAGTAGATGTACCATTTAACATAAATTATTATTATTAACATGTATTTCTATAGCACCAACATATTTCGTAGTGCTGTACATAAATAGCGCCATTCCTCTTTAAATTTCCCACCATATGCAAGAACTCTACCGAAGTTGCTCTAGGCAGAATTGAACCATAGCTCAGCTTCAATTTGATTTGCTCCTTCTGCCGAAGTAACACTAGAGAAAATTTGCCAGCATGCGGTGCCCTGGATGCAACTTCACACTTGAATTAGCGTTGTCCCAGCAAAATCATGGTTGGCTAAGTGTTCGATGTAGCCAGTTTGTACTCTTTAGTGAATTTGCCTATGATTACCTGCATATCACAAAGAGCTCATGTCTGTATATGCTGCTAAATGTGACAAATGTAACTGGGGAATAAAAAAGTGCACACATTTCCAACAAACAGGGCACAGGTCACGTGAATGCACCATGTATGCAGAGATAGCAATGTTTGTGCAATTTGTGAAATTGCTTGTTTTTCTAAAGCAAAGAGAACACAAACAAGTTCATTAAGGGAACAAAGTCTAAAAGTGAATCATAAACTAACCAAAATAACAGACTACGTGACCTTAAAAATGTGCACAAATAGCGTTTTTCCTTTCTAATGGCACATACAATTAATTATATAGACATTTGCTACAAAACATTTAGTAAAGAAGTGTTTATTTAAAGATTTCATAAAAAAAATATTTTTGACATTTGGAATTTTAATAAAGAACAAATATGAAATATACACAATATATAGGATTTATATAGCTTCAACTATGTACTGTAGGTTGGATTTGCCGTTTCCTGACAAGCATTTAGTTTTGTGGGAGTTAATCGTAAAGAAAGCAACCATTTGGTTTTAATGTTAGTGTTGATACTTTTGTGCAGTTATTCTTTATAGAAGGATCATTACCCTCTCATTGTGTTTTTTTATTTTTTGTATATACATGTGTCAGTCTTATGGATATGTTGGCCATTCCTTTCATTTGTGGCTGTAAAACCATAGGTGTTTTAAAGTAACAGTAACACCAAAAAAATTAAAGTGTGTTAAAGTTGTGAGAATCTAATGTTCTGTTGCCCTGCACTGGTACAACTGGTGTGTTTACATCAGAAACACAACTAAAGATGTGTAGCCATGGGATAGCCATGGCTACAAGGCACAGGATACAAAGCAGATAACAGATAAGCTCGGTAGTATAGAATATGATTCTTCAGATCAGTTATCTACTGTGTAGCCTGTGCTTGCCACAATAGTTACACAGCAGCTTATTCATGTAAAGTAGTTGTGATTAAGAAGCAAGCGCACCAGTTTTACCAGTGCATAGCCATAGTACATTATATTGTCATTCCTTTAGAATACTTAAATTTTTTTTGTGTTACTGTTTCTTTAATGTTACAAAGTGCCATATTTGCATCTCACTTTAAGATATCATCCTTTTGAGGTAATAGACATCAGCAGTGCACTGCATGTATTCCAGCTGAATTATTGGTCTTCTGTACCAAAATGCTTTCACTAACATGCAATGTAACCCAAGTTTGGCCAGAATATGACCAGTCATGAATAGTGAAGGGCGAATTTATTCGGCTGGCGTGAATTTGAGATTAATTCCCTTGATTCGCTGGCGGCGAATAAATTCGCCAAACACCTGCAAAAATTTGACTGATGTGCAATGGTTTGTCCTGCTTACTTTGTTTCTTCTGTTTATTTATTTTCTTTGTTTTTTTTTTTTGTTAACAAAACAATAAAAAAACTTACCTATAAAAAAAAAAAAAAACATACTGGAGAAACCCATTACATTTGATAGTTGTGCTAAGTTCTGCTAAGTAGTACTCACTGGGAATGTAGTATACTGTATATGGTCCATGTAGTGGAATGCTAGCTTTTATGCATAAAGAAGGATTGCTTACTAAATACTATCTTTATAACTAGATACCTGTTTTAGACTGGTATGTTAAATTGACCAGCATTAGAGGAATCATTTACAAAACCCTAAAACAGTTGTGCAAATTTCGGCCCAAATTTACGGTTTTATAACCAGAGTAGGTTCAGCATTATATCATACGAAGAGCTTACCGCTGTACACGGTTGGCCCAGGTGCACACACCCCAGACCATCAGCAATGGGAGCAATCCAGAAAAACCTGTAGAGAGGCTGGCACAAGCCTGGAACCCACGAAACAGTGAAGCCACAGTCAGGTTGTAAAAGGTTAAAAAGCTTACATTTATTTCCAAAATTTAAGAACCATTCGCCTGACGCGTTTCGTGTCCTCAAGACACTTAGTCATAGGCACCTATAAAACATTCGAATCGATATTCGAATGATTTTACGTGAACGATCAAATTTTTTATATTCGATCAAAGAGAACGATACCCAATTCGGTAGCTTTGATCTGGTGAAGTAGGTGGTCGAATAAAAATTTAAAGGGGAAGTTATTCGACCATCGAATATTCGAATAAAATTTTATTATGGTTGAATTTGCCTACTTTGCATATTTGAAGATTCGAATTCATGTGAATGTAGTAAATCTGCCCCCAAGTGCAACTGCATTTGATTAAGGTTGAAGCATGAATGCAACTGCATTTCAACACATCTGATGCAATTGTGTCAGACGCATCGTCGCCTTCCAGTCACATTTATACTGGTTTAGTGGGGAAACACTGTATTATGGGTAAAAAAAACATGGCAACATGCCTCCAAAATTGCATTTTGTACACTGCACTTGCACTTTCACTGATCTGGTTACATTTTGCTAAAATAATATGTTTCCCATGCAGTTCCAGGGACACATTGGTAAGGAGGAAAGGAGAATAATAAAGATTCTTAGGCAACTGTTTTTTTAACAATCATATTATTGCTCTTTCAGCCTCCCCCACCCAAAGGGACTCTTGAGCAGGCACCCAAATAAACCCAACGTAACAAGCCAAATTAAGTAATGTGTCATTTTTATTATATTTTCACATCCTTATGCACTCAGCAAACTAAGTAAAAGGGGAACAAAATCACTTGAGGTGCCAAATGTTAGGCACCCCCAGTGATTGTAACCTGATTTTTCAGGCTATTGCTTCTGTTAGCAGAAAAGAAGAATAGGATCACTCTCACTAAGAAGTACAGAGGCCCAGTGCAGTTTTCTACTAACATGAGAACTGGCCGAGTATCAGTTATAGAAAGTGATTATATGCACTGGGGGATTACAAGTGAACCTGTCTTGTTTTGCTTCGCCAAAAATTAACGGATCAGTGAAACTTCACAAAACGCATGATGGGCGTTATTCTCACAACACAACACATTGGTGCAAATTTTTTTTTTTTCTCATGACTACTGGGGGGGCCTATTATTTAGCAACCCCTAGTGATGTATAGTTTCCTTCACGTTTATATAGGCCTTAATGAAAAAAAATATGACGTCATATGTTTATAAGATGGTTCTAACAATGTGTAGTCCACATTGAATAAAATTAAGACTGTTGGTACATTACATAAATTGTCAGGCTTTACTGCACTGTCTCTCTGGGAAAAAATATGAGACATTTAGCACTTTGGATGAGAAATAATGCAGTTAAAGCAAAAATAACTAAATGTAACATCTTAATGGTTCAGATTTGTATATAGTAATGCCAAGGATGGGTAGTTCACAGTGTCATAAAAGGAATTTTGCAAGTTAAAAATAGACGTAACGGAATGTGTTACTATTCTATAAACTACAAGCTTTTCCTTCCATAGTTGGTGCCCTTCAGACCATAAAAAGGCTCTCCCTGCGTCAGAATCCTCTCTGGAATTTCTGATCAGTATCACTGGCATCTTGGAATTACACTTGTCTTCTTCGGAAAGAAGTGTTACATTCAATTACTTTGTAAGTGCAGAGGCTTACATGAAAAATACCTTTCCAAAAATCTTCTGCAAGAGATTATTTTTAGAAATCTATTTATAGACCAGACTGGGTTTTTTTCCCTCTTAATTTAAATATTTTCTGATGTTGATGCTTTTGGCAGAATGTTAGGATCACTGCTCTAACTGGTTGAAGAAGTTGGGTTTTAAGAATGTACAGTAAGTGAGGGAAAACTGCCAAAAATATTTTCATATTTTTTGTAAAGTCTGCTGATATTGACCCATGGATAACATGTCTTCTGAAAAAAAAACAGAAAACAAAAAATATTTAGCATAAAACACAGCAATCCAACACAACTAAAGGTTGGTATAGGTATTGTACCAGTTATCCATAATTCTCTGAACCTGGAGTTTTCCATAAAATAAGGGATCTTTACACATGTTGACGCTTTAGAAATACATGTTATTAATAATAATAATAATAATAATAATAATAATAATTTGGAATGCCATACCTTAAGTTTACTAAAAATCATTTATTTAATATTTAAACCCAATAGATAGGATTTTGCCTCCAATACGGATGAATTAGATCTCAGTTAGGATAAAGTACAAGGTACTGTTTTATTATCACAGAAAAAAAGCAATAATTTTTTTAAACATTTTAATAATTTGAATTAAGTCTATGGGAGCTTTCCTTCCCGTAAGTCAGAGTTCTCTGGATATCAGGTTTCTGGATAAATGATCTCATACATCTATTTACTAATTTAACCAGTATCTTAAAAATGTGAAATAATTTAGAAAAAAATAGCAAATTCTACTGGACCATATTTTCAGTGATAACAATGATTACTAGAACAATAATTTCAAATAAAATGTTTCATTGTGAACACGGCAAAATTATAGAGGGGCAGCCTGGACCATGGGGTTGGCTTCCTTCCTGCCATCGTTCTCCTTTAAGTAGTGGCTTGCTCTGCAAGCATGTGGCAGCCACTGCATGAAGGGTTGTGTGTTGCTGGTGGGAGCAGCTCCAGGTCCCTCCAAAGATTTGGCTAAAATCTATGGCTAAAATGCCATATGTTATATACTGAACTTATTGCACCAGTCTAAAGTTTCAGCTTCTCAATAACAGAAATGATCCAGGACTTCAAACATGTCACAGAAGGTCACCATCTTGGAAAGTGTCTGTGACACTCACATGCTCTGAGCAGCTGTTGAGAAGCTAAGCTTGGGGTCATTACAAATTATCAAGCAGAAAATGAGGTTGTCCTGTAATATTGTAATATAGGAGGCTGTGTATAAACATGGTGGGACAATTTTTAACCCCGCTGGAGGCAAAGAGAGCTATCTGTTCTATAGATACAGTTCATTTCTCACATTCATAATACTATTTCATAGCGATAGTTTATTTAGACTATCAAGCACACCTTAAAAACCCCATTACAAAAAAGAAGTCTGAATATATTCATTTCTGTGAAAATTCTTTCATCTGTTTTGTTTGTCAAGCTGTCAAGTCCTAGCGAACATATCTAATCCACTTTCATCATTTATCCTTACTTAACTCCAAATTATTCCCTAAATAGAAATACCTCCACAAATGACAGGTGTTGGAACAAACCGTTTCATTCGCATAAATTTGCCTTATTTGAAGTCTTACAGGGTGCACGTTGGCTTACTTCTGAAATGTTTGCAGAGATCCTGTGGGACTGGCTGAATGCAGACAACGTACACACACACATGCATATAATGAAGAAAAGAATATCTGTTGTTCCTTTAGAGTGCCCTTGTTTGTAACATCTATCTCCTGTTTCCTGTCTGTATCTGTTTACTTTTATGCTTGAGAGTGAAATAAATACACATACATGCTGTGAATTATTTAAAAAGGTGCCTCAATTTCCAACACTGCACACCAGTAATGTTATTATAAGCATGGTTTTATTTTGGAATTGGACTCCTGAGAGGCTGCCTTTAAAATGTTATATTTATTGCAATATAGAAAATATCTACTGAATATTAATATTTAACTTGGAGCAGAATGAAGACTGAAATAAGAGTACATCTTGACAATCGTAAACATTTTATTAGGTTGTTCTTTTTCCATTTAGAAACATTTTAGTCGCTGACATATTGCGCTTTGTGTTAGTTTTTTTGAAGAAACTCAGATCTCTGGTTCCTAACCTAGAAAACATGTTTAGGTTATGGTGATATTGACTCAACTGAAAAGCAAATTAGACTAATCTTAAGGAATCTGAAATAAAGTATGGGTTGGCTCATTAGAGCAATTAGGTAATCTTCTTTTAAAGTTGTGTGTTGGTAAAGGTATTATTAGAAAGGAAACATTTTTTTAAATTAAATGTTACAATTTAAATTTCCCTTGTCTAGTTTTTTTCCAACAAAATTGAAATCTTCTAGTGCAGATAGTATTCACCTACATGCTTTTAGTGCTCCCCCCTGACCTGCAGGGGATTGACATTGACTTGGCCACTTCAGTATGTTATTGAGCCCTGAGGTTTAGCTCTTACGTGTAAGAATTCTATTAGCCTATTGCATTTTGTCAGTTCTTAAACTACTTGGAGTATTGGTTCAATCCCTACACAAAGTCACAGCTGTAAAAATAATGGTGATATATGAACAGGATGGGGTTTTAGAAGAATTAGCTAAAGCCTATTAGTCCTTATTTCTTATACTGGGGACATCTTTATGAGGATTGCTGCTCAGGATTGAACATCATATTTACTATTTACAATCCTCTGTGTTTTCAAATATAAATACAGAGTAACATAGAAAGTTAGGTTGAAAAAAGACACACATCCATCAAGTTTGACCATGAGTCTGTATATAACCTGCCTAACTGCTAGTTGATCCAGAGGAAGGCAAAAAAAAACATTTTTCCTGACTCCAAGATGCCAATAAAACCAGTCCCTGGATCAACTTGTACTATGAGCTATCTTCCATAGCCCTGTGTTCCAACAATTTTCTTATCTCACATACAGTATGCTCAGAAGTACTACAAAGTTGGAAAGTGAAACTAGATTCAGTTGCTCTGTTTGTCATGTATAGCTTAAGAAAAACACAAGTCTATAAGTCTGTTAATAATTAAATATTGAACAAGAAGGTTTACTGCCCCTTTAAACAGAGTTAGATTTAATCTGCATATTCTTCTTTTGTGTTGTCCTGGTTGCCCTACTTCTTAAAATGGAGAATCTCACCAGTGTAAAAAGGTGTACCGAAAAAAAAAGATGTAAAAACGTAGTCCAATTTATGTGATATAATTATGCTGGTGCTATACAATTTTATTGTATACTCATTTCACAGCGTGTTTTTGTTTTATGGTTTCTTAACAATATATATAGTCAAACATTGTTATGTAAATTAAAAAGAAAAGTCTTAAAGCATTTCATTGTGAACATAACGTCATCAGTTTAAAGCTGGCAGAACAAAACATTCCGTTGCTTGGCAAGTAATATTTACGAAACATATTAATCATAACATTAAAAAATGGCAAATCCATAGTCATTCCCGGCAATGTTGTCTCTTACACCTGCAGTTTTGTATTGTGGATAAGTTATCCTACCCCAAACACACACTCACGTTCCCTGGCACATATTAACGTAAACATTCTTTATCCCAAGCAGGCTGAAACTACCCTCATTCTGTTGGCAATGCTATTTCTACAGTAATTAAAATGTGTGGCACTACCTTGTTATGGCTTTTCAAAACTGAAATAATGCACTTTGGTAATATTGTGCACACTGCATAATATAGGCATTATTACGTCTATTCAAAAGACAGATGCGTCATGTATTATGCTCTGTCTCCTTCACTAACTCATATCTTCCTTGGTGCTTTGTCAAAAGAGATATTTCTCATGTTGGTGATTCAAAAAGAATGAAGAGCTACTTTTCCTAAGGGAGTTACTTGAGTGGGCAGTGGGGTAAGTGATGCAGATACTAAATTGCAGTCTAACATATTACTCCTCCAATAAAAAAACCTTTAAAGGAGAATGAAAGCTACTGAAGCAGTTTTTTTGTTTTGCCAATAGAACAGCTACAATAGTGCAAGCTATAACACTGTATTTATTCTGCAGGAAGCTTCACCATACCTGAGTAAACAGCTCTAGAAGTTCTCTATGTTTGTTTAGGATAGCAGCTGTCATATTAGCTTGTTGTGACATCACTTACTGCCTGAGGTTCTGCCTGCTCTTAGTTCTGCACCCAGCAGGGAGGGGAGGAAGGAGAGACGAGCAAATTGAGCATGCTCAAGGCCTGGCCCTGTAGGTTTAAGCTAAAGACAGGAAGTCTGATACAGAAGCCCATGTGTACACAATAGAAAGAAAGAAAAGCTGTGTTTCTTTTGACAGAGTACTCAGAGCAGCATTACTTTGAGGGTTTACTGGTGTATGTATATAGACCTTTCTGATAAAGCTTAATTAATTTTAGCCTTTTCTTTCTCCTTCATAACGCTCACCTCTAACATACAGGAATTTTACTGGTCTATAATCTAAGGGGCAGATATGAGACCCATTTATTAAAGGTTGAATTTTAGTTCTCTAGAACCATCACTGACATGAAACAATTAAAAGATTAGATTATAAAAGCATGAACAAAAACAGAGTTGTTCTGAAAAATAATCTCAACATTTTCATGAATAAACATTAGTACAAAAACGAATGTTCCGTTCTCTAAAAACCTTTAAAACCATGAACAAAAGATCCTTGCAAGAAAAGCAATGCAGATTCCATTGATTTCCAGATGACATTGACAGTGTTCACTTGGCATACTTTTGTATTTGAGGATTTTATGGATTTTATATTTGCTAAATTCTGAAAAATGTGGATTAAGGAACTATGGAATAATGCACTAAACAACCCTAATAGAAGAAACAAACTTTCCCAGTACATTCTTAAATCAATCCTACGACTATCATGCATGAGAAATGTTGATGTAGTTCTGTCTATGGCCGTGCAAAATCCTATATATATATATAACTATGATATAGATGTATAGACTACATGGGTTTATTTAAAGGGTGGTATAGAAAAATCATCATTGAGTTTTATCTATAGAAAACCTATAAGCTACAGTATATAGCATTTTACAATAATATAATCAACTGTAGATGTTAATAATAAGGGTCACATTATGAAGCAAGGAGAGTAAAGGGTCCTGACCTAATAGGTTTGAAATCTAAGGCAAAGCTTTGTTTAGTTTTTTAGTTAAGGCCCACCTTTGAGGTTCAACATTTGGTATGGATCCCCCTTAACTAATATCATAGTTACATGTAGGGGATCAGAGAAATTCTTCCCTTGTTTTTCTGTCTGTGACATCATCCAACCCAGTTACAGGCTGGCGAGCCATACGATTGGCTGGGTGCCCCAGTGCTTCCTTGCGAGAGAGGGTGTGGCTGACTTCGGAGCCAACTGTACAGGGTCTCTAACAGAGCTTAACAGGGGCTGTATGCGGCAGCTTCCAACTGGAACCAGTTCTTGTGAGACTGTCCAAGCTGCTACATCTGTAGAAGTGCAGAGAGAGTGATCCTGGTGAGATTGATCCTGCTGCATAGCTGCCTGTAATCTCCATTGTGACTACCTCTAAAAGCACCCCAGTGAGTGAGACATCCAAGGAAGGATACTGGCAAGGATACAAGTGTAAGGATCCAATTTGAGGACAGGACTTGTGCATTTACTTGCTATGTGGGAGCAGCTGCTAAGTTCCAAAGGTAGAGGTACTTTTGGTAGCGCTACCTGGGGTATAAGAGCTCTGTGGGGGGAAGGGACATTCCATTTGAACTGAACTGTGTGGTCATTAACCACTTCCAGATTGGGACTTTGCTAGTAAAAAGAAACGGTTCGAGGAACAGTCAGGTACCTACTAGTGAGAGAGGTAGGTCCCACGTGTCCCCAATGCAGGAGTGCACTGGGGCACTCCACCAATGAGGCGAGTTGAGTCAGCAGTGCCCTCCTGTTTTCCAGGGGTGGCAAAAAAGAGCTGAGTTTTCGGGTTGAAAATCAAAAATGCAGCTCTTCTAGTGCAAAGAGTGCAATTGCGCTCTCTGCACTAGCGGCATGGACCGCCCCGACCCCTCCAGCGCAATGTGGCAAAAAGGAAGGTTGTCTCAGGCGGCAAAATGACCAGGATCGCCCCTGGGAGTGCATTGTGTATTAGATTGCCAAAATTCTTTCACTAGTTTCAAAGTTTATATTTGTTTCATTTGCAAACTGTGTGTGTTTTATTTTTCTTAGTGGAACCCCCCCTGAGGTGTGTTCCTCAGTGTTCCATAGCACTGCGCTGCAATTCCCAGTTCCCAGTACTTTTCATATGCTAAAGGGACTCAAGGCCCTGGATTGCCAAGGGTTAATTGCTATTTAAAGAGACAGTAACCAAATTAGGGTTATATAAATATATATGTTAAATACTGTATATAATATATACGTTAATATATATAAGTAAAAAAAATACTTGTGCCGTGTAAGCTGAGACCCAAATTAAATATTTGACTTTTAAAAGCCCCCAAAAAAGGACTGACATAAAAGATGTCCAACCATGTGTTGGAACTTATAACTCTAAACATTAAATACCTCTGGTGTAGACCATCTACAAAGTTATTTGCAGGGAGAGGCTTTGAAATGAATGCAGTGGCTGACACAGTGTGCCTACAGAAGTGACACTTGGAGACATAACTGTAACTAAGTGCTTCCTGTCATAGATAATGCTTAAACAAATCTATTACCATCTAACTTAATCTAATGGAAAATAGGAACATGTTATAGCTCACTGATATCATTCAGGAAAATGGAGTATACTACAAAATGCATTTGTTTCCTAGCTTGACAGTCTATTGGGGAACACCATCAAGTTCTGTGCAAGAAGTTTTCCATGATGCTATGAATGTTACTATTTACTGCCATATTGGGAAGCTATACATACATTCCTATGAGGGGATATACTGTTAAAGAAGTGGCATTTTCACCTTAATGAAGCCCACCTATGAACAAACTATTTATTTCTGGCTATGACCTCATTAGATAAGCAATTAAGGTGACATTCCCCTTAAACTTACCCTTTTGCCTCCCATACCTCTGCTTACATTAAATATTTTTTAAGCAGCATTATGGCAACTCAAAGTTTTCTTTTCAGGGAAGCATTCTTATTTTGTAAACTCCACCAGGCCAATAGTTAAATGAATAGTTAAATCACACTCACTGGCTCATAAAGAAGGGAATTTAGAGGGGAGTTGTAAAAATCACAGCTAAGGTTCTCAAATGAATGTAAATATATGCACCCAGCAGCACAGTAAAATGCTGTACACTGTTTTCCTTTAATCGAATCTTGAACATCCATTTCACTATAAATGCTACAAGGAGTAGGAGTGCCTGGGAAATTTTAGAATGTTTCACTTTAATTATGAACAAATTATTTACTATGTATATCCATCAAAGGGGCTTGTTTATTATGACTTTAAGTGGAATTTCTTACCAAAAGGCCTGTAGCATTCCCATGTCTGATTTTTAATGCTATTTAGTTCATTAGCTAGAGGGACCTGTTTAGTTTAATGCAAGACCCCTGTTTGTTATTAACACAATAATTAAGTGTTATGTAATCGGCTGCAGCTAAATAAATGATTAATGATGGGGAATGCAATCAGAAAAGGGTGTTTTATTATTGGTCCCCAGGGATAATTAATATATTAAGGATGGTGGCACCACTTAGCAATTAGGTTTCCCTATTTCAAACGGTATTCTGTCAATAGGAACGTTTTTACTTGTTTAAGTGCCACATTCAGGCCATTGTATCCAAACTTAATGATATCTGATACTACAATGTTAGCGAAAAGTCCTTTTGGCAGTTATAAAGAAGAGGAGAAGAGGAGAAGGAACACTACTGAGGTGAGGAAATTTACTGCCAATATATTAGCAACAATAGTGCAAGCTACAACCTATATTTATATGTCCATTTATTCTGTAGAATGTTTTACCATAACTAAAAGTAAAAGCTCTCGCTCTGTTTGTTTAGGATAGCAGCTACCATATTAGATTGTTACTGCCTTGTAACCAAACAGTGGAAACCAAGAGAGCTACAAAGCAGGAAGTAGTGTTTTTGCTATTATGTTAGACATCCAGTTACTCCAGCCTTTATACATTACATTTTTGGCTAACTAACTATATTAGAAACATTTTTTATTTTGCACAGCCCATCTATTTAGCTAGTTTGTATTTTTACACTGAACAATTTCTTTAATCAATGCTAAACTGGGTATGCATTCTGTTATATTCAAGTGGATATCAACAATTGAATGCCCACAATCAAGGATAAATGCAAAAGTCACTTTCAGATTAACTGTAAGCTACCTGTAAACCTTTATATTTCTCTTATAAGATTATAAGCATCTAATTTCTTCCTTGTAAGAACATGTTTAAATATAAACTCATTAAAGGGGAGTTCACGGCAGTCATATTCTTCTTCAGTAATCTTTGTGTCTTCTTTCAGCTCTTTGGTGAGTTTTGGCTAATGCACGTTGTCCGGAACCGGGAATTTGATCCAACTGTGCATATTCCGAAACGCTGTCCAATACACGAAGATTACCGAAGAAGATGCAGATGGCTGCCATGAACTCCGATGCCTTAATCTGCCGAGGTAGCAAGTAGGCTGGGGGGGCGGGGTCTACTGGGGTGATGAATTTTTTTAAGTATGGGTTTAGTTCTCCTTTGAATAAAAAGATCATTGACCTTAAGTAACAGGTTAGTGAGTTTCTGGGATATGGGTAATAAATTAGCACCCCGCATTGATTATTACTCTTGTTTCCCCCTAAGGCTTTCTGTGCAGTACTCACAATTCAAATATTATATATATTAAGTACCCTAAAGGGTTCCTTTACAAATGCTAATACATTGTGCAATTGACACAAATGGCTATGTTTTCGCCCACATGCTCCATGCACAGGCACATCCTCACTTACATTTACATTCTATTTTTGAATAATTAGCAACAATAAGAAAGAGGAAAGCATTCCACATCCACCCCATACTACATACTCATATTCTTGCACACCAAACACTCTCCAGGTTATTCATGCTACCACAATGAAACACAAAGTTATTGACATTCATGTTTAACTTATTACTTTTACAGTTCCTTTCTGAAACAGTTATGGACCTGCTATCCAGAAAGCTCTGAATTACAGGAAGGCCATGTCCTGTAGACTTTATTTTAATCAAATAATTCAGATTTTTAAAACTAATTTCCTTTTGCTCTGTAATATAGAAACAGTACCTTGTGCTTTATCCAAACTAAGATATAATCAATCCTTATTAGAGGCAAAGCAATCCTTTTGGGTTTCTTTAATGTTTACATACATTTTAAGTAGAACAGTCTGTAGGAAATGCTTGGACAGTGGTAACAAGTAAATGTAAGAGAAACATTTTTCAACTACAAGGTTTGAAATCTGTACATATACATTTAACATACAGTGCCCCCTATGTCTCTTCTCCTTTTTGATCCCCTGATCATACTAATAAGTGAGTAGTATATTTGTATGTAATTTATAGCCAAGGCATTTTCCAATGTACTATGCTTTAAACGATATATTGAATAATGTATTGCCTATTCTAATATAAGGATAAATTACTGAAGAGCAGGGGCAGATTAATGAACAGCCTACTCTAGATTATAGCCTACAGGTCCAGGGTCACCAGAGCCAATCCAATTATTATTTTCTTTAAAAGATGTATTTTAACTGTGCTGCTGGGCCTGTGTGCAGTTGGGTGCAGTTGGGTGCACAGTGCTGGGAGATATTAGGCAGCCAGGCAAGGCAAGGTGTGTAGATGCCGTACCTTATCTCTCTAAGATGCGCTGGGTTCAGTATGCACCAGTAATTCACCCCAGGAGGAAAACTTGTAATTGAGCCAGGTTTAGTTAGAGAACTTATAGTGTCAGGATTAATAAGGTAAATCCTATTTGATAGGATAACAATGGATAGCACCCTCACCCACATATTCTATTTAAGGCATGTAAGAGTATCCTTGTCTTGTCATTATCTGCAAGAGACATAATGTAGGGCACAAACATGAACCAAGAGGGTTCTGTGTAGGGGCATATAGTAGTTTAAAAAAAGCACCAGTCAAAACAAGAAGCATAGGCATTGTAAGGTTAGCCTGCTTCTGTAATATGTTCTATAAACAACAGTTATTAGAGGCAGCAAGTCTAAGCAGTAGTTGCTTTAGTAGGTGTTATGTGTGGCACAAATAAGTTGATTCTGTAAAGTACCACTGCAGTGTACAAGAAATAATCCCCAGAATTTAGGATCACTAATATGAACTTAAAATTAAATGCTTTATGCACATACTGTAGTATTACATCTAACCCATTTCAGGATTTCATCTAACTTCAAGACAAGTCAAGTCAAGTAGGAATGGATTGCCATTTGTACTACAATACATAGGAATTCTTGTGCAGCATGGCGCAGTAAGACACATTAAGATATTTAACAATGTAGTACCATGTGCCATGATAAAATGCAGTAAGTACTAATAAAGTACAGTGATTAATAATAAAGTGCAGTAAGTTCATTAAAGGAAAACTATACACCGAAAATGAATACTTGAGCAACAGATAGTTTATATCAAATTAAGTGACATATTAAAGAATCTTACCAAACTGGTATATATGTTTAAGTAAATATTGCCATTTTACATCTCTTGCCTTGAACCACCATTTTGTGATGGTCTGTGTGCTGCCTCAGAGATCACCTGACCAGAAATATTTCAACTCTAACTGTAACAGGAAGAAGTGTTGAAGCAAAAGACACAACTCTGTCTGTTAATTGGCTCATGTGACCTAACTTTATAGTTTGTTTGGTATGTTTGTGTGCACCGTTGGATCCTAGGATTCCAGGAGGCTGTCCTTATTTTTTAAAATGGCAATTTTCTATTTATGATTACCCAATGGCACATGCTACAAAAAAAGTATATTATTATGAAAATGGTTTATTTACATGAAGCAGGGTTTTACATATGAGTTGTTTTATGCAATATCTTTTTATAGAGGCCTACATTGTTCGGTGGGTATAGTTTTCCTTTAACCAGGTGTGATGAGTACACAGTCTGGAATTGCCATTTGTCTAACTGTTATTGGGAAGAAGCTGTTAAATATTATTTTACTTCTAGGTTTTATGCTTTCAGGCCTTTTTTGCCTGTATGAACGGTTAGACTTCTGCCAGATGAATAGTCCATTGCCTGGATGACTCGGGTTTTGTTTTGTTTTGTTAATTTTGTTTTTAAATCTGGCTAGATCAAATAATGAAGGAAGTTTAGTAGTTATTAGTGTTTTTCCTGTTGTATGATGCTGCCATACAACACTGATATGTTGCCAGTATGGCCTTAATGTTGTCAGTCCAATATTTGCAATAGTTAGGCCTAGGAATTTAATTTTGACATCTTCAATTTGTAGGGAGTTCATACTGACATTGTGTTTTCTTGATCGTTTTTTGTTGCTGTGTTAAGAACCAAGCCAGATTTCTGCTGTACTTAATGACATCACACAATAGCTGTCTGTATCACATTACATCATAATTCTGTATGAGGCAGAGCAGTGTCATGTCACCTGCAAATGTGAAAAGTTTGCAGCTATCTACAGAAGATGAGTAGTCCAAAGTGTATAACGAAAAGACAGCATCCTTGTGGTATGCCTGTGCTAGTATAGATTGTAGTAGATTACAAACTAAAGCTTAATTAAAGAAATAGGGCAGAAATGTTTTGGGCTTCTGCAGGGCTAGGCCAAGGGATAGGCAGAGTAGGCACTTGCCTAGGGCGCAAAGGTGGGGGGCACCAGGCATGCACCTTCTCTGTTACAATATATGGTTAAATGGTACATAATTTAGGTTGGTGGCAGCTCAGAAACCAGTGCAATTAGCCTCTGAATGTAATAATCCACCATGTAGCAACAGCTAATATGACAGGCAAACTTTTTTTTTTTTTTCATGATTTGCCATGGCCCCTAAGCTTAGCTTCTTAACATCTGCTCATAGCACATTGAGTATGTGAGTGTTGCAGACACTACTAACAAACTCCCAAGATGGGAAACTCCTGTGACAACTTTGAAAGCCTGGAACATTACTACTATAGAGATGCTTAACCTTTAGGCTGGTCCAATAAGTTCAGTATATAAAATATGGCAAATGTAGCTATGTTTATATTTAGGATTTAGTTCTCCTTTAATCCTGACATAATTACCAGGACTAAAAAGATTTAATGGGTTCCATGCAATTTCACTGCACGGCACAAAGACCTCTATGCCACCTTGGCCTACTTTTTTATTTTATTTATTTTTTCCTAGAAATCAACAAAAGTAGTTTGACATGACCTTTAACTCACAAACACTGATGCCACTGAACTTATCATTTAGCTGTCCTAAATGTATTTTTAAATAAATGTCCTTTAGTACTCTGTTATTAGTCACTCTGTGGAATCGCTTTGCTTGACTTATTTTATTTAAAGCAACATTAAGCTATTGGTACTCCTTTAATCTTAAGGAATTGTTTTCTGTATGATCAATTCAAATACATCTGATAAGAAAGACAGTAATCATTTCTCTTGTAAAATACTATCTGCAATATGACGATTTGAGAAAGTCCTGTAGCATAGTGAAATACTGTAGTTATTGTTATAAAGATTGTAAAGTTACAGCTAAATTTTACAGAAAAGCTACAACATGTTTTTAGGAGAAATTTGTGTAGTACTGGAATGGATTGTCTTTACTAGTTTCCATCTGTATACATAAAAGGAGACTGCAGTGTTTTCTATAGGTGCCCTTGTTGTATTGATTTTAAAGTTGCTTTATTGTATTAATAATGAGATGATGTAGATACTATGAATTCTTCTGCCTTTACAGGTCCCAAGTTACTAACAAACGAAAGCATAACTGAAAATGGCATGAATAATGTAAATGCACTGTGCCCTTAACCCTTAAATTGCCTGATCACCTCCTTGGCCACCATGTGCAATAGTGCATTTTATTTTGTGCATGTGCTGAACTGTAAATGTAGGGAGAAGGGCATGACTACAACTCTATGTGCTGGATACTTTGCAGGCATGTAACATTGGCTTAAAGGGAAACCATGTCATGGGAAACCATGTTTTGTTTTTAAATGCATCAGTTAATAGTGCTTCTCCAGCAGACTTCTGAACTGAAATCCATTTCTCAAAAGAGCAAACAGATTTTTTTATATTTCATTTTTGAAATCTTACACGGGGCTAGACATTTTGTCAATTTCCCAGCTGCCCCAGTCATGTGACTTGTACCAGCACTTTAGGAGGGAACTGCTTTCTGGCAGGCTGTTGTTTTTCCTTCTCAATGTAACTGAATAGTACGCAGTGGGACACGGGTTTTACTATTGAGTGCTGTTCTTAGATCTACCAGGCAGCTGTTATCTTGTGTTAGGGAGCTGTTATCTGGTTACCTTCCCATTGTTCTGTTGTTAGGCTGCTGGGTGGGGGAAATGGAGGGGGTGATATCAATGCAACTTGCAGTACAGCAGTAAAGAGTGATTGAAGTTTATCAGAGCACAAGTCACATGACTTGGGCAGCTGGGAAATTGACAATATGTCTAGCCCCATGTCAGATTTCAAAATGAAATATAAAAAAATCTGTTTGCTCTTTTGAGAAATGTTTTTCAATGCAGAATTCTTCTGAAACATGGATGCATATGCTGCAGCCACTACATTGTGCTACACAAGCCCAGGAAACATATAATAAATAAAATAAAGTTGTTCTATTGCTCTACACATGTGCCCATTGTATAGCTGAGTTTCCATATGTTAGGAAATGTAGGGGGGAAGGAGGGTACCCTAAAAAAAATGTACCATCTTTTTCAGCCTATCACCCTTAAAAAAAAGATGCCAACGTTTTTTGGGACTTCGATAAAATTTCAACTTTTTTTTTTTTTTTAAAGAAACTCCCATCTACTCTATTGGACTTTACCTAGTCTTAGGTGCCGAAGTCAAGTCTTGTGCAAGAGGTAACGTTCATTAAAATCCACATCTTAGTGTAGTGAACTAGCGTAGTAACATCCCTTCGTCAGTGCACAACTTTGCCTGGCGTAAGGATGTGAAGTTGCGCTAGAGTCTGTCTACTTCGCTAGCAAAGTTAGTCTTCTGCTCTAGAGGCGCTGTGGGCAAGAACTAATTGGGTTTCTTTTTCCTATTCTGGATACATTATGCTGGCAAAACACTGAAGTGCTAAATTTGATGGTCAAATGTTTGCTGACCTACTTTTGTAGGACTGAAACACTACAGAATATGCCAAAACTCCTCTGACCCTGCTACCCTAAAAGAATAGGGAGCAGGTGTTTCCTTAAATGTGCATATTTTTGTGATATCCACTTTGTGCATCTGGACACAGGCTGACCCTGTACCTGTTAGTGCAGATACACAAAGCACACAGCCCCAAGGGCCCTTAGCCTTAAGGTTAATTGGGGTGGAAATGGGCAGACCGGATTTCCCAGATATAGCCCTGCTGTTAGTGGGCATAGCAGGGAAAGATCCACTCATTTGGCAATGTCTCCAAACGAGCGGATCTTTGCATCTATGGCCAGCATTAGGAAGACATTTTCCCCCTCTGAGGCATGTGAGAGAGGCTTCAGAAAGGGTTTTAGTCTTCCTCTGGATCAACTAGCAGTGGCACATGTTTAATATAGACCTAAAATGTTGAACTTGATGGATGTGGGTCTTTTTTCAGCCTAATTTATTATGTTATTATTATCACTTATGATTACTTATGGTTAAAAAAGATGAAAGCATACCTGTGATCACTTGTAATTTATTAGGTGACTGACCAGTCCTGGTACTGATATGCGCATTATTCTTCTTTAAATTCTTTAGTTAAGGTTGGATAATATATAACTACACTCCATGGATTTCAACACTGTTTATCTGCCTAACTTATTCCAGGTTCCCTACTTACTGCTTACTATTTTCCTCTTGTTCTTGGAGATCATTTACAGCAGTCTTATTTTAGCAAATACCTTCTTTAATTTGCAGAACTCATTGACCTCTGCAAAAGAGTAAGGTGCTTTCCAGCAATACAGTTGTCTCTTACATTGCATGATAATTTGGGCTTGTTTATTCCTTCCTTGCATCAGCTGAGATATCATCCAGTATAATTTAAAGATCATATAAAGATGGTACAGTTCTACAACAATTTACAAAGATCTTTATAAAGCTATTAACACAAAACACATACAGTATTTCTGTAACCTTGTTTTTGCAAGGAACAGCCTTGTTATGCAAAATCTATTTACTAATTTATTTTTATTAATGATTCAAATAATATCTCTCATATACTCACCAGGGATACTCCTTAGCTATAAGCTCTATGGGGTAGGGACCTCCTTCCTACTATTGTCTCTTACTTCATGGCACCTAACCCTTTAAATGCCACAGAACGCTGAATCTACGTTCTGTGGAAAAGTTATTTGAAACACCACAGGACGTAGATTCTACGTTCTAAAGCACTTCTGGGTTTGGGAGCCCCTAGGCAATGAGCAGAGCAGGGGATTGAGTGGCCCCTGGGTCACGATCACCCAGGGCCCCAAGGCAACAGCAGCAAGGTCAATCCTATGTATCCTGCTGCTGCACATGCTTCTCCTCCTCACAGTGCTGCCCCCTCCCCCCACAGGATTCGGTTGAAATTCTGAAGATCTCTTTTCCAGGTTAGTGTAACACAAACACACTCAAACACACACTTCTTACACTATTGCACACTTACATTCATACTTACACAAACTCACATATACATTTTAGAGGATTGACGGGTCACACACACTCGGGGGGGGGGGTCACACACACTTGCACACATAATATTTTAACAATTGTACACACTCATATGCACATATTGCATCGTTGTTTTTTGGCTGAATTTTTTTTATTGCCACTGTGCAATATCTTTTGTATGTTATTTTGGTGATTACATTGCAATTTTGGGGGATTTTGGTGCATTTTCAGCTCTGCATAGGTGTTACTTGCGTTTTTCAGTCTGTAAAATCTATTTTGCCAAGCTGAAATATTGTGATTCTGATGTCTGATTACACTAGTCTGGCAAAAAATATTAGCAGTTTATTTGCATTTCACACTTTTCTATATTATTTTTATCTACTATATATCCATTTGGGCATCTGTGTAAACCACATAGTTTTGTATATCTATGCATATTGGCCATCAAAGTGTTCAGTAGACCCCTGCCGTTCATATGTAGGATGTTTTATGCTGATACATTACCTGCCTGGCCGTTAAAAATGATGGTTGACCCCAATGTTATTAATAGGGAAAAAAGCTAAATATATAGGCAGGCCGGTATTTTTTTCCAGAAAGCTGGAAGCTTTAAAAGGTGTCAATATGGAGATTAACAGGCCTCTGCATTGTTCACACATGTAACAACTCTATTGTTCACACATATACAGCTTTTTACTGTTTACACATGTAAAGTCTTGTACTGTTCACACCTCCAGCCCAGATGTAAGTGCCTACATTGTTCACCTCATACACACATCATACAAACTGCTGGAGGGGCACCAGCATTGTGTAACTGTATGTAGCACAGTATCAACTGTTCATCTTAGAGTCCTGATTTTGGTTTTCCTTTCTCCTGCTGCATTGTGACTTCCCTATGCTCCCTGTGTGTACCATACTTTCCTTGTCCATGTTTGCTGTGTGCCATAGTCTGGCTGCCCTAAGCTCCCTGTGTGTGCCATACTCTTCCTGACCTCTGCTCCCTGTGTGCCTTAATGTGCCTGCCCTATGCTGCCTGTGTGTGCCATACTCTGCCTGTCCTATACTCCCATGTGTGTTCTTCTCTGCCTGTGGGACATGAGCCTGGAAGGGTTTGTTCTGGGGGTTTGTTAGCATTTGGAAATAGTTGTTAGGGGGCCCTAAGGTGTTTAATCAAGTG